>OY804598.1:20727476-21453738 GCA_963680895.1 Fragum sueziense | reverse complement strand
TGCAGAAGAGAAATCTTCCCAATCACTTCTATTAATTGAAATGCTATGTTACAGGAACACAGTTTACCAAATATATTCTAATAAGCGATAGTTGAAACTGGACAAATTCATATTTACACTGTCATGTGCATTAATTGGTGATTCAAAATTGCCTATAATAGCAACAGAATTATTCATTTCTTTATCAAATTGAATTCATGTTACATCTTATTACAACTTTACAATTCAGCATACTTATATGTGATAATATAAACAGTTATAACATGTACATAATTATGTACCTTATTGGATACCAGTAATTCGAAGACACTTGATTTGTGAGGAATCCTCGTATTTGTGTAACAATATGTTGTTTTGAAAGATTTCGTTTAAATAGCAAACACAATTTGCAATTTCTGTTGATTAGATGAGAGGGAAACACATCATATTCCAACTTGTCATGTTGTAATATGTCGCTGGCCGAAGATTTGAAATCCTTTGTTTTGTTATCAGTTTTTAGATATGCTTGTGCATATCTTAATTCATTTCAAACATCTTCACCACAAATTAGTTTTTGGAATTCTAACTTTTGTAGAAGACAGCAAGCTAACCTCAGGATGAGGTAAAATCCATAAAACAAAAGGGCTAGCTATGAATAATACATATAAGCAATTTCCAATCAACCAAGGAATACGCGATTTAAATATGTCATTGTATGTGCACAAAATTGTCTAAATATACGGTTATTAGAAAGCCTGTTCACAAAAAAGGGAGAGCCTGCTATGGTTCGACAATTGTATTGAAAAGGGAATGAAGGTAAAGCATGCATGATGAGTTTATTGGCCTTCTGTACCATCTTATTCTCAAGTAAAATATCGCGGTGGGGTGGGGAGTTGGGGGATGGGGGGGGGGGGGGGAGCGGGGGTTATAACGCGACAGAGAAACTTAAGAAGATGATGCTCGGTCTGAAGGCAAACTTGCAACCACTGTCAACAGTATGTGTCATAAATTCACAGATCTGTTATACTTGATGAGCGAATTAAAGTAAGAAATAGTCCATGCATTACCTTTTTCAAAAATACTGCTTGATCGCAAAAGGATGCACAAACTTGCAGACTGTTGGGTCTAAAATTCCTTAACGATAAGCAAATGACAGAGATTACCAGTACTTGTTGCATTCTTATGAACGAGAAAATGCCCAGAGTCCTAGGTACGTTGGTATGGGATCCCAAAGGCCAAGAAAATTATTCAATATATTACAGAAAAGGTTCAGTATTCAATGTTTTGGAACAATTTGGGTTGCAATTAAATATTTTGTTGGACATATTACCCAAGAATGGTACAATAAACGAAGCATACTATGCCAAGTTGCTAGACAATCTTAAGCAGACCATGCGTGAGAAACGTTGCGGCAAATGCTCAAAATGTGACCGCTGCTTGCAACAGGAAATCACATTGATACACAATTGCCAAAGTACAATGGATGCTGTCGAGAAAAATGGGTATCAATTTAGATCACACCCTTCCTATCCACATGACCTTGCTGCTAATCGACTTCTTTCCTAAAAGGGATATGAATGGTTACAATTTTAAGTCTCATGAAAAAAATTATTGATGCAGTTAAGTTGTTGTTCTTTGGAAAGTTCTCGGACTTCTTTACTTCTGGACTGATGTCACTTGACCACCTTTAACGTTGATTAATTTGAGTTTAACTCCTTTTTCAAGTGCAGCTATGGTCATATCATTTGGTAAAAGCGCATAGGCCTGGATGGAAAGTATTTCAAGAGAAAAGATGTCGATCTAAACATAAAAAAGGGTTAGGTTATTCATTGACCCATGCTCGTATTTGAGCATTTAGGCAGATTACATAAAATACATATTATTGTATTGTATTATATGGCATGTAAATTAACAGTGATGAAGCCATTTTGAGCTTGGCAAAATTGTCGATATTGGTGTTTTGTATTCAACCTATACACCCCACAAAAAAGAGCTTAAACACCGTATGACCAAAATAAGCCTTAATGCCTTTATACCCTCTATAACACTTATTATCCAAAGCGTCCCTTGTCCATGTATGACTTAAAACCTTCATGCAAAAATATGCCAGTTACGTACTCAAATGTGGACTCATTATCAAAGAATCGGGTACATGGTTTCTGTCAAAGAGGGAAAATACTTATCTCTCCTAGAAAATAATCAATTTGAATTTTCTTCCATACTTAATTTATGGGAATGGGGATTTATTACCATTTATACGGTAATTAGGACCGTTCTGGAAATAAATATTTTCAAGGTTACGAGTCGTATGTCATTTATTTACTTGTTGAATCATGTAGTTTTAATAAGAAATTGAAATACATTTGAAAATACAATATTAAGTGCAGAAGATTTGCAGAAATGAAAAAACATTTAAAAAACATTTTTGCATATTTGAGATTTTGGCAGCCATTTTGAAAATTAAAATAAAAAATGATAAAAAAGCCTATCATAAGCATGGCAGCACTCTTTTAGATTTAATATGCTCAATTTTCCTAAGAAATGATCTCATTTATATACAAAACATGATAACAAATTATAGGGCAGTGATATTTCGATATTTAGTCAAGTGGTCATTTTGGGGCAGCCATCTTGAAAATCATTTGAAATGTCGAGTATATCCTAGAATGTCGATAGTCAACGCTTTGATTTTTATTACAAGGCATCTAATAAACACTTTAATACAAATTCTAGCAATTATTCGCTGTGGAAATGATTTCCAAATGCAAAGTAAATATAAACAAAGGCAATATCCATACTATTTTTCTCTTGTTTTACATATTCAAGGGGCATAATTCGTGCTAATTTTGGTGTGAAATTATCTTTTACCCTTTAACGATGTGAAATGATAAAATCTTTATGCATTTTGGTCATTTGCGCTTAAATTTGGGTTATTTTGGATCCCATGAATGTGTATATGGTGAGTTATAAACAAGTATTTTTTGTAATTCAAGGGGAGATAATCAATCGTTCCGCATATGCTTATCCAGCACTTATATATCAAACAACAAGTTGCATTTGAAAGGGAATTCATTAAGCTTTACAATGATATAGGTGTCATAAAATCCCGGTAGGGGGGGACCTAGGGTGTAGCCAGCCCACGGACTAAATATTTTCTACCCAGAAAGACGAAAAAGAAAAATAGATGCAAAATTTTAATCTCTTCATGACTTGAAATTTTTGTCTGCAACATCTTTGAATTTGGGCTAGACCAAAATTTTGTCATCTGCTAATGGGTTTACTGGCTGTACATGCAGTTTTTTTTTTTAAATATGATACAAAGTTTCAAACAGAAACAGTCAATAGTAACTAGTTTCAAGGTCAGGCAGCATACTTTGCGCATGTTCAATAGTTTCATAAATTATCATAAATAGTAAAATTTTGAACTGGGTCATTATTATATTCAAAGATGTTGCTGATGACAATTTCAAGTGAATGACATTCTATATTTTTTGGTCATTCTGTTGGGAAATACAGCAATTTCTTTATTTCCCACAATGTTTCCCAAAATTTGTCTTGTGTGGCATTAAAAAGCATCAATATGAGGGTATGGGTTAATAAAGTATGTTTCTCTGCAGTATAACACATAATATAACCAGTAACTTTTTAAGTGCTTAAATATCCCTTTTCCAAACAACACTTGGTAATGACGATCATAATCAATGTGCGGTAAGAAAAAAAAGGAGGGGCTGAAAGTCAACATTTTCTTCTAGCTGTTCTTTCAGTACTTTTCATGCTAAGGTACACTTATTTTCAATATTTGACATCATTTATTTTGTCGTCTACATGACTATAATTTAGACCACGCCAAAAAATATTGTTGTATGGAAAAGGATCAAGTTTCCAACCATTAATGATTTGTAAGTGAAAACTGGAATTGGACACAGAGTGACCTGATTTTATAACAGATTAACTTAGATTACTAAAACTTACAGCCTTTTGGAATTGGAATTATTGTATTTCAGTTTCCAATTATACTATACCTGGCTTTTGAACTATTACCGTACGGCAAAATTTCCAGTTTCCAGTTTGCAATGTGTTGCGGACGACAATTTCAAGTTGATGAAATTTTAAAAATCTGTCCACTTTGGTTTAGAAAACATTGTGAGAAATGAAGAAATGGCTTTTTACAAGCAATTTCTTTATTTTCCAAAATGTTTTGCCAATCATTTTACTTTAGTGGCATCAAAAAGCAGCCCTATTGGGGAATGGGTTAAACCCCAGAAGATTCAGATAAAAAGGAATTAGATTATCAGTATCTTCTTCTTTTCTCTCTGATAATTAGCATTTTCTGCTTTTACCTCAGTATATTGTCTTTGTTAGATTGTACAAGAAACCTCTCTTCATTTATATCCATTACAAAGCGGCAGCAGTTTTAAAATTTAATTAACCCATTACAAAACGACAAACTTTGGACAAGTCCAAATTCAATGATGTTGCTTACAACATTTCAAGTGTATGTAATTTAAATTTTGTTTGGTCTTTTGGGGTAGAAAACATAGCAGAAAATAAAGCAGTTGCTTGTCACAAGCAATTTGGGTTATTTTCAAAAATGTTTTCTTAAGCCATTATAGTTATTGCGGAGTGTCTACAAGAGTCGCTGTGCTGGAATGGGTTAAAGTTTGTTATTCTACAGGGAAAGGATTAAATTTCTGTTACCTGCTTTACAGGAGCGTTGATGTACAGGCAGTCTGTCAGGTTGGAAAGTTCGCCCACAATTCTCACACGGCAACAACTGTCCCTGGGCACTTTTATACGCAGCTTCATTAAACCGTTCCAGATCATTCCCGCCAACTCCGACTGACGGCAAAATCTCCGGCCTTGTTGGAGTCTTGCGCCTCTGACCTTTGGGTAGCTTGTCATTCTCCTGCCTCCATTTCTTCAAGCATTGTGGTTCGTGGATGGTAATGGAGGACGACCCAAACTCTCGGCCACAAATGTAACAAACCACCGTCTTCTTACCAACCGCTGGTGGCATGGTGCATTAACCTGAAATATGATATTAATAATCCAAATTTTAACCCTTTTCCAAACAAGACCTGGTTTTGACATCCATTACAGAAAAGTCTTGGGAAAACATCGAGGTAAAAGAAGAAAATGCTGATGTCCAGCCTTTTCTCCTTTTGCCTCATATTTTCTTGGCTATAAAGTGCATAGATTCTTCATTGTCATCTAACAGAATGAAAATAAATGAATAACAAGAGGACCATGATGGTCCTATATCGCTCACCTGAACCAAAATGATATGAGCAACACATTCAATTCAATAAATATTTATGACTTTAAGACTGAAAACGAACTTATGGTCAATAACGTTGTAAAATCGAACTCATCCAAGATCTCATGGTGCCCAACCAACATTGTGTCCAACATTTGTCTTGTTTGATAAATAATTGTAGATTCTGGAGTATAAACAAGGTCGAAAACAGGCGAAAACGGCAATTTTGTCAAATTCAAGGGCAAGTAACTCTCGACTTTCTGATCAGATCAAACTGAAAATCAAACTCACCTAAGATCTTATGGTCTCAAACATTGTGACCAAGTTTTGTCTTAATTGATAAATAATTGTAGATTCTAGAGTGTAAGCAATGTCAAAAACAACCGAAAACGGCAATTTTATCAAATTCAAGGGCACATAACTCTCATCTTTCTGGTCAGATCAGACTGAAAATCAAACTCATTTGAGGTCTTATGGTCTCCAACCTCGTGTCCAAGATTGTCTTGATTGGTCAAAAATTGTAGATTATAATGTGTAAATAAGGTCAAAAACGGTCAAAAACGTAAATTTTGTAAAATTCAAGGGCTCAAAACTCTGGACTTTCTGATCAGATAAGACTGAAAATCAGACTCATCCCAGATCTTATGATCCCTAATATTGTGTCCAAGTTTTGGCTTGATTGATCAATAATTGTAGATTCTAGAGTGTAAACAAGGTAAAAAACAGCCAAAAATGACAATTTGGTCAAATTCAAGGGCAAGTAACTCTCGACTTTCTGATCAGATCAGACAGAAAATCATACTCATCCGAGATCTCATGGTCCCCCAACATTGTGTCCATGTTTTGTCTTGATTGATGAATAATTGCAGATTCTAGAGTGTAAACAAGGTTGAAAACAGCCGAAAATGGCAATTTTGTCGAATTCAAGGGCACATAAATCTCATTTTTCTGGTCAGATCAGACTGAAAAATCAAACTCATTCGAGATCTTATGGTCTGCAATGTTATGTTCAAGATTTGTCTTGATTGATTAATAATTGTAGATGTTAGAGTGTAAACAATGTCAAAACTAGGTATTTTTCGCATTCAAGGGCAGATAACTCCTGACTTTCTAGTTCGAATTGACCCATAATCAAACTCATCCGAGATCTTATGGCCATACATGTTTTGACCAAGTTTGGTCAAGATTGGCTTATATTTGTAGATGCTAGAGTGTAAACACGAAATTGTGGACGGACGGACAGACAGACGGACAGACAGACAGACAGACGGACGACGGACAAAAAGTGACCACAATAGCTCACCTTGAGCACTTTGTGCTCAGGTGAGCTAAAAAGGCATTGACAGAAATCTAAGCAAACATTATATAATTTGGTAAACATTGTGGTTTTTACAAGGAGCTTTAACCATAGGGACTCCAAACATATCGTCGGTGCTATGACAAAATGGCGTAACAAATTAGTTACGCCATTTTGTCAATTTTTTTTTATAAATGCTTTCTACTAAGTATGTAGGAGCGCATATCCTGTCAAAACGGCGTTTTTCTACACCTATTAGAACCCTTTCAATTATCATGTGACAAAATTGCGTAACTCGATTTAGCTGACAAAATGGCGTTATACGTAGACAAATTTACACGAGAGTAATAGTGAGTTACGCAATTTTGACGGCGTATTTTTTAACATTTTTTAAAACGGCAAAAACGTTTTTGGCTCTCCTGAAAAAAATGGTTTTCGAGCAAATTTTTTATTACGCCATTTTGTCATAGCACCGACGATATATTGGCTTATGAAAGATATGCCAATCAAATTTTGGAGTCCCTATTGTCAACCCATTACCAGACAGCAAAATTTTAGACCAGTCCAAATTCAAAGGAGTTGCAGACGACAATTTACAGTGAATGAAAGTTTACATGTTTTGGTACTTTTGTATAGAAAACACTGTGGGATATGAAGAAATTGCTTGTCACAAGCAATTTCTTTATTTTCTTTTTAAAATGTTTACCAAAGCCTTTACCTTAAAGGGCGTCAAAAAGTGTCAATGTTTGGGAATGGGTTTTTAAGGCTCATGCATAGAAAATATTGAGAGAAAAGGAGTAATACATGTTTGGGACTGAATCGATCAATATTAGACAGCAGCAATCAGTGAATTCAAATTTGGTGAGTGTCTACAGAAAGGTGCCGCCATAAGTTCAAGGACCATCCACTCTGCAATATCAGATTTTTAGCTCCACTGGCCGAAGGTCAGCGAGCTATTGTCATAGCGTTGTGTCCGTCGTGCGTCTGTGCGTGCGTTAACTTTTTCTTTAAAAATCTTTTCCTCTCAAATGAGTAGGCCAATCTTGACCAAACTTTGCAGAAACCTTCCTTGGGTGACCCTTTACTTAAATTGTTCAAAGAATTTTGATTTGTCGATAAATGTGGGCGTGGCAGTGCGGAGTTTATCAGACTCTTACGAAAGATCACAATATAATTCTTTAAAAATCAACCATTTCTCCAATTTTGACCAAACTTGGCAGAAATGTACCTTGGGTGACTCTTTACTTAAATTGTCGGTGAAATCTTGATTGGTCCATAAATGTGGGCGTGGCAAGGCGGGGCTTATCAGACATAGAGAAATCACAAAATAATTCTTTAAAAATCAACCATCAGGCCAATTTTGACCAAACATGGCAGAAATGTACCTTGGGTGACTCTGAACTGAAATTGTTTGTGAAATATTGATGGGTCCATAAATGTGGGTTTGGCAGGGTGGGGCTTATCAGAATTGGAGAAATCACAAAATAATTCTCTATAAATCAACTAGTGGGCCAATGTAGACCAATTCTGGTAGTAATGTTCATTGGGCAGCCCTTTACTTAATTTGTGTATGAAATTTTGATGAGTCCATTAATGTGAGCGTGGCAGGATGGGGCTTATAAGAATTAGGCAAACCATGAAATAATTCTTTAAAAATAAACCAAGGGGCTAGGCTAATTCAGACCAAACTTGGCAGAAATGTTCCTTAGGTGACCCTTTTCAAGATTTGGCAGTGTGAGGCTTACAAGAAGTCATGAGATAATTCAAGACAGAACCGGCAGTCGCGTAAAAAGTAAGTCGGGAAAAAATTAAAGAAAATCATCATAACAACAAATGATAACAATCTGGAAGAAGAGGGGAAACGATATCTAAAGGGCCATATAGAAGTGAACTACACTTATGCAGCTGACAGCCAGCTGTATTCAGGCCTCGACGACTATGTGAACTATGTGAACTTTTATAGTCGTTTGTGCAAACCTTGCGGTACTTTAAACCTCGCGGTAATCACAAAATTTACCATGGCGCAAAACTGTGCTATCTACGAGAATTATCCTCGTAAGCGTTGATTAGCCTAAAACTCAATCTTGACAGCTGACACCAACTAGATGGAAAAAAATAACTAAATTGGTTAGCAAAACAAATTTTCAGCGACGATACAAAGAAACTGACCTTTTCCAAATTTTGCTAATCCCCTGATATGAAATGGCTGGTGCAATAAAAGCGCAAAGTGAAGGATTTTTGCTGAATTTTGTGAATAATTTCTGCAGTGTGTCCACTGAAAATTTTGACTGGGGGTTTTTGTACCTCTTGGTGGTTAAAGTTGGGGGTACAAAAAATAAATTGGGGGTACAAGAAAATTAACACTAAATCTAAACAGTTATTCACTCTAGGTATTGATTGGGAAAGGGTGGAGGCATTTTGTTCAGCATTTTTTCTTTTAATTACAAATCAATCAAATTTGAAAAGTTATAAAGATTGAAATCTTTTCAGATGTCAAAGTAAGTTCTATGAAGCAGTTTCCGTTTTCAGCTGAGCCTCTAATAATAAATACTGTATCTACATCGTTCCCTTTTCTCCGTCGGAACAAAGCCAGTCGAACTGGCAGAGCCATGAATTTTGATTTTAGATTCAACAATGGATGATGGTCCTTACTGAGTGTTTTCTTCGTCGTTTCGCCTATATTTATGTTGATTCTGATTGAAATTAAAGACCGATCAAAGTTTAAAAAAAATCCAGTTTGTTTAGTAGATGCCATGATCATGCAGACGCTCACAATGATACAGCGTTTGGTTGAATAGATCCCCCAAAACGCAATATCTTGGCCAACTACAATTAGCGGAAAAATTAGAGGGATCAGAATGACCGAATTTGGCAGTTTCGGTTTTATTACTCGGCTATCAAACTTCTTTTTTCTTTCGTAAATAATGGGGATAATTGTCATCTTATTTTTGTAATTGATGCGGGTTCATTTCGCTTACGTTCTTAGACGTTTTGGGTGAGAAAGTAGTACGTGATTTTCGTTCAAATTACGTGATTCACGTACATTTCTACGTGATCGGACACCCTGTTTCTGCCTTTTCTGCTTCTGTCAATTATGGTTTCAAAATGGCAGATGACGCGTCATTGATGACGTCACAGCTCTTCCAAATAAGGGAGTGAAATAAGGAGGCCCAGACAGAAGTTCAGAATGTGTGTCTTAGGTAGACTAAACTTGATAATTTCAAAACAGTTTTTTTCAGACCTCCAAAGTAAAAAATTCTTATCACAAATTGTAGCTTATTCATTTTTTTTAAACATTTGTAAGTAAGCAATTTTTTTTAGTTTGTTATAGGGGCCCAGAAAGGGGTTTTCTTACTGAGAACTATCTAAATATTGTAAAGGTTTGGCGTTCAAAGCAATTCTTTCCTGGGATCCATTTTGAACCTTTTTTTCTTTTTTCACATTCATCGGATGTTGGAAAAATATTAACAGAAATTATATTCTAATCTAGATCTGACAAAAATATCCCTGCTGATATTCAGTGGTACACATTGCAGGGCCTCAAATGAATACCGCGAGGTTTCCAAAATACCTATTTTTAGTAACTAGGTCAACATGCCTAAAGTCACGTGGCACAGAAATCAATATTATGCAGTACACGAAAAAAATCTCTGAGTAAATAAACTCAAGAGATGTTGATGCAACCATCGAGTAACAGAAATATTGAAAGTAAGGAGTTGTTATGGAAAAATTTCATTCCGAGATGTTAGTACCGCGAGGTTCGCAAGGCCAATCCTACTTTAGCCAGTGGAGAGATTCAGGCCCTCTTGGGCCTCTTGTTAATATTGCAGAGAACTTATGAGCTTGAGTAGGCAACGCCCTGAAAATAATGAAGAAATGGGCGATCCGTTTACAAGTGTAAATGCTCTATTTCTAAAAGAAAGACCAAGGAGCAAAATTTAGTTGAGGAGGTTAGAAAAACTATTCCTCTTCTTAGAATGTACAACAAGTTACTATTCCATCCCATTAGGCATCCCCTAGCTGATTATTAGTAAGTGATTCTATTTTAAATGGACAATAGAACCAATTCAATTGGTTTATAAGAACTAAATCATTTTCAAATACCAGAAAAAGATTTAATTTGACAAATTATCTCAAATGGAATAATCTAGATCTAGGCCTCAAGCTGTCACAATTATCATGTGAAAGTGAGTTGATCTCACTAATGAGTCGCCATTTTTAAACAACTTTTACCTAACATAGCAACCGAAATAATATGACACTTTCGGGTGAATGAAACACTTACATACCTTGCAGATGACTCTTACCAACTGATATTATCATCGTTTATCCAGTTTTGACACAGAGAGCAGCAAACACGTGCTGTCAATTTTGACAGAAATCGCGAAATGTTTATCCCGGAAGTGAGTGAATGACGTCATAAATTAAAATGAAAGTAGACCAGCGATGGCTCGACCGAACTCTTCGGCCCGACCCACGTCCTCTCGAGTGTCTGATTCAACTACGACTACACCCAAATTGAAAGACTTTGTATTCACAGAGAAATTGGGAAGTGGAACTTACGCAACAGTCTACAAAGCCTACAGGAAGGTAAATTGTAATCGGTTTTCGTGCCTCGATTTTGCCTTTAGTTTAGGCCTAATCCGAGTCTTCTCTGATGTAAATACGCTCTTTGATATTTTGATTTTTCGCTATTTTATATGAAAATAGCGAAAAATCAAAATATCAAAGAGCGTATTTACATCAGAGAAGACTCGGATTAGTTTAGGCCTAACAGAGTAGTAGAGTACACTGCCATTACTGCTTAGCCCTTAACTAGATCTAATATAAAGTAAAATAGCGATAAAATATTTCTAAACAATAACTGACAACTAAATAAATCCCACAAGGAAATGGCTAAAGAACGGATTGGTCATAAATTGGAGATGAATGACTGTTTGTTGTCAATCAATCAATCAATCAATCATTCATTAATATTCATCTAAAGCCAAAGCTACAGATAAGAAGTAGTGAAGTAAATATGAGGAGAAAAAGTGCACCCAACGTGGGACTCGAACCCACGACCCCCGGATTACTAGTTGTACGCTCTAACTACTGAGCTAGCCGGGCACCTGGTCGTGTTTCTACCCAATGTCACTACAGGAGTGAAGGCTTTCCAAAATGCAACATTTAAGTTATTGATCATCAAACCCTGTGTTGTATGTACTCAATGGAATCATCAAGTCAAGACAATTCTAAGGAGCACCCACAACATAGGGTTTGTAATTGAAATAAAAATGTTGAAATTCCTTCACTCCTACTTATTTGTAGCTCTGTAAACCAATACCAGGTAAGGTGATCGAAACCAGGTCCAGTTGGGAAAGAATGAGTTATGGGTTTCTCCGTTTCTTTTGATATCATTGCAATCTTTCTCTCGTAGGAACACCAAAACCACTTTCTATTTTCAGACAGGTCACAGGGATGTAGCGGCCATTAAGTGTGTGTTGAAGAGTAGTCTAAACAAGGCTTCCACTGAAAACTTGCTCACAGAAATAGCTTTATTGAAGAAACTCAAACATGACAATATAGTAGAACTGAAGGACTTTCAGGTAACAAGATTGTTATAATTGTGTTGACCCATTAACACATAGTGACATTTTTTGATGCCCCACATGATAAAGGCTTTGGAAAACTTTGTGGAAAATGAAGAAATTGCTTGTGACGAGCAATTTATTCATTTGCTACAAAGTTTTCTAACCAAAAATACCGAAAAATTTAAAATTTAATTCACTTGAAATTTTGGTCTGCAACATCTTTATTTAAATTTGGAAAGGTCTAAATTTTTGAGGTCTGGTAATGGGTCAAAGTCAGCATTGGTTTGAACAATTTACAGAGAAATGATTTGATAAGTTCTAATCTTTGTAAGAGAAAAAAGGATTGAAAGAGTACGCTTGATCACTCGAATAGGCTTGATCACTGTTCTTGATATTTTCTTCCTGCGATGGTCATTTTGTGAACAATAACCACCATGTCACCATGGTACACCATAGTAAGGTATTGATCATATCAAAAGCTGTTTCAATGATGCAGAGTAAATGTTAAATTTTGGCAATAACTGAATGTTGAATATTACTCGGCTGATTTCCACCATCTTTTATTCCAATGCTTTGATATTTGATGAATTAAATGTAAACAATTGCTATTTATCTCATTGATTTGCAAGTTATGCAGAATTTAACATTATATAACAGAGCTTACTTAACCCTTTCCCAAACAAGACCGGGTTTTGATGTCCATAATAGGAAAGGTTTGCGAAAAATATTGAGACAAAAGAAGAAACTGCTGATAACCAGCAGTTTCTCCTTTTGCCTCAATATTTTCTTGACCATATCAGACACAATTTCAATCTTTATTAACATCCATTTTGTTGTCTGCAACAGCTTTTGAATTGGACCACTCTACAGCGTTTTTTCTCAGGATTTTGGGAATGGATCCGGTACCAGACAAATTGGGAAAAATGCGTAGTTTTCTCAAGAATTGGGAAAAAAATATCATCACATAATGCAATGGAAAAACTGTAAATTGAAAAATCCTCTGTAAAATTAATTCATTTGAATGAACTTAAAGGAATTCCAGTCATTCCTGGATAGTTTGGCTTGACAAATGAAAAGATTTGAGCAAATTTTCCTTAAAAAACAATGTTCAACTTTTGAATTGGGAATTTCCTTTCCCTATTTTGGGAAAAAATACCCTTTTTGGCATTGGGAACGGGTCCGTTTTACGGACCCATGCAAAGAAGGAGAAAAAACACTGCTCTAAAATTTTGTTGTTTGGGAAAGGGTTAAAAAATCTATTTTAGTGGGATGACACCTACATATATCTGATCATGGAATACTGCAGTGGTGGTGATCTGTCAGGGTTTATACGCAGCAAGAGAAAACTACCAGAACATATTGTTAGGAAGTTCCTCAGACATATAGGTAAGTATAGACCGTTTAGGTTTATGTTTTAACCCTTTCCCAAACAACAAAATTTTAGGGTAATCCACTTCAAAAACTGTCAGAAATGAAAAATTGGAAGTTGTTAAAGATAGTTTTTGAGTAAAATATTGCATAGAAAATATTGAGACAAAAGGAGAAACTGCTGGTCATCAGCAGTTTCTTCTTTTGTCTCAATATTTTCCCAAGCCTTTTCTATCAGGGACGTCAAAACCAGGTCTTGTTTGGGAAAGGGTTAAACATACTATTGAGCATGCTTAGACTGCTTCCCGTAGAAAGTGTTGACATTAAATCTAGTTACGCTAAGCTATTGAGAATGCCTATTCTTTGGTTTAATTTTAAAGTGGTAAAAAAATTATCTTAAACCTATAAAAATAGAGAATTACCGTATATCTTCGGCCATAAGTCGAGCAAAAAACGATTCAGAATTTGGCTTGAAAATTGACATTGACTTATGGTCGGGTCACCAAAAAAATGGAAAAAGTCGGAAGCAAGAGACATGTCAAAAATACCTGCATTAGTTTTGTTTATTCATGTCATCATCACTGACTTGTTCATTGGCATGTTTCATTATGAATCTTAGACGAATTAATAGTATCAAGCATAATCTGCAACCTACCGCCAGTAAAAGATTAAAGTGTAAAATCCATATCTTATTGTGATCGCTTTTTAGCTCCACTGGCCGAAGGCCAGCGGGCTATTGTCATGGCGTTGTGTCCGTCGTGCGTGCGTGCGTCCGTCCGTTAACTTTTTCTTTAAACATCTTCTCCTCTTATACCAGTGGGCCAATTTTGACCAAACTTGGCAGGAATGTTCCTTGGGTGACCCTTTTCAAAACGCGAATTTTTGATTCGTCAAAAAATGTGGGCGTGGCAGGGTGGGGCTTATCAGACTTAGAGAAATCATAAGAAAATTCTTTAAAAATCAACCATTGGGCCAATTTGAGCCAAACCTGGCAGGAATGTGCCTTGAGTCATTCTTTTCAAAATTTGTTTACAAATTTTTACATTTGTCAAAAAATGTGGCCGTGGCAGGGAGAAAGGGGCTTATCAGACTTAAAGAAATCATAAGAAAATTCTTTAAAAATCAACCATTGGGCCAATTTGAACCAAACCTGGCAGGAATGTGCCTTGAGTCATTCTTTTCAAAATTTGTTCACAAATTTTTATATTTGTCAAAAAATGTGGCGGTGGCAGGGAGAAAGGGGCTTGTCAGACTTAAAGAAATCATAAGAAAATTCTTTAAAAATCAACCATTAGGCCAATTTGAGCCAAACCTGGCAGGAATGTGCCTTGAGTCATTCTCTTCCAAATTTGTTCACAAATTTTTATATTTGTCAAAAAATGTGGCTGTGGTGGGGAGAAAGGGGCTTATCAGACTTAAAGAAACCATAAGAAAATTCTTTAAAAATCAACCATAGGGCCAATTTGAACCAGACTTTGCAGGAATGTTCTTTGAGTCTCTCTTTTCAAAATTTATTCACAATTTTTTACATTTGTCAAAAAATGTGGCCGTGGCAGGGAGGAAGGGGCTTATCAGACTTAAAGAAATCATAAGAAAATTCTTAAAAAATCAACCAGTGTGCCCAATTGAACCAAACTTTGCAGGAATATGCCTTTAGAGTTCTATTTAAAATTTGTTCACAAATTTTTATATTTGTCAAAAAAAATGTGGCCGTGGCAGGGAGAAAGGGGCTTATCAGACTTAGGGAAATCATGAGAAAATTCTTTAAAAATCAACCACAAGGCCAATTTGAACCAGACTTTGCAAGAATGTTCTTTGAGTCTCTCTTCAAAATTTATTTACAAATATCAAGATTTGGCTGCCGCTGTGTAAGGCTTACAAGAAATCATGGGATAATTCTTCCACTTTAACCAGTGGAGCGATTCAGGCCCTCCTGGGCCTCTTGTGTTGATTCCCATTATGGTTTGTTAGGTAAACCACAGGATAATTAAATATCCACGCTTTCCTTCCAAAATATTGTAACTACAAGCCTAATTTAATTACAGCTACAGCACTTAAAATGCACTCTGTGATAACACTGGGGAGTAAATTCTTGCATTTGATTGGCAGCTTATCGATTCTGAAATTGAATAAGCGCTAAAAATAGCCTAAGTTGCTCCACCCCCATATCCTTATCAGATGATTTCGAGGCGTGGTTTACTTTCTTTCACAGTCAATCAATGTCCAGCATGGATGCAGTCACGAGTGAAGTAAATTTCCTTTGTGTAGCATCTGGATCAATTAACATTTTACTTCTGCATCATAGGTTACATCACTCAACGGTAGGGGGCGTCTGTGTCGTGTTGAACCTTTACATATACATAAGCCAATCGTCATTTAAAAACACTGTAACTACCTTGCAATCTTTAATGTTTTAGGCTGTTTTGTTTTTCAACTAGCAATTTTAAAAACAATCGGACTAAGCAAAAACTACTGACTGTTTTGATTTCAATGGGAGAGATAACAGATACAGTACTCTGCTAGGGGGCGCTTGTGTACTATCGGTTATACCTGTGGTTGATTTTACTAATACACAAGCAAGAGGCGTATCAGTATAATGCTTATAAACCATTCATTTGATCATTAATTTACTCAAGATCATTAGGTATCCAAATTCCATGGTTTAACCCATTACCAGATAGCAAAATTTCAGATTGGTCCAAAATTAAAGGTGTTGCAGATGACAACGTAAAGTGCAAGTGATGAAATTTTGCATTTTTTTTCTGTTAGAAATGTGTGGAAAATGAAGTTACCACAAGCAATTTATTCATTTTCCTTAATGTTTTCCAAAGCCTTCTTTATCTTGTGGGGCATCAAAAAGTGGCCATATCAATTATGGTAATGGGTTAACAATATTCAATTTAATATTGACTCTTAACCCAGCAACATCAATGATGCAGCCTTGTTTTGAAAGAAAAACGGAATTATGTATTTTAAGAAAACGCAGTGCGACAAGAATGAAGTATAAGATTCATTGCCTTATGATAAATATTGTCTGTCATCAACAGTTAAATACTAAGCAATGGCTTTTATAAATTTGTATATTTCGAAAAATCAAGATAGGCAACCAAGATAAGGGTTGATATAATAATGTTATGCCCATCTATCTAAAATGAAAAGAAATCAGAATTTCAGTGGGCAGAACTTTTTTTTTGTTTATTTTCATCACAATTCCCACGTAGTGATTTTTATGCCCTACAAGACAAAGGCTTTGGAAATCATTGTGCCAATTTAAATGGGAAAAAACGCTTGTAGAAAGCAATTTCTTCCTTTCCCACAATGTTCTCTACAAAGAATTTCCTTCAAATCTGGTATTTCAGTTGCTTGAAATTGTCGTCTGCAACACATTATCTTACCTCTCCCCACCCTCCTTAAGCTTTTTAATGATAAAAATAACTCATTTTTTTCGAAATATTTCCAATACATGCTTGCAATGCATTAGACAGAAAATTAATTCACACATGACATTTAAAAAATACAAAATAGGAATATTTCGCTTTTAAAATTAGAAAAAACAGAAATAAGGATATTTGATTTAAATATGATTTTCAACACCTGATTTCAATGAAACTACATGTAGACTAATTTGCCAGACATTCCATCATTAGAAAGGCTTCATGAATACCCAGGTTAGACATCACACTTTTAACTAACCACTTACAGAATATGGTTAGGGAACATTGCAGTGCAAACAAGATCAGAAAACACAACAATGATAACAAAATTTGATTTTCTTTTCTTAGTCAGTTTGCCTATCAATACATCATAGCAAGGGATGAATGAAGATAAAAACTTGTTTTACTGGTTTTCTGGTGTTTGGCCAGTAAAGAATTTTATATTAATACTTTTGTTAATTTTCTGTACATTGATTTCCCTTGCACCCCCTTTCTAAATGTACCTGTATTATGCAATTACAGCATTGAATTTGGGAGCACCCCATCCATTATAAACAGATTTCCTATTAGAATCCATTGTAAAACATGTGTGTATTGAGAGTCAGCTGGTTCTGTTATGACCTGTGTAACTGCAGCGCTCCTAGCGGATGAACCCGTTTATCTCTCCCATTAAATGTTGTGCTTCTGGAATTTTAACCCTCGGTCCAATTAGATTTTTTTCTACATGGATATTAACAAACAAGGTAGATCTACCGGTATTACCTTTTTTTATTTCAGTTTTTAACAATCAAACACTGAAATACACACCCCCGATCTTCTCATTTCACTTTTCAATTCCTTTTCACGATTTCCGTTTGATCAAAAATTGGCCAAATTTGGTGGGGAAAAATTCACCTCGACTTATGATCGGGTCAAAGCAAAATTCCCCTTACGAACTACAAAAGTTACCCCCTCGACTTATGAGTGAGATCGACCTATGGCCGAAGATATACGGTAAAGTTCTTTAAATCCAGTAGTATGACTGAGTATGCTATCATTGATCAACATTCAACTGTTTGTGTATCAATTTTGATAAAAACTGAATTGAAAGCTTTGAAATCAACAGAATTTTAAAATCAGCTTTCTTACAAAGTTTTATCCTTTTGAACCTAGTTAATAATAATGATTGAGGAGTATGGTGTTTTTTCAATGCAGTTTCAGCCATCCAGTTTTTACGGGACAACAATATTGCCCACATGGATTTGAAACCTCAAAACATTCTGTGTACATCAGCTTCAGATCCAACATTGAAAATTGCAGGTTAGTTTCATATTGTTATACAAGCATTTATCCGGGCTCCCAAATAATATTTGATCTTGGATGCAGGATCATTAGAATTTGGAATGATTTTGTGTTATTATAAATTTTCATAAGAGAAGACTGTAAACATGGACAAAAATGCTTAAAACCTGTTCAAATCCTATTTAAAGTTCTGCATTTTGTACTTATGACATGCACATCAAAATTAAGAATTACATAGTTTTACAGCATGAAAATAAATTTGCTGATAGTGGTTATGATAATCATGACATCTTGCATACCAGTGTTCTCCCCAGCCCAATAAGCTGTATCAGCCCCACTACAGCTTCATGTAAATCAGTGTTATGCCCCTACAGCTTCAAAACTGCCCCACAGCTTAATTTCGTCAAAAAGGTCACCAAATAGGGGGATTTGTTGACATTTCATGTCACAAAGTGATAGATAATGCATTCTTATATAATTAAAAGTAATAATTCTGTATAAAAACATTATGGGAAAAGAAGAAATTGCTCAAATTGAGCAATTTCTTCTTTACCCATTATGTTTTTATTCACAATTGTTTACATGAACGCAATGCATTTCAAGATTTACCAATACTTATAAATTGCCACTATGGCTTCAAATTATTCTTGGGAGAACCCTGCATACCTTTGTGAACAGTGGCAGGAGTGGGAGGGTGGGCTTTATCACACCTCCTTATAAGTAGCCTGATTATTTCATTTTCATGCAGAAATTCAGTCAAAACTGTGTAAAACCTGTAAAACAAACCCCCCTTGTTCTATAAATGAACACCCTTCACAGAAATCCTTGATCCCCGCTGTGTGAATATACAGTAAACTGAATTGTGCTCTCTTCAAGCAATCAAAATTCTTTTTTCATGAAAGATTACCAAATATCCGAAAACAAAACAACTAAATGTATTGGATTGATATTGTATTATTAGTATGATGATGTAAATGATTTATTTTTAAACTATTTTCCAGATTTTGGATTTGCGAAGCATCTATATCAAGGTGATGAGTTACATGCCTTACGAGGTAGTCCGCTATATATGGCACCAGAGATTATTTGTAAAGGGCAGTACGATGCCAGGGTAGATTTGTGGTCTATTGGGGTAATATTTTATGGTAGGTAATCAGAACTCCAGATAAGAGGGACCCGTAAAAGCTTTTCAAAATGAAATATTTAACTTATTATTCATCAAACCCTATGTTGTGGATACTCATTGGAATCGTCTCATTGAGACGATTTAAATGAATACCCATAACATGGGGTTTAGATTTGAAATAAAAGAATGGTTTCTCATCCCCTTATCTGTTGCTCTGGCAGATATTCTTTAGCACTTATGTATATGCTTTGATACTTTACTGAATACCATATACTAACGACCATTCATTTTTGCAGAGGCAAATTTTGGCTGTTTAGGGTCCAAATCAGGGCTTCTAATTTGTTTAAACTAATTTTAGCAATATATTCACTAAAATTCCTTACACATTTGTCATAAAAGACAGTTGATACATATTGCCAGGATTCAGCTTTAATTTTTGCCAGGATTCAGCATTAACTCCTCTGGTTGCCAGACTGCTGGTCTTGTTGCGGCCAGATGCTGCTGGTCCTGACTAAATATTTATATTAGAAGGGTAATTATTGAAACGATTCCAACAACACTAATCTTTTCATGAGCTAAAAGGCCAGTTTTTAATCGCAAATGAATGAAATTTTAAAGAGATAATTTTTTTTGTGTCACATTCTGTGTTTTCATCATGATGATTTTGACTGAGATTTCAAATGAGACTGCATTTAGAAACTCTGATAACCAGACCTAACCAAGCAACAGGCATGTAATATCTGTCGGACATGGGTTAATGATGAACCCTGAAATTGCTTTTAAGCCCTGATTATTTTCTAAATCATCTCATTCATGTTTGTATTTTCGCCTGTTCTATTAAAGATGTGAACATTCACCTGCCCTTTATCTAGTGTGAAAAGATTTTCTCCTTTTTTATTTTCAGAATGTTTGTTTGGTAGGGCACCTTATGCATCAAAATCTTTCAAAGAATTACAAGAAAAGATCTGGGACCCAAAACCTGTAGAGGTTAGTGTGATTGTACTTTGTTAAGATTATTTTGTTAACCCTTTCCAGAATGACAAAATTTTAGAGTGGGTCATTTCAAAAGCTGATTAGAAGATAAAATGGATGTTAACCCTTTCCTAAATGACAAAATTTTAGAGTAATCCACTTCAAAAACTGTCACAAATGACAAAATGGATGTTAATAAAGATAGGATTTGTGTAAAATATGGTACAGAAAATACTGAGACAAAAGGAGAAACTGCTGGTTATCAGCAGCTTATTTTTTGTTTCAATATTTTCCCAGGCCTTTTCTATAAGGGACGTCAAAACCAGGTCTTGTTTGGGAAAGGGTTTAAAAAGATTTAATTTGTTCACAAATGGCATAGAAAATATTGAGACGAAAGAAGAAAATGATGATTATCAACATTTTCTTCTTTTGCCTCAATATTTTCCTAAGCCTTTTCTATTAGGGATGTAAAATCCAGTCTTGTTTGGGAAAGGGTTAATCCATTACCACTCAGTGACAATTTTTGATGCCAACAATGTAAATACTTTGGGAAACATTGTGGAAAATGAAGAAATTGCTTGTCACAAGCAATTTCTTCATTTCCCACAATGTTTTCTTCCCAAAGAGACCGGAAATTGTAATACTTCATTCACCTGAAATTGTTGCCTGCAAAGTGTTCAGATTTAGACCATTCTTAAATTTTACCGTCTGGTAATAGAGTAATTTGTAATTGTGTTTTGTAATTATGTTTTATCAATAATTTGCTATGGATGGGGAGGGGGGTCTAATGATTCATTGTTTTCTTTGAATATGAAATGGATTTGCAAAAATGCCAAATTTCCCTGAATGGCAAAATTTTAGGTTTCTGAAAAATGGTTAATAAAGTAAACATCAAGAACACAAAGTAAGGTCTACCTGTTGCTGCAATATGATTGGCATTCAATCAATCCTGAGATGTCCAAGTCTAGGTCATTGATTATGGAAAAATATCAAGATCATGTTTGAAAAAAATGTAGTTGAGAACTTGTTCATAAACAAATCTTGGTAATATTTTTTCAGCTGCCATATGGTGTAGAAGTATCAGATAGTTGTCGAGATTTAATTCTACAATGAAAGGGATGTTGATAAAGATTGATTTTGTGTACAACATAATAGAAAAATATTGAGGCAAAGGAGAAAATGCTGATTAACAGCATTTTCTTCTTTTGTCTCAATGTTTTCCCAAGTCTTTTCTACCAGGTCTTGTTTTGGAAAGGGTTAATTTGCCTTTGTGGTTCACAAACAGATCTTGGTAATGTTTTTCAGCTGCCTTATGGTGTAGAAGTATCAGATAGTTGTCGAGATTTAGTTCTTCGACTTTTAAAAAGGAATCCTGATGAACGAATACAGTTTGAGGAATTCTTTGTACATCCATTTTTAGATCTAGAACACATGCCTTCCAAAGATTGTTTACCAAAAGCGGTAAGAGCTATCCTTATAATTCACAAAATATGAAAAAAATGGCTTTGACTGGATGCTCTAAAAAATAACTATAAATTTAACTTTAAACTTTTGTCTTTCTGAAAATATTTTCTTTGCAATTAAATCTTGATACACATTTCTGCCCCTAGAACCGATATATGATCATTTTGTTGTATGAAATTACTTCTGAAATTGAAATCATGATTTTGATGTTTGTAAAAGGTTAAGGTCTTTCCGAAACAAGACCCTGTTTTGAGGTCTGTAAAAGTGACACCTTGGGAAAACATTGAGGCAAAAGTAGAAAATGCTTATAAGCAACATCTTCTCCTTTTTGCCTGAATATCTTCTTTGTTATTTTAAACATATTCTACCTTTTTAATGCTAATTTTGTTGTCTGTAATTTTATTCAAATAAGACTACCGGTACTATTATTGCTGTGTATGTAAGGTTTATGAATGTTTTCGATATTGCCCTAATAATTCCGAGGTCGCACAAATCTCATTAGGGTTAGACCATCTTAAAATAGTCCTCTTGTTTTCAGACCAAGTTAGTGAAAGAAGCGGTAGAATTAGACAACAAGGGAGACTACCCTGGTGCTGTAAAACTGTATTGTGAGGCAGCGGAGTACTTCTTGCCAGCTATCAAATGTAGGTACCATAATTATGTAGAGGGGTTGTCATATATTTGCTTGTCTATACGATTTCCATCTTTAGTAGGCACATTAAATCTTGAGAGAAATTCAAAAATATATGCTGTCTTTATTTATATTGAGGTATACATCGAAATGTTTACAACGCTCTTCATTGGAATGTAGTCTCTGTTGTCAGCCAAATGTTTTACACTTTGATGTAAAATAGAACTTTCTCATCTCCCTTCAGGAACTATTTGTTTAAAATGCTTCTCATTCTTAAGATTGGTGAAATCTAATTGTAGAAGTTTTAAAACAGTCTCTTGCCTATATGTTTCAATGGTTGTTTAGTTGTGAAATATTTCTTTTTGCGTCACTTTCATTTGGATTTTTGCGAGATTGTGTCTTTAACTCTTTTCCAGTATACAAGAATGTAGTCCTTCCTTATTTGAAAGAAGTTCCAGAGCACAAAATAAATGACTTGAAATGAAGAAAACTTATATGTTATAGCACTAAAAATATTAAGACTAAACTTAGGAGAAAATGCTGATCATCAGCATTTTCTTCTTTTACCTTAATGTTTTCCCGATTGACTTTTATCCTAGGGATGTCAAAAGGGTTAACCCATTACCACACAGTGACTCCTTTTGACTCCCAACAATATAATGGCCTTGGAAAACATCGTGGAATATGAAGAAATTTCTTGTGACAAGCAATTTCTTCATTTCCCACAATGTTTTCTACCCAAAAAGCTATAAAATTTCGCTCATCACATTGAAATGTTGTCTGCAACTTCTTTCAAATTGGACTACCCCAAAATTTTGTTGTTTGGTGATGGGTTAAGGAGTGTGATGAAGAACTAAATACCAAAACACAATATTGTGAACACAGTTTATTATGAAATGTGAAGCCTATAATATTCATAATATCAGGTTTGTGTAGCAGCTGCAATTAAGTTTCTTGCTTTCAGATGAAAAAGATGCTGCTAAAAAAGAAGTTCTGAGAAAAAGGGTAAGAAACATACAATTATTAATGAAATAATTCAGCTATGTTATAGTATATTCTAAATTTATTTATTGGATCATTTGAAACTTGCGAAATATTTCAATAGAATTTAAACCTTAATATGAATAAGTAAGAAGGGTGGCTGTCAGTATTCTTATTTTTGGTACTGTGAATTGTTTAAATTTCTTGTCATCTGTAGCATCTTTGAAATTGAACTGCTGTTATATTTTGTCATTTGGGCAGGGGATAAGGACCTTTTTCCAGATTCAGTTCAATTAGATTTGTTGCCTTTATTTTATTTTAGGCCAAAGAGTATATGGATAGGGCAGAAGAGTTGAAACAAATGTTGAAGCCTACAAAATCTAGTCACAACAACACATTACAGCGAACAACCTCACAAAACAGTCAGGATGAACTCTGTAAGTTTTGATTTTATTGGGGTTTTACGCCATTTTCAACTTCTATGGTCATATCGCGGCGGCTGGAGCACCTAACCGTGGGTTCCTGGTATTTCTCGCGCCAGTACAATCACAATATCCAAGCCGAGCCTCCAGCTGCTCTCTCACATAGGTGATTCCCACCCATTGGTGAGAGACAAATGACTTATGTCAAATGTCAGAATGTATACTGGCCGAGCCGGGGTTCGAACTCGAGACCCCTGGATTGATAGACTTACATGTAACCGCCTGAGCTATCCGGGCACGGCTGAACTATATAAGGCTTATTCTCTTTTTATTTTGTACATTAACTCTTTGTATGTACAATTCTGGTCTTTAATTGAGCTTTGCAAACATTTTTTTTTTTTAAAAAGTCAGGTTAAGTCAGCAAATCCATATCAATTTTGATACCTTTCTTAAAAAAAGTTTGAGAAAACATTGTGATTTCCCACAATGCTTTCCAATCCGAAAATTGGAAAAAAAAAATAAAGTTGATGAACTTTGAAATGTTGTCTGCAACTTCTTTTACTTTGGTGCTGTCTAAAATTTTGTTATTTTGTTAAAGTAGGTGTTACCTGTTGCTATTTCTGTTCACTTACAGTTGATCTATATAAGGGCATGGATGAGATGCAGGCAGCAATCAAGGTTGTACAGGCTGCAGTCATAGAGGTATGGTAGATTCCTAGAACAGATATAATTGTTGAACACTTCAATTAGGTTAACCCTTTACCAAATTGCAACATTTTGGGCTGTCCTGAATGTAAAGATGTTGCAGACAATAATTTGAAGTGAATGAAATTTAAAATTTTGTTGTCTTTTTGGATGGAAACCATTGTGGGAAATGAAGAATTTCCGATAATCTTCAATATCTTTTTTAATACTTGACCAATTTGAATTTGGTTTTAAAGCAGAGAATGTGGGAAAATGCCAGAAATAAGCTGGACGTGTTGGATTTTTGAAAAATTAACTGATAAAAAAGTTATTGAAGATAAACCAAAATTTTGGTTTATCTTCAATAACTTTTTTATCAGTTGATTTTAAAAAAAAATCAACCACGTCCATCTAATGCGTGACGTCTGTCCACATTCTCTGCTTCAAACCGAATTCAAATTGGTCCAGTATTTACAAAATTATTGAAGATTTTCTGAAAATATTGTATCACGTGATTATCCACCGTGATGGTGCTAGCATGAGGTTGCTACAAGTCACAAAGAAGCTATTGGAGAACAACATGGCTCTTGATCAGACTGCATGTAACCATGTTTGGCTTAAAAGCCTGATTTGAACCTTTTTCCAGATCCTGGCTCATTTTCTTTCCTTTTTATACGCCCGTCGAAGACGGGACATATTATATGTTCATGCATGGTGTCCAATATGTGCATGGGCTCGGCATCCACTTCTTTGTCCGAAGCCTTACTTTGAACTTGGCATTTCTGTTCGTCTCAGGATAATAAAGTGCAATGCACAAGAACCATAACTATACTTAGCTTTTTTTGTGTGTTATTGCCCTTTGTTGTTCAACCTCAAGCAGTGTGGAGGATTGTATCTTGTAACAGTTTAACACCTCATAACTCCTGCTATAAACTTAGCTTTACATTATCACTGGTGGTGAACACGGCCAAAGCGTGGGATGTTTTTTCGCGATCATAGTATTCGGTCGGTGTTGTTATAAAATATCGTAACTATGGCTTCAATAGAGCCGTAGTTCTGAGATTTTATAACAACACAGACGGTTTGTCAATACATATCGGTAAACCTGGTCTATTTATAGAACAAATTGAGCGTTATTAGAAAAACTATGCAATCAGATCTTAGAACTCACATTTAAACGCAAAATATCTGTACCTTGTTGTAACGAAAAACGTCCTTCGCTTTGGCCGAGTTCACCACCAGTGATTATATACAATTCATTTTAGGAAGACCAAGAAGACTATGAGAATGCCATGAAACATTATGAATTAGCTCTAGGCACAGCGATACAGTATTTAAAGTGTAAGTATAGACACAGTGTATAATCACGTGACTTAGAATTTCCAATAATCTTCAATTACTTTGTCAATACTTGACCAATTTGAATTCAGTTTGAAGCAGAGAATGTGGAAAAAGGTCAGGAATAACATGGACGTGGTAGATTTTTAAAAAATCAACTGATTAAAAGTTATTGAAGATAAACCAAAATAAACCAATCTAATGCGTGACGTCTGTCCACATTCTCTGCTTTAAACCGATTTCAAATCGGTCTCGTATTAACAAAGTTATTAAAGATATTCAGTAATCATTGCATCACGTGATTATCCACCGTGATAGAGATCTACAGATAACAGGAAGAAATGTACTTCGTAATATAGAACTTCTTGTATCATCCATCATACAATTTGTTAGTACATATACAGGTAGTTTTTGCTGTACCCTTATTCTGTTTGGCTGCAAAAACTTTTCTCATTGCCAAAAACGTTTTACTGTACATTTCTCAAATGTATTCTTTGTGACAAGACACTATTCATGTGGTTATTAGTTCAATGTCAACTATTTTGTTTCAAAGTCAATTCTACCAAAGAGGTTCATATTTATAATTTGCATTACTTTGCAAACCATTAGTGGTAACACTATTCTGTGCCATCGTGACACTGTATGTAGCTAGATCTTTCCTACTATACCAAAGTAACTTTAATCTGATTAACTTAATGTTAATCTGATTAACTTAATGTCTATGAAAGTCTGAAACCTACTGTGTATATGAGTTGGCTGCTACTTGGACATTTTGTGTTTTAACCCTTTCCCAAACGTCAAAATTTTAGGGGGTTCCAAAAAAAAAAATACTCAAGATGCCAAAATGAACGTTGATTAAGGTTGAATTTGTGTACAATATAACATAGAAAATATTGAGGCAAAAGGAGAAACTGCTGGATATCAGCATTTTCTTCTTTTGTCTCAATGTTTTCCCAAGCCATTTCTATTATGGACGTCAAAACCAGGTCTTGTTTGGGAAAGGGTTAAAAACACATGTTGTTATAACTTAAATTCAGCTGAACCAAAGGGTAGAAGAAAAGACCAAGCCATTTCTATTATGGACGTCAAAACCAGGTCTTGTTTGGGAAAGGGTTAAAAACACATGTTGTTATAACTTAAATTCAGCTGAACCAAAGGGTAGAAGAAAAGACCTTTTACGAGAACATGCAGACAAATGGATGACGAAAGCAGAACAAATCAAATCATACCTGGCTGTGAAGCAAGTCAACAGTGTAGAACAGCAACAACGAGATGAAGAAACGGAGAAAAGTATTCTCAAAACAGGTAATTTAACCCTTTACCAAACGGCAAAATTTAAACATGTCCAAATTCAAAGATGTTGCGGATGACATTTACAAATTAATGAAATTTTACAAATATTTCCATTTTTGGTTAGAAAACATTGTGGAAAATGAAGAAATTGCTTGTCACAAGCAATTTCTTCATTTTCCAAAATGTTTTCCCCAGCCTTTTCTTGTTAGTCAAAAGGTGTCACTGTGAAGTCTTGGGTAAAAAAAAAATCACATGACGACACAGTTTGCTAATTTGAGAACATGGGAAAAGAAGGAAAATGCAGATCACGAGAACATGCAGACAAATGGATGACAAAAGCAGAACAAATCAAATCATACCTGGCTGTGAAGCAAGTTAACAGTGTAGAACAGCAACAACGGGACGAAGAAACGGAGAAAAGTATTCTCAAAACAGGTAATAAAAATGTGACCCGTCATGCTAAGAGGGACTGTATCCGAACTCCAAAAATCCATATTTCGACAAACTTGTCAGACTCAGCACAGGTCAACCAGATCCTGTATGCGAAAAATGAACATGTTGTAAGATAGAGAAAATATTCAGGATTTAGAAAACTACATGAAAGTGAAAAGTATCGGCCCTAGTCTGGCTGCTCAGACTGACTAGGGTCGATATTTCTAACACTTCCTATAAGGTCCCTTTTAAATGCAACACTTCTTAAAAATTTCTCAAAAATAAGTTCTAATCTAAATAAATTCACATTGTAACCCTTTCCCACACAGTGATGCCTTTGACACTAAACAAGATAATAACTTTGGAAAGCATCGTGGAAAATGAAAAAAATTGCTTGTGATTTTCCACAATGTTTTCTACCCAGATAGGCCAAACTGTGTGATTTTTGTCCACTTTAAATTGTCATCTGTAACATCTTTGAATTTTGAATAGTCTAGAAATTTGCTGTCTTGTAATGCGTTAGGTTCTACATTACCTGATCTAGGCTTAGAATGCTTTCCAGCATACTGATGGTTTTTGATGCCCTACATGACAAAGGCCAAGTAAAACTTTGTGGAAAATGAAGAAATTGCTTGTGACATTGTTGCAGATGACAATCTCAAGTGAATCAAATCTTTACACTTTTGGGGTTTTTATCTGTGTAGAAAACATTGTGGAACATTGTCACAAGCAATTTCTTCATTTTCCACAAAGTTTTACTTTGTTCTTGCTTCATGATTCAAATTTGATTCACTCGAGGTTGTCATCTGCAAGTCTAAGATTTTGCCGTCTGGTAATGGGTTGGGTTTTTTCTTCTCTTTTCAGTGCCATGCAGAGTACAATAACAAATTACCTTGTAAGAGGTTTCAGTGACCATCTCATTAAAATTACTTTTGTTTTTATGTTTGCAACAAACACGGAGGAGATTGTGCATCATGGGATGGATAACACTTACGGACAAACAAATCTTGATTCTGGTCAAATATTTTGCAGACATTTTTTCTCTTTTCAATGCCATGCAGGGTACAGTAACAAAATTACCTTGTAGGTGATATCACAGATCTGCTGAGTGCTCATCAAAATTATTTACAAAAGAAAGGCTTTTTGGAAACATTATGGAAAAAGAAGAAATTGCTTGCAACAAGCAATTTCTTCTTTTTCCACAATGATTTCTATCAAGGAAACGACAAGCAATTTTTTTCATTTCCCACAATGTTTTCAATCCAGATAGACAGTAATGTAAAATTTCATTCACTTGAAATTGTCATCTGCAACATCTTCTAATTTGGACAAGTCTAAGATTTTGCTGTCTGGTAAGATTTTGCAGTTTGGTAATGGGTTAATGTATTTCTCTTTTGATCTGCTCAACAAAATTACTTTTGTTTCTATGCTGAAAACAAATATCTAAAAATTAAAACTTTGAGAAACTGTTCACACTCTGCAGAGGTCAACCAGATGCTGTATGTGGAAAATGATTGTAAGATAGGGAAACATTCTAGATTCAGAAAATTACACTTCCTGGACTGCACAGACTGACTAGAGTCGATATTTTTCAAAACTTCCCATAAGGTCCCTTTTAACTTGATGGGTCACATATTTATTCCTTGTTCTTATGTGACTATTCAAAAAAAAGAGGGATGCCATTTCATTCATCAATGCTGGGTTAAATCCATGGTCACAGCGAACACCCATTCTGTCATTTGTCTTCTAAACCTATGTGGGTGAGCAGCTGGAGGCTTGGTAGTACTTAGAAGAGCTAGTGCATGAATCCAGGGTAAGGTGCTCCAGCTACGGCGATATATCAGAGGTGTTTTACCCTATTCAATCAATTGTTCACCCATGTATTAGCATTATACTTTGATTAAGGTTTTCATGTGCAAGATTCATCTCTATACCTGTTAGCGTTATTGTGCTAAAACTTTGTACATGGCATTTGATTGACCCATAGTTGATCCAGTATTTGTTATACCCCCGCAAACGAAGTTTGGAGGGGGTATACTGGAATCAGCCTGTCGGTCCAGTGGGTGGTTTGTCTGTTTGTCTGTTGGTCTGTCTCCAAAACTTTGTCCGGACAACTCCTCCTACACTTGTTGACCGATTTAGTTCATACTTGGCACAAGTGTTCATTGTGACCTGTAGATGTGCAAGACGCAAATTTCATGAAAATCGGATCGATACTTTCTGAGTTATGGCCCCTGATTTGACCAAAAAATGCTTTTCCGGATAACTCCTCCTACACTTGTGGACCGATTTAGTTCATACTTGGCACAAGTGTTCATTGTCACCTGTAGATGTGCAAGACGCAAATTTCACGGAAATCGAACCGATACTTTTTGAGTTATGGCCCCTGATTTGACCCAAAAATGCTTGTCCGGATAACTCCTCCTACACTTGTGGACCGATTTAGTTTATACTTGGCACAAGTGTTCATTGTCACCTGTAGATGTGCAAGACGCAAATTTTATGGAAATCGGACTGATACTTTTTGAGTTATGGCCCCTGATTTGACCAAAAAATGCTTGTCCAGATAACTCCTCCTACACTTACTGTCCGATTTGCTTCATACTTGGCATAGGTGTGCATTAGGACCTGTAGATGTGCATGACGCAAATTTCAGGGAAATCTGACAGTTTCTTTCTCAGTTTTGGCCCTTGATTTTACCAAAAAAATGCTTGTCCGGACAACTCCTCCTTTAGTTACTGTCCAATTTGCTTCATACTTGGCACAGGTGTGCATTAATTTCTGTAGATGTGCAAGACACACATTTCATGAAAATCAGACCAACACTCTCTGATTTATTGCCCCTGATTTGACAAAAATGCTTGTCCGGACAATTCCTCCTACAGTTACTGAACGATTTGTTTCATACTTGGCACAGGTATGCATTAGGACCTGTATATATGCAAGATTCAAAATTCATGGAAATCACACCGATATTTTCTGAGTTATTGCCCCTGATTGGACCAAATTTCAAGAAAATCGGATTGACAATTTCTGAGTATGGCTCCTCATTCAACAAAAACGCTTGTCCGAACAAAGGTGGTGGCGGGGGTATTTTTATCACCTTCAGTGATAGATTTCTAGTTTTAACCTAATCCAACACAATGATGATTTTTGACGTCACAGCTTCTGAGAGTGTTGTCGAAAGTGAAGAAATTGCTTGTGATTTTGTCTGTAAATCTAAACAATGTAAGCTTACCCTTATCAGCATTTTCTCCTTTTGTCTCAATATTTTTCACAGAAACCATATCTTTATTATCATATTTGTTTTCTACTGCAAAATTCAAAATGGACTGCCCTAAAATTCTATCATTTGGAAAACGGTTATGTGTCATGTTTGATCCTTTTCCAAACAAGGCCTGGTTTTGATGTCTCTTTAAGAATAGGCTTGGGAAAACATTAAGGCAAAAGGAGAAAATGCTCAAAATTTTCTATGCTATATTGTACAAAAATTCCATCTTTATCAGCATCCATTTTGTTGTCTGTAGCAGATTTTTAGTTGGACCACCCTAAAATTTTGTCGTTTGGGAATGGTTTAAGAAACTACAGCAAATTTACATGTAGCCCTGATATGGGAAAAGGTGCTTATAGCATTTGAGACCAACATGAATCCACATCAGCTAGTTTGATCTAATTCTATTTGTTCTCTTATAACTTCCTTATTAAATAACCAATAGGATGGGATAGAGAACTGCAATGAATTGAATTGACTGCTCTTGGACAAATGTTGATCTGGCTCTAGACTGGTTGCAAATGTCACAATGCATCCTGGCTCATTTCTATGTCTTTTATATTATGGCTTGATAGTCTATTTGTCACTGACCCGGGATTTTATGACTAGGGAGCTAATGTCACAGTCCTTACATCATTGACACATCAGTTACAAAAACTTTTTTTATCCTATATGTTCGGCACTTTTAGAGATAGATCTTTGATATCTCACGCAAGGACACCTCTTGCCAATACCTTTCATTTTGAACCATATTCTTTGACCTAGTGACCTTGATGTTTGACCAACTTTTTAAAAAACTTAACCCTTTGACAAACAAGACCTGGTTTTGACCTCTCTAACAGAAAGAGCCTGAGAAAACATTGAGACTAAAGAAGAAACTGCTGATAACCAGAAGTTTCTCCTTTTGCCTCATTATTTTCTTTAGCTTTTTCTACACAATTAAACCTGACCTATATCTTAGACACTATTAGAGATAGAGACTTACTATTTCACACACAGATACCTTCCTCCAAGACCTTTGGAACTATGACCTTGTGACTTATATGACAGACCTAAGAGTAATTAATAGTTCGACCTTTTTGTGACAAGCTCTCATATAGGTTAGTCTACGTTTCCACGGAATACTGTTTTTGCGGGTGATTTTGTCTTCACGAAAAAATATTGACATTTTGTATTATTTCTTGTAAAACATTAGTGTTTATCAACATTATTTTATTTTCATTTTGTTTTGTCATTTACAAAATTGTCTCCAGTTCAAGAGCCATATCAGAAATGAGGAAAACATGTATAAATGTTGATATGAAGCATTTTCTCTGCAAAATATAGGTAATGTCATTGATAGGCTAATGATAGCCTTCTCTTTTTACACATTTTTCATCTGTACCTTGTTTGAATATTCTGATTCTTTGATGTGGGAAATGGGTAAATCTGTATGACTTATTAACCCTTTCCCAAGCAAGACCTGGTTTTGACGTCTCTGATAATTCTGAATAGGCTTTGGAAAACATCGAGGCAAAAGAAGAAAATGTTGATAAGCAGCATTTTCTCCTTTTGCCTCAATATTTTCTGAGCAATATTATATCTTCAAATTTTGATGTCTCATATAGACTAGGCTTAGGAAAACATTGAGGCAAAAGAAGAAAATGCTGATAATCAGCATTTTCTTCTTTGGCTCAATATTTTCTGAGCAATACTATATCCTCAAATTTTGATGTCTCTAATATAATAAGCATATGAAAACATCAAGGCAAAAGAAGAAAATGCTGATAATCAGCAATTTCTTCTTTTGCCTCAATATTTTCTGAGCATTATTAAATCATCAAATTTTGCCTTTGGTAACATGCATTTTGCTGTTTGCAGCAGCTTTAAAGTTAGATCACCCTAAAATTTTGGCATTTGAGAAAGTGTTATTAATATGTGTAGACTATTAGGCCTTTCCAAAACTGTGAAACAGCAAAGTTTTTGACCATTCAAATTTGACACAATGGTCGATGAAGATAAAAGATTGTGTACAAAATAGCAAAGAAAACATTGAGGCAAAAGGAGAAAATGCTGGTTATCTGCATTTTCTTCTGTCTTGATCTTTTCCAAAGTCTTAAGGGACAACGAAACCCAGTCTTGATTGGAAAAAGGTTAATTATGAAAAACATGGATACTTTATTGTCCTAATTGAGTATACAGAGTATCATAATGTTATTTATTGAAAATAAATTTGTTTATCAAAAACTATTTTATTTTGTATCTTTTTTTGTTGAAGCTTTACAATTATTATGCCAAGACCTATGCTCCATTTGTCGAACGATTTTACTACCACATTTTTGTGTAAGAATTAAGACATCTGATTTCACTGAAAGTCGGATTGGGTCAATCAGATTTGTTGTTACAAGTTATTATGCAAAAAAAATATTGTACATTAGTAAAACAGGGCCCTATCTCAACTGAACGATCCAGGTCCTGAGTATAACATAAGGTTTTATAAACATTCAGTGAAATATTTGAGCCAGGATCTGGAAAAACGTCCCTAAAGGCTTTTGAGCCCAACATAGATCCAGATCAGCATATGCATACGCACAGTCTGATCAGGATCCATAATGTTCTCTAATAGCTTCTGCTTGTAGTATAGTAGCTGAAAGAGAGCTGCATGGATGCATGTTGGCTCATTTCATTTTGAAAAGCCATCACTCCCTCTTTTCTGTAACCCTGTAATATGCATTGGCAGAAGGTGACCGGATTTTCTCACACCAAACCTCTGAAGAACTTTTAACGCCGACTTACATACATAATATTATACGTGGCAATGGTGGATCCAGGATTCTTTGCCAGGGGGGGGTCAAAACCCAAGTGAAGGCTTTTAATAAGTTATATAGTCAAAATTCAATTTTCGGCCAATTCCAGGGGGGGATCATGACCCCTTGACCCCACCACTAGATCCGCGCATGCGTGTAGACATATTTACAATTTTACATTTAAGATGAAAGACATACAAATTCATTTTAAAGGAATACAAATTTTTGTGGTATAAGGGAGGTAACCAATGATAGACAGGTTTATCTATTAACCATGTGTTGTCTCCCTTATCCATTCTGCAAGTAAGAAGAAATAATAATGTGACCCGGTTAAACATTGAAAACATATAAATTTAAGAGACAATAGCTTTATAAATGTGACCCTCACGCTAAAATGGACCTTATAGGAAGTGTGAAAATATCGACCACAGTCTGTCTGTGCAGTCCGCGCAGCCAGACTAGGGCCGACACTGTTCACTTTTAGTGTAATTTTCAAAATCCGGAAAGTTTTCCCTATCTTACTATAAGTTAATTTGTTGCATTCGGTATCTGGTCAATCTGTGCTGAGTCTGACAATTTTGTCAAAATTTGGATTTTTGGAGTTCGGATAAGGTCCATTTTAGAGTGACGGGTCACAAATATGAAAAGTTTGCAGATATGACTTATAAATAAAATAGTTCGTATCATTCAGATTTGATTACATCTTACAATAAAAGCAAATTTAAAGGTGTTTGTGTGTGTGTGTGTGTGTGGGGGGGGGGGGGGGGTGGGCAGTTTATATTGGACAGAACCAGCAGTCCAACATCTAAAGTCTCACCTCCAGCTAAAATTCTAGCTAGCTTATTAGCAGTTTCTTCCTTTGTCTCAATGTTTTCCCATGCCTTTTCTATTATGGACGTCAAAACCATGTTTTGTTTGGGAAAGGTTTGCAGCAGGATTAAAGGAAGGTATTATACATCTAGAGGGAAAGTGAAAAATTGATGATTGCCAGTAATTTCTTCCTGTATCCTAATATGTTCTTAGTCTTCCTTTTTTGGATGTTAAAAAAACCTTGCTTGGGGGTAGGGGGTAGCAAATTTATCGCACATGCAATGGCAAAGGCAGAGAAGAAGCAGCTTTAACTAAACAGCAAAAAAAGCAAACAAAAGCAGGCAAAAGCTGAAACAATCGATTTTAACCCTTTCCCAAACAAGACCGGGTTTTGACGTCGAAAGGCGTGGGAAAACATTGAGACAAAAGAAAAAACCGCTGACTGCCAATGATTTTTTTATTTGTACATATGTTGTAAATTTAAAATTTCCTCGACAAATAATGAAAAAGTCAGGATAAGTTTTTTAGGAAAGGAATAAAAGAAAAGCCTTGAACTTGTAGGGCGTCTAAAGGCGTCACTGTGTGGTAATGGGTTCCCGCTCCTGATTTTATTTGAAATCCACGTAGGCCAGTCACTTTAGCATTTAGGGTACCACTAATTCTAACAGAAATAATTTTGTAACTGAACGAAAGTCTTTTATATCATGATCAACATATCAAAAGTCCTCAGAGCAAATCTGGGGGGAAATGGTGATAAATCACGCTAAAAGATGCCTTTATATGATCGTAATACACTGGTCCATCCTAACCACCATACATTTTCTCGAGTACCACGTGCTTCTCTTACACTATACTTTTCACATATCATTTTTAATTTGATTGGATTTTATATTAAAATTGAAAAATGATTTCATTATAAATAAAAATTTAAAAGGATAAATATAACGAATAAGTAAAAATAATTTCGCTTTAAAATAAAATTATCTGAGATCGATTTTTAAAATTACGGAAGGTCAATGTGACTATAATAATTTTACTTATGTCAGATATAGATAATTCATATCGGAATTACACAATTTGCGAGTAAATCATCCTTTACTCGCCCCAAACCACTTGATTTGAAGTCCACACGTGCTTTTTGTTATTATACGCCCGAAGGGCCGTGTTACGTTATGGCCCGGTCGTCTGTCTGTCCGTTTGTCCCTCCGTCCGTCCGTTAGCAATTTCTTGTGTGCGTAACTTCTCCTACAGTTTTGATGGGAATTTGATCAAACTTGCCATAATGAATCTCCATGGTGTCTAGTTGTGCACACCGCTTACGGAATTCAGATAACTCTTTTCGTTCTTGAATTATCTTCCCTTGAATAAAAAAAATGCCAATTTTATAGTGTGCGCATTGTGTGCGCAACTCCTCCTACAGTTTTGATCAGAATTTTATCAAACTAGCCACAGTGAATTTCCAAGGTATGTAGTTGTACACACCGCTTACGGAATTTAGATAACTGTTTTCCTTTCTGAATTATCTGCCCTTGAATGTAAGGAAAAATGCCCATTTTCTCAAAAATGCCCATTTTCTCGTGTGCGCAACTCTTACAGATTCAACCCGAATTCAATCAAACTAGCCACAATGAATCTCCATGGTGTAAAGTTATACACAGCGCTTACAGAATTTAGATAACTGTTTACCTTTCTGAATTATCTGCCCTTGAATTTAAGGAAAAATGCCCGTGTCCTTATAAATGCCCACTTTCTCGTGTCGCAATGCCCACAGTTTTGACCAGAATTCAATCAAACTAGCCACAATGAATCTCTATGGTGTCCGGGTGTGAAAGCATAATTTGGATAACTTCTCATGTTTGAATTATCTGCCCTTGAATTGAACAGAATGGCCAAATTTACTGGCAAGCCCCTGTCGGGCGTATATGCGCCGCTCTGCGAAGCTCTTGTCAAATATCGAGGTAAAGGACGAAAATCATTATAATGGATATCTTCACATTTTCTCTCGATTATTCCTTATTTTATATATTGTGTGTTTTATTCTTTCAGTTACTTTGATATTTTTTGCATCTCTTTATCCCGTGTCGGTCTGAAAGGAAGGGTGTCAATAAGGCCGTTTTCGTGACCTAGTCCGAATTTCTTCCTTTCTACTAGTATACACTTAACCACTAACATGTTGACCATATGCAAGCAAAGTATCCACTTAAACGAAACATTGGTTTTAAAAATTCATTATATAAAAATGACGGGGGTAACTCACCCGCTATGCCATTAGGTGGTAATCAATTTCAAATGCAGTTTTACTTAACTTTCACAATTCTAAAACTGGTTATGCAGTTATATGCATAACGTTATATACATGTTGTCGTTTAGCCTATTACATTTCAAAGCGTCCTGTACGAGAGAAAAGGGATGATAAGCAGGATTATGACTTTTTCTGATTTTCAACGGTACTAACTTTACGAAACATCAACAGATACATAACCATAATTCGTAAAATTATAATTTTCATAAAGGCTCCACATTTGTAGATCAAGATCAGGCTGTGTGTACGCACTGTCTGATCACAAAGCCCGTTGTTCCTATATCATTTTTTCGTGTCCAATATAGTCTTTTATATTGTCGACCTTGATCAGACATTACTGAGGCACAATTCGATCTACATAATTATTCGGTAGTCTGAAAGATTAAAATGGTCGCTTTTCCAGATCCGCACCAACACACAAACACTCAAATATATCTAATAAAGCAGTTTTGTCATTGGGGTAGATACAACATCAAATATGCATATAGATATACTGTTTTGTCTTACATAACCTTGAATTGCACATAATTTGAAAACATACAAATGATTTTATTATTTATCATTATTATTATTATGACTCGAAATCCATTGCAAAGTGATAGTAATGAATTTTGTGCTAAAAATAGACTCGGTTTACCGCTGATTCAAGCCGTACTTACGAGATTTTATACCAACACCTACGAGATACCGCGGCCTTAGCGCAGTTGGTAGCGCATCTGACCCTCATTCGAGAGGTCCCGGGTTCGATACCCGGCCGCGGCTAATACCCTTTCTGACAAAATTGTCACCCACCAATGGGTTTGAAATCGTGAACCTAAGTGGGCGAGCAGCTGGAGGCTCGGTAAGGGTGTTGTGGTAGTACTGGTTTGAGAAACAACAGGAATCCATGGATAGGTGCTCCAGCCGCCGCGATATGACCCTGGTAGTTGAAAACGGCGTAAAACCCCAATAAACTCAAAACTTGTCTGAAATTACGTCACGGTTAATTGGGTAAAAGTATTCTTTATATGCATTATTGGCCGGTGGCTTTCTAAATAGCAAAAATCAATCAGTAATGAAAAACAGTCATTGGTTTGACGTCTTTGAAGAAGATCGAATCGTAAAATAAACTACAAAAGATGAAAGTGATGACAATCAGATTTTTATCCTTTTGTATCAATATTTTCTTTGCTATAATGAACACAAATCCGATGTTTTTGCAAATTGTTTTTGTCGTCTGCAGCAGCTTTAGAATGGGAAGTCTAATATTTACGTTCAGATGTCGGTTTAAATGTATTTGATAAGTTAACCTTAGTAAATGAGTGGGTGGGGTAATTTCACCTGCAAATTCATTTTCATGTCTAATTGAAATAAAGAAAATATCAAAGTCTGCGTTTTTTTTTTACTTTATAAACCCCTAATATTACGTTATCTATAATATGTTTCATCCGCAATAACATACGAGGGCTGATCAAAAAGTTTGTATAATTTCATCATAACTTTTTAACCTTTCACCCGATTGCATTTATTTTTTCACAAGTGTAATTTTATTATATCAATGACGCTCTGATAAAATTTCAAAATTGTCAATTTATTTTAACGATATTTTTTCGACCCTTAAAAGGGTCAAGGAACGCTACCCCGGAGCACGCCGTAAAATCATGTTTGTTAAGCTCCGCAAAACGAATATTTTTCAAAATTTGCGCTAGCAAAACTTCCGATATTTTATCTGCTAGAGAAAAGACATCATATCAGAGACTTGGTAAAGTTTCAAGGCTCAATGTTGTAAAACGATGATTTAGCTAGGGATATGGTGTGACGCGCCGACGTGAAGAAAGAGTAAAAACGGGACTTCGCGAATTGGGGAAATTGGCTTTCGAAACTAGTTTTTGTTATTTTCGGTTCTTACGCAAACCCAAATGTAGTTAATTTAAGAAATATTACCAGGCTAACATAATAAACAAATCATAGTTTGTAAAAATGACATGTCTCGTTTGTACAAGAGAGATAAAGAATCGAAAAGACAACCCAATGAAAGAACGCAAAAGAATTGCGTAGATAAAATTCGACGTTCGTCAACGACGTCGTATAGAAAACCCGTCGCTACATGAATAAGAGAGAATGCATTCTTAAACGGTTCGGCTTTTAAATGAAATATAGCGTTCTATATTAATATGAGTAGCTTTATATATTTGTTCTATACCTAGCTTATGGCGGATGAGGAACACCAATAATCAAATATTAGAAACCAATCTTTATTTCGGATTCTCGCTAATAAAATATATATTCTTCGTTATTCATTTGTATTTTAAAAATTCATATTCTGATTATATAAATTTCATTTTGTTCATATTAAAACTTGTGTAAGTAACTGTAAATTTGAATTAAAAATGGTATGGTTTTTCAAGAAAGTTTTTAATACAAAAATACGCCTTTTGTATAATTTTGCTATTTAATGAGAAAAGCAACTAAACACCTCTTTTTCTCTGGCTAGATCTGGTACATGGACATAAATATCTACAAATTGATTCGTTAAACAGTGAACATTTGTAACAGTTCAAATGTTTTCGAAAAATAAATAAAACAATTGCACAAATCAAAGGAACAGTAATGATGTGCTATAAATAGTTATATCATGTAGCGTAAAACGACGTTACTAAAATGACGTTAACGTCACGACGTGCTCCGGGTACCCGAGTCCTCCTATTTTGAAAGAGTCATAGCAACACCACTTTTCAATCAATCTCGTTGAAACTTACAACATATATTTGAAATAAGTAATTCTGAAACATATCCAAAAATGAAATGTTTTGCTTTATGAACTAAAATTGTATTTACAAATTATACGAACTTTTTGATCAGCCCTCGTATTTGGTTTTAAAAGATGGGTTTCTAAGCCTACACGGAAAAACATTCTTTTGGCTTGCCTTGTAGGGGTCTCTTCGTTAGATCGATATTTTTCATATTTCCCCCCGAGTAACATTTGAGGACTTTTTTTCTGGAATGAGTGGATGGTTGTAGATTATAAAATTGTTGGTTTCGTTTCTGTTAGAATTAGTGGTGGGTTGGGCCTATTTTTCGGCTAAAGTGACTGACCTAACGTGATAAAGGAGTAATAAATAGTAAGTCTACCTAATTTGTTGATATGTTTACCTATTCTTTTAACCCTTTCCTAAACGACAAAATCTAAGGGTTGTCCAATTTGAAAGTTGCTACAGACGACAAAATGTGTGTTGATAAAGATATGATTTGTATACGAAATAGCATAGAAAACATTGAGGCAAAAGGAGAAAATGCTGACTATCAGCATTTTCTTCTTTTGCCTCGATGTTTTCCAGGCCCTTTTTCTTAGAACTGCCAAAACCCGATCTTGTTTGGGAAAAGGTTATAAGGACGTTTAATTTTTCTCGATGCCTTTCTACAGATCTATGTTGCTTGCATTAGAATTGAAATGGAGGAGGAAATCTAGATTGAACCCAAATAATTGAACTCCATGTTCACTGCAGATTTTGGGGTTATGGAAAATTTGTAATTCTAACTTAAGGTAAGTTTGGAGATCGGCAATGTGACTTACATATTTTGTATTTATTCTGCGGCAACAAATGCCAATGCTTCAATTTTCATCAAATTCTCAAAGCGAAACATTCCCTTTTTTGTGATGGTGAGTGTCAAATGAAGTATACTGAGCAAAAAACGTTTAGCACGTTTTTTAACACATTATTTTTTCAGTTTATGATACAATAGTACCGGCCGAAAATGACAGTGACGTGAGCTAATGTTTACTACTTGACAACCAATCAACTCTGTTCGTATTTGTAACGGTGCAAATCAGACGAATTGATTGATTTTGCAGCGGTAAACATCAGCCTACGTCACTGTCATTTTCGGCTGGGACTATTGTAATTAAATGAACATTGCTTTGTGCTGTTCCGTTGTCCCGATCGACAACCATTACGCATACAGTGCACGTGTAGAGTGAACATTCAGTGTATTGGACAAAGTCCAGATTAGCAAAAGTCACGTGCGGCACGTGTGCAGTGACATCGATAATGCCTAGCTTGTCCCAAAACACACGATTACACAGATCTGTTAGCAGAATCAATTTAACTGTTACAAGTTCTTTGAAATTGATTATGGAAAGGCGAGAAATGATGACGTAAGTTCGACGCCAGAGAGCTCTTTGCATGCTCCTAGCAGGTATGTCTGTTAGAGATGTCGCTTTGCATTTCAATTGGCTCGAATTGACAATTAAGCGCCTGCGGCACTTGGTTTATGCAACTTTAGCCACCAACGACCGACCTAAATCTTGCAGACCGTGTAAAACGACGTTCAAGGAGGATCGTTTCACAGCGACGTCCTGACGACGTTTCGAATTCCTGTCTAGTAAGAATTTAGTGCTACTCCTCCAGGACGTCACAGGGTATACCGTTAGTGACCAGACTGTCCGGAACAGGCTCCGCACAACTTGCGTCAGGGTCCTCCGATCTTACGCCAATGACGTTAAGCATCGACAGGCAAGGCGTCAATGGGTATAATATGGACACATCGATATTGATTCAGGAGACGTTGGACTGATGTCCTGACGAATCTCATTTTACATGTCATTAACTGACGGCAGGATTTGTGGTTGGAGAAGATGCGTAAGGATTGATACCAATAACGTCATCATTGAGACTGTAACGTCGAGTGCAGCGTCATTCTTTGGCAGGAATAGATGAAAACAATTAAACAGACCTCATTTCGGTTAATTGCAACCAAACGGTGCAAGGGTACTGCAATGAAAATATCCAACCTGTCACTGGACCGTCTTACAACGACACAACGTTGTGATATTTCAATAAGATAATCATCGCCCACTTACTCCAAGGAACATACAGAATGATCTACGCCTGAACTGCTTAACCACCAGCACCCGATTGTATAAAGTTTGGTTAGCGCTAACCAAATGGATAAATCACCGTTTTGGTTAAATATTCCGATAACTCACCTAAACTCGATTGTATAAAAGTTTGGTTATCTACATCTACTGTTTAACCCAACAATCAATTGCCGATTATAACTGGGTGACGGTGTGCTAATAGCCGGTAAAAGAGCTGTTAAAGAAAAGATATGTTACAGTGTTAAAATTGTAAAATAAGATAGTATGCTACAGTTAAAACTAAAAGCAGGGATTGGTTTATACTAGGTTGGTTGCCGCTAGTCTGTCAGAGAATATGCAGAGACTAGGGCTAGACTTGACACTGAGTGGAAGGGTATTCCAGTATTTCACTGTTCTAGGGAAGAAAGAGTTAGTGAAGTATTGGGTTTTGGAAAAGGGGATGAGATAATTGAGATTTCTAGTGGGTATAAGGTGACTATTATCTACTGCGACTGTACCTGCTCTGATCTTGTAAAATAGAATGAGTGAGTTGTGTAGTCTTCTTTCATGTAGTGACTTCCAATGTAGGGTGTTAAGCATTTGAGTGACACTGTGAGTGTAATTATAGTTGTTCATGACATATCTTGCAGCTGACCTTTGGACCCTTTCAATATTGTGGGAAAGGGTTTTCTGCCATGGATGCCATATGCAAGAGCAGTATTCTAGCTGTGGGCGCACATAGGTGTTATAGGCAGCAACTTTGACCTTTTGATTGTTTGTTTTGATGTTTCTTTGGATGAAGCGGAGGGTAGATGTAGCTTTGGATGAAATGTTCTCTATGTGTTTTGACCAATTTAAGTCAGGAGTGATGGTGACACCTAAGTATTTGGCTGCCTTTGTTGACTTAAGTTCAGTGTTGTGAAGTTTGTATGGGTAAATAAGTGGATGTCTCTTCCTCGTTATTCTCAGAATTTCGCATTTATCGGGGTTGAATTCCATTGACCAAGCTCTCTCCCATTTTTCCAAATTATAGAGGTCTTGTTGTAGAGATAGATTGTCATTGTTTGTGTGGATGGTGAGATAAACAATTGTGTCGTCAGCAAACATTCTAGTATTACATTTAACAGAGTCTGGGAGATCGTTTATGTATATGAGGAAGAGACAGGGGCCTAGAACAGATCCCTGAGGGACTCCAGAAAGAACTGGTAGTTCACTGGAAAGTTGACCTTCTACAGCAACTCGTTGGGAGCGATTGTTGAGGAATGATTTGACCCAATTTACTATTTGAGGATTGATGCCGAGTTGCTGTAGCTTGAAAATGAGGGAGAGGTGATCAACTTTGTCGAATGCTTTGGAAAAGTCCATCACAACGACGTCAGTTTGGTATCCAGATTCCAAGTTATTGAAGAGGTCTTTTGTGAAATTCAGAAGTTGGGTTTCACAGCTGTGACCAGACCTGAAGCCGTGTTGGTATTGACTGAGCAATTTATTTTTATCAAGGTAGGACATTAGGTTAGATACAATGATGTGCTCAAGTAATTTCGAAGCAATGCACGTCAGGGAAATAGGTCGGTAATTACAAGGTTGGGATTTTTGACCTTTTTTGAAGACTGGGGCTACTGTGGCCTTCTTCCAGTCTTCAGGGACAATACCAGATTGAAGGGATAAGTTGAATATGTGAGAAAGGATGGGGGCTATTTCATGGCTCAGTTCCTTAAGAATACGGGGGGAAATTTCGTCGGGTCCACACGCCTTGTGGGGAGATAAACCTTGAAGGAGTTTCTCTACTCCATCAATGGTGACAAATATTTCACTCATGTTGGAGATGGCAGGTTTTAATAGCCTTGAACATAGATGCGACAGATTAAGGGGTTTTGGAGGCGAGAACACTGACTCAAATTGCTTATTGAGAATGTTGGCTTTTGAGACTGGGTCTGTATAGATGACACCCTCTGATTTTAATGGGGCTATGCCAACATTCTCTTTCTTATTGTGCTTAATAAAGGAGTAAAATTTCTTGTTTCTGCCTGGCTGGGAATCATGGTTGAAAATGATTTCTTCCATGTAAGACCAGTAAGAGGACCTTATAAGTTTTTGGGTAGTGGATTTAAGGGACTTGAATTCCTCTTATTTACGAGGGTCTGGCTTATTTCTGAGTTTGGAGTAGAGCTTATCCCGTTTATGTATGAGCCTTTTTAATTTTGGGGTGATCCAGGGTAGGTCGGCACGTGATTTACAGACTTTGGTGGGAATATGTTTGTTGCAGGATTGGTTTAAGGCTTCTTTAAATGACACCCAGGCTTTATTAGGGTCAATATGGTTTTCTTGGAAGAAGGAATTAGAGAACCCAACAAATTCTAGTTAAATTTAACCCACCTCCGGTAGCTTGGTTAGCGATTTAACCAGACTATTTTTTGTTTTGGCCGCCATATTGGATTACCGCTTCAAAATTGAAAATGTGTTTGGGAAGCATTTAAGACGATTTTAGGGCTGATATTCGGCGAAAGATGTTATAAATGTGCATAGAAGTGTTCTGTGGTGATAGAAATGGTGTAAACAAGACATTTAGCGCAGAACTGTTACAGATAACAACAATTATATTGGTATAGGCACACTGATAGGGAAGCAAAAAGACTCAATATACAATGTAATTTGGTCAATAATCATAGGGCGATATGTAAATAGTGTCAGTGATTTTTTAACATATGATGTACTGTGAGTAATCAGACAGAATTAAGTTAATTCTGATTAACCATTAGTTAACCAATCTGATTAAAAGGTCTTTTAATATGATTTAGTCAAATGTAGATGTTTTATTAAAAGAAAAAAAAAATCAACAAAAACAAATTTAAATGAAAGAAACAAATAATGATGTATATAAGTGTAAAAATTAATACATATGACAGCAGTTCTGAATGCTGAAGTTAATATCAGTGATGCAACACTGATGCCAACAAGACAGAGACATACAGTAAGAGGAACTGGAAAAACAAGTAAGTCGGGAAAACGACAAGAAAAGGGCCAAAGAAGCTGAACAGCTTATGCGTTGCATGCGGCCTCGACGACTATGTTGACTATGTTGAAGGACCAAGTTCAGTGTTTCGCACCATCCAAGTTTCGCACCTCGACTGCCATTATTGAATCATAGGACTGAGTGAGCTAAAATTCAATGGAAAGCGTGTAACCAGACTTCAGAATGGAAAATATGGAATTGAGGACTTATTATTGAAGCTCCCATGGGTGTAAACATTCTGCATCGATGATGTGTTTGTCTCGTTAGTTGTTTTTTGCTCCCCCCCCCATCTTCGCTAGCCAAGGTTGAACCCACCTACGTTTGTATTCACAAATACAGAAACGACGTTACGTCGTAGATGTCACCCTTGGCTTGCGAAGATGCCCCCCCCCCCCTCTCGGATATTTTTTGCTCGGCGATTGAGCTAATATTTACTTTCAACAGACAAAAACCTCTGTATCAATGGCACTTGTAAGAGCTAATAACGCATGTCAAAGGATTATTCATATGAACTATGATTGTGATTTATGAGTCCTTTTAGCATTCACTATTCCGACTGTAAATGCATCCAGATCAGCCTGTGCCTTTGTGAAGTCTGATCAGGATCTATGTTGTCCTCTAGTGGTTTGCTTTATTTATGAACTGCTACTTGAGAACATCATGATTAATGAATCTTAATCATATTAAATTTGCACCGGCTGATCTAGATCCATGTTCTCAAATGAATGAGATATTTTCAACCTAGTCCTTGAAAGTCAAATACAATTTATCGACTGTTGCAAATCATTTATACAGGGTAACAGGATGTAAGAATTTTTTTCTCTGACTGTTCTTGTTAATTTTAGCTTTTAATCTAGCATAAGTTACAAATAAGGCGTTAGGCCCACCGCCCACCCAAAATATTGGTATAAAGTCAGCAGGGGTTTCATTAAGAGGTGGGGGCGGGGATTTCCCCCTTCCTATTTGACCGAAATTGAGTACAATCCCCCTGCTACTTTTGAAAATTTTGTATAGGATTAATAGGATATACATAGAAAATCCCCCGCCTACTTTGGCTTCTGGCCCAGGTGGCCAAAAAGTTATTGAAACCCCTGAGTGAGTCAGTATCAGTGTCTAGTATTGGCATACAGAGATTAGAATTAAATTTAAAAAAAAATGTTATGCCTTGCTGTTTTACTAGTATAAGTGTTGCACAATGTTGACTGAATTTTCTACATGTAAATAGAATAAATCAGGCTAAAGAGGGGTGTTCGTTTTAATTCCCCTGAATCGCCACTGGATCCGCCACTGATTACCGGTTATTTTTTGCATGTAGGCCTACATACATTATGTAGCATACTTTACATACTTGGACTCTTGTAGAGACACAAATTTTGTTTAAATTGATTGTGACTGAGCAATTATTTATCAGTTTTACAAATATGTAGCAATTTCTCCCAATTTTTAGTGATCATTCTTTCTTCTTTCAGGTGTGAAAGTTCAGAAATGGGGTAACAGAATGCTGAAAACACTAACAGAAAATAGTGGATAAAAAACTTTAAAAGTGATATTGATGAGAAGATCAAACATTTCGTGACTTACAAGTGGGGCGAGCTAGAAGAGGTGAAAGAAACAAGAGCGGAACAATTTGATGACTGAGCACAAAATGGTTGTAACTGCCTATAATCGTTATAGGCAGTTACAACCTTTTCACGCTAAGCCATTGAAATTTATTATTACAAATGAATTAGAAATTTTTATATTCAAATCATTGGTATAATGAAAGTAAATTTCAATTATGCTATTTTAAAATCTTTAATCCTTTCCACAAGAAGACCTGGTTTTAATGTCCTTAATAGAAAAGGCTTGGGAAAACATTGAGACAACTCTAGAAGAAAATGCTGGTAACCAGAATTTGCTTCTTTTACCACAATATTTTCTTAGCTCTGATGTAAACAAATTAGAACTATATCATTTTGTAGTCCTATCGTTAACACAAATTCTGTCGTCTGCAGATTTCTCTGAATTTGGACCGCCATAAAAAGTCATTTAGAATGGAATAAGCCTTTCAGAAAAATATAAATAATGAAATAGATAAACACTGCTTCAATTGGAAAGAATTGTGCAAAATGTTAAATGTTATTCAAAGTAATTTGTGTGAGAAGCTGAACAATAAAAAATATTGATAGAAATTAATTATATTGTTTCTTTGTAAAATTTTTAAATATGATTCAACTAGTTCTGTGTCATAGATGAAAAGCATTTGCCACACTTTCTGAAATCATTTCCAGAGAATAAACTTCTTACTACCCATACTATAAATGGAAGCTTTGAAGAAAAGGGAGAATTATGGATAACTACCACTTTCTCCCTTTCCTTTCTATGTTTTCTACCTTTGTATTGTTAAAATTAATTTTGTATTCTGCAACTTCTGAAAGTCATGGCGCAGTTGGAAGCGCATCAGACTCTAACTTGTGAGGTCCTGTGTTCGATCCCCGGTGGCAGTAAATGTCCTTTCAGACAAAAATTATCTCCTACCCATGGTTTGATATTGACAACCTATGTGGGCGAGCTGGGGCTTAGTAAGGATGTTTTGGTAGAGTTGGTATGAGAAATGACAGGAATCCATGGTTAGGTGCTCCAGCTGCCATGATGTGACCATAGCAGTTGAAAACTGATTTAAACCTAAATCAACCAATCAACTTCTTTAAAGGATAAGTCTGGCACTTTGTACCTGTCATTTTGGAAAGGGTTTGACAGTTTCCCTAATCAATTAGGTCTATGCCTTTTACACACCGAATAACAAAATCTTTGGAAAACATTGAGACAAAAGAAGAAAATTCTGATAAACAGTATTTACTCTTGTTGTCTCAATATTTTCTGAGCTTGAATCTACAAAAGTCCTATTTTTACCAATTCAAATTTGCGTCTACAGAAGTTCAGAAGCTCCAAATTCTTGCCTTTTGGGGTTAGAGTTAAAGGATACAGGCAAATGTATCAGAAATGTTTCTCAAACTAGACCTGGTTTTGACGTCCCCACTAGACAAAGGCTTAGAAAGCATTAAGTTAACCCTTTCCCAAACAACATATTTAGACTGTACCAATCTGAAAGCTGAACCAGACTGCAAAATGGATGTTAATAAAAATCCAACCCAATTTGTGTGTGATATAGTACAGAAAATGCTGACGCAAAATGAGAAACAGCTTCGTTTCAGCAGTTTCATCATTTGTCTCAATGTTTTCTCAAGCCTTTTCAAATAGTGATATCAAACCATGTCTTCAGGCTTTTTTGGAAAAGTAACTTTGAATTTGAGTCAGTCTAAAATTTTGCCATTTGGTAAAGCTTTCAAGCATATATACTTGGGATCAAAACCAGGTATTGTTTGGAAAAGTGTTAAAAAACGTTAGAATCTAAGATCTACCATATTTTACAGAGATCTATTGAATTTGAATCAGCACTGCATCATATAGAGGTACAATTAAATGCATGCAAAAATTTGGAAGGTTTGTCTCGATCATCTTCAATATTTGTAAATATTGCGGGAAACAAAGAAAATGCTGGTTATCAAGGGCGTGTCTAGAGGTGGGATCAGGGGGTCATGACCCCCCCCCCCCCCCTGAAATTGACTGAAAGTTGAATTTTGACTATATGCTTTACATATTTAACACATTTTATGCCATCATTTGGGCTTTGACCCCCCCCCCCCCATTGAAAAAATCCTGGACCCGCCCTTGGTTATCAGCATAAATTTTGCATAATTTTCCTCAATGATGAATGGAGATATCATAAAACGAGGGATTGTTTGGAAAAGACTTTATCTAGATCTAACTTGGGGTTAGAAAAGAAAATATTGTGGTAGAGGAAAATGTCTTAAAGATCTACCAACACTATTGCACGGTATAGGGTCAAAAAGGCCCGAAACCAGAAAGGCCCAGTCCAAAAAGGCCCGGTCCAGAAAGGCCCACTTTTGAAACTGACCAAAAAGGCCCAGTCCAAAAAGGCACACTATTTAAAATGATAAAATAAGACCTTTATCTAAACTATATTTGATATTAGATCTACTTATATATTTTAGGCCTTTTAGTACAGTGGGCCTTTTTGGTTTCGGGCCTTTCTGACCCCGATTCCTATTGCACCATTGTTCTAAATGAAAAAGCGGAATTAACTTCGAGAGAAAAGTGGCTGATACTCGTCACTACCGCTATGCCGAGAATCTAAAAATAGAACAGACTCGTCAATACACATTTGCATACAACGTGTACAGATTATATTTATCTGCATAAATCACAGTCGGAAAAGAAAAGACGGTTAGGGCCTAACAGAATATATAACTTTGGGTAGGCCTGTCGATATGCAGAATCTCGTAAACTAAACAAAAGGCAAGACCTGGAAAACTGAGAAATAGCGCAGATCGCTTGAATATTCTAAGCCCTTTGTCATTTTTAAAATCCTCTATTGAATTCAGCTTACATTTACAATCTCAATGACGCGATTTTGTTTTGATATTTGGCAAGATATTCTTAAAAGTTTATCGTGAATTCCTCTCCTTGCAAGTTTTCATTGTCGGATGGTGCAAATAAGTTGACAATTTGTGCGAAAAAGGCAGGAATCGGAACTGGTGAGAACAGTGCATGACGGGAAAAAAGTAATGGAATTTAGACTAGAAGGCTGACCGTTTTGGTTAAAATATTATAGCTAACTTAACCAGACTTAGCGAACTTAACCACTTGGTTAAATCGCTTTATACAAGCGGTTAACCATTTTGGTTAGTTAACCAAACTGGTTAGGATTTAACCGCTGGTTAGACACTAACCAAAAGTTAACTTAACCAACTTTTATACAATCGGCTGCAGCAAAAGAACACATAAAGAACATTGTTGGACGTCAGGCTAGAGAAAGTAATGACGTCTGTAACGTCAATGGCATTGAGCGTCATCTGCAGTATGAATGGGCAAAATTCCTTTCTGTGTGGTCAGGAAGCTTGTCTGCAACATTGGAAGACATTGAATGGCGGTCCTAGCTGCTTATGCTGGACATTCGCGTCATTGAAATTTGCTTGACTTTCGATATCTGACCCCTGTGCACTTTAACGTAAGATACCTAATTATCGCTTAAGAATTTTGAAACAAAATTTTCAGGAAGCGCCAGAAAATTGAATTTTCAAACACATTAGTGTTTTCTTTTAAAGGATTTTGGAATAGTTTTTGACTAGGAAAAATCATTTGCCGAGTGTGCTTTTTTTTTTTTTTTTTTTGCATAGTATATTTTGTTCTTCTAGATGTAAACATCTGCCAGAAAATTTTAGATTATCTTTACAAAGAAAGACATTTTGTCATAATTAGGCTAAAACAGGGTGGTGGGGTAAGGTTAAGTCAAAACTTTTTTTATTTGCGTGGAAAGGTGTGCTGATTTTTTGTGTGCAAAAATAGCTCTTGGTATCATCTTCAAAATATCCAAAAACAAAAAAAAAAATATTCATTGGGTAATTTTTTTTTGGCGAATTGAAAAAAAGTTGCAAAATTTTCTAAAAAATGTGATTGTTCAACTTGTCCCATAACTTTTTCCAGAAAAATGGTTTTCAAATATTTCTTTCAATCATATCATCACTTTTGTGAATATGTTAAGTCTCTAAATTGATATAACATTAATTTTGAAAGTATCCAGTCAGAATAACTTGCCATATGACTTTAAAACATTGGGGTAATTTTGCGAAAATGCTCCCCTGTTGTACACCTTTAATCATTTCTTGGAATTTACAGCATGTTTTGCCACTCTTGACACATTGTTTTCTGATTTATAGTTAGCTATTTATGAGATTTGATGCAGATGTTGATAGTCCATAATGTTTCATTTTCAAGAAAAGAAAAATGTGTGGTAGACTGAATTTTTGCTTGACAAGCCAGCAAGGGTTCCTTTAACCCATTTCCAAATGGCACAATTATGGACTGTTCCAAAATCAAAGATGATGCAGATGACAATTCCAGGCGAATTTAATTTTATATTTTTGGTCTTTATGTGTAGAAAACATTGTGGGAAATGAAGAAATTGCTTGTAAAAAGCAATTTCTTCATTTTCACAATGTTTTCAAAGCCAGTAGGCCTATCCCGTAGTGAGTCAAAAAGAGTCACTGTGTGGCATTTGGTTAATGTAGATCTTTGTTTTGTCGTTTGCATTTAGATTAACTTTCTAATTATCACAGCCAGGAAAAAGATTAATTCTTCGTTTATTCCCTTTTGTCTTGATGCTTCCCAAGCCATATGGCCTAAATACAGGTTTTGTTTATGAAAGCCCCAATTAAGCAACAAAATGTATACCTCACGATAAATGACCTGGCAGAGCATCTCATTCGGTTAGCATGGGCTGCTCTGCCAGGTCATTTATCGTGAGATATACAGCCTGTCCAATAGGGATAAATATTGTGCCAAACATAGACTGGTTCTACCGGTTCTAATCTGATAAATCGTCGAATTTCAGGGACGTAGCCAGAGGTAATGGCAGTAAATTTTGTGCTAAAAATAGACGCGGTTTATATATTGGTTAAATCGTGGGTTTTGTTATAAATTTGAGTCAAGCCGTAGTTACGAGAGTTTATAACAACCCCCACGAAATATTATTGTTCGTCCGAAATTACGTCACGATTAACTGGATAAAATCGTTTTTGAACCTACACAAGAAAATGCTACGGGAAACATTGTGGAAAATGAAGAAATTGCTTTTAATGTTTTGTATTCAGAGACCAAAAATATAACGTTTGATTGACTTTAAATTGTCGTCTGTTTCGATTATAGCCAACGAATTTGCACTCAAGTATAAATAAACCATGGCCTCTGGGCAGACGAGTCAAACTGAACAGGTAATAGGGTGGTCACACTTTTTTCCAAAAGTATTCCAGCACCTACAAAATATATACCAGCTTACAGAGAATATTGAGAGAAACATAAAACTGGTTGAATTCTGAAAATCGGACATTGCGTTATGGAATAATGCTTATTCAGATTTTTACAAAGGGGAGATAATTCTGCCGAATTACGTTATTGTTTATTTTTCAAAGAACTTCAACAAATTATATATCATTTTCAAGGTCTGAATGAGAGGAACTCAGAACTGCTTACGTTTTTAAAATCGGACATTTACTAAAATAGTTACACCCCTTTGAAGTTTTACTAAGGATGAAATTATTCTATCAAACAATTTAGTTCTTCAATTTCTACCCAACAACGATTATATAAATATTTGTTACATTATTTCAACCCTTCCCCGAACAAGACATGATTTTCACGATCATATATGAAAAGGTTTTGGAAAATATTGCGACAAAAGAAGAACATACCGATAACCAACATTTTCTCCCTTTGCGTAAATATTTTCTGCGCTTCGTTGTTTGCATATCATTTCCGTGTCATTGCCTCCGATAAAAACAAAATTTTACGACATATAGAATAGGAATTTAAAAAAAAATTAAACTTTCTAGTGATCGATTATTAAGATTATATCTCTGGTTCGTGAAGAAATAGGCTTTCAAAACATTGACACAAAAGAGCACCATACATTTGAACATGTCCATTTTGCAACCTCTAAATTCAATCTAATTTTTGGCTGCCTCACCCTTTCCCGAACAAGATCTGGTTAGACCTGGTTTTGACGTCCTGAACGGATTTTATTGAAGGTGAAAAGATTATTTTCTTTTACACTCATTATGTCGCCTGTCACAGCTTTCGAGTTGGATGACCATAAAGTTTTACTGTTTAGGAAAGGGTTAAATGGATGTTTAGGAAGTCCATGAGAAACGCCGATTTTGTAAATCCCTTTGGATTGAGCACGAAGTGCTCAAGATGAGCTATTGTGGTCACTCACCGTCCGTCCGTCCGTCTGTTCGCCCATAATTCCTTGAAACACCTCCTACTCCTTAACCATTGGGCCGATTTTGACAAAACTTTACAGGAATGTTCCTTGGATGACCATATTCAAAGAATGTTCGCGATTTTTTTATTCGTCAAATAATATGGGCGTGGCAGGGCAAGGCTTATCGAACTTTGAGAAATCATGATATCATTCTTAACAAATCAACCATTCGGCCAATTTCAACCAAACTTTGCAATGATGTTCTTTGAGTCACTGTCGTCAACATTTATGAATAAATTTAGGACGAATGGAGTTTAGACAGAAATTATCGGTAAATCACGGGGAATTGAAAAACACTTCCCATTGTTAAAGCCTTTGCGCTTGAATGCGCTAAGCTAAAAGCACAAGATGTTTTATTATTTGAATAGATAGGATGTTGAAGAACATATGTAGGCTTTTCTAGGCTTTTCTGCCGCATAGTTCTTGCCATTTGAAGCCGAGTAAAATGACCTATTTTGAATACCTAATCATCGACTCATAATTCATCGGTTCATCGTATTAACATACACGGATGAAAAGGTCTATTTTCTTTCTTTAATTTGATATAAGATTTATGAAAATCCGTTAAGAAATGGCAGTGCCAAAGCAATTTTATCACACATATCCACGCGTCCTTCTAAGGTAACGACCGAGTTCAAACAAAGAAACGCATCTAGTTGACCCACTTTTTCAAATAGAGATTTAACACGAAAAGAACGTGTATAAGGTAAAAGTATTTTATCATAATAAAATATAACTATTTAGCTTTAAGTTTTTACACACTTTTTGGCAATTTAATGTGTTATTTATGCTGAAAATGCCGTTTTAAATTACTCGTTTTTACATAGAATCAGATAGAGGCAGTATTTTTAAAACGAAACTGTGACCTCCCTACAGGTAAACCAGGTATGTAAACGTCGTGGTTTTAAGAAGGCGTTTACCGTTAGATGTAATCACAACACCCCTCTCACGCAGGACAGTCAATAATTAAAAGTACATTTGAGTCTCAATGTTGATGGTACCACTATACGCCTAGGCCCCTGGTAATGTTTTAAGATCTCGTAACTACGGGCGACGGCTTCTATCAAGTCATCTTTATGAGGTTTTATGATTACTTCGACGAAATTCCATTGTTTGTGTTTGTCCGAAATGGCAATGAATTTTGTGCTAAAAATAGACTGGGTTTAACGTTATGTTTTGATAACCGTTGTCACAAAATCTCGCAACTACGGCTCGAATCAAGTTGTAGATGCACGATTTGTTAACAAAACAGACAAAATACTATCGTTTGTCCGAAATTTTGCCTCGTTTTACTTGATAAAAAGGAACCCTAGGAGCAGACTAAATTTTTGCTATTTTGAAAAGGGTATTTTTTTCTATATGTACAATAAAGGGATTAAGACTTAATTTTCCAACAAAAGCACGCTTTTCACGATTAAAAAGTACTCATCCCAACCAATCAAAAACAGTAGAGGTTCGAAAAGGGGGTTCTATGTTAACCCTTTCCCAAACAAGACCTGGGGCCCGTTTTACTAACGAACTTACGAACATTTTTAAAACAACAACAAAGCTGATTGGCCGAATAATTATTGTTATTATTTCTCGTTCAATCAGATGTGTTGTTACAAGGTTTTTGCAAAAATCTATGTTAGTAAAACGCGGCCCTGGTTTTGACGTCCCTAATAGAAAAGGCTTGGGAAAACATTGATAACCAGCAGTTTCTCCTTTTGTCTTGAAATATTTTCTGACTTATTTTGCACACAAATGGTTTCCTTACTTACATTCGATTTGTCGTCTGCAGCAGCTTTCAAATTAGATCAGCCTAAAATTTTGCTGTTTGGGAAAGGGTTAAACTATTTCCCAAACTGCGACAACCTGGCCTGTTTCAATAGGGAATAATTTTATCCAGTTTCTGTGACGTTATTTCGGACAAACAAATAGTATTTCGTGGGTGTTGTTATAAAATATCATAACTACGGCTTGATTCAAGCCGTAGTTAAGAGATTTTGTAACAACACCGACGATTTATCAAAACAGTAAACCCCGTCTTTTTTAGCACAAAATTCATTGCCATATGAAAGCAGTTGCAGACGACAAAATGGATCTAATCCTTAGACAATTTTTGTAATAATATAGCACAAACAACGTTGAGGAAAAGGAAGAAAATGCTGATTAGCACTGTAATTTCTTCTGTTGTTTTAATGTTTTCCTACTCTTTGTATTAGGGACGACAAAACCAGGTTTTATTTGGGAAAGGGTCAATGTGTGTTAGAGCTTTAACTATTTCTTGTTATACTTTGGAAGCTGGTGCACCTAACAAGTAATAGCAACTAGTTTTGTACGAAAAATAGACTGGGTTTGCCGTTATCTTTTGATAAGTTGTTAGGGTTATTATAAAATCTTGTAGGCCTATTGTTGGCGCAAGATCGTATGGCACATGTTTACATTTTGTCCTAAATGTAAACAAAACAATGTTGTATAAAAGATGGATACATTCTTGATAAGTAGTGACGTAGACATGTTGAAAATTTAGGTACAGTGATAGAGCAGTCTGTTCACTGTTCAGAGTTTTCTGCGTTTTATCGAACAATGTTTTGTTTACATTTGAACAAAACGTAAACATGTGCCATACGACCTTGCGCCAACAAATAACTACGGCTTGAATCAAGCCGAGATTTAATGACAACAACCAAGAAAATACAATTGTTTGTCCGAAATTACGCCACGGTTAACCTGATAAAAACCTTCCCCATTCAAGTTACATTTCTCAAACCGGGTTGGTAACTTAATATACTGTGGTGACAGGTTCTACGATCTACTGATTCCTGCAAAACAGTATAACAATTTACTAATAGGGAATATTGCGCTAAAAGTAGACTGGGCATACAGGTTTTAAATGAAAAATTCTTGTTGTTGTTATAAGATCACGTAACAACGGCTTGGATCAAGCCGTAGTTACGAGATTTTATTATAAACACACACGAAATAGACCTACAATTGTTTGTCCGAAATTACGTCACGTTTAACTGATGAAAAGTGTTCCTTATTGTAGGTTATACTGGTCTTAACGAAATCATATGATGATTTATTTAGGATTTTTATTGACGAGATGATTTGCACGTGCGTCTCTATAATAACATGTCTATAAAGGTTAAACGCTTGTTTTTGCAATCCCTACTAGAAAAGCCGTGGGAAAACATTGAGACAAAAGAAGAAAATGTTGATGATCAGCATTTTCTGCTTTTAACTTTTTTGTCTCAATGTTTTCTGTGCCATATCATTCAGAAATCATATTTTTAAAAGAAATTAATAACATCATCATCTGCACCTGCTTTTATCACGGTGTATAATCACGTGACTCAGAATTTCCTATGATCTTCAATATCTTTTTCAATACTTGACCAATTTGAATTCGGTTTGAAGCAGAGAAGGTGGGAAAATGCCAGGAATAAGCTGGACGTGTTGGATTTTTGAAAAATCAACTGATAAAAAAGTTATTGAAGATAAACCAAAATTCTGGTTTATCTTCAATAACTTTTTTATCAGTTGATTTTTCAAAAATCAACTACGTCCATCTAATGCGTGACGTCTGTCCACATTCTCTGCTTCAAACCGAATTCAAATCGGTCACATATTAACAAAATTATTGAAGATTTTCTGGAAATATTGTATCACGTGATTATCCACCGTGTTTATAAGCTCCAAAAATTTCCAATTTAAAAAACTACTGCAGACGACAAAATTATGTCAATAAAGAAATAAATAGTGGACAATACAGCCAAGAAGATATTGAGACAAAGGGAGAAAATGCTGATTATCAGCATTTTCTTCTTTTGGCTCGATATTCTCCCAAGCATACTAGCATTTGCTTGAGGACGTCAAAACCAGGTCTTGCTTTGGAGGGGGCTAAATGAGACAATCCTAAAACTGTGTAGCTTGGGAAAGGGTTAACCCATTATCACACAATGGCTCTTTTTTGGCTCCCCTAAAGATAGATCTAATTGCTTCAGAAAACATTGAGGAAAATGAAAAAATTGATTGTGACAATATTGTCCACTTGAAATTTTCGTCTGCATGATCTTTGAATTTGGACCACCCCAGAATAGTGAAGTTTTGGAAAGAGTTAACCCATTACCAAACGACAAAATTTGAGGGTGGTCCAAATTGAAAGATCTTGAAGACGACAATTTCAAGTTAATGATTATTTTTCTTTATGTGTCATTTTTGATGGAAAACATTGTGGGAAATGAAGAAATTGCTTGTCACAAGCAATTTCTTCATTTTCCACGTTGTTTTCAATTGCCATTCCTTGGTGGGGAGTTAAAAAGAGTCATTGTCAAATGTGTGGCAAAGTGTTAAGGCCCATTTTTTTGCTGTCCTAGATTGTGTTCACACATTCCCAATGGTGGCCCCTTCATGTTTACAAAGAAAACGAGAATACGTCTCAAAAGATTGGCCGACAAAAAATGGGCTAGTTCATTAACGTCTGGGTGTCAGGTTATTAATTTGAAATTAAAATCATGCAATTAGACGAATTACTAAAATTAGGGACGATGTGGGCTATCTATCACTGCTTCATAGTTTATCGTGTAAATTACGAGTATTTGTCACAATAGGTAGGTATCCGTTTATACATGCTTTGTGTGAGAAACCACGTGCTGAAATCCCGTGCGAATGGACGAGTTTATTAACAGCATGTACATAAACATCGGTCACTCCCGACTGTCCCATTACACACGGATCACTCGGGCATTATTGTAGGCTATTGGCGACAGCACTTGGAATATAATAGGAAACGGTTTTATCAAGTAAGCAGTTATTTATTTATAGTTAGTTATTTGTATGGCGTTATTTCAATAACATCAAAGCAGCGTCACCAAATCATGCTCACATCTCACACCATAGTCCTATTTATAAGCCCTGGCATATTTTTATATTTGATGTGATGCCACCTATTTTGTTTAAGAAATAATGTTTTGTACGTGTCAGCATTGCACAAAATCATAGCATTTGTTACCAGACATAATTAGTTTTTTGCCCTTTTGCACCAAGAAATGTTCAACAACTTGAACAGGAACTTAAAAGGGACGAGTTTTTCCCGCAAAGATTCGTCATCAAAGGTGGTGTCTCACGAATAGGAAAAATAACATGGGAGTCTGTCCACGATCGGAATTTAATGAAATTTGCGGTGAAGTTAGTACACTAGATAACGGTTCATATTCATGAAATGTTACAAATCGCACATTCCAGAAAACAATTTTCTCGGAATTTTAAGTTTTCACCATGAAAAAAAGAGGGTACCCTGATTAAAACAGAGTGCAAGTGTTCTGGTTGTTAGTTTCATCACGTAATTTATTCTAAATATAATGCCCAGTAGTCCGTGATCCTGTATGAAACAAAAATACATATAATTATGTACAAAAAAATGTTTTATATCAACTGATGTAGGGGGTAACCCAAAAATTCATTGTTTTTAAATATTTTTAGCAAATTCTGTCCTAAAATTATCTTGGTTACAGTTTTTGTCAAGATTTGAAAATTATGTAAAAGTTGCGCACAAGTATACGTCTTACATTTTGGTCACGGGGGAATACAGATTTCCATATATTGTGAGGCTCCTTATGAGGTTGTTGTTGTATTTGTAGGTATTTTAGTGTTGGTTTAGTTTTCTGATCTTCTGTCCATATATTGTACCAATGTTGGTTAAGGGCTTTTTGCATCATGCTTGTCCATATGTTTTTGCTTGGTGGGTTGTTGAATAGTGATCTTATGTTAGGAAGGTTGTATTTATCTAGAATATTCCTTATGTTTGATGCAAATGATTTGCCTTCTATAGTAGCCATACTGATTTGTCTGGATAGAACTTCATTCTCTGCTGTGTCTGGGAGTCTTGCTATGTTCATGAAGAGTGAGAGTCTATTTCTGTCTATAACTGATTCAATTGGTTCTGCTCCAAGGAGGACATGTACTGCTGTTGATGAGGTTCTATCTGGTAGTCCTTGGATATGTTTACACATTTTTCGTTGTAGTTTCTCGAGTTTTTCGACTTCTGTTTTAGGAGTATATAGGACTTCAACTCCGTGTAAGCATCTTGGAATGACATATATTTTCCATAGTTTGTAGGCTACGATTGGTGAAAGTCCTCGTCGTGCATGGAGGTTGGGGCCTAACAGTGAGTATATAGTCTTCCTGGTTATTTGTAGTCTTTCTTCGGTATTTATTCTATTTTTGCTATTTCTAATTATTCCTAGGTGTTTTATATTTTCACTGTATTGTATTTGTTTGTTGTTAAGGTAGATAGGTTGAGTGTCAGTCTTTTTTGAAAGTTGAAGTAGCTCTGATTTGTCTGGGTTTATTTTGACAAGGTCTTGGTCTGTACAAAATTCCACTATGTTGAGCATTGATTGTAATTCATGCATACTTCCTGCCATGAGTGCTGTGTCGTCTGCGCATGTAGGTGCTGATACGTTGATGTTTCCGATATGGGTTCCTAATCCACTGTCTTCAATGGCATTTAGAGTGCTGTTATGGTAGCATTTGTATAGCGTGGTAGATAACTTTGCTCCTTGTTTTGTACCTTGTTTGAGCTCAAACCGATCAGACAGGCAATTATTCCATTTGACTTGAACAGTCGAATTCCGATATAGATTCCTAAGTAAAGTCCATAGATCCCCTTTTATGCCTAGGTGGTATAGCTTATTATACCCCCCACAACAAAGTTATGGGGGGGTATACTGGATTCAGGTTGTCCGTCCGTCTGTCCGTCCGTCCGTCTGTCCGTCTGTCCGTCTGTCCGTCCGTCCGTCCGTGGACACAATTTTGTGTCCTCTTCTCCTCCCACAGTTTTTGACCGATTTTGCTGAAATTTTAGCAGGTTGTTTCCTATCATATGAAGTTGTGCACCTGCAATTTTCATCTTGATCCAGGCAGTAGTTTCAGAGTTATGCCACTTTGAACTTTAGCACTTTTTCAGTGACAACGCGCTAGTGGGGGGTATTTGTCCGCTTTGCGACAGTTCTAGTTGAATAAGATTTCGTGGTTCACTGTATCAAAGGCTTTCTGAGCATCTAGTGTAGCTAGGATAAGAGGAGTTTTCTGTTCTTCGCAATAATATATGGCTTCCGAGATGAGGAAAGCAGCATTGAGTGATGAGCTTTTAGAAGTAAAGCCTCTTTGAAGTTTGTTTTGTTGAGGGTCAAAGATCCCATCGAGTCTATCCTTAAGTATACTTTCTACAATTCTCATGATAGTGTTACTGACTACTATCCCCCTGTAGTTACTTGGGTTGAATTTGTCTTTGCCTTTTTTCGGGACTGGTGTGAGTACTCCTGCTTTTAGACTTTTAGGTACGTCCAGTTGGGTAAAATATTCATTTATCATACCTTTGATAAAAGGTGTTACTTCTTCTCTTGCATGTTTAAGGTGTTCTGCTGTGATCCCAAATTTGTCATCTGCTTTACCGGAATTGAGTCCTCTTATAGCTTTATCAACTTCTTCTATTGTTACAGGTTCTATGGTTGTGTTTTGGCTTTCTTCAATCACTGAGTTTTGTAGTGTAGCAATGTTGATTCTGTCGAATTGTTCATGTTGTATGTTTGAGGGCGTGGCTAGTTTCTGGAAATGGTTTTTCCATTCTAGTAGTATTTCTGTAGGATCAGTCACTTCCTTGTCGTCTACTTTTAAAAGTTGTACCATATCATTTTGGCTTTTACGTTGGTTTTGTATAATTTTGTAGAAAGTTTGCGAGTCCGATTCTGATGCTTCCATTAGCTTATTTATGTAGTTCCTCTTTGAGTCAGCTTGTGCTTGTCTTTGTAGGCTCCGAAGCAGTCTTTTCTTCTCTCTCATTTTCTTTTTGATTGGTGAGGAGGACTTGCCTGAGAGTTTGTACTCTTTAAAAAGTTGCTTTGATTCTGAGGATATTTTACTGATTTTTCTGTTCCAGATTCCTTTTCCGGCTGGTCTTGTTCTAGCAGTTGCTCTGTATCTTGGTATGGATTTTTGACCTGCTGTATGAAGAACATGATTCAGAAGCTTTACCTTTTCTGTTGGTTCAGTGGGCCTGTTGATATTAGACAGTCGAGTTTGAATTTCTTCTCTGTATACAGTTTTGTTACATTTTTCCCATTTTGGTTTTATAGTGTATTTATGTTGTTTATTTTTCCTTGTATTCCTCGGTAGGTTAACTCCTAATTTCATGTTGATCATGGTATGGTCAGAGGTGTTAATTGGGTCCATATCCATCGTGTTGAGCTGTCTGTCATGTTTTGACAGTGAGTCTGTATTTAGGAAATAATCTATTTGGGAGGTGAATTTTCCGTTATGATGGAAGAAGGTTGGTTTTTGTGGTTGGTTTCCTGTGAGTAAGCTGTTTTCGTTTATAAATGACTGAAAGTTCAGATCTTTGGGTTTGTTTCTATAGATGGAGGCGTTCATATCTCCTGTTATAAGTATGTGATGGGTTTCTTCATATGTATTCATGAATTCCTTTATCTGATCCAAGGTGTCCTGCTTCTCTGTCTGCGTGTCTGTTTGTGTCATATTTCTGTCTGGATTTTGATTATCCATATTCTGCTTTTGAGTATTCTGAATTTCTACCTGTGTGTCTGTATTTGGCATGTTCCCAGTAGTTACGTCTTTGTCCATCTGTAAGCATGATACGCACTTGTACATTCTTTCTAGATCTATGTCTGAGTAATCTGCCCAGGACTGTTCTATACAGGTGACATGTGTGGTTTCATTGCAACATGTGCAGTTGATGGTAATGTCATTGTTTATGGGTACATTGCACTTTTGGCAAGTTGTGGTTACCTGGAAGGGCAACTCTTGATGCCGCGTCTTTTCAATTTCATAACATCTGACTTGACATCTATTGCAGGCCATACTCGCCATAGTCTCACTAAAATAGTGCATAGACATTGACACCAAATAGTAAAGAAAACTGGCAGTGTGTATATGTATGCCTATCTTGGCTCATTAGCCATCGCGTATGCTAGAATTTTTTCAAAATGGCCGCCAAAATCGCAAAAAAAAGTAAATAAATAAATAAATAAAAACTTTTTTTTTGGGCATATTTTGGTCTAAATGCTGTGAATTTTATCTTTTAAGACTTAGATAAACATTTCATGAAGTAAATGGAAGCATTGTTTAGAAGATCTTTGAACTCATTACCGTATAGGCTAAATGGCAATAAAACATTATTAAGCAGAAACCACTAGGCCTACGTATAATCGCGATACATATATTGCAATTATAATTAGTTCTTAGTTCTTGGTTAAAATGAGCTCTTATTTAGCATATAGCATTATTTTGATAAAGCTTTAGCTTTCCGAGTAAATTGTTAAATTTACATTGATTATAATTCGATTTCTGGAAACAGAGAGTTGGGCGGGAAACAACCATTTTAAGGGGGAATGCTCCAGTTTTTCGGAACACTCGGTCATTACTGTAGCAAATTAAATGTTTCGTACCAATATGTTTCGCTACCATATTTTCAATAATATAACACATCATTACAATTTAGGCTACCATTTTCGACGGTACATGTGTATTTATTATGCGAAACTGATTTCCTCAAGATGGAAATCAATTATTTAGAGCAAGACAGTCGTAAGCGTGTATGCAGTTACCACTGTTTTGTGTCATTTTTAGCTCGACTTTTCGAAGAAAATGAGAGCTTATACTGTCACCCGGGCGTCGGCGTTGGCGTCGGCGTTGGCGTCGTCGTTGGCGTTGCAACCAAGGTTAAAGTTTTTTCAAACATCAATAACTTCCATACTATCAAAGGGATTCAACCCAAACTTCGAACACATGAGCATGCTGTTTTATACATTACGCATTTATAATAGCACATATTTTGGGTTTTCTGTTCTTATTAAAAGTAAGGCGTTACTTTAAACCCATTTTTCGGGACTAAACGACGAATAAACAGCATTTTATTAGCATTTAGTGACCTTGGACAGGAGCAAAAAATTGTGCATTCTCTTGATGTAGGGGTAGATATATGTGATACGAATGCCTATAAAATTCAAGCAAGATCGCTGACCATCCATTTTTATTTTATTTTTCATTTTGGTAATATCATGTAATTTCAACATACAAAATATAAATAGAGTCTAAATTCTATTATTGGGGAAAAAAATAAGGAAACTGGAGCATTCCCCCTTAAAGTGATAGTGAAGTGTATGGGGTAGTAGTTTAGGTTAGGTGGAAGTATTACATTTTCCCGGCATCTGTCAGATTTTGTCCACTGTACGTCCGCACTATAAACAAGGATCAATGTGAGTTCTGATTGGTCAATAATGTAATAATTTAGAATTAATTTTCTTTCTTTATAAAATTTGATATTTTGGCAAACAATTGCAGTAAATTTTTCTTAAGAATTTAGAACATTTTGGCACTTCAAGAGTTATTTTTAGACATTGGTGTATATTGAGGAAAGGCCGATATGGGTCATGTCAAAAAGGGGCCAAAAAGTCTGTGATAAAAGGGATCATGCCATATTAAAATTGTTTGTTTTGGATGTATGAAGGATTGTTCTTGAATTTGAGGTAAGCCATAACATTTTTGCGGACTCATGGGCTGAGCTATAGAATCAGTCGGCATGACGTCATAGCCTCACTTTCATTTTTCATAAAAGGTCTACGAACTGAGAATTGTTATATCCTTGGATGACTTCTGAGGGTTAATATACAAAAGACACAATAATGGTGTTCAAGCTTTTAATCACAAACTCAGAGTGTACAGGACCGGATATAGTATTAATTAATATAACAGGGACCTTAGGTAATGTTACCATAAATAGATAGAGCTGTAATACTATTATTAGAACATAACATCCTTCCCCAAGTTAGATAAAATTTATATAAAACTAAATAAAAGATGAAAACGATGTTAAACATGTCTTCTCAAATTTAACCTCATTTTCTAGCTGAAGTATCAATTCATTTTGTGGATCAGACTTTCTAAACTGGTTTGTAATATCCGAGCACGACCTAATTGTTTTGCAGACAATGCGAATATGATACCATGAATGACCATTACTTTGATAAACAACATTCCTATCGTGCGTAAAACAAGACTAATTCGCTTATCAACAATACAGCTGTTTCGTCTAAGTGTACCATAATTTTCTCGTGAAGCATATTACAATGTAAACATTAACACCTTATTTTAACTATACGATATGAGTATAAATGATTAATAATTGTCCAATATATCAATTAAATTTCATACATTCTGTCCTTTTACTCAATATTTCGCTCAAATAATGTTGTAACAACTTTTTAGATTATTTCAGAACACTCGTATGAAATACACTTTAGTATATTAACGAAATGAGTCAAATTATACTCGAGCCCTTTCTCTAACCATATTATGAAAGCTTTTGTAAACAAAGTTACACTAAATTGTTCTGATGTTATAAAATTTAACGTTTTAACGTGATCCTTTCAAAACATAATCGTCTAAATATTTTGGCAGACGTCTTTCACGTCTTGGTCTTTCTTGTCCCTGAACTAAGTTCTTATCCTTTGTTACAACCCGTTTTGTAATAATCACCCGTTTTGTAATAAATATAACAAAGTGGGGGATTATTACAAAACGGGTTACAATGTCTAACCCGTTTTGTAATAACCCGTTTTGTAATAAAATTACATATTTTCCCAATAACTACTTTTTGCATTCAATACTCAATGTTAGCTATTTTAATCATTCTCAGAACAGCTGTGCGGACTTTAAATTGAAAAAAATTTCGTTTTGCAATGAAATGATCAAATGTAGAAAAAATGATATAACGCAGTTTGTGATAATGTACTACAAAGTGGGGAGTATTACAAAACGGGTTACAATGTCTAACCCGTTTTGTAATAACCCGTTTTGTAATAAAATTATATATTTTCCCGATAACTACTAGTTGCATTTAATACTCAATGTTAGCTATTTTAATCATTCTCAGAACAGCTGTGCGAACTTTAAATTGAAATAATTTTCAGTTTTGCAGTGAAAATAACAAATGTAGAAAAATGATATAACGCAGTTTGAAATACTGTATTACAAAGTGGGGGATTATTACCAAACGGGTAAGAACGCCTAACCCGTTTTGTAACAACCCGTTTGGTAATACAATTTTCACATTGTTTCCAATAACTGATGTTTGCATAAATTATAAAGTGTAACGTAATTTTAACACTTTCTGAACTATTGTACGTCTGTAAAGAAAGCAATTTTCATCTTAAAAATAAAATTCCATCCGCAGATCATTGATATAACGCAGTTTGTGATAAAGTATTACAAAGTGGGGGATTATTACAAAACGGGTTACAATGTCTAACCCGTTTTGTAATAACCCGTTTTGTAATACAATTATATATTGTCCCGATAACTACTAGTTGTATTCAATACCCAATGTTAGCTATTTTAATCATTATCAGAACAGCTGTGCGAACTTTAAATTGAAATGATTTTAGTTTTGCAGTGAAATAAAGAAATAAAGAAAAATGATACAACGCAGTTTGAAATAATGTATTACAAAGTGGGGGATTATTACCAAACGGGTAAAAAGGCCTAACCCGTTTTGTAACAACCCGTTTGGTAATAATCCCCCACTTTGTAATACATTATTTCAAACTGCGTTATATCATTTTTGTACATATGTTAATTTCATTGCAAAACGAAAATTATTTCAATTTCAAAGTTCGCACAGCTGTTCTGAGAATGATCAAAATAGCTAACATTGAGTATTGAATGCAAATAGTAGTTATCGGGAAAATATATAATTTTATTACAAAACGGGTTATTACAAAATGGGATAGACATTGTAACCCGTTTTGTAATAATCCCCCACTTTGTAATACATTAGCAAAAACTGCGTTATATCATTTTTTCTACATTTGATAATTTCATTGCAAAACTAATTTTTTTTTCAATTTCAAAGTTCACACAGCTGTTCTGAGAATGATTAAAATAGCTAACATTGAGTATTGAATGCAAATAGTAGTTATCGGGAAAATATATAATTTTATTACAAAACGGGTTATTACAAAACGGGTTAGACATTGTAACCCGTTTTGTAATAATCCCCCACTTTGTAATACTTTATCACAAACTGCGTTATATCAATGATTTACGGATGGAAGTTTCTTTTTAGGATGAAAATTGTTTTCTTTACAGATGTACAATAGTTCAGAAAGTGTTAAAATTACGTTACACTGCATAATTTATGCAAATATCAGTTATTGAAAACAATGTGAAAATTGTATTACCAAACGGGTTGTTACAAAACGGGTTAGGCGTTCTTACCCGTTTGGTAATAATCCCCCACTTTGTAATACAGTCGACACTCGTTATGTCGACATCGGATAAGTCGAATTTTCGTTTAAGTCGAAGTTCAAATCTGGTCCCGTCCGTCCCGTCCTCATCAATGGACATAAATTTTTCAGACAAAATAATTTCGAACTGAATATAGCCATTGGAATATAGTAAGAAAAGAAAAGAAATTGCTCGAAACGAGCAATTTCTTTCCTTTTCCTACTATATTTCAATAATAATCGTAAATGATTAGTTTCACAAACGGTCAAATATCAACTTTATCGAAGGCGAACAAAATCGGGTGAGTCGAACTCCGGATATGTCGAGGTATTGTGACGGCCCCTTCGACTTCGACACAACGAGTGTCGACTGTACATTATTTCAAACTGCGTTATATCATTTTTCTACATTTGTTAATTTAATTGCAAAACCGAAATTATTTCAATTTAAAGTTCGCACAGCTTTTCTGAGAATGATTAAAATAGCTAACATTGAGTATTGAATGCAAAGAGTAGTTATCGGGAAAATATATAATTTTATTACAAAACGGGTTGTTACAAAATGGGTTAGACATTGTAACCCGTTTTGTAATACTCCCCCACTTTGTTATATTTATTACAAAACGGGTGATTATTACAAAACGGGTTGTAACAATCCTTCACTGATTCTGAAAGTCTATCTCGATCGAACCCTTCGTCTTCCATCAAGTCATTCTCCTCCACTGTAAATTGTTTTGAACCCGAGAGATTGTCAGATACCTTTTTCATAAATGACGAATTTCTAGTAACTTTGTGACCTTTATTCTCAGCTGTAAGCATTGGACCTTTCTTATTGACAACAGTGTATGGAACAGGTTTGTAATTTGTATTCATTTTAGACTTGTCACCAGTACAGAGTAATACCGTATCTCCAAATGAGATTTGTTTATCGACTGCATGATTTTTGTAATCTTGATACGATTTGCTGTATGCTTTGCTCTTTTCGTCATTTTGTCTAGCATTTTCATCAATAACCCTATTTTCGTTAGTTACAACTGCATTTGGCAAACGAGTTTTTGCCTCACGCTGAAACAACAAACGAAAAGAAGAGTAACCAGTTATAGTATGAGGTGTTGCTCTGTATTGCCTGAGAAACTTAAACATTTCTTCTTTCCAAGGTTTTCCTTCTAATTTAGCAGACCTAACACTTTTCATCAGCGGCTTATTAAATGATTCTGCCTGAGCATTTGCTCTTGGCCACAATGGTGTAATTTTTCTGTGTACAAAACCCATTTTCTTAGAATAACTTTTGAATTGGTGACTATTGAACGGACTTCCGTTATCCATTTTTATCACTACCGGTATTCCAAACACTGATAACACTTTATCTATTACCGGAATGACTGCATTGGCTGACACAGATTTCACTATTTTCACTACTGGATATCTCGAATACTCGTCGACTATGACCATGAGATATTCCCCTGTATCTAATGGACCACAGAAATCAGCACTCAGGTTTTGCCAAGGACCAGAAGGCATTTCCGACATCCTGAGTGGTTCTCTTGATTTCACCTCCTTGGTGTTAGCTTGGCACGTCATACATTCTTGTATCGCCTTTTCGACCTCGGCGTTTAAATTTGGAAACCACACCTTGGAGCGAATGAAACTTTTCGTTCGAGACAACCCTTGATGTCCCTCGTGACCTAGGCTGATTGCTTTCAATTGTAACGATTTAGGCATAACTATCCTGTCGTTTTTAAGTAAAACCGTGTCGCAATGGATTGTAAGTTCGTCTTTTACGTTTCGAAAAGAAAGTAAATCTTGCATGTTTATGTCCTCATTGTTACCTAATGTTTTTAGTTCATGCCATTTTCCATTCCGTGTGTATTCGATTGCCTTTTGGATTGTTTTGTCATTGATTGATGCACTTTTTATTTCGTCCATTGTCATAGCATTGGGTACGGATTCTTCAAACACAAATGCTACGTATTCTTCCGCTAGATTCCGTTCTTCCTGATTAGTTTTTATCGGATGTCGAGAGATGTAATCCGATGGATTGTCCTTTCCGGGTCTATATTCGATTTTCATTTTGAACGGTTGTAAACGTAATCCCCAACGTTCAATTCGTAGCGGCGGTTGTTTCTTTGTCCAAATAGTCGTCAGTGGCTTATGATCAGTGACAACTGTAAAACATGGAGCACCTTTCAAGTACATGCTAAAATGTTCACAAGCCCACACGATCGCAAGTGCTTCCCTTTCAGTTTGACTATATCTCGTTTCTGTCTGTGTTAACGCTCGACTAGCGTAAGCTACAACTTTGCCTTCTTGTGTCAAAATTCCAGATAATCCTACTGGTGATGCGTCCGTGATCAGTTCAATATTCCGATTTGGATCGAAGTATGTAATGACCATTTCACTGGAAAGTTCATTTTTCAGTTTGGCGAATGCGTTTTGTTGACCGTCCCCCCACATCCATTCGACGTCTTTTCGTGTTAGTTTCCGTAATTGTTCCGTAACAGAAGCGTAATCCTTGATGAATCTTGAGCAATAAGCCGTCATACCCAAGAAACTGCGTAATTCTGACACGTTGAGTGGTCTTTCCATTTGTTTGATTGCCTCCACCTTTATTGGATCAGGAGATATTCCAGAACCTCCAAAAACTACTCCGAAAAACGTGACGTTAGGTTTGTTAAATTCACACTTCTTTTTGTTTAATGTCAAGCCACTGTCATGCAATGCCTTGAATACCCTATCAAGCGCAATGTCATGTTCCTTTTTCGATTTTCCGTAAATCAGAATGTCATCAGAGATATTTTTCGCTCCTTAATCCCTTGTATCACCGAACTGATAGTTTTCTGAAACACCTCAGATGCTGAATTAGTCCCGAAATTCAGTCGTTTGTATCTGAATAATCCAAGATGTGTAATGAATGTAGTAATTGATCTTGATTCTTCGTCTAAGACCAACTGATTGTATCCCGAGGCCAGATCAAGCTTACTGAAGACCGTAGCTCCATTTAGATCATGAATTAGATCATCGATCGTCGGCATAGGATGTCTTTCCCTTTCGATTGCTTTGTTGGCCTCCCGCATGTCAATACAAATGCGAACATCTCCATTTTTCTTTGGCGGGGTCACTATTGCTGAGACCCATGGCGTAGATTTATTTTGTACTTCCTCAATAATGTCGTCATCCAAGAGCTTTCTAATTTCCTTCTCAACATTATCCCTCATGTGAAAAGGAATCCTCCGATTTTTCTGGGCCACCGGTTTGACATCCTTATTGATGTGTAGTTTTACTGTTTGTCCCTTTAACTTTCCTATCCCTTTGTATATTCCAGGGTATTTCGATTCGATTGAGTCCGAATTATTGATTTGTGGAACAATTTTTACAACTCCGAGAGCACTAGCCGTCTCGTATCCCAACAAAGTACCATAATTCCCCTTTACCAAGAAGAATTTCTCAACCATGAGTTTGTCATTCTTCTCGACCGTTAATTCGCAACATCCAAGAACTTTTAGATTTTGTCCACCACCGTAAGGTATTAACTTGGGTAGTCGTCGCGTTTTCAGATGTGGTTTTCCTATTTCACGAAATGTTCTTTCGTCCAATATGTTAACACTTGAACCAGTGTCAATGGTAGCTTTAACTTGTGTGTTATTCAAGATGATTTCCGTTTTTGGTGATTTTGAGTTGCCAACACTCTTGACTGAAATATTGTAGTTGAACTCATCTTCCGAACATGACTGTAGATCTGTTTTTGTCACCTCATTGACATTTTTCCCACGACTCCTGCAGCAGCGAGCAAAATGATTCAACTTTTTACACAGATTGCAGGTCCTCCCTTTGGCTGGACAGGGCGCTGTTGTGTGCGGGAATTCAAACCCACAATTCCTGCATAAGCCTGCGGCATCATCACGTGATTTTTGTTTAGGCGTAGTCCGTTGTCCTTTTTTGGAATTGGGTGTCGTCTTACTCTTAGGGAATGGCTTACGAAATTTTCCCTTACCTCGTGATACTGAGTTGACATTCCTATCTGTCTCGATTTCGGCAGCTTGTTTTTCCGACAATTCCAGCATTCTCCCCAAAGTCAAAATGTCCTGTAGTCCTTTGTCAGGTTCCCTTAATGCCCTTCTCCTTAATTGATTAGATCGACAGTTCTGAATTACTTGTTGCAAAATTTCTTTATCAACATTTTCAAAGTCACAGTTTTTTGCCAAAGTTCGAAGTTCCATTACAAATTCATCTAATGATTGGTATTCCTGTTGTTTGTGAGATCTAAAGGTATAGATTTCCATTTGTACGTTCTTTCTAGGTGCGAAATATCCGTCTAGGACATCTTTTGTCCCATCATATGTTGTTCCGTCGTCATCACCCTTTTCAGCTTCGTATATGTCGAACACCTTTTCCCCTGCATAATGGAGAAGTAAAGCCCTCTTCTGTGCCTCCTCTGTGATGTTTAGACCGACAAATAGGTTTTCTAGCCTTGAAACCCATTTTTCCCATCTTGTCCGACAGTTGGACTTATCCGCGTCCACCTCAAATGACGGAAAGTTCGGCAAGTTATTTAGCGCCATCACTATAAAGATTCGTAATCCATCCACTTTATAATGAGTTAATCCTTTTGTTTAACCGTTTATCCTCGTCGCCAGATGTTATATCCTTGGATGACTTCTGAGGGTTAATATACAAAAGACACAATAATGGTGTTCAAGCTTTTAATCACAAACTCAGAGTGTACAGGACCGGATATAGTATTAATTAATATAACAGGGACCTTAGGTAATGTTACCATAAATAGATAGAGCTGTAATACTATTATTAGAACATAACAAGAATGAAATGCAGAGCCAGAGGCGAAATTTGAAAAGTGCCAGTAATTCCTGAACTTTGTTAAATTTCCATTTTTAATACAAACATAAGCATTTTGTATGGCTTACAATTTTGAATTAATGCATAGAATCAGTCGGCATGACGTCATAGCCTCACTTTCATTTTTTCATCGAGGGTACCCCCTCGGTCTTTATCATTACAGAATACCATTTTTGAGGCAGAATATTTCAAAAATCCATCTTTAAAATTCATAAACAAAACTCTTTCTTTAAAGAATGTGGTTTAAACTTTCTAACTAGATCTACCAACACATTTTTATCCCCCGCCAATGAAATCACGAGGGGGATTTTGTTTTTGCGTTGTCCGTCCGAGATTTGTTTCCGCGCTATTTCTTGAAAGCTATAGATCGGATTTCAATGAAACTTTGTGCACAGCTCCACTACAAAGAGGACATGCGCATATCATCTGGGTTACCCAGTTCGACCATTGAATTTAGAGTTACTGCCCCTGACTGTTGAAATCTAATACCCTTTCTGACAAAATTGTCACCCACCAATGGGTTTGAAATCGTTAACCTAAGTGGGAGAGCAGCTGGAGGCTCGGTAAGGGTGTTGTGGTAGTACTGGTTTAAGAAACAACAGGAATCCATGGGTAGGTGCTCCAGCCGCCGTGATATGACCCTGGTAGTTGAAAACGGCGTAAAACCCCAATAAACTCAAACCCTGACTGTTGAAGCCATATATATATATATCACCTCCACCGAATGAGTGCAGGTCTGCACTTCATGACTGACGACATTTTTGATTGGCTGAAGGGATTGTCCTGTCACCGAATCAATATGGAAAAAATGTTCAAAAATTACCTCTCTTGCATATCAATATAGAGTAAAATAATATTTGTAAGTTATTTTCTTCTTGAAGTATAATCTTGAAATCTGGCACGGTGAATCAACTTATGTGAATTGTATTTACAAGTGTGTGTATTTTGATGCACATTGCATGGCTAAAAAATGGTGTTTTCATTCTCAGAGTGTAAACCTTAATCAAAGTAAGTATTAGGGATTTCATTTGACCTGACACAGGCATGTAATTTATGTTGATTAAAGCTACAGCTGCGCCATGTGAAATGAAAATCTGTAGTACAATTATCAATCTCGTCTTATTCAATTTGCCAATCAATTTGATACTTCAACTGGCTTTCGCGACAAGCCAACTTTGTAGCAAGTTGATGAAATTATTGAGGAGGCTTTGAGGTTCACCTTGTGACCAGAGTGTGATGTCCGAGCCACAGTTTCGTTTGACCCGACACTGACCTTTACTCGAAATGTGTTATTATTTCGCACATAGCATGACATGCTTCAAAAAGACTTGTATCATAGTGCACAGATGTAAAAGGTATACAAGAAAACATTATTTAAAAAAACAACAACGCCCAGGCGTGTAATTCCTGACGATAAAAGCAACAGCTGCGCCATGTGAAATGAAATCTGTAATACAATCGCCGATCTCGTCCTAGACTGGAGCAATAAGAATTTCACATCTTCATTTCAGGTCGGGCGACGGAGAGCAAGCGATTGCGGTCTAGACAGAACTGGCGGAGGTCTTCATTTCGGCTCTCCCCTTTCCCCCAGATGGATGACGGATGACAGCAGACATTGCCTGCCCCCCAACACTGGCTCGGCCTTGAGATTCGGGTTGGGACCCAAGTTAGACGTCCGAGCCACTCCGGGAGCGGTAGTCCGGTGCCTGGGAAAGAACTTGGCAAAGTAAGTATTACCGATTTCGTTTGACCCGACACTGACCTTTATTCGAAATGTGTTATTATTTCGCACATAGCATGACATGCTTCAAAAAGACTTGTATCATAGTGCACAGATGTAAAAGGTATACAAGAAAACATTATTTAAAAAAACAACAACGCCCAGGCGTGTAATTCCTGACGATAAAAGCAACAGCTGCGCCATGTGAAATGAAATCTGTAATACAATCGCCGATCTCGTCCTAGACTGGAGCAATAAGAATTTCACATCTTCATTTCAGGTCGGGCGACGGAGAGCAAGCGATTGCGGTCTAGACAGAACTGGCGGAGGTCTTCATCTCGGCTCTCCCCTTTCCCCCAGATGGATGACGGATGACAGCAGACATTGCCTGCCCCCCAACACTGGCTCGGCCTTGAGGTTCGGGTTGGGACCCAAGTTAGACGTCCGAGCCACTCCGGGAGCGGTAGTCCGGTGCCTGGGAAAGAACTTGGCAAAGTAAGTATTACCGATTTCGTTTGACCCGACACTGACCTTTATTCGAAATGTGTTATTATTTCGCACATAGCATGACATGCTTCAAAAAGACTTGTATCATAGTGCACAGATGTAAAAGGTATACAAGAAAACATTATTTAAAAAAACAACAACGCCCAGGCGTGTAATTCCTGACGATAAAAGCAACAGCTGCGCCATGTGAAATGAAATCTGTAATACAATCGCCGATCTCGTCCTAGACTGGAGCAATAAGAATTTCACATCTTCATTTCAGGTCGGGCGACGGAGAGCAAGCGATTGCGGTCTAGACAGAACTGGCGGAGGTCTTCATCTCGGCTCTCCCCTTTCCCCCAGATGGATGACGGATGACAGCAGACATTGCCTGCCCCCCAACACTGGCTCGGCCTTGAGGTTCGGGTTGGGACCCAAGTTAGACGTCCGAGCCACTCCGGGAGCGGTAGTCCGGTGCCTGGGAAAGAACTTGGCAAAGTAAGTATTACCGATTTCGTTTGACCCGACACTGACCTTTATTCGAAATGTGTTATTATTTCGCACATAGCATGACATGCTTCAAAAAGACTTGTATCATAGTGCACAGATGTAAAAGGTATACAAGAAAACATTATTTAAAAAAACAACAACGCCCAGGCGTGTAATTCCTGACGATAATTGCAACAGCTGCGCCATGTGAAATGAAATCTGTAATACAATCGCCGATCTCGTCCTAGACTGGAGCAATAAGAATTTCACATCTTCATTTCAGGTCGGGCGGCGGAGAGCAAGCGATTGCGGTCTAGACAGAACTGGCGGAGGTCTTCATCTCGGCTCTCCCCTTTCCCCCAGATGGATGACGGATGACAGCAGACATTGCCTGCCCCCCAACACTGGCTCGGCCTTGAGGTTCGGGTTGGGACCCAAGTTAGACGTCCGAGCCACTCCGGGAGCGGTAGTCCGGTGCCTGGGAAAGAACTTGGCAAAGTAAGTATTACCGATTTCGTTTGACCCGACACTGACCTTTATTCGAAATGTGTTATTACTTCGCACATAGCATGACATGCTTCAAAAAGACTTGTATCATAGTGCACAGATGTAAAAGGTATACAAGAAAACATTATTTAAAAAAACAACAACGCCCAGGCGTGTAATTCCTGACGATAAAAGCAACAGCTGCGCCATGTGAAATGAAATCTGTAATACAATCGCCGATCTCGTCCTAGACTGGAGCAATAAGAATTTCACATCTTCATTTCAGGTCGGGCGACGGAGAGCAAGCGATTGCGGTCTAGACAGAACTGGCGGAGGTCTTCATCTCGGCTCTCCCCTTTCCCCCAGATGGATGACGGATGACAGCAGACATTGCCTGCCCCCCAACACTGGCTCGGCCTTGAGGTTCGGGTTGGGACCCAAGTTAGACGTCCGAGCCACTCCGGGAGCGGTAGTCCGGTGCCTGGGAAAGAACTTGGCAAAGTAAGTATTACCGATTTCGTTTGACCCGACACTGACCTTTATTCGAAATGCGTTATTATTTCGCACATAGCATGACATGCTTCAAAAAGACTTGTATCATAGTGCACAGATGTAAAAGGTATACAAGAAAACATTATTTAAAAAAACAACAACGCCCAGGCGTGTAATTCCTGACGATAAAAGCAACAGCTGCGCCATGTGAAATGAAATCTGTAATACAATCGCCGATCTCGTCCTAGACTGGAGCAATAAGAATTTCACATCTTCATTTCAGGTCGGGCGACGGAGAGCAAGCGATTGCGGTCTAGACAGAACTGGCGGAGGTCTTCATCTCGGCTCTCCCCTTTCCCCCAGATGGATGACGGATGACAGCAGACATTGCCTGCCCCCCAACACTGGCTCGGCCTTGAGGTTCGGGTTGGGACCCAAGTTAGACGTCCGAGCCACTCCGGGAGCGGTAGTCCGGTGCCTGGGAAAGAACTTGGCAAAGTAAGTATTACCGATTTCGTTTGACCCGACACTGACCTTTATTCGAAATGTGTTATTATTTCGCACATAGCATGACATGCTTCAAAAAGACTTGTATCATAGTGCACAGATGTAAAAGGTATACAAGAAAACATTATTTAAAAAAACAACAACGCCCAGGCGTGTAATTCCTGACGATAAAAGCAACAGCTGCGCCATGTGAAATGAAATCTGTAATACAATCGCCGATCTCGTCCTAGACTGGAGCAATAAGAATTTCACATCTTCATTTCAGGTCGGGCGACGGAGAGCAAGCGATTGCGGTCTAGACAGAACTGGCGGAGGTCTTCATCTCGGCTCTCCCCTTTCCCCCAGATGGATGACGGATGACAGCAGACATTGCCTGCCCCCCAACACTGGCTCGGCCTTGAGGTTCGGGTTGGGACCCAAGTTAGACGTCCGAGCCACTCCGGGAGCGGTAGTCCGGTGCCTGGGAAAGAACTTGGCAAAGTAAGTATTACCGATTTCGTTTGACCCGACACTGACCTTTATTCGAAATGTGTTATTATTTCGCACATAGCATGACATGCTTCAAAAAGACTTGTATCATAGTGCACAGATGTAAAAGGTATACAAGAAAACATTATTTAAAAAAACAACAACGCCCAGGCGTGTAATTCCTGACGATAAAAGCAACAGCTGCGCCATGTGAAATGAAATCTGTAATACAATCGCCGATCTCGTCCTAGACTGGAGCAATAAGAATTTCACATCTTCATTTCAGGTCGGGCGACGGAGAGCAAGCGATTGCGGTCTAGACAGAACTGGCGGAGGTCTTCATCTCGGCTCTCCCCTTTCCCCCAGATGGATGACGGATGACAGCAGACATTGCCTGCCCCCCAACACTGGCTCGGCCTTGAGGTTCGGGTTGGGACCCAAGTTAGACGTCCGAGCCACTCCGGGAGCGGTAGTCCGGTGCCTGGGAAAGAACTTGGCAAAGTAAGTATTACCGATTTCGTTTGACCCGACACTGACCTTTATTCGAAATGTGTTATTATTTCGCACATAGCATGACATGCTTCAAAAAGACTTGTATCATAGTGCACAGATGTAAAAGGTATACAAGAAAACATTATTTAAAAAAACAACAACGCCCAGGCGTGTAATTCCTGGCGATAAAAGCAACAGCTGCGCCATGTGAAATGAAATCTGTAATACAATCGCCGATCTCGTCCTAGACTGGAGCAATAAGAATTTCACATCTTCATTTCAGGTCGGGCGACGGAGAGCAAGCGATTGCGGTCTAGACAGAACTGGCGGAGGTCTTCATCTCGGCTCTCCCCTTTCCCCCAGATGGATGACGGATGACAGCAGACATTGCCTGCCCCCCAACACTGGCTCGGCCTTGAGGTTCGGGTTGGGACCCAAGTTAGACGTCCGAGCCACTCCGGGAGCGGTAGTCCGGTGCCTGGGAAAGAACTTGGCAAAGTAAGTATTACCGATTTCGTTTGACCCGACACTGACCTTTATTCGAAATGTGTTATTATTTCGCACATAGCATGACATGCTTCAAAAAGACTTGTATCATAGTGCACAGATGTAAAAGGTATACAAGAAAACATTATTTAAAAAAACAACAACGCCCAGGCGTGTAATTCCTGACGATAAAAGCAACAGCTGCGCCATGTGAAATGAAATCTGTAATACAATCGCCGATCTCGTCCTAGACTGGAGCAATAAGAATTTCACATCTTCATTTCAGGTCGGGCGACGGAGAGCAAGCGATTGCGGTCTAGACAGAACTGGCGGAGGTCTTCATCTCGGCTCTCCCCTTTCCCCCAGATGGATGACGGATGACAGCAGACATTGCCTGCCCCCCAACACTGGCTCGGCCTTGAGGTTCGGGTTGGGACCCAAGTTAGACGTCCGAGCCACTCCGGGAGCGGTAGTCCGGTGCCTGGGAAAGAACTTGGCAAAGTAAGTATTACCGATTTCGTTTGACCCGACACTGACCTTTATTCGAAATGTGTTATTATTTCGCACATAGCATGACATGCTTCAAAAAGACTTGTATCATAGTGCACAGATGTAAAAGGTATACAAGAAAACATTATTTAAAAAAACAACAACGCCCAGGCGTGTAATTCCTGACGATAAAAGCAACAGCTGCCCCATGTGAAATGAAATCTGTAATACAATCGCCGATCTCGTCCTAGACTGGAGCAATAAGAATTTCACATCTTCATTTCAGGTCGGGCGACGGAGAGCAAGCGATTGCGTTCTAGACAGAACTGGCGGAGGTCTTCATCTCGGCTCTCCCCTTTCCCCCAGATGGATGACGGATGACAGCAGACATTGCCTGCCCCCCAACACTGGCTCGGCCTTGAGGTTCGGGTTGGGACCCAAGTTAGACGTCCGAGCCACTCCGGGAGCGGTAGTCCGGTGCCTGGGAAAGAACTTGGCAAAGTAAGTATTACCGATTTCGTTTGACCCGACACTGACCTTTATTCGAAATGTGTTATTATTTCGCACATAGCATGACATGCTTCAAAAAGACTTGTATCATAGTGCACAGATGTAAAAGGTATACAAGAAAACATTATTTAAAAAAACAACAACGCCCAGGCGTGTAATTCCTGATGATAAAAGCAACAGCTGCGCCATGTGAAATGAAATCTGTAATACAATCACCGATCTCGTCCTAGACTGGAGCAATAAGAATTTCACATCTTCATTTCAGGTCGGGCGACGGAGAGCAAGCGATTGCGGTCTAGACAGAACTGGCGGAGGTCTTCATCTCGGCTCTCCCCTTTCCCCCAGATGGATGACGGATGACAGCAGACATTGCCTGCCCCCCAACACTGGCTCGGCCTTGAGGTTCGGGTTGGGACCCAAGTTAGACGTCCGAGCCACTCCGGGAGCGGTAGTCCGGTGCCTGGGAAAGAACTTGGCAAAGTAAGTATTACCGATTTCGTTTGACCCGACACTGACCTTTATTCGAAATGTGTTATTATTTCGCACATAGCATGACATGCTTCAAAAAGACTTGTATCATAGTGCACAGATGTAAAAGGTATACAAGAAAACATTATTTAAAAAAACAACAACGCCCAGGCGTGTAATTCCTGATGATAAAAGCAACAGCTGCGCCATGTGAAATGAAATCTGTAATACAATCGCCGATCTCGTCCTAGACTGGAGCAATAAGAATTTCACATCTTCATTTCAGGTCGGGCGACGGAGAGCAAGCGATTGCGGTCTAGACAGAACTGGCGGAGGTCTTCATCTCGGCTCTCCCCTTTCCCCCAGATGGATGACGGATGACAGCAGACATTGCCTGCCCCCCAACACTGGCTCGGCCTTGAGGTTCGGGTTGGGACCCAAGTTAGACGTCCGAGCCACTCCGGGAGCGGTAGTCCGGTGCCTGGGAAAGAACTTGGCAAAGTAAGTATTACCGATTTCGTTTGACCCGACACTGACCTTTATTCAAAATGTGTTATTATTTCGCACATAGCATGACATGCTTCAAAAAGACTTGTATCATAGTGCACAGATGTAAAAGGTATACAAGAAAACATTATTTAAAAAAACAACAACGCCCAGGCGTGTAATTCCTGATGATAAAAGCAACAGCTGCGCCATGTGAAATGAAATCTGTAATACAATCGCCGATCTCGTCCTAGACTGGAGCAATAAGAATTTCACATCTTCATTTCAGGTCGGGCGACGGAGAGCAAGCGATTGCGGTCTAGACAGAACTGGCGGAGGTCTTCATCTCGGCTCTCCCCTTTCCCCCAGATGGATGACGGATGACAGCAGACATTGCCTGCCCCCCAACACTGGCTCGGCCTTGAGGTTCGGGTTGGGACCCAAGTTAGACGTCCGAGCCACTCCGGGAGCGGTAGTCCGGTGCCTGGGAAAGAACTTGGCAAAGTAAGTATTACCGATTTCGTTTGACCCGACACTGACCTTTATTCGAAATGTGTTATTATTTCGCACATAGCATGACATGCTTCAAAAAGACTTGTATCATAGTGCACAGATGTAAAAGGTATACAAGAAAACATTATTTTAAAAAAAACAACAACGCCCAGGTGTGTAATTCCTGATGATAAAAGCAACAGCTGCGCCATGTGAAATGAAATCTGTAATACAATCGCCGATCTCGTCCTAGACTGGAGCAATAAGAATTTCACATCTTCATTTCAGGTCGGGCGACGGAGAGCAAGCGATTGCGGTCTAGACAGAACTGGCGGAGGTCTTCATCTCGGCTCTCCCCTTTCCCCCAGATGGATGACGGATGACAGCAGACATTGCCTGCCCCCCAACACTGGCTCGGCCTTGAGGTTCGGGTTGGGACCCAAGTTAGACGTCCGAGCCACTCCGGGAGCGGTAGTCCGGTGCCTGGGAAAGAACTTGGCAAAGTAAGTATTACCGATTTCGTTTGACCCGACACTGACCTTTATTCGAAATGTGTTATTATTTCGCACATAGCATGACATGCTTCAAAAAGACTTGTATCATAGTGCACAGATGTAAAAGGTATACAAGAAAACATTATTTAAAAAAACAACAACGCCCAGGCGTGTAATTCCTGATGATAAAAGCAACAGCTGCGCCATGTGAAATGAAATCTGTAATACAATCGCCGATCTCGTCCTAGACTGGATCAATAAGAATTTCACATCTTCATTTCAGGTCGGGCGACGGAGAGCAAGCGATTGCGGTCTAGACAGAACTGGCGGAGGTCTTCATCTCGGCTCTCCCCTTTCCCCCAGATGGATGACGGATGACAGCAGACATTGCCTGCCCCCCAACACTGGCTCGGCCTTGAGGTTCGGGTTGGGACCCAAGTTAGACGTCCGAGCCACTCCGGGAGCGGTAGTCCGGTGCCTGGGAAAGAACTTGGCAAAGTAAGTATTACCGATTTCGTTTGACCCGACACTGACCTTTATTCGAAATGTGTTATTATTTCGCACATAGCATGACATGCTTCAAAAAGACTTGTATCATAGTGCACAGATGTAAAAGGTATACAAGAAAACATTATTTAAAAAAACAACAACGCCCAGGCGTGTAATTCCTGATGATAAAAGCAACAGCTGCGCCATGTGAAATGAAATCTGTAATACAATCGCCGATCTCGTCCTAGACTGGAGCAATAAGAATTTCACATCTTCATTTCAGGTCGGGCGACGGAGAGCAAGCGATTGCGGTCTAGACAGAACTGGCGGAGGTCTTCATCTCGGCTCTCCCCTTTCCCCCAGATGGATGACGGATGACAGCAGACATTGCCTGCCCCCCAACACTGGCTCGGCCTTGAGGTTCGGGTTGGGACCCAAGTTAGACGTCCGAGCCACTCCGGGAGCGGTAGTCCGGTGCCTGGGAAAGAACTTGGCAAAGTAAGTATTACCGATTTCGTTTGACCCGACACTGACCTTTATTCGAAATGTGTTATTATTTCGCACATAGCATGACATGCTTCAAAAAGACTTGTATCATAGTGCACAGATGTAAAAGGTATACAAGAAAACATTATTTAAAAAAACAACAACGCCCAGGCGTGTAATTCCTGATGATAAAAGCAACAGCTGCGCCATGTGAAATGAAATCTGTAATACAATCGCCGATCTCGTCCTAGACTGGAGCAATAAGAATTTCACATCTTCATTTCAGGTCGGGCGACGGAGAGCAAGCGATTGCGGTCTAGACAGAACTGGCTGAGGTCTTCATCTCGGCTCTCCCCTTTCCCCCAGATGGATGACGGATGACAGCAGACATTGCCTGCCCCCCAACACTGGCTCGGCCTTGAGGTTTGGGTTGGGACCCAAGTTAGACGTCCGAGCCACTCCGGGAGCGGTAGTCCGGTGCCTGGGAAAGAACTTGGCAAAGTAAGTATTACCGATTTCGTTTGACCCGACACTGACCTTTATTCGAAATGTGTTATTATTTCGCACATAGCATGACATGCTTCAAAAAGACTTGTATCATAGTGCACAGATGTAAAAGGTATACAAGAAAACATTATTTAAAAAAACAACAACGCCCAGGCGTGTAATTCCTGATGATAAAAGCAACAGCTGCGCCATGTGAAATGAAATCTGTAATACAATCGCCGATCTCGTCCTAGACTGGAGCAATAAGAATTTCACATCTTCATTTCAGGTCGGGCGACGGAGAGCAAGCGATTGCGGTCTAGACAGAACTGGCGGAGGTCTTCATCTCGGCTCTCCCCTTTCCCCCAGATGGATGACGGATGACAGCAGACATTGCCTGCCCCCCAACACTGGCTCGGCCTTGAGGTTCGGGTTGGGACCCAAGTTAGACGTCCGAGCCACTCCGGGAGCGGTAGTCCGGTGCCTGGGAAAGAACTTGGCAAAGTAAGTATTACCGATTTCGTTTGACCCGACACTGACCTTTATTCGAAATGTGTTATTATTTCGCACATAGCATGACATGCTTCAAAAAGACTTGTATCATAGTGCACAGATGTAAAAGGTATACAAGAAAACATTATTTAAAAAAACAACAACGCCCAGGCGTGTAATTCCTGATGATAAAAGCAACAGCTGCGCCATGTGAAATGAAATCTGTAATACAATCGCCGATCTCGTCCTAGACTGGAGCAATAAGAATTTCACATCTTCATTTCAGGTCGGGCGACGGAGAGCAAGCGATTGCGGTCTAGACAGAACTGGCGGAGGTCTTCATCTCGGCTCTCCCCTTTCCCCCAGATGGATGACGGATGACAGCAGACATTGCCTGCCCCCCAACACTGGCTCGGCCTTGAGGTTCGGGTTGGGACCCAAGTTAGACGTCCGAGCCACTCCGGGAGCGGTAGTCCGGTGCCTGGGAAAGAACTTGGCAAAGTAAGTATTACCGATTTCGTTTGACCCGACACTGACCTTTATTCGAAATGTGTTATTATTTCGCACATAGCATGACATGCTTCAAAAAGACTTGTATCATAGTGCACAGATGTAAAAGGTATACAAGAAAACATTATTTAAAAAAACAACAACGCCCAGGCGTGTAATTCCTGATGATAAAAGCAACAGTTGCGCCATGTGAAATGAAATCTGTAATACAATCGCCGATCTCGTCCTAGACTGGAGCAATAAGAATTTCACATCTTCATTTCAGGTCGGGCGACGGAGAGCAAGCGATTGCGGTCTAGACAGAACTGGCGGAGGTCTTCATCTCGGCTCTCCCCTTTCCCCCAGATGGATGACGGATGACAGCAGACATTGCCTGCCCCCCAACACTGGCTCGGCCTTGAGGTTCGGGTTGGGACCCAAGTTAGACGTCCGAGCCACTCCGGGAGCGGTAGTCCGGTGCCTGGGAAAGAACTTGGCAAAGTAAGTATTACCGATTTCGTTTGACCCGACACTGACCTTTATTCGAAATGTGTTATTATTTCGCACATAGCATGACATGCTTCAAAAAGACTTGTATCATAGTGCACAGATGTAAAAGGTATACAAGAAAACATTATTTAAAAAAACAACAACGCCCAGGCGTGTAATTCCTGATGATAAAAGCAACAGCTGCGCCATGTGAAATGAAATCTGTAATACAATCGCCGATCTCGTCCTAGACTGGAGCAATAAGAATTTCACATCTTCATTTCAGGTCGGGCGATGGAGAGCAAGCGATTGCGGTCTAGACAGAACTGGCGGAGGTCTTCATCTCGGCTCTCCCCTTTCCCCCAGATGGATGACGGATGACAGCAGACATTGCCTGCCCCCCAACACTGGCTCGGCCTTGAGGTTCGGGTTGGGACCCAAGTTAGACGTCCGAGCCACTCCGGGAGCGGTAGTCCGGTGCCTGGGAAAGAACTTGGCAAAGTAAGTATTACCGATTTCGTTTGACCTGACACTGACCTTTATTCGAAATGTGTTATTATTTCGCACATAGCATGACATGCTTCAAAAAGACTTGTATCATAGTGCACAGATGTAAAAGGTATACAAGAAAACATTATTTAAAAAAACAACAACGCCCAGGCGTGTAATTCCTGATGATAAAAGCAACAGCTGCGCCATGTGAAATGAAATCTGTAATACAATCGCCGATCTCGTCCTAGACTGGAGCAATAAGAATTTCACATCTTCATTTCAGGTCGGGCGACGGAGAGCAAGCGATTGCGGTCTAGACAGAACTGGCGGAGGTCTTCTTCTCGGCTCTCCCCTTTCCCCCAGATGGATGACGGATGACAGCAGACATTGCCTGCCCCCCAACACTGGCTCGGCCTTGAGGTTCGGGTTGGGACCCAAGTTAGACGTCCGAGCCACTCCGGGAGCGGTAGTCCGGTGCCTGGGAAAGAACTTGGCAAAGTAAGTATTACCGATTTCGTTTGACCCGACACTGACCTTTATTCGAAATGTGTTATTATTTCGCACATAGCATGACATGCTTCAAAAAGACTTGTATCATAGTGCACAGATGTAAAAGGTATACAAGAAAACATTATTTAAAAAAACAACAACGCCCAGGCGTGTAATTCCTGATGATAAAAGCAACAGCTGCGCCATGTGAAATGAAATCTGTAATACAATCGCCGATCTCGTCCTAGACTGGAGCAATAAGAATTTCACATCTTCATTTCAGGTCGGGCGACGGAGAGCAAGCGATTGCGGTCTAGACAGAACTGGCGGAGGTCTTCATCTCGGCTCTCCCCTTTCCCCCAGATGGATAACGGATGACAGCAGACATTGCCTGCCCCCCAACACTGGCTCGGCCTTGAGGTTCGGGTTGGGACCCAAGTTAGACGTCCGAGCCACTCCGGGAGCGGTAGTCCGGTGCCTGGGAAAGAACTTGGCAAAGTAAGTATTACCGATTTCGTTTGACCCGACACTGACCTTTATTCGAAATGTGTTATTATTTCGCACATAGCATGACATGCTTCAAAAAGACTTGTATCATAGTGCACAGATGTAAAAGGTATACAAGAAAACATTATTTAAAAAAACAACAACGCCCAGGCGTGTAATTCCTGATGATAAAAGCAACAGCTGCGCCATGTGAAATGAAATCTGTAATACAATCGCCGATCTCGTCCTAGACTGGAGCAATAAGAATTTCACATCTTCATTTCAGGTCGGGCGACGGAGAGCAAGCGATTGCGGTCTAGACAGAACTGGCGGAGGTCTTCATCTCGGCTCTCCCCTTTCCCCCAGATGGATGACGGATGACAGCAGACATTGCCTGCCCCCCAACACTGGCTCGGCCTTGAGGTTCGGGTTGGGACCCAAGTTAGACGTCCGAGCCACTCTGGGAGCGGTAGTCCGGTGCCTGGGAAAGAACTTGGCAAAGTAAGTATTACCGATTTCGTTTGACCCGACACTGACCTTTATTCGAAATGTGTTATTATTTCGCACATAGCATGACATGCTTCAAAAAGACTTGTATCATAGTGCACAGATGTAAAAGGTATACAAGAAAACATTATTTAAAAAAACAACAACGCCCAGGCGTGTAATTCCTGATGATAAAAGCAACAGCTGCGCCATGTGAAATGAAATCTGTAATACAATCGTTGATCTCGTCCTAGACTGGAGCAATAAGAATTTCACATCTTCATTTCAGGTCGGGCGACGGAGAGCAAGCGATTGCGGTCTAGACAGAACTGGCGGAGGTCTTCATCTCGGCTCTCCCCTTTCCCCCAGATGGATGACGGATGACAGCAGACATTGCCTGCCCCCCAACACTGGCTCGGCCTTGAGGTTCGGGTTGGGACCCAAGTTAGACGTCCGAGCCACTCCGGGAGCGGTAGTCCGGTGCCTGGGAAAGAACTTGGCAAAGTAAGTATTACCGATTTCGTTTGACCCGACACTGACCTTTATTCGAAATGTGTTATTATTTCGCACATAGCATGACATGCTTCAAAAAGACTTGTATCATAGTGCACAGATGTAAAAGGTATACAAGAAAACATTATTTAAAAAAACAACAACGCCCAGGCGTGTAATTCCTGATGATAAAAGCAACAGCTGTGCCATGTGAAATGAAATCTGTAATACAATCGCCGATCTCGTCCTAGACTGGAGCAATAAGAATTTCACATCTTCATTTCAGGTCGGGCGACGGAGAGCAAGCGATTGCGGTCTAGACAGAACTGGCGGAGGTCTTCATCTCGGCTCTCCCCTTTCCCCCAGATGGATGACGGATGACAGCAGACATTGCCTGTCCCCCAACACTGGCTCGGCCTTGAGGTTCGGGTTGGGACCCAAGTTAGACGTCCGAGCCACTCCGGGAGCGGTAGTCCGGTGCCTGGGAAAGAACTTGGCAAAGTAAGTATTACCGATTTCGTTTGACCCGACACTGACCTTTATTCGAAATGTGTTATTATTTCGCACATAGCATGACATGCTTCAAAAAGACTTGTATCATAGTGCACAGATGTAAAAGGTATACAAGAAAACATTATTTAAAAAAACAACAACGCCCAGGCGTGTAATTCCTGATGATAAAAGCAACAGCTGCGCCATGTGAAATGAAATCTGTAATACAATCGCCGATCTCGTCCTAGACTGGAGCAATAAGAATTTCACATCTTCATTTCAGGTCGGGCGACGGAGAGCAAGCGATTGCGGTCTAGACAGAACTGGCGGAGGTCTTCATCTCGGCTCTCCCCTTTCCCCCAGATGGATGACGGATGACAGCAGACATTGCCTGCCCCCCAACACTGGCTCGGCCTTGAGGTTCGGGTTGGGACCCAAGTTAGACGTCCGAGCCACTCCGGGAGCGGTAGTCCGGTGCCTGGGAAAGAACTTGGCAAAGTAAGTATTACCGATTTCGTTTGACCCGACACTGACCTTTATTCGAAATGTGTTATTATTTCGCACATAGCATGACATGCTTCAAAAAGACTTGTATCATAGTGCACAGATGTAAAAGGTATACAAGAAAACATTATTTAAAAAAACAACAACGCCCAGGCGTGTAATTCCTGATGATAAAAGCAACAGCTGCGCCATGTGAAATGAAATCTGTAATACAATCGCCGATCTCGTCCTAGACTGGAGCAATAAGAATTTCACATCTTCATTTCAGGTCGGGCGACGGAGAGCAAGCGATTGCGGTCTAGACAGAACTGGCGGAGGTCTTCATCTCGGCTCTCCCCTTTCCCCCAGATGGATGACGGATGACAGCAGACATTGCCTGCCCCCCAACACTGGCTCGGCCTTGAGGTTCGGGTTGGGACCCAAGTTAGACGTCCGAGCCACTCCGGGAGCGGTAGTCCGGTGCCTGGGAAAGAACTTGGCAAAGTAAGTATTACCGATTTCGTTTGACCCGACACTGACCTTTATTCGAAATGTGTTATTATTTCGCACATAGCATGACATGCTTCAAAAAGACTTGTATCATAGTGCACAGATGTAAAAGGTATACAAGAAAACATTTTTTTAAAAAAACAACAACGCCCAGGCGTGTAATTCCTGATGATAAAAGCAACAGCTGCGCCATGTGAAATGAAATCTGTAATACAATCGCCGATCTCGTCCTAGACTGGAGCAATAAGAATTTCACATCTTCATTTCAGGTCGGGCGACGGAGAGCAAGCGATTGCGGTCTAGACAGAACTGGCGGAGGTCTTCATCTCGGCTCTCCCCTTTCCCCCAGATGGATGACGGATGACAGCAGACATTGCCTGCCCCCCAACACTGGCTCGGCCTTGAGGTTCGGGTTGGGACCCAAGTTAGACGTCCGAGCCACTCCGGTAGCGGTAGTCCGGTGCCTGGGAAAGAACTTGGCAAAGTAAGTATTACCGATTTCGTTTGACCCGACACTGACCTTTATTCGAAATGTGTTATTATTTCGCACATAGCATGACATGCTTCAAAAAGACTTGTATCATAGTGCACAGATGTAAAAGGTATACAAGAAAACATTATTTAAAAAAACAACAACGCCCAGGCGTGTAATTCCTGATGATAAAAGCAACAGCTGCGCCATGTGAAATGAAATCTGTAATACAATCGCCGATCTCGTCCTAGACTGGAGCAATAAGAATTTCACATCTTCATTTCAGGTCGGGCGACGGAGAGCAAGCGATTGCGGTCTAGACAGAACTGGCGGAGGTCTTCATCTCGGCTCTCCCCTTTCCCCCAGATGGATGACGGATGACAGCAGACATTGCCTGCCCCCCAACACTGGCTCGGCCTTGAGGTTCGGGTTGGGACCCAAGTTAGACGTCCGAGCCACTCCGGGAGCGGTAGTCCGGTGCCTGGGAAAGAACTTGGCAAAGTAAGTATTACCGATTTCGTTTGACCCGACACTGACCTTTATTCGAAATGTGTTATTATTTCGCACATAGCATGACATGCTTCAAAAAGACTTGTATCATAGTGCACAGATGTAAAAGGTATACAAGAAAACATTATTTAAAAAAACAACAACGCCCAGGCGTGTAATTCCTGACGATAAAAGCAACAGCTGCGCCATGTGAAATGAAATCTGTAATACAATCGCCGATCTCGTCCTAGACTGGAGCAATAAGAATTTCACATCTTCATTTCAGGTCGGGCGACGGAGAGCAAGCGATTGCGGTCTAGACAGAACTGGCGGAGGTCTTCATCTCGGCTCTCCCCTTTCCCCCAGATGGATGACGGATGACAGCAGACATTGCCTGCCCCCCAACACTGGCTCGGCCTTGAGGTTCGGGTTGGGACCCAAGTTAGACGTCCGAGCCACTCCGGGAGCGGTAGTCCGGTGCCTGGGAAAGAACTTGGCAAAGTAAGTATTACCGATTTCGTTTGACCCGACACTGACCTTTATTCGAAATGCGTTATTATTTCGCACATAGCATGACATGCTTCAAAAAGACTTGTATCATAGTGCACAGATGTAAAAGGTATACAAGAAAACATTATTTAAAAAAACAACAACGCCCAGGCGTGTAATTCCTGACGATAAAAGCAACAGCTGCGCCATGTGAAATGAAATCTGTAATACAATCGCCGATCTCGTCCTAGACTGGAGCAATAAGAATTTCACATCTTCATTTCAGGTCGGGCGACGGAGAGCAAGCGATTGCGGTCTAGACAGAACTGGCGGAGGTCTTCATCTCGGCTCTCCCCTTTCCCCCAGATGGATGACGGATGACAGCAGACATTGCCTGCCCCCCAACACTGGCTCGGCCTTGAGGTTCAGGTTGGGACCCAAGTTAGACGTCCGAGCCACTCCGGGAGCGGTAGTCCGGTGCCTGGGAAAGAACTTGGCAAAGTAAGTATTACCGATTTCGTTTGACCCGACACTGACCTTTATTCGAAATGTGTTATTATTTCGCACATAGCATGACATGCTTCAAAAAGACTTGTATCATAGTGCACAGATGTAAAAGGTATACAAGAAAACATTATTTAAAAAAACAACAACGCCCAGGCGTGTAATTCCTGACGATAAAAGCAACAGCTGCGCCATGTGAAATGAAATCTGTAATACAATCGCCGATCTCGTCCTAGACTGGAGCAATAAGAATTTCACATCTTCATTTCAGGTCGGGCGACGGAGAGCAAGCGATTGCGGTCTAGACAGAACTGGCGGAGGTCTTCATCTCGGCTCTCCCCTTTCCCCCAGATGGATGACGGATGACAGCAGACATTGCCTGCCCCCCAACACTGGCTCGGCCTTGAGGTTCGGGTTGGGACCCAAGTTAGACGTCCGAGCCACTCCGGGAGCGGTAGTCCGGTGCCTGGGAAAGAACTTGGCAAAGTAAGTATTACCGATTTCGTTTGACCCGACACTGACCTTTATTCGAAATGTGTTATTATTTCGCACATAGCATGACATGCTTCAAAAAGACTTGTATCATAGTGCACAGATGTAAAAGGTATACAAGAAAACATTATTTAAAAAAACAACAACGCCCAGGCGTGTAATTCCTGACGATAAAAGCAACAGCTGCGCCATGTGAAATGAAATCTGTAATACAATCGCCGATCTCGTCCTAGACTGGAGCAATAAGAATTTCACATCTTCATTTCAGGTCGGGCGACGGAGAGCAAGCGATTGCGGTCTAGACAGAACTGGCGGAGGTCTTCATCTCGGCTCTCCCCTTTCCCCCAGATGGATGACGGATGACAGCAGACATTGCCTGCCCCCCAACACTGGCTCGGCCTTGAGGTTCGGGTTGGGACCCAAGTTAGACGTCCGAGCCACTCCGGGAGCGGTAGTCCGGTGCCTGGGAAAGAACTTGGCAAAGTAAGTATTACCGATTTCGTTTGACCCGACACTGACCTTTATTCGAAATGTGTTATTATTTCGCACATAGCATGACATGCTTCAAAAAGACTTGTATCATAGTGCACAGATGTAAAAGGTATACAAGAAAACATTATTTAAAAAAACAACAACGCCCAGGCGTGTAATTCCTGGCGATAAAAGCAACAGCTGCGCCATGTGAAATGAAATCTGTAATACAATCGCCGATCTCGTCCTAGACTGGAGCAATAAGAATTTCACATCTTCATTTCAGGTCGGGCGACGGAGAGCAAGCGATTGCGGTCTAGACAGAACTGGCGGAGGTCTTCATCTCGGCTCTCCCCTTTCCCCCAGATGGATGACGGATGACAGCAGACATTGCCTGCCCCCCAACACTGGCTCGGCCTTGAGGTTCGGGTTGGGACCCAAGTTAGACGTCCGAGCCACTCAGGGAGCGGTAGTCCGGTGCCTGGGAAAGAACTTGGCAAAGTAAGTATTACCGATTTCGTTTGACCCGACACTGACCTTTATTCGAAATGTGTTATTATTTCGCACATAGCATGACATGCTTCAAAAAGACTTGTATCATAGTGCACAGATGTAAAAGGTATACAAGAAAACATTATTTTAAAAAACAACAACGCCCAGGCGTGTAATTCCTGACGATAAAAGCAACAGCTGCGCCATGTGAAATGAAATCTGTAATACAATCGCCGATCTCGTCCTAGACTGGAGCAATAAGAATTTCACATCTTCATTTCAGGTCGGGCGACGGAGAGCAAGCGATTGCGGTCTAGACAGAACTGGCGGAGGTCTTCATCTCGGCTCTCCCCTTTCCCCCAGATGGATGACGGATGACAGCAGACATTGCCTGCCCCCCAACACTGGCTCGGCCTTGAGGTTCGGGTTGGGACCCAAGTTAGACGTCCGAGCCACTCCGGGAGCGGTAGTCCGGTGCCTGGGAAAGAACTTGGCAAAGTAAGTATTACCGATTTCGTTTGACCCGACACTGACCTTTATTCGAAATGTGTTATTATTTCGCACATAGCATGACATGCTTCAAAAAGACTTGTATCATAGTGCACAGATGTAAAAGGTATACAAGAAAACATTATTTAAAAAAACAACAACGCCCAGGCGTGTAATTCCTGACGATAAAAGCAACAGCTGCCCCATGTGAAATGAAATCTGTAATACAATCGCCGATCTCGTCCTAGACTGGAGCAATAAGAATTTCACATCTTCATTTCAGGTCGGGCGACGGAGAGCAAGCGATTGCGTTCTAGACAGAACTGGCGGAGGTCTTCATCTCGGCTCTCCCCTTTCCCCCAGATGGATGACGGATGACAGCAGACATTGCCTGCCCCCCAACACTGGCTCGGCCTTGAGGTTCGGGTTGGGACCCAAGTTAGACGTCCGAGCCACTCCGGGAGCGGTAGTCCGGTGCCTGGGAAAGAACTTGGCAAAGTAAGTATTACCGATTTCGTTTGACCGGACACTGACCTTTATTCGAAATGTGTTATTATTTCGCACATAGCATGACATGCTTCAAAAAGACTTGTATCATAGTGCACAGATGTAAAAGGTATACAAGAAAACATTATTTAAAAAAACAACAACGCCCAGGCGTGTAATTCCTGATGATAAAAGCAACAGCTGCGCCATGTGAAATGAAATCTGTAATACAATCACCGATCTCGTCCTAGACTGGAGCAATAAGAATTTCACATCTTCATTTCAGGTCGGGCGACGGAGAGCAAGCGATTGCGGTCTAGACAGAACTGGCGGAGGTCTTCATCTCGGCTCTCCCCTTTCCCCCAGATGGATGACGGATGACAGCAGACATTGCCTGCCCCCCAACACTGGCTCGGCCTTGAGGTTCGGGTTGGGACCCAAGTTAGACGTCCGAGCCACTCCGGGAGCGGTAGTCCGGTGCCTGGGAAAGAACTTGGCAAAGTAAGTATTACCGATTTCGTTTGACCCGACACTGACCTTTATTCGAAATGTGTTATTATTTCGCACATAGCATGACATGCTTCAAAAAGACTTGTATCATAGTGCACAGATGTAAAAGGTATACAAGAAAACATTATTTAAAAAAACAACAACGCCCAGGCGTGTAATTCCTGATGATAAAAGCAACAGCTGCGCCATGTGAAATGAAATCTGTAATACAATCGCCGATCTCGTCCTAGACTGGAGCAATAAGAATTTCACATCTTCATTTCAGGTCGGGCGACGGAGAGCAAGCGATTGCGGTCTAGACAGAACTGGCGGAGGTCTTCATCTCGGCTCTCCCCTTTCCCCCAGATGGATGACGGATGACAGCAGACATTGCCTGCCCCCCAACACTGGCTCGGCCTTGAGGTTCGGGTTGGGACCCAACTTAGACGTCCGAGCCACTCCGGGAGCGGTAGTCCGGTGCCTGGGAAAGAACTTGGCAAAGTAAGTATTACCGATTTCGTTTGACCCGACACTGACCTTTATTCGAAATGTGTTATTATTTCGCACATAGCATGACATGCTTCAAAAAGACTTGTATCATAGTGCACAGATGTAAAAGGTATACAAGAAAACATTATTTAAAAAAACAACAACGCCCAGGCGTGTAATTCCTGATGATAAAAGCAACAGCTGCGCCATGTGAAATGAAATCTGTAATACAATCGCCGATCTTGTCCTAGACTGGATCAATAAGAATTTCACATCTTCATTTCAGGTCGGGCGACGGAGAGCAAGCGATTGCGGTCTAGACAGAACTGGCGGAGGTCTTCATCTCGGCTCTCCCCTTTCCCCCAGATGGATGACGGATGACAGCAGACATTGCCTGCCCCCCAACACTGGCTCGGCCTTGAGGTTCGGGTTGGGACCCAAGTTAGACGTCCGAGCCACTCCGGGAGCGGTAGTCCGGTGCCTGGGAAAGAACTTGGCAAAGTAAGTATTACCGATTTCGTTTGACCCGACACTGACCTTTATTCGAAATGTGTTATTATTTCGCACATAGCATGACATGCTTCAAAAAGACTTGTATCATAGTGCACAGATGTAAAAGGTATACAAGAAAACATTATTTTAAAAAAAACAACAACGCCCAGGCGTGTAATTCCTGATGATAAAAGCAACAGCTGCGCCATGTGAAATGAAATCTGTAATACAATCGCCGATCTCGTCCTAGACTGGAGCAATAAGAATTTCACATCTTCATTTCAGGTCGGGCGACGGAGAGCAAGCGATTGCGGTCTAGACAGAACTGGCGGAGGTCTTCATCTCGGCTCTCCCCTTTCCCCCAGATGGATGACGGATGACAGCAGACATTGCCTGCCCCCCAACACTGGCTCGGCCTTGAGGTTCGGGTTGGGACCCAAGTTAGACGTCCGAGCCACTCCGGGAGCGGTAGTCCGGTGCCTGGGAAAGAACTTGGCAAAGTAAGTATTACCGATTTCGTTTGACCCGACACTGACCTTTATTCGAAATGTGTTATTATTTCGCACATAGCATGACATGCTTCAAAAAGACTTGTATCATAGTGCACAGATGTAAAAGGTATACAAGAAAACATTATTTAAAAAAACAACAACGCCCAGGCGTGTAATTCCTGATGATAAAAGCAACAGCTGCGCCATGTGAAATGAAATCTGTAATACAATCGCCGATCTCGTCCTAGACTGGATCAATAAGAATTTCACATCTTCATTTCAGGTCGGGCGACGGAGAGCAAGCGATTGCGGTCTAGACAGAACTGGCGGAGGTCTTCATCTCGGCTCTCCCCTTTCCCCCAGATGGATGACGGATGACAGCAGACATTGCCTGCCCCCCAACACTGGCTCGGCCTTGAGGTTCGGGTTGGGACCCAAGTTAGACGTCCGAGCCACTCCGGGAGCGGTAGTCCGGTGCCTGGGAAAGAACTTGGCAAAGTAAGTATTACCGATTTCGTTTGACCCGACACTGACCTTTATTCGAAATGTGTTATTATTTCGCACATAGCATGACATGCTTCAAAAAGACTTGTATCATAGTGCACAGATGTAAAAGGTATACAAGAAAACATTATTTAAAAAAACAACAACGCCCAGGCGTGTAATTCCTGATGATAAAAGCAACAGCTGCGCCATGTGAAATGAAATCTGTAATACAATCGCCGATCTCGTCCTAGACTGGAGCAATAAGAATTTCACATCTTCATTTCAGGTCGGGCGACGGAGAGCAAGCGATTGCGGTCTAGACAGAACTGGCAGAGGTCTTCATCTCGGCTCTCCCCTTTCCCCCAGATGGATGACGGATGACAGCAGACATTGCCTGCCCCCCAACACTGGCTCGGCCTTGAGGTTCGGGTTGGGACCCAAGTTAGACGTCCGAGCCACTCCGGGAGCGGTAGTCCGGTGCCTGGGAAAGAACTTGGCAAAGTAAGTATTACCGATTTCGTTTGACCCGACACTGACCTTTATTCGAAATGTGTTATTATTTCGCACATAGCATGACATGCTTCAAAAAGACTTGTATCATAGTGCACAGATGTAAAAGGTATACAAGAAAACATTATTTAAAAAAACAACAACGCCCAGGCGTGTAATTCCTGATGATAAAAGCAACAGCTGCGCCATGTGAAATGAAATCTGTAATACAATCGCCGATCTCGTCCTAGACTGGAGCAATAAGAATTTCACATCTTCATTTCAGGTCGGGCGACGGAGAGCAAGCGATTGCGGTCTAGACAGAACTGGCTGAGGTCTTCATCTCGGCTCTCCCCTTTCCCCCAGATGGATGACGGATGACAGCAGACATTGCCTGCCCCCCAACACTGGCTCGGCCTTGAGGTTTGGGTTGGGACCCAAGTTAGACGTCCGAGCCACTCCGGGAGCGGTAGTCCGGTGCCTGGGAAAGAACTTGGCAAAGTAAGTATTACCGATTTCGTTTGACCCGACACTGACCTTTATTCGAAATGTGTTATTATTTCGCACATAGCATGACATGCTTCAAAAAGACTTGTATCATAGTGCACAGATGTAAAAGGTATACAAGAAAACATTATTTAAAAAAACAACAACGCCCAGGCGTGTAATTCCTGATGATAAAAGCAACAGCTGCGCCATGTGAAATGAAATCTGTAATACAATCGCCGATCTCGTCCTAGACTGGAGCAATAAGAATTTCACATCTTCATTTCAGGTCGGGCGACGGAGAGCAAGCGATTGCGGTCTAGACAGAACTGGCGGAGGTCTTCATCTCGGCTCTCCCCTTTCCCCCAGATGGATGACGGATGACAGCAGACATTGCCTGCCCCCCAACACTGGCTCGGCCTTGAGGTTCGGGTTGGGACCCAAGTTAGACGTCCGAGCCACTCCGGGAGCGGTAGTCCGGTGCCTGGGAAAGAACTTGGCAAAGTAAGTATTACCGATTTCGTTTGACCCGACACTGACCTTTATTCGAAATGTGTTATTATTTCGCACATAGCATGACATGCTTCAAAAAGACTTGTATCATAGTGCACAGATGTAAAAGGTATACAAGAAAACATTATTTAAAAAAACAACAACGCCCAGGCGTGTAATTCCTGATGATAAAAGCAACAGCTGCGCCATGTGAAATGAAATCTGTAATACAATCGCCGATCTCGTCCTAGACTGGAGCAATAAGAATTTCACATCTTCATTTCAGGTCGGGCGACGGAGAGCAAGCGATTGCGGTCTAGACAGAACTGGCGGAGGTCTTCATCTCGGCTCTCCCCTTTCCCCCAGATGGATGACGGATGACAGCAGACATTGCCTGCCCCCCAACACTGGCTCGGCCTTGAGGTTCGGGTTGGGACCCAAGTTAGACGTCCGAGCCACTCCGGGAGCGGTAGTCCGGTGCCTGGGAAAGAACTTGGCAAAGTAAGTATTACCGATTTCGTTTGACCCGACACTGACCTTTATTCGAAATGTGTTATTATTTCGCACATAGCATGACATGCTTCAAAAAGACTTGTATCATAGTGCACAGATGTAAAAGGTATACAAGAAAACATTATTTAAAAAAACAACAACGCCCAGGCGTGTAATTCCTGATGATAAAAGCAACAGTTGCGCCATGTGAAATGAAATCTGTAATACAATCGCCGATCTCGTCCTAGACTGGAGCAATAAGAATTTCACATCTTCATTTCAGGTCGGGCGACGGAGAGCAAGCGATTGCGGTCTAGACAGAACTGGCGGAGGTCTTCATCTCGGCTCTCCCCTTTCCCCCAGATGGATGACGGATGACAGCAGACATTGCCTGCCCCCCAACACTGGCTCGGTCTTGAGGTTCGGGTTGGGACCCAAGTTAGACGTCCGAGCCACTCCGGGAGCGGTAGTCCGGTGCCTGGGAAAGAACTTGGCAAAGTAAGTATTACCGATTTCGTTTGACCCGACACTGACCTTTATTCGAAATGTGTTATTATTTCGCACATAGCATGACATGCTTCAAAAAGACTTGTATCATAGTGCACAGATGTAAAAGGTATACAAGAAAACATTATTTAAAAAAACAACAACGCCCAGGCGTGTAATTCCTGATGATAAAAGCAACAGCTGCGCCATGTGAAATGAAATCTGTAATACAATCGCCGATCTCGTCCTAGACTGGAGCAATAAGAATTTCACATCTTCATTTCAGGTCGGGCGATGGAGAGCAAGCGATTGCGGTCTAGACAGAACTGGCGGAGGTCTTCATCTCGGCTCTCCCCTTTCCCCCAGATGGATGACGGATGACAGCAGACATTGCCTGCCCCCCAACACTGGCTCGGCCTTGAGGTTCGGGTTGGGACCCAAGTTAGACGTCCGAGCCACTCCGGGAGCGGTAGTCCGGTGCCTGGGAAAGAACTTGGCAAAGTAAGTATTACCGATTTCGTTTGACCTGACACTGACCTTTATTCGAAATGTGTTATTATTTCGCACATAGCATGACATGCTTCAAAAAGACTTGTATCATAGTGCACAGATGTAAAAGGTATACAAGAAAACATTATTTAAAAAAACAACAACGCCCAGGCGTGTAATTCCTGATGATAAAAGCAACAGCTGCGCCATGTGAAATGAAATCTGTAATACAATCGCCGATCTCGTCCTAGACTGGAGCAATAAGAATTTCACATCTTCATTTCAGGTCGGGCGACGGAGAGCAAGCGATTGCGGTCTAGACAGAACTGGCGGAGGTCTTCATCTCGGCTCTCCCCTTTCCCCCAGATGGATGACGGATGACAGCAGACATTGCCTGCCCCCCAACACTGGCTCGGCCTTGAGGTTCGGGTTGGGACCCAAGTTAGACGTCCGAGCCACTCCGGGAGCGGTAGTCCGGTGCCTGGGAAAGAACTTGGCAAAGTAAGTATTACCGATTTCGTTTGACCCGACACTGACCTTTATTCGAAATGTGTTATTATTTCGCACATAGCATGACATGCTTCAAAAAGACTTGTATCATAGTGCACAGATGTAAAAGGTATACAAGAAAACATTATTTAAAAAAACAACAACGCCCAGGCGTGTAATTCCTGATGATAAAAGCAACAGCTGCGCCATGTGAAATGAAATCTGTAATACAATTGCCGATCTCGTCCTAGACTGGAGCAATAAGAATTTCACATCTTCATTTCAGGTCGGGCGACGGAGAGCAAGCGATTGCGGTCTAGACAGAACTGGCGGAGGTCTTCATCTCGGCTCTCCCCTTTCCCCCAGATGGATAACGGATGACAGCAGACATTGCCTGCCCCCCAACACTGGCTCGGCCTTGAGGTTCGGGTTGGGACCCAAGTTAGACGTCCGAGCCACTCCGGGAGCGGTAGTCCGGTGCCTGGGAAAGAACTTGGCAAAGTAAGTATTACCGATTTCGTTTGACCCGACACTGACCTTTATTCGAAATGTGTTATTATTTCGCACATAGCATGACATGCTTCAAAAAGACTTGTATCATAGTGCACAGATGTAAAAGGTATACAAGAAAACATTATTTAAAAAAACAACAACGCCCAGGCGTGTAATTCCTGATGATAAAAGCAACAGCTGCGCCATGTGAAATGAAATCTGTAATACAATCGCCGATCTCGTCCTAGACTGGAGCAATAAGAATTTCACATCTTCATTTCAGGTCGGGCGACGGAGAGCAAGCGATTGCGGTCTAGACAGAACTGGCGGAGGTCTTCATCTCGGCTCTCCCCTTTCCCCCAGATGGATGACGGATGACAGCAGACATTGCCTGCCCCCCAACACTGGCTCGGCCTTGAGGTTCGGGTTGGGACCCAAGTTAGACGTCCGAGCCACTCTGGGAGCGGTAGTCCGGTGCCTGGGAAAGAACTTGGCAAAGTAAGTATTACCGATTTCGTTTGACCCGACACTGACCTTTATTCGAAATGTGTTATTATTTCGCACATAGCATGACATGCTTCAAAAAGACTTGTATCATAGTGCACAGATGTAAAAGGTATACAAGAAAACATTATTTAAAAAAACAACAACGCCCAGGCGTGTAATTCCTGATGATAAAAGCAACAGCTGCGCCATGTGAAATGAAATCTGTAATACAATCGCCGATCTCGTCCTAGACTGGAGCAATAAGAATTTCACATCTTCATTTCAGGTCGGGCGATGGAGAGCAAGCGATTGCGGTCTAGACAGAACTGGCGGAGGTCTTCATCTCGGCTCTCCCCTTTCCCCCAGATGGATGACGGATGACAGCAGACATTGCCTGCCCCCCAACACTGGCTCGGCCTTGAGGTTCGGGTTGGGACCCAAGTTAGACGTCCGAGCCACTCCGGGAGCGGTAGTCCGGTGCCTGGGAAAGAACTTGGCAAAGTAAGTATTACCGATTTCGTTTGACCTGACACTGACCTTTATTCGAAATGTGTTATTATTTCGCACATAGCATGACATGCTTCAAAAAGACTTGTATCATAGTGCACAGATGTAAAAGGTATACAAGAAAACATTATTTAAAAAAACAACAACGCCCAGGCGTGTAATTCCTGATGATAAAAGCAACAGCTGCGCCATGTGAAATGAAATCTGTAATACAATCGCCGATCTCGTCCTAGACTGGAGCAATAAGAATTTCACATCTTCATTTCAGGTCGGGCGACGGAGAGCAAGCGATTGCGGTCTAGACAGAACTGGCGGAGGTCTTCATCTCGGCTCTCCCCTTTCCCCCAGATGGATGACGGATGACAGCAGACATTGCCTGCCCCCCAACACTGGCTCGGCCTTGAGGTTCGGGTTGGGACCCAAGTTAGACGTCCGAGCCACTCCGGGAGCGGTAGTCCGGTGCCTGGGAAAGAACTTGGCAAAGTAAGTATTACCGATTTCGTTTGACCCGACACTGACCTTTATTCGAAATGTGTTATTATTTCGCACATAGCATGACATGCTTCAAAAAGACTTGTATCATAGTGCACAGATGTAAAAGGTATACAAGAAAACATTATTTAAAAAAACAACAACGCCCAGGCGTGTAATTCCTGATGATAAAAGCAACAGCTGCGCCATGTGAAATGAAATCTGTAATACAATCGCCGATCTCGTCCTAGACTGGAGCAATAAGAATTTCACATCTTCATTTCAGGTCGGGCGACGGAGAGCAAGCGATTGCGGTCTAGACAGAACTGGCGGAGGTCTTCATCTCGGCTCTCCCCTTTCCCCCAGATGGATAACGGATGACAGCAGACATTGCCTGCCCCCCAACACTGGCTCGGCCTTGAGGTTCGGGTTGGGACCCAAGTTAGACGTCCGAGCCACTCCGGGAGCGGTAGTCCGGTGCCTGGGAAAGAACTTGGCAAAGTAAGTATTACCGATTTCGTTTGACCCGACACTGACCTTTATTCGAAATGTGTTATTATTTCGCACATAGCATGACATGCTTCAAAAAGACTTGTATCATAGTGCACAGATGTAAAAGGTATACAAGAAAACATTATTTAAAAAAAAAACAACGCCCAGGCGTGTAATTCCTGATGATAAAAGCAACAGCTGTGCCATGTGAAATGAAATCTGTAATACAATCGCCGATCTCGTCCTAGACTGGAGCAATAAGAATTTCACATCTTCATTTCAGGTCGGGCGACGGAGAGCAAGCGATTGCGGTCTAGACAGAACTGGCGGAGGTCTTCATCTCGGCTCTCCCCTTTCCCCCAGATGGATGACGGATGACAGCAGACATTGCCTGCCCCCCAACACTGGCTCGGCCTTGAGGTTCGGGTTGGGACCCAAGTTAGACGTCCGAGCCACTCCGGGAGCGGTAGTCCGGTGCCTGGGAAAGAACTTGGCAAAGTAAGTATTACCGATTTCGTTTGACCCGACACTGACCTTTATTCGAAATGTGTTATTATTTCGCACATAGCATGACATGCTTCAAAAAGACTTGTATCATAGTGCACAGATGTAAAAGGTATACAAGAAAACATTTTTTTAAAAAAACAACAACGCCCAGGCGTGTAATTCCTGATGATAAAAGCAACAGCTGCGCCATGTGAAATGAAATCTGTAATACAATCGCCGATCTCGTCCTAGACTGGAGCAATAAGAATTTCACATCTTCATTTCAGGTCGGGCGACGGAGAGCAAGCGATTGCGGTCTAGACAGAACTGGCGGAGGTCTTCATCTCGGCTCTCCCCTTTCCCCCAGATGGATGACGGATGACAGCAGACATTGCCTGCCCCCCAACACTGGCTCGGCCTTGAGGTTCGGGTTGGGACCCAAGTTAGACGTCCGAGCCACTCCGGTAGCGGTAGTCCGGTGCCTGGGAAAGAACTTGGCAAAGTAAGTATTACCGATTTCGTTTGACCCGACACTGACCTTTATTCGAAATGTGTTATTATTTCGCACATAGCATGACATGCTTCAAAAAGACTTGTATCATAGTGCACAGATGTAAAAGGTATACAAGAAAACATTATTTAAAAAAACAACAACGCCCAGGCGTGTAATTCCTGATGATAAAAGCAACAGCTGCGCCATGTGAAATGAAATCTGTAATACAATCGCCGATCTCGTCCTAGACTGGAGCAATAAGAATTTCACATCTTCATTTCAGGTCGGGCGACGGAGAGCAAGCGATTGCGGTCTAGACAGAACTGGCGGAGGTCTTCATCTCGGCTCTCCCCTTTCCCCCAGATGGATGACGGATGACAGCAGACATTGCCTGCCCCCCAACACTGGCTCGGCCTTGAGGTTCGGGTTGGGACCCAAGTTAGACGTCCGAGCCACTCCGGGAGCGGTAGTCCGGTGCCTGGGAAAGAACTTGGCAAAGTAAGTATTACCGATTTCGTTTGACCCGACACTGACCTTTATTCGAAATGTGTTATTATTTCGCACATAGCATGACATGCTTCAAAAAGACTTGTATCATAGTGCACAGATGTAAAAGGTATACAAGAAAACATTTTTTTAAAAAAACAACAACGCCCAGGCGTGTAATTCCTGATGATAAAAGCAACAGCTGCGCCATGTGAAATGAAATCTGTAATACAATCGCCGATCTCGTCCTAGACTGGAGCAATAAGAATTTCACATCTTCATTTCAGGTCGGGCAACGGAGAGCAAGCGATTGCGGTCTAGACAGAACTGGCGGAGGTCTTCATCTCGGCTCTCCCCTTTCCCCCAGATGGATGACGGATGACAGCAGACATTGCCTGCCCCCCAACACTGGCTCGGCCTTGAGGTTCGGGTTGGGACCCAAGTTAGACGTCCGAGCCACTCCGGGAGCGGTAGTCCGGTGCCTGGGAAAGAACTTGGCAAAGTAAGTATTACCGATTTCGTTTGACCCGACACTGACCTTTATTCGAAATGTGTTATTATTTCGCACATAGCATGACATGCTTCAAAAAGACTTGTATCATAGTGCACAGATGTAAAAGGTATACAAGAAAACATTATTTAAAAAAACAACAACGCCCAGGCGTGTAATTCCTGATGATAAAAGCAACAGCTGCGCCATGTGAAATGAAATCTGTAATACAATCGCCGATCTCGTCCTAGACTGGAGCAATAAGAATTTCACATCTTCATTTCAGGTCGGGCGATGGAGAGCAAGGGATTGCGGTCTAGACAGAACTGGCGGAGGTCTTCATCTCGGCTCTCCCCTTTCCCCCAGATGGATGACGGATGACAGCAGACATTGCCTGCCCCCCAACACTGGCTCGGCCTTGAGGTTCGGGTTGGGACCCAAGTTAGACGTCCCAGCCACTCCGGGAGCGGTAGTCCGGTGCCTGGGAAAGAACTTGGCAAAGTAAGTATTACCGATTTCGTTTGACCCGACACTGACCTTTATTCGAAATGTGTTATTATTTCGCACATAGCATGACATGCTTCAAAAAGACTTGTATCATAGTGCACAGATGTAAAAGGTATACAAGAAAACATTATTTAAAAAAACAACAACGCCCAGGCGTGTAATTCCTGATGATAAAAGCAACAGCTGCGCCATGTGAAATGAAATCTGTAATACAATCGCCGATCTCGTCCTAGACTGGAGCAATAAGAATTTCACATCTTCATTTCAGGTCGGGCGACGGAGAGCAAGCGATTGCGGTCTAGACAGAACTGGCGGAGGTCTTCATCTCGGCTCTCCCCTTTCCCCCAGATGGATGACGGATGACAGCAGACATTGCCTGCCCCCCAACACTGGCTCGGCCTTGAGGTTCGGGTTGGGACCCAAGTTAGACGTCCGAGCCACTCGGGGAGCGGTAGTCCGGTGCCTGGGAAAGAACTTGGCAAAGTAAGTATTACCGATTTCGTTTGACCCGACACTGACCTTTATTGGAAATGTGTTATTATTTCGCACATAGCATGACATGCTTCAAAAAGACTTGTATCATAGTGCACAGATGTAAAAGGTATACAAGAAAACATTATTTAAAAAAACAACAACGCCCAGGCGTGTAATTCCTGATGATAAAAGCAACAGCTGCGCCATGTGAAATGAAATCTGTAATACAATCGCCGATCTCGTCCTAGACTGGAGCAATAAGAATTTCACATCTTCATTTCAGGTCGGGCGACGGAGAGCAAGCGATTGTGGTCTAGACAGAACTGGCGGAGGTCTTCATCTCGGCTCTCCCCTTTCCCCCAGATGGATGACGGATGACAGCAGACATTGCCTGCCCCCCAACACTGGCTCGGCCTTGAGGTTCGGGTTGGGACCCAAGTTAGACGTCCGAGCCACTCCGGGAGCGGTAGTCCGGTGCCTGGGAAAGAACTTGGCAAAGTAAGTATTACCGATTTCGTTTGACCCGACACTGACCTTTATTCGAAATGTGTTATTATTTCGCACATAGCATGACATGCTTCAAAAAGACTTGTATCATAGTGCACAGATGTAAAAGGTATACAAGAAAACATTATTTAAAAAAACAACAACGCCCAGGCGTGTAATTCCTGATGATAAAAGCAACAGCTGCGCCATGTGAAATGAAATCTGTAATACAATCACCGATCTCGTCCTAGACTGGAGCAATAAGAATTTCACATCTTCATTTCAGGTCGGGCGACGGAGAGCAAGCGATTGCGGTCTAGACAGAACTGGCGGAGGTCTTCATCTCGGCTCTCCCCTTTCCCCCAGATGGATGACGGATGACAGCAGACATTGCCTGCCCCCCAACACTGGCTCGGCCTTGAGGTTCGGGTTGGGACCCAAGTTAGACGTCCGAGCCACTCCGGGAGCGGTAGTCCGGTGCCTGGGAAAGAACTTGGCAAAGTAAGTATTACCGATTTCGTTTGACCCGACACTGACCTTTATTCGAAATGTGTTATTATTTCGCACATAGCATGACATGCTTCAAAAAGACTTGTATCATAGTGCACAGATGTAAAAGGTATACAAGAAAACATTATTTAAAAAAACAACAACGCCCAGGCGTGTAATTCCTGATGATAAAAGCAACAGCTGCGCCATGTGAAATGAAATCTGTAATACAATCGCCGATCTCGTCCTAGACTGGAGCAATAAGAATTTCACATCTTCATTTCAGGTCGGGCGACGGAGAGCAAGCGATTGCGGTCTAGACAGAACTGGCGGAGGTCTTCATCTCGGCTCTCCCCTTTCCCCCAGATGGATGACGGATGACAGCAGACATTGCCTGCCCCCCAACACTGGCTCGGCCTTGAGGTTCGGGTTGGGACCCAAGTTAGACGTCCGAGCCACTCCGGGAGCGGTAGTCCGGTGCCTGGGAAAGAACTTGGCAAAGTAAGTATTACCGATTTCGTTTGACCCGACACTGACCTTTATTCGAAATGTGTTATTATTTCGCACATAGCATGACATGCTTCAAAAAGACTTGTATCATAGTGCACAGATGTAAAAGGTATACAAGAAAACATTATTTAACAAGAGGACCATGATGGTCCTATATCGCTCACCTGAACCAAAATGATATAAGCAACACTTTTCTTCATTTCAAAAAATATTTATGACTTTAAGACTGAAAACGAACTTATGGTCAATAACTTTGTGAAAATCGAACTCATCCAAGATTTCATCATGCCCAACATTGTGTCCGAGATTTGTCTTGTTTGATAAATAATTGTAGATTCTGGAGTATAAACAAGGTCGAAAACAGCCAAAAACAGCAATTTTGTCAAATTCAAGGGCGCATAACTCTCGACTTTCTAGTCAGATCAGGCTTAAAATCAAACTCATCCGAGATCTTATGATATCCAACATTGTGTCCAAGATTTGTCTTAATTGATAAATAATAGTAGATTTTAGAGTGTAAACAATGTTAAAAACAGCTGAAATCGTCAATTTTATCAAATTCAAGGGCAGATAACTCTCACCTTTCTGGTCAGATCAGACTGAAAATCAAAGTCATATGAGATCTTATGGTCTCCAACCTTGTGTCCAAAATTTGTCTTGATTGGTCAAAAATTGTAGATTCTAGAGTGTAAATAAGGTAAAAAACAGTCAAAAACGGCAATTTTGTCAAATTCAAGGGCTCATAACTCTCATCTTTCTGATCAGATAAGACTGAAAATCAAACTCATCCCAGATCTTATGATCCCCAATATTGTGTCCAAGTTTTGGATTGATTGATCAATAATTGTAGATTCTAGAGTGTAAACATCGTCGAAAACAGCCAAAAATGACAATTTTGTCATATTCAAGGGCAAGTAACTCTCGACTTTCTGATCAGATCAGACTGAAAATCATATTCATCCGAGATCTCATGGTCCCAAATATTGTGTCAAAGTTTTGTCTTGATTGATGAATAATTGTAGATTCTAGAGTGTAAACAAGGTCAAAAACAGCCGAAAATGGCAATTTTGTCAAATTCAAGGGCACATAACTCTTGTCTTTCTGGTCAGATCAGACTGAAAATCGAACTCATTCAAGATCTTATGGTCTGCAATGTTATGTCCAAGATTTGTCTTGATTTATCAATAATTGTAGATGCTAGAGTGTAAACAATGTCAAAACTAAGTATTTTTCGCATTCAAGGGCAGATAACTCCTGACTTTCTAGTTCGATCTGACCCATAATCGAACTCATCCGAGATCTTATGGCCATACATGTTTTGACCAAGTTTGGTCAAGATTGGCTTATATTTGTAGATGCTAGAGTGTAAACACGAAATTGTGGACGGACGAACAGACAGACGGACAGACAGACGGACGACGGACAAAAATTGACCACAATAGCTCACCTTGAGCACTTCGTGCTCAGGTGAGCTAAAAAAACAACAACACCCAGGCGTGTAATTCCTGATGATAAAAGCAACAGCTGCGCCATGTGAAATGAAATCTGTAATACAATCACCGATCTAGTCCTAGACTGGAGCAATAAGAATTTCACATCTTCATTTCAGGTCGGGCGACAGAGAGCAAGCGATTGCCGTCTAGACAGAACTGGCGGAGGTCTTCGTCTCGGCTCTCCCCTTTCCCCCAGATGGATGACAGGATGACGTATGACAGCAGAACAGGAGGAACAAAAGTATAAAGTGGAAATTGCCTGCCCCTCATCACTGGCTCTGCCTTGAGCTCAACAGGGAGTTCATTTGTGAAGTCCGAGCCACTTGGGGCACGGTAGTCCGGTGCCTGGGAAAGAACTTGGTAAGGTAAGTATTACAGATTTCATTTGACCCGACACTGACCTTTATTATACGCCCGAAGGGTCATATTATGCTATGGCCCTGGTCTTCCGTCTGTTAGCAATTTCTTGTGTGCGCAACGCCTATGTCAGTTTCAATTGGAATTTCATCAAACTTGCCACAACGAATCTCCTTTTGTCTATTTTCTGAGCCATATTTTACACAGATCCTTCTTTCAATAACATCCATTTTGTCATTTGTGGCAGTTTTTGAAGTGGATCACCCTAAAATTTTGCTGTTTGTGAAAGGGTTAAAGAATTCAGATACCTCTTTCTGTTCTTGAATTTTCTGCCCTTGAATTATAAAAAATGCCCATTTTCTTGTGACTGCACTTTGTACAGTTTCAACTGCAATACAATCAAACTTGCCATTATAAATTCAGATAACTCTTGGCATGTTTGAATTATCTGCCCTTGAATTTAAAAAATGGCTATATTAACTGACAAGCCCCTTTCTGTTGTATATGCGCCACTCCATGAATTGAACCTCTTGTTCAAAATGTGTTATTTTGCATATAGCATGACATTCTTCAAAAAGACTTGTATCATGGTACACAGGTATACAAGAAAATATGAATGAATCAGACTAGATCTATTTGAGGACAGTTTTAATGCTGGCAACTTCTCGCTCCAGTTTGTTCAAACAGTCTATACCGAAACTTTGCACGTTCAGTGTTGTGTTAACCCATTACCAAACGACAAATTTTTAGATGGTCCAAATTCAAAAATGTTGCAGACGACAATTTCATGTGAATGAAATTTTACATTTTTTAGTCTTCTAGGTAAGAAAATATTGTGGGAAATGAAGAAAATTGCTTGCCACAAGCAATTTCTTCATGTTCCACAATGTTTTCTCAAGCCGTTTGCTTTATGGGAGTCAACAAGAGTCATTGTGTGGTAATGGGTTAATCACTGAGCGACTTGAGCAAAAAGAATTTCACATCTTCATTTCAGGTCATGAGGGTCCCTCTCCCCCAGCCAGACGCGAGACAGATCCGTAGGTCTTTATTCCAGGTTGCGATGGTATCCCACCCTCCTTACCCAAGATGGATGACAGGATGACTACAGAACTAGAGGGGGACATGTATAAAGAAAACTGCCCATTGCCTCCCCCACCAAGACCCGAGACAGATCTGTAGGTCTTTATTCCAGGTCGCGATGCTTTCCCACCCTCCATACCCAAGATGGATGACAAAATGTCTGCAGAACTATAGGGGGACATGTATAAAGAAAACTGCACATTGCCTCCCCCACCAAGACGCGAGACAGATCTGTAGGTCTTTATTCTAGGTCGCGATGCTTTCCCACCCTCCTTACCCAAGATGGATGACAAGATGTCTGCAGAACTAGAGGGGGACATGTATAAAGAAAACTGCACATTGCCTCCCCCACCAAGACACCAGACAGATCCGTAGGTCTTTATTCCAGGTTGTCTGCAGAACTATAGGGGGACATGTATAAAGAAAACTGCACATTGCCTCCCCCACCAAGACACCAGACAGATCTGTAGGTCTTTATTCCAGGTCGCGATGGTATCCCACCCTCCTTACCCAAGATGGATGACAGGATGTCTGCAGAACTAGAGGGGGACATGTATAAAGAAAACTGCACATTGCCTCCCCCACCAAGACGCGAGACAGATCTGTAGGTCTTTATTCCAGGTTGCGATGGTATCCCACCCTCCTTACCCAAGATGGATGACAGGATGTCTGCAGAACTAGAGGGGGACATGTATAAAGAAAACTGCCCATTGCCTCCCCCACCAAGACGCGAGACAGATCTGTAGGTCTTTATTCCAGGTCGCGATGCTTTCCCACCCTCCTTACCCAAGATGGATGACAAGATGTCTAGAGGGAGACATGTATAAAGAAAACTGCCCATTGCCTCCCCCACCCAGACGCGAGACAGATCCAGATGTCTTTATTCCAGGTCGCGATGCTTTCCCACCCTCCTTACCCAAGATGGATGACAAGATGTCTGCAGAACTATAGGGGGACATGTATAAAGAAAACTGCCCATTGCCTCCCCCACCAGGACGCGAGACAGATCCGTAGGTCGTTATTCCAGGTCGCGATGGTATCCCACCCTCCTTACCCAAGATGGATGACAGGATGTCTGGAATACTAGTGGGGGACATGTATAAAGAAAACTGCCCATTGCATCCCCCACCCAGACGCGAGACAGATCCAGATGTCTTTATTCCAGGTCGCGATGCTTTCCCACCCTCCTTACCCAAGATGGATGACAGGATGTCTGGAGTACTAGTGGGGGACATGTATAAAGAAAACTGCCCATTGCCTCCCCCACCCAGACGCGAGACAGATCTGTAGGTCTTTATTCCAGGTCGCGATGCTTTCCCACCCTCCTTACCCAAGATGGATGTCTGCAGAACTAGAGGGGGACATGTATAAAGAAAACTGCCCATTGCCTCCCCCAGCCAGACGCGAGACAGATCCGGAGGTCTTTATTCCAGGTCGCGATGCTTTCCCACCCTCCTTACCCAAGATGGATGTCTGCAGAACTATAGGGGGACATGTATAAAGAAAACTGCACATTGCCTCCCCCACACAGACGCGAGACAGATCCGTAGGTCTTTATTCTAGGTCGCGATGCTTTCCCACCCTCCTTACCCAAGATGGATGACAGGATATCTGCAGAACTATAGGGGGACATGTATAAAGAAAACTGCACATTGCCTCCCCCCAAGACGCGAGACAGATCAGGATGTCTTTATTCCAGGTTGCGATGCTTTCCCACCCTCCTTACCCAAGATGGATGACAAGATGTCTTCAGAACTAGAGGGGGACATGTATAAAGAAAACTGCACATTGCCTCCCCCACCAAGACACCAGACAGATCTGTAGGTCTTTATTCCAGGTTGCGATGGTATCCCACCCTCCTTACCCAAGATGGATGACAAAATGTCTGCAGAACTATAGGGGGACATGTATAAAGAAAACTGCCCATTGCCTCCCCCACCAAGACGCGAGACAGATCTGTAGGTCTTTATTCCAGGTTGCGATGGTATCCCACCCTCCTTACCCAAGATGGATGACAAGATGTCTGCAGAACTAGAGGGGGACATGTATAAAGAAAACTGCCCATTGCCTCCCCCACCCAGACACGAGACAGATCCGGAGGTCTTTATTCCAGGTCGCGATGCTTTCCCACCCTCCTTACCCAAGATGGATGACAGGATGTCTGCAGAACTATAGGGGGACATGTATAAAGAAAACTGCACATTGCCTCCCCCACCAAGACGAGAGACAGATCCGGAGGTCTTTATTCCAGGTCGCGATGGTATCCGCCCTTCCTTCTCTAAGACGGATGACATGATCTCGGCAGAAACGGACCACAAGAGGGGGAAAAATGTTCAATAAACTTTGCATTGTCTTGAAAATGGCTTTAGATTAATCACATTTATCAAAAACAGAAAATTTTGAATCTGTGCTGTTAAGATTGCTTTAATGTATAGAGGAAAATAATTGACCCAGCAGAGTGACCTTAACTGTACACAAAAGTGGAAAAGTTTATTTCCAGTTTAGATGGGAATGGCTGTCATTAATTTACGTAAAAGCGTGCTCTGTATCCGTTATACAACATTGTGCCGCCATGTGAAAATAAGATTTTATCTAATCTAGTCAAATAAAAATGTTAAGCTACCGTGGTTCATTTTCAGTAAAGCTAATCATTAAAATAGGCTTTCTCCAAAAAATGAAAATATTTAAATACAGTTCACGTCCTGATCATACCGTACAGATGGCACAGGCTGACATGGATGGGCATTTTTGCATATTCAGTTAACCAATTACCATTTTAAGATGATGCGACAATTGTATGCACATGCAAATACTGTTAAGTCGTTGAATAATATGACTATTAGCTGTAAATAGCGAAGCATGCGAAGTGTTCGCCAAATCACGAGGGGTTCCGGCATACCTATCACCCCTGAAAGATAAGTCTGTTGACCTTTCTGCTTGGTCTGCTCTGCCGGGTCAAATCTCGCCGTCTATACAAACATCATATTCACACATTCAATTGTTTACATATGAATAAAATGACGCAAAAGAGTGGTAAATGCAAACACTCTTACAACTGTCTTGCTCTTAAAGGTAGAATAACACTTAACATTTTGCAAATTTTCCGAGAACTTCGTACAAAAAAATAAATATATATTAAAATATGGTCTTTAAATTGCTTATATGCCAAATCTTAGCTTTCTACCTTGTGTATTGGCTTAGATGTTGACGAATTTAAAACCCCATGATTTGTTGTCCCGGGGATAATATTTACAGTAATGGAACATATAGGGTTTTAAATCCGTTGACATCCTAGCCAATACACAAGATAGAAAGCTAAGATTTGGCATAGATGCAATTTAAAGGCCATATTTTCATAATACATATTTACTTTGTACGAAGTTCTCGGAAAATTTGCATGATTTTAAGTGCCATTCCCCCTTTAATCACCGAATTTCATCTTGAGAAAAATATTTCACATAACGAATATGTTCTAACAGTCAACAAGAGTGCCATGGTCACAATATACGCCGCTCCAGAGACTAAGTTTTAAGGGGGCATAACTCAGGCAAAAATCAATGAACCATAAAATCCTTCCTTCATGGACTTTTACCAATTGAGGTGATAACATTGACCAAGTTTCAAAAGATCCAGCCAGAAACTTAGGAGTTACATTGACAAGAAAAGTGGACGGATGGGCGGACAAACGGAGAAGATGATGCCAATATATGTCCGCCTCCGGCGGCGTATAAAAATGGTGAATAGTAAAGACATGTCATATAGTTGAAATTCTGGTAGCGAAACATATAGGATATGGTGCGAAACTTAAAGTTTCTACAGTAAGGTCCAGTTGTTCTGAAAAACTGGAACATTGTCCCTTAACCCTTTCCCAAATGACAAAATTTGGACTTTACCTATTTGAAAGCTGCAGAAAACGACAAAATAGATGTTGTTAAAGATACAATATGTGTATAATATAGCACAGAACATATTGAGGCAAAAGGAGAAACTACAGGGGCCTGTTTCATCAAAATATTTAAGGTTTACGAAATGAGAATGAAATGCAGAGCCAGAGGCGAAATTTGAAAAGTGCCAGTAATTCCTAAACTGTGATAAATTTCCATTCCAAGTACAAACATGAGCATTTTGTATGTTTTAGAATTTTGAATTAATGTATACTAATGGAAATATTTGACAAAAATCTTCAAAATTACCTCCCTTGCATATGAATATAGAGTAAAATGTTATTTGTAAATCATTTTCTTCTTGAAGCATAATCTTGAAATCCGGCCTGGTGAATCAACTTACGTGAAGTGTATTTACATGTGTGTGTAATTTGGTGCATTTCGTATGGCTAGAAAGTGGTGTTTTCATTCTCAGTTCGTAAACCTTAAGAAGTTTCGTTTACCCATGTCTTACAAAATGCTTAAAACAACAATTGCATTACCGAGGTTTTAGATAATTGGTGATACCCGTTTTTTGTTCTAAACCTGTCCTAAGACATCAGTAAGTCAAAAATATGTCTTAAATATTTAGATGAAACAGGCCCCTGGTCATTAGCAGTTTCTTCATTTGTTTCAATGTTTTCCCAAGCCTCATCTATTAGGGACGTCAAAACCAGGCCTTGTTTGGGAAAGGGTTAAGTCAGAATGAGTGTCTTGATGACGACATGAAGGAGTTTAAAATTGGGTCAACTGGGGTAAAAAACTAGGTCACGGGTCAAATCTAAGACAATCTTGTATGCATTCTAGAGTCCCCATTTACACGGTGGATAACCCACGTGACTTTTGGGAAGCGTTAACACTGAAAAAATCATCCGCTTCAAGGTATGTTTTGTTTAATTTCTCAGCTTTTTCTATATTGATTTTGACGAGATAAAGTGCGCGGAAGGCGCATTTAAAAGGGCTATCCCTGTTTGTAACTCACTCTGCTCCGAACCTGGTCGTTTCTTTAAACATTCAAGCGAAAGTTTTTTTTCGGTGCATGTGAACGCTTCCCTCTTTCGTTTTCCACTTACAAACACTTTTTCTGGAATGTTTGAATAAACCACTGGATTTGGAGCAGAGTGAGTTAAAGCCGGGAATAGCCCTCTCAAAAGCGCGTTCCGTGAACTTTATCTCATCAAAATCAATAGAGTTTAAGCTGAGAGATTAACCCTCTCCCAAACAAGACCTGGTTTTGACGTCCCTAATAGAAAAGGCTTGGGAAAACATTGAAACAAAAGAAGAAACTGCTGATAACCAGCAGTTTCTCCTTTTGCCTCAATGTTTTCTATGCCATATTTTACACAAATTCTATCTTAGGTAACTTCCATTTTGTCATTTGTGGCAGTTTTTGAAGTGGATCCCCCTAAAAATTTTGTCGTTTGGGAAAGGGTTAAACAAAACATACCTTGAAGCAGACGATTTATGCGTGTTGACGCATTCCAAAAGTCATGTGGGTTACCCAACGTGTTTATGAGGTAATTCTTCATTAAAGCCAGTGGAGTAATACAGGCCCTCTTGTTCACGTTTGGATCAATCAATTTTGATGAAAGTCACAGAAAACATGTAAACGTAATTGATTTATTTCATAAAATTTGATGCAGTATTTATTTAACCCTACCAAACAAGACCTGGCCCAGGTTTCTCGAAAAAACTTAAGTACGTTCTCATGCTCAAATCTGAGCACCATGCTCAAATCGCACGAAATCCATGTGAACTTCAATCGAATACCCTTCAACGTTGGAGAGTATCCCTTTTCAGTTGAGCATGTTCTCATGAGAATATACAAATGTTTTTTCGAGAAACCAGGGCCTAGTTTTGACACCCCTATTTGAAAAGGATTGGGAAAACATTGAGACAAAAGAAGAAACTGCTTTTAACCAGCAGTTTCTCCTTTTGTCTCAATATTTTCTGTGCTATTATATACACATAATCTATCCTTAACAACATCCCTCTTGTAGTCTACAGCAGATTTTGAACCACCTTTAAATTTTGTTGTTTGATGAAAAATGTAAATGTTGTGTTAGAAACGTCTTATTATATTCTGTTTTTATTCGGGAGACAGGGCGGAGCCTAGTAAACGGTTAATTACATTTAAGCTTGGGGAAAACAGCCTTCTTGATTAGCGGTAAAGCGTCGGTATTACTGCAAAACATTATAACTACAGCGTGAATCAATATGTAGTTACGAGGTTTTATAACAACACATTTTACAATCGCACATTCTTTCAATTACGAAATGTGTTCAGGCACGTGCTGCACGTTTTTGCTCACCTATCAACCAAGGTATCGAGAAGTAAACTCTTCGAATAACCTCTTTGCTTAGCCACACCCTGTAAGGTGAATAAAAACGGAATATACAAGATATAGACTTTGGAAAACATTGTGGAAAATGAGGAAATTGCTTGAAACAAGCAATTTCTTCTTCTTCATTCAAGAAAGACCAAAACAGTAAAAATTCCAATCACTTGATCTTGTCTGCGCCATCTTTGAACTTGGACCAGTCTAAAATTTTGCAATTTGGTAATAGGTTAAGTGTCCAAGATCATTCTGACAAATTAAGGGCCCACAAATCTTCTTGTACTATTTGTAGGGTTTATCTTGCAAAAATCGTAGAATTGTATTTTCGTGATCTCTATATAACCCTTTCCTAAAAGGCAAAAATTTAGACTGTTCAAAGATGTTGCAGACCACAATTTCAAGGAATGAAATTTTACTTTTGGGACGGAAAACATGGGAATTGAAAAAACGACTTGTCACAAGCAATTTCTTCTTTTTCCTCTATGTTTTCAAAAGCTTTTATCTTGTGGGGATTCTTTACAATCAGTCACGGGAATGGATTAAATGGTGGAGGCTCTCAATGGCAGGTTAAAAAAAATTATTACAAATTGTCTGTTTCATTTATTAAAATGCCCTAACTTGGATAAGCTTGGATTAGGCCAGTCACTTTAGCCGAAAAATAGGCCCAACCCACCACTAATTCTAACAGAAACAAAACCAACATTTTTATAATCTATAACCATTTAACCGTTCTAGAAAAAAAGTCCTCAAATGTTACTCGAGGGGAAATATGAAAAAAATCGATCTTACTAGGGGACCCCTTCAAATTAAGCCAAAAGTATGTTTTGAGGTGTAGGCATAGAATACAGTCTTTTGAAACCAAGTATGCTATTGTGGATGGAATATTTTACGGATAATTTAATAAAAGAGGTTTATAGAGTATAAAACATCGATTTTGCTATTTTTCTTTATTTGAATTTTACATGGAAAGTGAATTTGCGAGTGAAATTTCCCCACCCACTCATGTATTAAGGTTAACTTATCCAAATACTTTTAAACCCTTCGCTGTACCTAAATATAAGACTTCTAGTTCGAAAGCTGCTGTAGACGACACAAATTCTTTGAAAAAAAAAATGGATTTGTATACATTATAGAAAAATAACTAGAGAAAAACGTATTGATGCAAAAGGAGAAAAATTTGATTATCAGCACTTTCTTCATTTTTTTAAGAGTCGGTTCTCTTTAGAGACGTCAAATCAACGACTGCTATTCATTACTGATTGAATTTTGTTTTCTTGTTATACAATCAACCAATCATGACATTGTCTTAGATAAGGTCACCGGTCCATAAAACAAATCACTCTCATTAAAGAAATGAAGTTATGTTTATGTTTTCTATTTAGTACAATTCAAGATTATGTGTGAAAAAATAGTAGATCTTTATGAATGTTTAAAGTGACATTTCACGATTATTTCTTACATAAATTTTACTTTTATTCTATCTGAAAGAGCATGATTTCTTATGAAAATTTTGAAAATTTCAAGCCAAAATATTGAACCGTTTACGAGAAATAGATATTTTTGTGCCAAAATTAAACAAATTGTTGTGGACAACAGTTCAGATTTATATAGAATTTGTCATTTCTGCCTCAACTTTCAAGGCATATTTCTCGCTTATAAATAACAACTTCAAACAACTGATAGCATTTCTACGCATTAGAATAATCAATCTTTGCATCAAGACATACTTTTAAAAAAATGAAATAACTGTGAAATGTCACTTTAACGATCTACATTACCCAAATACTAGAACTGCTTTGTTATTAGGGTATTTCATAAGGCGTGTTAAGCTTTCAAATGAAATAAGAACATGTAGGCCTGTGGTATTTCATTCATACAGAATTCAAAAATCAATTCGTAGATATGATAATGCAATTTTATGCAACATACTTACATTGTATAATATGCTGGAACACGTCATTACTACGTCAAGGGAAAATGTCAGAAAATTATGTAATTACTCAAATGAAGAATGCACAAAGTCATAAACGTAAATAGCTAATCAGTAAGAATCAGGTGAACAGCTTCAAGAAGAAGTTTGAAGACATGGGATCACCAAACAGTCATACATGTCTCTAATTGTGAATATTATTTAGAAACCGGATGCCCATCTTCGCGGATTTAGTCCGATTTTTTTTTTCTTTTCTTTCTTTTTTTTTTTTTTTTTTTGGAATCGCGATACGCCGCTTAGTTGCCCAGCTTGTTGTTATGTTATTAGTGTCATTCTTTAGAAAAGCATTTGACGTTATTTCGTCCATTATTGATGACGTCATTAATGCACCTTCTATTTCGCGTTCTACGCCATACAAACGGGGTAAAAATTAGCTATTTTTTTTTAATTGTCGCAAGTATAATAATTCGTCGACTAAAAGTTGATGAATGCTCTCTATTGAAGTGAAATTCGCTTATCTCCGCGTTACGAAATTGCAAATGCAATACTTTCCCCGCCCTTTTTCACAGACACCATAGAGATTCGTTGTCTCTAGTTTCCTTAAATTCAAGGGCAGATTATTCAAAAACAAAAACATTTATCTAAATTCTGTGAGCGGTGTGTACAACTTAACACCATGGAGATTCATTGTGGCTAGTTTGATTGAATTCGGGTCGAAATTGTAGGAGTTGCGCACACGAGAAAATGGGCATTTTTGAGAAAATGGGCATTTTTTCTTAAATTCAAGGGAAGATAATTCAGAAACGAAAAGAGTTATTTAAATTCCATGAACATTGTGTACAACTAGACACCGTAGAAATTCATTGTGGCTAGTTTGATAAAATTCTCATCAAAACTGTAGGAGTTGCGCACACAATAAAATGGGCATTTTATGGGCAGTTTTTATTAAAGGGCAGATAATTCAAGAACGAAAAGAGTTATCTGAATTCCGTTAGCAGTGTGCACAACTAGATACCATAGAAATTCATTATGGCAAGTTTCATTAAATTCTGATCAAAACTGTATGAGAAGTTGCGCACACAAGAAATTGATAATGGACGGACGGACGGGCAGACGGACAGACGGACGACCAGGCCATAACAAAATACGACCATTCGAGCGTATAATAACAAAAGGCATGTGTGGACTTCAATCCAAGTGGTTTGGTGCGAGTAAAGGATGATTTTCTCGCAAATTGTGTAATTCCGATTTGAATGTTCTATATCTGACGGATATAATAATATTAGAGTCACATTGAGCTTCCGTACTTTTAAATATCGATCGCAGATGATTCTATTTAAAGCTAAATTATTTTTACTTATTCGTTATATTTATCCTTTTATATTTTTATATAAAGAATACATTTTTCAGTTTTAATATAAAATTCAATCAAATTAGAAAAAATATGTGACAAGTACAGCGTAAGAGAAGCACGTGGTAATCGAGAAAATGTATGGTGGTTAGGATGGACCAGTGTTTTACGATCATATCAAGGCATCTTTTAGCGTGATTTAACACCATTTCCCCCCAGATTTGCTCTGAGGACTTTTGATATGTTGATCATGATATAAAATACTTTCGTTCGGTTACAAAATTATTTCTGTTAGAATTAGTGGTACCCTAAATGCTAAAGTGACTGGCCTAGATGAGTTCAAACAAAGTTAACACATTCCCATCAGTAGAATTTTAGGGTGCTCCAATTCAAATACTGTTGCAGACAACAAAATGGATGTTAATCAAAGTTTGATTTGTGTACAAAAGAGCTTAGAAAATATTGAGGCAAAAGGAGAAAGTGCTGGTTATCAGAACTTTCTTCTTTTGCCTCAATGTTTAACTATGTCTTATCTATTAAGGACGTCAAAAGCAGGTCTTGTTTTGGATAGGGTTAAACAAGATGTGTTTGTGAAACACAAATGCCCCAAAATGGTCAATGTTAAGTTTTCTGACAGGCAGACGGTCGGACGGACAGACAGACAGGCACAAGTAAACCAATAATGCCCCTGATCTTTTCATATGGGGCATGAAATTTACCATATTTTGGAACATAGCCAATGAAATGGAGGACCAAACAAGAGAAAAATTTAATGTATTAACCCTTTTTTTAGCTCGCCTTTTCGAAGAAAATGAGAGCTTATACTGTCACCCGGGCGTCGGCGTTGGCGTCGGCGTTGCAACCAAGGTTAAAGTTTTTTCAAACATCAATAACTTCCATACTATCAAAGGGATTCAACCCAAACTTGGAATACTTATTCACCATCACACCCTCTACCTTACTACCAGGGCCCAGGACCCTGGCTCCACTATATTTGGAGTTATGCCCCCTTTATACTAAGCACTTAGAAAGTCGAGCGCGCTGTCTTCGGACAGCTCTTGTTTAATAAGACCTGGCCCCGGTTTCTCAAAAAAACTTCAGTACATGCTCATAAGAACATGCTCAACTTCAAAGGAATACTCTCCATTTCATGTGGATTTCGTGTGATTTGAGCACAGTGCTCAGATTTGAGTCTGAGAACATACTTAAGTTTTTTCAAGACGGTGCCTGGTTATGACATCCCTAACCATAAAGGCTTGAGAAAACATTGAGGCAAAAGAAGAAAGTGCTGATGGTCAGCACTTTCTTCTTTTGTCTCAATATTTTCTGTGCCATATTCTAAACAAATCCTATCTTTAATAACATCCATTTTGACATCAGAAGCATCTTTCAATATTGATCACCCTAAAAATTCGTCATTCGGGAAAGGGTTGAAATTTACCATATTTTTGGAATGTAATCAATAAAATGAAGGACCAAACAAGAGAAAAGTTAATGCATTAACCCTTTTCCAAACAAGACCTGGCCTCGGTTTCTCGAAAAAACTTGTTTTTAAGTACGTTTTCATGCTCAAATCTGAACACTGTGCTCAAATTGCACGAAATCCACGTGAACTTCAATCGAGTACCCTTCAATGTTGGAGAGTACTCTTTTGAAGTTGAGCATGTTCTCATGAGTTTGTACTTAAGTTTTTTCGAGAAACCAGGGCCTGGCCCCGGTTTCTCGAAAAAATTTAAGTATATACTCATGAGTTCATGCTCAACTTAAATTGAATGTTGATTGGTATTCAATTGAAGTTCACATTGATTTCGTGTGATTTTAGCATGGTGCTCAAATTTGAGTCTGAGTATGTACTTAAGTATTTTCAAGAAACCAGGCCCCAGTTTCTCGTAAAAACTTAAGTACGTTCTCATGCTCAAATCTGAGCACCGTGCTCAAATCGCACAAAATCCATGTGAACTTCCAATCAATACCCTTCAACGTTGGAGAGTATTCCTTTGAAGTTGAGCATGTTCTCATGAGTAAGTTTTTTTTGAGAAACCGGGACCAGGGCCTGGCCATGCGTTCATGCTCAACTTCAATTGAATACCAATCAACGTTGATTCCTATTCAATTTAAGTTCACATGGATTTCATGTGGTTTGAGCACAGTTCTCAGATTTGAGTCTGAGAACATACTTAAGTTTTTTTCGAGAAACCGGGGCCTGGTTTTGACATCCCTAATCATAAAGGCTTGGGAAAACATTGAGGCAAAAGAAGAAAGTGCTGATAGTCAGCACTTTCTTCTTTTATCTCAATATTTTCTATGCCATATTTTACACAATTCTTATCTTTTATAACATCAATTTTGTCATTTGTGGCAGTTTTTTGAAGTGGATCACCCTAAAATTTTGTTGTTTGAGAAATGGAGTACCAAACAAGAGAATGTTAATGCATTTAAAATTTAAGATATCCATTTATTCAATCTGTCATCTGCCTGACATTTTCAATCTAGAATATTGCTGTACAAGGTCCTCATTTAAGGATGGCTTCACAGAGTTTAGAGCCTTTATAAAATGTTTTAGTTGAACATCTTCACTCTTCATATTTTCTGTGAGGGAACAAAGGGCAGCCTGAAAACAAAAAAAAAAAATAAATAAAAAAAAATTACAAATAGTCTATGATAAAATTGCGAAGTGTATACTTTTACCCTTTCCAATATGACAAAATTTGGGGTGGTCCAATAGAAAAGAAGGTCTGCGTCAGTAAGACAAAATGTTAGCCGTTTCATTTGGTCAATTCTCACTGGTGGTGAACCAAAACAATTTTCGCTACAACAAGGTATAGATATTTTTTGTTTAAATGTGAGTTTATAGACTTTTTTTTCTAATGACAATGAACTTGTTCTAAAAACAGACTGGGTTTACCGTTTTGTATTGATAAACTGTCGGTGTTGTTATAAAATCTTGTTACTACGGCTTCGATAAAGCTGTAGTTACGAACGTTTGTAACAACACGGACGGAATACATTGATCGCCAAAAAACGTCTCTCGCTTTGGCCGAGATCACCACCAGTGATTCTGTCAATTTTGTGTCAAAGAAGTTGCGACTGTTGCTAACGTTTTGTCTTACTGGGCGCAGGGCTGCTGCAGACAACAAATGGCAATGAATTTCGTGCTAAAGATTGTCTAGGGTTTACTGATATGTTTTGATAAACTGTCAGTGTTATGAAATCTCGTAACTAATGCTTCAATAAAGCCATAGTTACGAGATTTTATAAGAACACCCGCAAAATACTGTCGTTTGTCTGAAATTACTTAAGGGTTATTTGATTAAAATCGTTCCCTATTGCTAAGTCTATACTTTAACCCTTTCCAAAAAGGCAAAATTTGGGGTGGCCAAAAAGGAAAGCACTAGCAGCCAACAAATTGAATGTTGCTATAAACGTAAAATTTGTGATCAATATCGCGCAGAAAACATTGAGACAAAAGGAGAAATTGCTGATAATCAGCATTGTCTTCTTTTGCATGAATGTTTTTTGATGCCTATTCTATAAAGGACATCAATACCAAGTCTTGTTTGGGTAAGGTTTTAAGACAAGAACATTTAGACTAGAACTGTCGCAAAGCGAACAAATACCCCCCACTAGCGCGTTGTCACTAAAAAAGTGCTAAAGTTCAAAGTGGCATAACTGAAACTACTGACTGGATCAAGATAAAAATTGCAGGTGCACAACTTCATACGATAGGAAACAATCTGATAAAATTTCAGCAAAATCTGTCTGGAAAGAGAAGAGGACACAAAATTATGTCGCCGGACAGACGGACGGACAATCTGATTCCAGTATACCCCCATAACTTTGTTGTAGGGGGTATAATAACATCTTCAATGATAGAATAGGGAACGATTTTATAAAGTAACCCATTACCACACAGTGACTCCTTTTGACTCCTCACAAGATAATGGCATAGGAAAACATCGTGGAAAATGAAGAAATTGCTTGTGACAAGCAATTTCTTCATTTCCCACGTTTTCCATCCAAAAGTCCTAAAAATTAAAAAATTCCATTCACTTGAAATTGTCGTCTGCAGGATCTTTCAATTTGGACTGCCCTAAAAGTTTGTTGTTTGGTAATGGGGTAAACAGTGACAGTTTTAGACAAACAATATAATTTCATAGGTGTTATGAAATCTCGTAACTATGGCTTGAATCAAGCCATAGTTACGAGATCTTATAACAACACTGACGGGTTATCAAAACATAAGAGTAAATCCAGTCTATTTTTAGCACAAAATTCCTTGCTATCTGATTAAATAACTGAACATAATGAGAAATGGAAATTATGCCTGCTGACTAAACGGCAAAATTTTAGGGCGATCTAATTCGAAAGCTCAGGAAGTAGACAAAATGAATGTCATTTGAGAACATTATGGCACTGAAAACGTTGAGGCAAAAGGAGAAAATGCTGATAACCAGTTATGATAGTTATCAGCATTTTCTTTTTTTTCCCCAAATTTTTTCCCAGGCCTATTTTCTTAGGGACGTCAAAACCAGGTTAACCCTTTCCAAAACAAGACCTGGTTTTGACATCTCTAATAGAAAAGGCTTGGCAAAACATTGAAACAAAAGAAGAAAATGCTGATAACCAGTTATGATAGTTATCAGCATTTTCTTCTTTTGCCTCAATGTTTTCAAAAGTCCTTTGCTATTAGGGAAGTCAAAACCAGGTCTTCTTTGTGAAAGGCTTTAAAGGTATAACCCATTTTCACATAAGACGCCTCTTGATACCTCACGAGATAAAGGCTTTGGAAAACCTCATGGAAATGAAGAAACTGCTTGTAACAAGCAATATTTTTTTTAACAATGTTTTCTACCTAAAAAGACCAAAACATTTTAAATTGTATTCACTTGAAATTGCCGTCTGCAAGATGTTTGAATTTGGACCAGTCCAAAATTTTGCAGTCAGTGTTACAATAGGGAACGATTTAGTTAAGTAAAAAGTGACGTAATTTCTGTAGGTGTTGTTACAAAATATCGTAACTACGCCTTGAATCAAGCCGTAGTTACGAGATTTTATAACAACATCGAAGTTTTATAAAAACTTAACAGTAAATCCAGTCTATTTTTAGCATAAAATTATTTTCAATTACCTCTCTACATAAGTTTTCCAGATCTGCCCCTGTATATAGTTCAGTTTTCTCCGTCACGATGTCTAGTTCATTCTCTCCTACACCCATGGTTTTTGTGTAAACATTTAGTATCTCTCGCCTAGCCTGTAGAAATAAATCATAGATATTTAAGTATATCGTCACTTCAACATAAACCTTCCATCTGAAGACGCCTTTTGACACCCAACAAGATAAAGGCTTTTGAAAATATTGTGGAAAATAGCATTTTCTTCATTTTCCACAATATTTTCTGCCAAAAAAGACAAATATTTCAAATTTCATGCACTTGAAATTGTCATCTGCAAACGTCTTTCAATTTGGATCAATTTAAACTTTTGCAATCTGGTAATGGGTTAATCCTTTCCCAAACGACAGCATTTAAGGGTGGTCCAATTTGAAAGGTGTTGCAAACAACAAAATGAATCATATCAAAAGGAGAAAGAATGTTAAACCCCAGAAAATATTGAGGCAAAAGGAGAAAGTGCTGTTATGGGGCTTCTTTTGTCTCAATTTTTTCCAAAGCCTTTTCTCCTAGGGACATCAAAACCAGGTCTGGTTTGGGAAATGGTTAAGCTGCAGAAATATACCATGTAAAAAAGTTTAGCAACACTGACTTTGTTAATTGAAAACATGTATTTTCTGTGATATTTATTTCACAACAGTTATATACATTTTAGCATGTGCATTTGTGCACAACATTCAAAGGTCGCTTTGTGGTAACGTTAAATATTGTGTTAAAAACATTGTCTTGACGTAGGTGAGGGGTCAAAATAAAAAGTTACAATAAAATTTGGTATCGATTATGATGCCATTTTTGAGCACGAACAGCAGTGAAACGATTTCTAATCCACTTAAATTGTTTGTACACGGTCAACATTCACTACTTTTACAAGAGATTGAACGTCATTCGCGTAAATACGATCACGCACACGTCTTCCTTAAATGCTCCGTATGTGCTCTATGGATGATAAATCAGAAAGAAAGGGATGATAATGGGAGCACATTAATGTTGTATACGCTTAATTTGGCATTTAGGACTCTATGCCAGTCAAGTCTGGTGCGTTCATTATGTAGCGTCGGGGAAATTACAACGTATGGTCAACGTCTAGTAACCGTTCATCTGTGGAGACGATCACGGATGGTAAGTGTGGATACTCTATGTTGAAATTCCCATGGAAGCCACTCGGAAGTTTTGGTGTCGATATGGAACATCTTTGCCGTGACGTTACGAAATTATGACGGTCATCTTCTTGTGGCCTTTTTCTACGACGTCCTGGACCGGAACTATCTCAAAGCACAAAAATTGGCCCACATAGCATCCTCAAACTGTTGTTTATGCTTTGAGATGCGCAAAATTCAAAAAGACATCTTTATCGCCGGTTCTGCCACGAAGGAACACATTAGCGATATAACGTCCTTCTAACGCAAGTCCATGGCATAGTCCTACAACGTTGCAGAAAACTCTTTTTAGTGGCCTTTTTCATGCTGGGCAAAGACGATTATGTTCATACCTAAATGTTTTCTAGAATTATGCTCCATACACATGAATACCATGGCAGACATGAAAACCGGAAATGCGCACCTGGAGTGCGAGACGCACGTGATGGCTGTATAAAATTCATCTGTTTGTGTTCTCTAGCTATAATCTATTTTGTAAACGTTTGATTATATGTTAAAACAGAAATATTTTAGTAACTACAGATTTTTATATTTTGTTGCTAAACTTTTTTTACTATGTATATGATAAATATTCAGTTTACAACAAATGATTCCCAAGAAAGCTTTGATTTGTTGAATTGGGACTTTGTCCATGAATAAGCTCTGAATATTTGTTCACATAAATAAACAGCATTCAAAGCTTTGTTTAGGAAGCACAAATGTTTTTAAAGTGTGCCCTTGCAAGATAACCTTGACCTTGAATCAGAATGACCTTGAAAACAAAGATGCATCTACAAACCACATTATAAGAGCCTTGTGACTTACAAGGGTAAAGGGGCAAAATATTAAGTTTTCACTGAAAGTTGTGCAGACAGACAGACAGTCAGCTGAGACAATTTAAAAGACATATGTTGGTAATTTGACTGTCCTCAATGACAATGAATTATGTGCTATAAATAGATGGAGTTTACTGTTATATATTGATAAACCATTGGTGTTGTTACAAAATCTCGTAACTACGGCTTGAAGCAAGCCATAGTTAGGAGATTTTATAATGACATCAACGAAATACTATTTGTTTGTCTGAAATGATGTCGCATTTAGCTGGATTAAATTGTTCCCTATTGTCTTTCACTAAATTGTAGAGAGGTCCCGGGTTCGATATCTGACTGTGGCTAATATCCTATCTGACAAAATTGTCACCCACCAATGGGTTTGAAATCGTTAACCTAAGTGGGCGAGCAGCTGGAGGCTCGGTAAGAGTGTTGTGGTAGTACTGGTTTGAGAAACAACAGGAATCAAAGGGTAGGTGCTCCAGCCGCTGCAATATGATCCTGGCAGTTGAAAATGGCGTAAGACCCTAATAAACCAAATTCACTAAAACATGATGTTTACATACTTGTTTATCAGGCTGTGGTACGTATATAATCTTGTCCATCCGTCCAGGTCTCATGAGAGCTTCATCCAATAAATCTGGCCGGTTTGTGGCAGCAACAAGTAATACAGAGTTGTTTGACAAAGTGTCCGCCGATTGTGAACTTGACGGCACCTGGAAATGAGTGATATATTGAACTAGAACTGTCACGAAGCAGACGAATACCCCCCACTAGGGCCTTGTCACTGAAAAACATTCTTGACTTAGAGCACGGAAACAGATTTTAAACAAAGTCCAATTGTGACCTTGACCTTTGACCTTGGTGACCCAAAAATAATAGGGCATCTCCTTGGGTCATTGGCAACAACTGTGTAGTTTCATGAACCTTGGTCAACCAGTTCTTGGTTTAGAGCACAGAAACAGATTTTAAACAAAGTCCAACTGTGACCTTGACCTTGGTGACCCAAAAACAATAGGGCACCTCCTTGGGTCAAGGGCAACAACTGTGTAAAGTATCATGATCCTACAAACGGCGCCACATCGTATGGCACAATGCATATATTTTGTTCAAATGTAATTGAACAGTAAACAAAACTTAAATACGTGCCATACGATGTGGCGCCAACTGTAGGTCAAAAGGTTCTCGAGTTAGAGCTTGAAAATGAAATTTTACATTTTGACTACTCCCCCCCCCCCCCCCCCCCTTAAAAAGTTCAAAGTGGCATAACTCTGAAACTAATGACTGGATCAAGATGAAAATTGCAGGTGCACAACTTCATATGATAGGAGACAACCTGATAAAATTTCAGCAAAATTGGTAAATAACTGTGGGAGGTGAAGAGGACACAAAATTATGTCCACGGACAGACGGACAGACGGACAACCTGATTCCAGTATACCCCCCCATAACTTTCTTGTGGGGGGTATAATTAGACCTTTCCAAAATGACAAAATTTAGACTGGTACTATTTGAAAGCTGCTCCAGCCTCGTCGAGTAATACTGGCCCTTTGTGGCAACAACAAGTGATACAGAGTTGTTTGATAAAGTGTCAGACGATTGTGAACTTGGTGACACTTGTAAATGCATGATTTTGAATGGAATATAAGCAATTTCAGCACATTGATGCTTGTTGACGCCCCTCAAGGAAAGGTTGGAGAAAACATTGTGGAAGCTTCGTCAATTAAATCTGGTCGGTTTGTAGCAGCAACAAGTAATACAGAGTTGTTCGACAAAGAGTCCACTGATTGTGTAATTGGTGACACCTGCAAATGAATGATTTTGAATGAAATTCATGCAATTTCAGCACATTGATGCTTGTTGACGCCCCTCAAGGAAAGGTTGGAGAAAACATTGTGGAAGCTTCGTCAATTAAATCTGGTCGGTTTGTAGCAGCAACAAGTAATACAGAGTTGTTCGACAAAGAGTCCACTGATTGTGTAATTGGTGACACCTGCAAATGAATGATTTTGAATGAAATTCATGCAATTTCAGCACATTGATGCTTGTTGACGCCCCTCAAGGAAAGGTTGGAGAAAACATTGTGGAAGCTTCGTCAATTAAATCTGGTCGGTTTGTAGCAGCTACAAGTAATACAGAGTTGTTCGACAAAGCCTCTGCTGTAATTGGTGACGCCTGCAAATGAATAATTTTGAATGAAATTAAGCAATTTCCACACATGGATGCTCTTTGGGCCCCTCAGGGAAAAGGTTGGAGAATCATTGTGAGAACCTCATCCAATAAATCTGGCCTGTTTGTTGAAGCAACAAGTTTGATAAAGTGTCAGCCAATTGTGAACTTGAGGGCACCTGGAGATAAGTCATTTTGAATAACTAATCCATCACCAGATGGAAAAACTTTGGACTTTTCCAATTTGAATTGTGTTACAGACGACAATTTCTATTTGATGAAATCTTAATCTTTCCATTTTGGGTTAGAAAATATTGTGGGAAATGAAGAAATTGCTTATCACAAGCAATTTCTTCATTTGCCACAATGTTTTCCATAGCCCTTATCTTGTCAGGGAGTCAAAAGGCGTCACTGTGCAGTAATGGGTTAATTCTTTCCCAATAGACAAAATTTAGACTGGTCAAAGCTGCTCCAGACAACACAATGGAACATATTGGCCGACTTCGATTGGCAATAGCTCGCGCTATCGTTCAGACAATAGCTCCAACCAAACACCGATAGTGCGAGCTATTGACGTCATTTCCGCAGCTACAGTTCCAATCGAACAGCAATGGCGCGAGCTATAGTCCGACCACAGGAAAAAGTGTGGTCCGGCCATCCAAGCCATTACGTCATTCGGAACACCTCGGATAACAGCGAACCAATCAGAGTCGAGGTAAACAAAGATTTTGATTGGCTGACTCAGAACAGGGAGGAATTCAATTGACGGAACAGCGCTGGTTCCCAATAATGGTTCCCGATCCCGCGAGCTATAGTGCCGTCCGAAGTCAACCCTTGAGAGAAGGATTTGTGTTCAATATAGAGCACAGAAAATATTGAGGCAAAAGGATAAAATGATGATTATTAGCATTTCCTTCTTTCGCCTAAATATTTTCCAAATCCATTTCTATTAGGGACATAAAAACCAGGGGCCCGTATGATCAACGATCTTACGACCATGATTTTGTGTAAACTGTGTAACAAAACATCTGATTGCATGAGAAATCAGATTGGGCCAATCAGGCTTGCTGTTTCAAGTAATTACGAAAAAACAAATTGTACGATCGTTGATAATACGGACCCAAGATCTTGTTTCGAAAAGGGTTAAAAATAATGTTGTCTCATTATACAAGTGTACAAGATGAGAACAGCACAAAATTCTTTCTCATGCCAATCTCATTTATTCGACAAAAAGATACTTCTGTGAATTCAGAGGACATATTCACCAACAATTCTAAATTTATTTTCTAAATCCAAATTACATAACAAGCGGTCTGATTGGATGAGACATATACCTCAGCCAATCTGATAATTGTGTAGATCTAGTTTGAAGGGTCTACTTAAGAAATTATCCGAGTTCTACCGTGGTCTATTGTTATTTAACCACATTTCTGAGTTAGGCTGCACAATAAATAATGACCTTGAGACGCAAAACTAGACTTCATGCAAGTGCATGCAAGAATTTACCCATCACCAGACAGTAAAGTTCTAGACTTATCCATATTCAAAGATGATGCAGACAACAATATCAAGTGAATTTTTACATTTAAAAGTATTTTGGGGTAGAAAACATTGTGGGAAATAAAGAAATTGCATGTCACAAGCAATTTCTTCATTTTCCACAACGTTTTCTCAAATTTTTATCTCGTAAGACATCAAAATGTGTCATTACTTTGAATGTGTTACACTTACAACAGCTTACTATAGTTTAACCCAATACTAGATGGCAAAATTTTAGACTGATCCAAATTCAAAGTTGCAGACGAAAATTCCAAGTGAATTGAATTTTAATTTGTTTGGTCTTTTGGGGTAGAAAACTTTGTGGTAAATGAAGAAATTGCTTGTTACAAGCAATTTCTTCATTTTCCACAATGTTTTCCAAAGCCTTTTTCTTTTGGAGTCAGAAAGAGTGATTGCATGGTAACGGGTTAAAAACAAGATGTTATTTTACCTTTGACCCATTAGGTTCCCCTTCTAACATTTTCTGGTTCCCACTTGACCCATATGAATCATTAAGCCGGATACCAACACCATCCATCTCATTGAGAAGTGTTGACAAAACTCTGTCCTGAACGCCACTACGACCTGACTCGGAGCGTTTCCCAACAATGGAGTCTATCTCATCCAGAAATATGATGGAGGGCGAACTCATCCTGGCTTTCTGGAATGTCTGTCAACACAAATAGGGAACAATTCTATTCAGTTATACTCCACCAAAATTAACCCAGGATAACTTAAATTTTGTGAGCAAAGTCCGTTAGTTGAGCATCTTAACAAAACATTGCTGAAGTGGGGTCATTACATATGCAGATGTCCCGGGTTAATGTTGCTGGGCTATACCATGACATAATTTGGGCAAACAATAGTATTTCGTATGTGTTTTTATAAAATGTCGTAACTACAGTAGGCGTCACATCGTATGGCACATGTTTATATTTTGTTCAAATGTAATTGAACATTGAACAAAATAAAAACATGTGCCATACAATTTGGCGCCAACTGTACCGCTTGATTCAAGCCGTAGTTAAAAGATTTTACAACAACAACAACAGTTTATCAATACATAATGATAAACCCAGTCTATTTTTAGCACAAAATTCATCACTATAGTGCAATACTATTTTCTTTAAAAATTGTCACCAAGTAGAGGTATTCTGGGGTATTTCATGCCAAAAATTTAATGCATTTTTATCATTGCAAAAAATAATTGTGCTTAAAACATTATGGGAAAAGAAGAAATTGCTCAACAATTTCTTCTTTTTCCATAATCTTATTACTCACAATTATTTGCATGAACACTATGCATTTCAAGGTTTACAGATTTTATATAATTTGCCACTGGGTGGTTTCAAAAAAAAAGAGGATAAAGTGTGACATTGGGTGTCAAAAATTAAAATTATTATTTGCTGATGTTTTCTCTAGAAATGTTTTGCTAATATGTCAAAATTTCAGAAAATATACATGGGAAGGTGAAGGACAAAGACTATTTCCTTTTTAATTTTGAATTTGTTCAAATCCATTGACTCATTTTTTTAAGGATATCTGATTTTTTCTAGACATCTTAAAGCTTGGAAAAGTTATATAATTGAACGATAATTTGTCTTTTAAGTTTAAAGCATATGTAAAGCTACAATCCGATACAATAATTTGCTACTTCTGCGAAATGTATCAAATTTTATGACTATTTGAAGTAGAATTTTGCTCTGGTTTTTCATTTATCACTAATAAAAGTTTCTGTAAAAGATGCAATATGTTAGGAAAATAGCTGTAGTTCTATCTGATGTGACAATGAACATATAGCTATAGATAAGCCAAAAGCTGTTTTTCTACAAGTAGCCACAAGTAGTTTACATGGCATCAAAGAAACTGGAAAGTCCGTTTCACTGGGGACAAAAATATGAACAAAATTGTCTTAAGCCTTCTTCTTTTTAGAAGCTGATAAAATGTAGATAAATTTTGTATGTATCATTGACAAGGCCTTGTAGATTAATAAATTCTGGTATATTTCCATGGTCTGAAACAACCAACTGGCACATATTTCTAAGCTACACCAACATTTTAAAAGTTAAGATACCAAAATAAATGGTATAAGAATTCAATTTGATTCTTGTTTAGTTTGAATGTAAAGAATATTGTCCAAAGACTCAATTAAAGGTGTATACAAATTGAAATAGAAAGAGATTCTGAAAAAAAAGTCACCAGATACAAATGCAGCTGAAACCGTTTCACTGGGGACATAAAATTGTTAGGCTCAGGATAAATAAAACTAGTTTGTTCTTGTTCATAGTTCATTTTTTCTATAATTTCAAACATGGCAATTACTTTTTAGATTTAATATCAATATATAAGTACAATTTTGCTGTCAGATATTTAGAAAATGATGTCTTTGATATTTTACCTACAAGATAGGGATATCAAGAAAAATTTCTTGTGAAATATTAGAAAATAACCTATCTTTTACAACAAGTAATCAGAAGTAACCAGGCAACATCCTAAACTTAAGATATTTTAACATTTAGACCGATATAGTGTCATGCAGCAAAATTGCGTTTCACTGGGGACATTTGTTTTTGGATGACAGATACCAAATGCACATCCTCCTCTCATTTATTCTATTGCTGGTGATCTTTTTGGCACAAACTCTCTTGGAAAATATATGAGACTGAACATTTGAAAAAGATTGGGAAAAATTATAAGCACCCAAACACAAAATGTTTCACTGGGGACAATTTGGGGTACCTACAGATATAGCTCTAGCAGATCAAAGTGTAAAGACATGCAACAATAGTTTTATGCTTATTTTAATCTTATGATATCAAAATCATCAAATTAACTTAATTAACACGTTGCAATTCTACAGAAATCAAATGAGACCAAAATGAATTGAGAATCAAGTAAATTTTGACTAAATTTTCGTCAGCATGTTGTTTGTTATAAACCCAGAATGTATAGTCTAAATAAGGTAATATGCATCTGCAACCTTTAAGAAGATAAAGATTATAAGTCAAAGTTTCGTTCAAATACTAATATTCCATCACCAAATACCTACACTTTATGTAATAACAGTCCTAATAATGATGTTATCAGAAAATGTCACACAAAAATCGTTCCACTAGGGACAATTTTAGCATCATTTTTTGTCATAAAATTTATATTTATCAAGATATCTTCATGAAATTTTGTAGATATCTTAACACTAAGGCAACACTTATTTAAGGACAAAAAGTTCACCAAAAGCTTTTAAAATATTTTCTGTAGCTCACTTTGAAAAAAAATCCTCTTTATTTTTGAAATCACCCCACTACAGCTTCAAAATATTCTGCGGAGAACTCTGTAGTGCATATAAATTCATAATTATCCCCCTTTATACATGCTGTCATATGAAGGGTGTTCAATAAATTCATGGAAAAGAATCTGCATGGAAAGTGAATTCATACTGGCTTTCTGGAATGTCTGTAAACACAAACTAATTGATTGATCGATTGGAGTTTAAAGCCTCTTTCAACTGATGTGGTCATATCGTGGTGGCTAGAGCACCTTACCATGGATTTCTGTTGTTTCTTACACCAATATCATCACAACAGCCAAACCAAGCCTCCAGCTGCTCTCTAACACAGGTTAACAATTATCAAACCATAAGTAGGAGACAATTCAAGACAAACTGAAGGGCAAGTGCCATTACGTATATTGTATTGCATATAAATTCATATTATCTCCCTTTTACCCTTTCCCACACATTGACACTTTCTGACGTCCCACAAAATAAAGGCTTTGTAAAACATTGTGGAAAATGAAGAAATTGCTTGTGACAAGCAATTTCTTCATTTCCCACAATGTTTTCTACCAAGAAGGACCAAACATGTTAAATTTTGTTCAATGGAAATTGTCGTCTGCAACACCTATGAGTTTGGACTAGGCTAAAATTTTGTTGTTTGGTAATGGGTAAACCCTTTCCCAAACCGCAAAATTTCAGACTGGTCTGAATTCAAAGATGTTGCAGAAGAATCTCCTAACTGATCAAAATTTGAAATTATACTACTTTCTTAGTAGAAAACCTTGTTGAAAAGCAATTTCTTCTTTTTACACAATGTTTTCCAAAGCCTTTGTCTTATGGGGCATCAAAAAGCGTCCATATGCAGGAATGGTTTAAATTCATGCTAAAATGTATTACACGAAGGATGTTCAATTAATTTGCAAAAAATATCTGCATTTCATCAAAATATAAAAGAATACTTCGCTTTTTACAAGAAAATATTGTGACACTTTTCCGAGTAAAGGTATTCATGGCAGTGTCACATTCAAAATAGCAGCCCAAAATTGATTATAATGCGATCTTTGGCTGATCAGAAAACTTAACCCTTTCCCCAACAGCAAAATTATAGGTTGGTCCAATTCAAAAGCTGCTACAGACGTCAATATATGGATTTTAATTAAAGTTGGATGTGTGTACAATTTAGCTCAGAAAATATTGAGGCAAAAGGAGAAAGTGCTGATTATCAGCACTTTCTTCTTTTTGTCTCATTGTTTTCCCAAGCCTATTCTTTTAGGGACATCAAAACAAGGTCTTGTTTGGGAAAGGGTTAGATTTGTCCAATGTAACTTGATGTTCAAATTTTGTGAATATATTGGACAACCTGTTGAAGATATTCCTGCAGCCACATTTTGAGATATTCCTGCAGCCACATTTTGACATACACACCATTTTGGTCATTTTGCCTCCATATTTTAAAACATGTTCATGTTAATTACTTCTAGATTTTTCAAATTATTTAAATATATTCCCAACAGTTTGGCAAGCTGTGTTGTCTGACCTTATTCAACACTACCTACTTTTACTTTCATCATGGTGTTTATCAAAGAGTACATACATTAAGCCTCTCTTACAACCTAGGGTTCCCACTGACTTTTAAATCTGGGGGTGAAAACAGTCATTTTACAGCATACTTGCACCCCCTCTATATGAGACATAGAAGGCTGCCTGCAAAAATTGGGGGTGCAAGATTCAATTTTGGGGGTGCAAAACCCCCATTTGGGGGTTTTGGGGAACCCTGCAACCTATTATGCATCTTTTTAAATCGTGCGTCTTTGTAGATTTTTAAAATGCACGATTTATAAGGACGTATGACGGTTTTTAAAGAGAGGCTAAAGAATTGTCCAGTCAATTCTTTGCTACTTGCAGACTGCGTCATGGTTGCGTCCAAAAAATGGTATGTTGCACGTATGTGCATCACTCGACTATGCCTACGTTTAAGACGCAGACCGCACACAGGAGCAAGTATGACTGGTTGTAAGAGAGGCCTTACCTCAGAAACAAGCCTCTCTGAATCTCCAACATAGGGAGAGTATAACTGAGCCCCACTGATGGACAAGAATGTAGCATGGCACGATGTAGCAGCAGCTCTAACTAGGGTGGTCTATACTGGTGGTCTATACTGGTAATGGGTTAAAGAGTACATACATTACCTCAGATACGAGCCTCTCTGAATCTCCAACATAGGGAGAGTATAACTGAGCCCCACTGATGGACAAGAATGTAGCATGGCACGATGTAGCAGCAGCTCTAACTAGGGTGGTGTATACTGGTGGTCTATACTGGTAATGGGTTAAAGAGTACATACATTACCTCAGATACGAGCCTCTCTGAATCTCCAACATATGGAGAGTATAACTGAGCCCCACTGATGGACAAGAATGTAGCATGACACGATGTAGCTGCAGCTCTAACTAGGGTGGTCTTGCAGCAACCTGGGGGTCCGTACAGCAATACTCCTTTAGAAGGGCTCAAACCCATACGTATGAAGGCTTCTGGGTTCTTCAATGGCCATTCAACTGCCTGAAAAATTCAGAAAAGAATGTTACAGGATAAAATATCCATACAATTAAGGATTCATGGTTCTTAACTGGACATTAAATTACTTGTAACTGAAATAATGTTCTTTTAGCTATCCACGGCTTAGTTGATTCAGATTCCAATTGTCAGATTGGTTAAGTGCTTTAGAGAATGACTAAATGATAAGCCATTCTGAAGGTATTCCATTCATCCTTACCTACAAAACAATTTGTGCAATTTTGGGTGTCATCCAAGGCAAGGGTATCCCTCTTCAATTTCTGTTGCCACTGATGACATCTGAAAATTAACCCCTTCCCAAATTTCAAAATTTAAGGGTGGTCAAATTCAAGAGGTGCTACAGAGGACAAAATGAATGCTTAGCAATGTTGGGTTTGCGTACAATATAGCCAAGAAAATATTGAGGCAAAAGAAGAAACTGCTGTTTATCAGCAGTTTCTTCTTTTGTCTCAATGTTTTCCCAAGCCTTACCTATAAGGGACGTCAAAACCAGGTATTTTTGGGAAAGGGTTAACAAGGGTATATGTCATTAATTTCCTTTGTCAAGGGTAATACCAAAAGATGCACAGATTGTTTTAAAGATTATGATGGATGGAATACCTTACAACACAAGAGCCATCAGAGACGGACAATGCTCCCCGAATAAGGCATTGTCACAATAAATTTATGCCATGGAGAGCAGTTTATTGTCAAGGGCATCTGATTTGCTACTCAAAAATGAAATTTCATCAAATTCTGATCATTAGACTAGGAGAAATTAAAGAAAAACTGTATTTTACCTTAATTACGTCCCCTTTTCCCATGACGAGGACTCAAATCCAAAAACCGAGAAAAGTACATCAGCATTATGTCATAGGAAGTTCACATGGTAAGTTTCATTTATTTGGTCCAAGGGTTATGGAGAAATCGCTCTGGACAGACAGACAGACAAAGCGGCGACTATATGCTATCCCTTCGGGGAGCATAATAAATTTTTACAGACACTAACCTGTCTGATCTCAGCCTTCACCTTCTCTAGACCCCCGATATCTGACCAGTAGACTGGACGTAGATCAACTATACCCTCCGTCCCTCTCTGTAGTGAAGGTCGAATCTTCTTTACTGATGTAAGCAAGTCTTCCATACCTATCTGAAAGGTGTAAATTCAAACCCTTACAAAGCTGAAAAAAAACAAACTTGGGAAGTGAAATGTCTGTTTGTTTACTTTTGAAAATGCTTTTTGCTTATGACTGGTATTTTTTGTCTGCAGGGCATTTGTTGAAATTGTCCTATTTTGCCAAGAGTGTGTTGGAAATTACAGATTTTTAGATGAGTTTTGTTGGATGGGCATTTATGAGGATATGGGCACTAATTAGAATAATAAAGGTACATAAAGGTACCTGTACTAATAGTTATCTCAGTATAAGAATTTATCTATTTCGTACTTTGTTACATCTGACAACATATCTAGGTCAAGGTCACTAACTTACCAGTTTACCCTCATTCATCATGGCTATATAAGCTGCTTCTTGACACAAAGCAGCAAGGTCAGTACCAACGTAACCGTTGGTAACATCTGACAATTTAACTAGGTCAAGGTCACTAACTTACCAGTTTACCCTCATTCATCATGGCTATATAAGCTGCTTCTTGACACAAAGCAGCAAGGTCAGCACCCACGTAACCATTGGTTACATCTGACAACATATCTAAGTCAAGGTCACTAGTCACTGGAAGATTCTTCAGATAGACCTCCAGAATTTCTCTTCTCTGTTTTAAAGTTGGTGGATTAATAGAGACCTGAAAAATGTCAGTTGTGTTACTTTCATTAAGATCCATATTCAATACAAGAGGGCCAAGAAAGCCCTGCATTGCTCACATAATAGAACTTTGAGACATACAACATCAAAAATTTCTAAATGACCAACAAAAAACAAATGATGATAAGATTTGAAGCATTCAAGTTTGAAAGCTGCTGCTTACGACTACATAGATGTTGACTAAGATAGGTTTTGTGTACAATATGGCACATAAATTATTGAGGCAAAAGTAGACAAGAGCCGTCACAGACGGATTATGCTCCCCGAATAAGTGTTTGTCACAAAATAAAAACTATCATACATTAAGCCCCCTTTTCCCATGACAGCTTTTTTTGTACACACATTATTTATAGAATATGGTCTAGAACATCCTATTTATTACATGAGCACAAAATTTCATTAAATTCTGCCCATTAGATGAAGAGAAATAAGAGAAAAACTAATTTTTACACTAAGGCCCCTTTTTCCATGACGCAGACTTAAATTTACAAACGGAAAAAAAGGTCCCTAGGTATTGACCCAGGGAGTTCACATGTGAAGTTTCATTGAATTTGGTCCAAGGGTTGCTGAGATATGGCTGTGGACGGACGGACGGACGGACGGACACACGGACGGACGGACGGACAGCATGGCGACTATATGCTCCCCCGAAATTTTTTCGGGGAGCATAAAAATGCTGGTTGCTAGCATTCTCTTCTTTTGACTCAATATTTTTGCCAAGCTTTCTCTTCCAATGATGACAAAAACTTGGTCTTGTTCAAGAAAGGGTTTATCTTAGTAATATTTAACAGGATATTTGGCTTCCCAACTAACCAAATGATTAGGAAATACAGACATATAATTTTCTACCATTACCTCTCTATCCATTCTGCCAGGCCGTCTAATTGCCGGGTCCAGCACACTAGGTCTGTTAGTTGCACCAATCACCACAATACTTTGATCTTGATCAAGTCCATCCAGCAATTCTACAAGTTTCCCTGTCACACGTCCCTGCTGTAGTTTACTGGCTTTTGAACCTTTTGGACATAGAGAATCTATCTCATCGATGAACAGTATACATGGTCCTTCTGCACTCATCAACTTGGCTTTATTAAATACTTCTTCTAAATTGTTTTCTGTTTCCCCAGGTAATGATCCCAGAATCTCTGGACCATTAATAACCATGAGATAGGCTTGAGACAAATATGCAACATGTTTAACTAGTGAGGTTTTGCCACAGCCAGGTGGACCTCGTAATAGAATACCTTTCGGGGGTTTAATGCCTAAATGTTTAAATTTCTCCCTATGGTAAATTGGCATCTCTATCAAATCCAAAAGTTCTCTAATGATATTTGAAAGTCCACCAAGATTTGACAAATTTTTCCTTGTCCTCATGTGCTCAAACCATTCTACAGAGTGCAGCTGCACTATATCTATCTCTGTAGTTTTTGTGACAATCAAACATGAAGCCCCAGCTTTCTTCTTGCTCCCCTTTAATTTCTCAATGTATAGATAGGCAATACCATATAGCTCAGCAAGATGCATATGTTTAAAATCTACAGTATATGAATCTGCTATCACTAAACCACATAAACAATTTCTGCACTGATTCTGGAGTTTTTCTAAGACACAAGAGTTGTTCCGATAATGTTTCAATTTTGAGTAATCCTTAAATACAACCCTAATACTGACAACCTTTGCATTTCCAACTTTCATAACTTTTAAACTATTGCCCTTTATTTCACTGTCACTGGGTATAATGTTGCTTTTTGATTCATCACCATAGTTACTCGATGAAGTTTTTATTTCAGCGGTATCACAGATAGGGTTCTTCAGGTTTCTGCTGGAAAAAATGAAGAAAATATTAAACCAACATGTATTACAAAATGACAAAATGTAAGAGTGGTCAAAATTGAAATAATCTGCAGACAACTATTTCAAGTGAATAAAATTTTAAATTTTTGGGTCTTTTTGGATGGAAAACATGGTGGGAAATGAAGAAATTGCTTGTTACAAGCAATTTCTTCATTTTCAACCATGTTTTCCATAGCCTTTGAGCCCTTTATCTAGTGGGGCATCAATTGGTATAACAATGTGGTAACGGGTTGAACCCTTGCCAAAACAGCAAAACTTAAGACTTGTCTCAGCAGTAAACCTAGGGATTGAATGGCATTGTTTAGGAAAGATTTGATGAATAATTTTAAATCAGCATTTCATCATGTACAGTAAAAATAACTTAATAAAACAGTATGTTGACTAGACAATTGATCAATCACAATTGGTTCTTCCTTCACTTGTATTACAAGTCCTTAAAAGAGAAAACAAGCATGAATTGTTACTTAGAGTCTCTTGCTACAATGTTTCCGTGAGCCTCTTTAACCCTTTCCCAAACAGCAAAATTGTAAGGTGGTCCAATTTGAAAAATGCTGCAGATGACAAAATGGAAGATGATAAAGATAGGATTTGTATGCAAAATAGCAAAAAACCAAATATTAAGGCAAAAGGAGAAAATGTTGGTTATCAGCATTAAAGCCATTTTCTTCTTTTACCTCAATGTTTCCCCAGGTATTTTCTATTAGGGGTGTCAAAATCAGGTCTTGTTTGGGAAAGAGTAACAGGAGACAGGCAAATGGTTTAATAATAATTATGCAGTATTAAACAAATCCCTTACTCTCTCCCAATCCCATCAATTTGACCTAGTTGGCTCACATCATTTCCCCAACTCTTTTTCGTCACAGCTTTACTATAGGTTATGACATCATCAGCAAGCCCATGTTGTGGGTACACAACACACAACGTCTCCTCAGTCCCCTCCTGAATCTTTATACATGATCGAATATTGGCACCGATGTTCATCATTAATCCCACGGACATGTGACATGTTTGTGTAAACTGGGAATTGCTGCCCTCGTCTGTCACAAGATTTAACTCCATTTTGGATCAATCCTGTCAATACAGAAACAAATTCATGTTTTTAACCCTTTCCCAAACACCAAAATTTCAGGGTGATCTACTTCAAAAACTGCCACAAATGACAAAATAGATGTCACAAATGACAGGATTTGAGTAAAATAGGGCATAGAAAATATTGAGACAAAAGGAGAAACTGCTGGTTATCAGCAGTTTCTTCTTTTGGTTCAATGTTTTCCCTTGAGCAATTTCGATTAGGGACGTCAAAACCAGGTCTTGTTTGGGAAAGGGTTAACCCAGTACAAGTTAGAAAAATTTAAGGGGGAATGCTCCAGTTTTTCGGAACACTCGGTCATTACTGTAGTAAATTAATTGTTTCGTACCAATATGTTTTGCTACCATATTTTCAATATAATAAAACACATCATTACAATTTACCATTTTCGACGGTAGAAGTGCATTTACAGTCAAAACTGTGTTAGCGGCCACCTGTGTATAGCAGCCAAACTGTCGTATGCAGCCAGTCCAGGTCCTCCCAAGCAATTTTACTCTTTAAAGTAACTGTGAATAACACTAAACTGTCTAATGTGGTCAGTGGCCAGCTTTAATTGTCCCAATTGCTCTTTACCTTTATCCCGTTAAGCAGCCATGCACAACAAATTTTGATAACAACACATCTGGCAATTTGCCTAATCATGTGCATAAACCATGAAAAGGTGTGATAAACAGTTAAATGTCATATAAAAGTTTACCCTTTTAACTTTACAGCACTTGCATTTTCTTCATATTAATAGGGCCAGTCATACAAGTAGACATTTACATCCAGCCTTCAGAATATTATTTTCTGTGTTAAGCAACCAACTGTCGTATGCAGCCAATTTTGGTGTGTCCCTTGGCTGGCTGCATACGACAGTTTCGACTGTATTATGCGAAACTGATTTCCTCAAGATGGAAATCGATTATTTAGAGCAAGACAGTCGTAAGTGTGTATGCAGTTACCACTGTTTTGCGTCATTTTATTCATGTGTAGCTGATAAAAATTGCTGTAATTCACTAATAAGTGTGCTTACCTATACATTTTCTTTTTGAATTATTACCAGGACATGTTGCTTAATACAATGAGGGAGTTTTATCAAATTCTATTATGTAGAACTTGAAATATTTTCAAAAATATGCAAATTTTGACATAAAACACTCCAGCTTCGTTGATCTAATCAAACACGTGAGCGTGCTGTTTTATACATTTACGCGTTTATAAAAGCACATATTTTGGTTTTCTGTTCTAATTAAATGTAATATGTTACTTTAAATCCGTTTTCGGGTCTAAACGATGAATATACAATGTTTTATTACCATTTTAGTGACTTGAACAGGTGCAAGAAATTGTGCATTTTTAGCTCACCTGAGCACGAAGTGCTCAAGGTGAGGTATTGTGATCTATCAATGTCCGGCGTCCGTCTGTCCGTCACGGCGTCAACAATTTCTTTAAACGACATCTCCTCCTAAACTACTGGGTCAAAATCGACCAAACTTGGCAGAAATGTTCCTTGGGTGGTCCCTTATAAAAATTGCTAAAAGAATTGAAATCCATTAAAAATTCTGGTTGCTGTGGCATCAGAAAATGGGAAATTTCACAAAAGCTCAACAATTTCTTTAAACGACATCTCCTCCTAAACTACTGGGTCAAAATCAACCAAACTTGGCAGAAATGTTCCTTGGGTGGTCCCTTATAAAAATTGCTAAAAGAATTGAAATCCATGAAAAACTCTGGTTGCCGTGGCATCAGAAAATGGGAAATTTCACAAAAGCTCAACAATTTCTTTAAATGACATCTCCTCCTAAACTACTGGGTCAATATCAACCAAACTTGGCAGAAATGTTCCTTGGGTGGTCCCTTATAAAAATTGCTAAAAGAATTGAAATCCATGAAAAACTCTGGTTGCCGTGGCATCGGAAAATGGGAAATTTCACAAAAGCTCAACAATTTCTTTAAATGACATCTCCTCCTAAACTACTGGGTCAAAATCAACCAAACTTGGCAGAAGTATTCCTTGGGTGGTCCCTTATAAAAATTGCTAAAAGAATTGAAATCCATGAAAAACTCTGGTTGCCGTGGCATCGGAAAATGGGAAATTTCACAAAAGCTCAACAATTTCTTTAAACGACATCTCATCCTAAACTACTATGTCAAAATCAACCAAACTTGGCAGAAATGTTCTTTGGGTTGTCACTTATTAAAATTGCTAAAAGAATTGAAATCCATGAAAAACTCTGGTTGCCGTGGCATCGGAAAATGGGAAATTTCACAAAAGCTCAACAATTTCTTTAAACGACATCTCCTCCTTAACTTTTGAGTCAAAATCAACCAAACTTGGCAGAAGTGTTCCTTGGGTGGTCCCTTATAAAAATTGCTAAAAGAATTGAAATCCATGAAAAACTTTGGTTGCCATGGCATTGGAAAATGGGAAATTTCACAAAAATTCAACAATTTCTTTACACAACATCTCCTCCTTAACTTCTGGGTCAAAATCAACCAAACTTGGCAGAAATGTTCCTTGGGTAGTCCCTTATAAAAACTGCTAAAAGAATTGAAATCGATGAAAAACTCTGGTTGCCGTGGCATCGGAAAATGGGAAATTTCACAAAAATTCAACTATTTCTTTAAACGACATCTCATCCTTAACTTCTGGTTTAAAATCAACTAAACCTGGCAGAAATGTTCCTTGGGTGGTCCCTTATATAAATTGCTAAAAGAATTGAAATCCATGAAAAACTCTGGTTGCCGTGGCAATGGAAAATGATAAATTTCACAAAAGCTCAACAATTTCTTTAAATGACATCTCCTCTTAAACTACTAGGTCAAAATCAACCAAACTTGGCAGAAATGTTCCTTGGGTGGTCCCTTATAAAAATTGCCAAAAAAATTGAAATCCGTGAAAAACTCTGGTTGCCGTAGCATCGGAAAATGGAAAATTTCACAAAAACTTAACAACTTCTTTAATTACTGTAAACAACATCTCCTCCTAAACTACATGGCCAAATTCTTCTCTGGGACCACAATGCGTAACATTTGCAAAGTTATTTGGCATTATTAAAACATTACTCAGGTGAGCGATTTAGGGCCCTCAGGGTCCTCTTGTTTTATGTAGGGGTATGTGATACGAATGCCTATAAAATTCAAACTAGATCGCTGACAATCCATTTTTATTTTATTTTTCAATTGGTTATAACATGTATTTTCATCATACAAAATATAAATAAATTCTATGATTGGGAAATAATTTAGGAAACTGGAGCATTCCCCCTTAAACTAATTAAAGTTCAAAGATGTTGTTGCAGACGACAATTCTAAGTGAATGAAATTTTGCATTAATTTTGTTTTTTGTGCCAAGTAAACATTGTGGGAAATGAAGAAATCACTTGTTAACTACTCCAGGAGGTTTGTCTTTAAGCAAACAGACACATTCAAATTGACAACGCCTCAGTCTATTGTTTGACCAGATTGAACTGAGACTCCTTGCATATTCCGTTAATATTCGGGTCTTTCCGTATTTTCTCTATCGGGACTATAATCTGTATAAGTACTGTTATACACGTCGCAATATTCACCAAATAATAGTGGCCTAGTGTGTAAGGCGACTCTTCTGTAAACCATATGTCCGTGGTTCGAATCCCAGTAGCGCTTTTGTTTAAATAGTTTTACTTTCAACATTTATTTCTTTTTTTTTTTTCAAATGCATGCTGCTGCATACATTTTGTAAACCTCAATCAGTTCACTTGAATCCTTTCTCTTTACTTAGTCATTCAAGAAATGTCGAAACCGTTTAGATACAGGTAATATAAAAACGTGTTTGCTGATGTTGCAACTTTTTTAGACAACTGGGAGACCCAGAACCTTTTTCCTCGCTTAACCATCAATACAATGGAGTAAGCAGGGTAAATGTCTTTTTGATTCCAGTAACGTTCAAGGGAAGATCATAAATGATAAATGAGCGAATAAAGATTATGATAAAAAGGGAAAAGATATTTAGTGAACTATAATTATTGTGAAAATTGAAAAAAAAATGAGTATTTCATGAATCAATAAATTGATACACTTAATTAAGTATTCCATTTCATAGGAAAAAAAGAAAGAAAAAAGCTTAACATAAGTTTCATCAGTAAAATGCTGGGTTCGATCTTGAGTCTCTGTAAATGAAAGTCCAGCGTCTTTCCACTACGCTAGTTTTTTGTTCAATGAGATCACGCAGAAATAAAGTTAACATTTTTCACAGCGCAGGGTATAAACACGCGGAAACTATCGAATACGCCGATGAATGCCGGAATACGCTTATGGAAAACGATGAGTCTCAGGTAAATTTGGTCAAACAATACCACATGGATTAGGTATTAGGACTTTGTTGTTATAGTTGAAGCAATTTAGTGATTTTTAAGCAATAGTGAATTTATAAAGCCATTTATTTCTGAAAATATATTTATACCTCCTACCTATAAAGTAGAGGGGGTACTGTAAAAGTTTTTATTTTCGCGAACTCAACATTTCGCGATTTTGCTGCCATATGGATATATTCGCGAGTTTATAAATTCGCGAATGGCTGATATTCCGTCATTTTCCGGAAATCTTTGTTTCGTTAATTTCCGTACAGGTCGGTTTAAATTCGTGTTTATGTAAGACTTACATTGATTACTTATATGCGAAAAGCAACTCTTTTTTAAAAACCTTTTTCTTATCGTGAAAAAGTCAAAAGAACTCCGATATATAGTTTTAATAGGTATATACATGTATTAAATACGAGCAGTTATGATAATAACCGATTTTGATGTACAAGCAACACGAAAAACATGTATGATTTTGGAAGGTTCTGATATTCGGCTTACCATCGGTAATCTCCGGCACTCTGCAGACTGTTATATTCACAAGAATGATGAATTCGCGGGATGACACATTCGCGAAAATTAGCGAAAATATACATGTAGTCCTCGTGAATAAATAGACTTTTACAGTATATTGCTTTCACCATGTACACAGTTGTTGGGGTCATGAAGGTCAAAGGTCAAGGTCACAATTGGACTTTGTTTAAACTCAGTTTCCATGCCTTAAGTTAAGAACCCTTTGACCTAGGATCATAAAACCTTACATAATTGTTGCCCTTGACCCAAGAAGGTGCTCAATTGTTTAAGGGTAATGAGGGTCAAAGGTCAAGGTCACAATTGGACTTTGTTTGAAATCAGTTTCCATGCTCTTAGTCAAGACCATTTTGACCTAAGAACATGAAACTTTACACAGATGTTGCCCTTACCCAAATAGTTGCACTAGTGTTTTGGGGGTTATGAAGGTCAAAGGAGGTCACAACTTGACTTTGTTAGAAATCTGTTTCTGTGCTCTTACTCAAGAAATGTGTGACCTACGACCATGTAACTTTACAGTCGTTGCCCTTAACCAAAGGAGGCGCCCTTTAGTTTTTCAGTCATGAAGGTCAAAGGTCAAGGTCACAATTGGACTTGATGAAAAATCCGTTTCCATGCTCAAAGTTTCTCCACTTTGCGACAGCTCTAGTTTTATTTATAATCTTTGAAACCCCATACAGCAAGACATCATAGTTTGTTGTACTTAATACTAGATCTAAGCAGGCTCACAGCTTTGCTTTTGAAGCATAATTGATTCGGTCGGCACAATCCATTCAGCCAATCAAAAATGTCGTCAGTCATAAAGTGCTGACCTGCACTCATTCGGTGGAGGTGAAAGCTTCAGTCTTTTTCGTTAAAGCATAACCAACTTTCAGCATTAATATCTCGACGACTACCCCTGATTATTAGAAATGCGTTGGTAGTTAGAAAGTTTAAATCACATACTTTAAAGAAAGAGTTTTGTTTATGAATTTTAACAAAGGATTTTTGAAATATTCTGCCTCAAAAATGGTATCCTGTAACGATAAAGACCGAGGAAGTACCCTCGATGAATAAATGAAAGTGAGGCTATGACGTCATGCCGACTGATTCTATAAAGACCAAGGAAGTACCCTCGATGAAAAAATGAAAGTGAGGCTATGACGTCATGCCGACTGATTCTATGATCACATGCCTCGCTCTTGGTGGTTGATTATATGCGATATTTTTTTTACCGATCGTCACAATTTTCGTTCCCAGTTTGTTTGTTGTCGAAAGTACCGTTGGCTGTAGTGTGCCGATACAGCTTATTGGGCTGGGGAGAACACTCAGTGGCGGATCCAGAGGGGGTTCGTGGGGTTCAAACGAACCCCCCTCTGAAGCCTAATTCTTTCATTTTCATGCAGAAATTCAGTCAAAATTATAAATTAATAGGAAAACGAACCCCCCTAATTGTAAATTCGAACCCCCTTTCAGAAATCCTGGATCCGCCACTGAACACTGTTGTTATAGAATCAGTCGGGATGACGTCATAGCCTCACTTTCATTTTTTCATCGAGGGTACAACCTCGGTCTTTATCGTTACGGGATACCAACTTTGAGGCAGATTATTTAAAAAATCCATCGTTAAAATTCATAAACAAAACTCTTTCTTTAAAGAATGTGATTTAAACTTTCTAACTACCGACGCATTTTTAATAATCAGGCGTAGTCGTCGAGATATTAATGCTGAAAGTTGGTTATGCTTCAACGAAAAAGACCGAAGCTTTCACCTCCACCGAATGAGTGCAGGTCTGCTGACGACGTTTTTGATTGGCTGAAAGAATTGTGCCGACCGGGTCAATTCCTGGGTATGAATCGACCTTGGTACGAATAAAATCATTTCTTTACAAATGAGAAGAAAGAAATATTACTCATGTCAATCATTAATCTGATAATTTTCCTTAAAATAAAAATTCTCCTAACCATCAAAGTGACAAATATTGGTCAAAATTGGCCCTTAAATCGTCAGTCAACTCTGCCATTTGACATCCGACAAATTAGAAGAGTAAATGTTTACATCTACACCGTCTAAGCAAAATGGGTTTAGTTTCACTTCAAAATGCTACAAAACGATTAATAAACTCGAATATTGTATCATATTCATCAGTCAGATGTTTAAAGATTCAATCTATCAACCTCGCTGCAAAGAAAGGTAATCGAATGTACAGTTGTCTCATTTTATACCATCAACACTAATGACATGGTAAGCGGACACACCTAGTAATCGGATAGAATCAGTCGGGATGACGTCATAGTCTCACTTTCATTTTTTCATCGAGGGTACAACCTCGGTCTTTATCGTTACGGGATACCAACTTTGAGGCAGATTATTTCAAAAATCCATCGTTAAAATTCATAGACAAAACTCTTTCTTTAAAGAATGTGATTTAAACTTTCTAACCACCAACGCATTTTTAATAATCAGGCGTAGTCGTCGAGATATCAATGCTGAAAGTTGGTTATGCTTCAACGAAAAAGACCGAAGCTTTCACCTCCACCGAATGAGTGCAGGTCCGCTGACGACGTTTTTGATTGGCTGAAAGAATTGTGCCGACCGGGTCAATACTTGGGACAAATGATCTTCCACTAGTTAATTTCATTTTCAGAATTTGGCGTCTTGCAAAGCTGGATTTTATTATACATACTCTATATTATTTTACTTTTATATTATCAAGAAACATTTGTTGATACGCGATTGTATGTCAAACTCAATAATATTCACAAGTCATAAAGAAGGAATTTGGAAATGAATGTAGAAATGCAGAAAACTTAAAGCTGCATTTCATGCTTTGTTAACCCATTACCACACAATGACTCTTTGACTCCCTACAAAATAACGGCTCTTGGAAAACATTGTGGAAAATGAAGAAATAGCTTCAGGGTTCAACATTTACTTTTTTGGCTACAAGACCCCTGGGCTTGCTGCTGCCAGATGCTACAAGCCCAGACCAGATGTGCACTAGCCCTGACCAAAGGTTTTAATTTTGGGAAAAATAGTGGTGAAACTATTTGTGGACTTATGGCTGTATCGCGATATTTTACCTTACAAAAGCGTTAGGTTGATAGAACTTTTAAAAGTCGATAAATATCACGATTGTTCTTTCAACTATCGATTTTTGACAAAAGTTTCCTTCAAAACGAAAGTAGAACCAAAATCAACAACAACAGAGTCCTGTAAACACTTGATTCTCAGTAAACATGCACCTAAAAAGCGTTTCAAAGATCATGATTAAATTGTTTTTGTCCTGGAGCAGGGCTTTTTTCTAGGATTGGGGGAAGACACAGCACACTGGTAGAAAGGGGAAAAATCACATGCGGCATCCTAGTTTTGGGGAAAATTGTATAACATAGAAAAAGAACACTATATGGGCCAAAACCCTCTTAAATCCACTAGTGTAGACTTGAGAACAAGCAGAGCTAGTTTGTAAAGCTGCAGAAATTGTGGAAAAGGTTTCCTTGCCATTCCATTTGGGGTTTTAGTGTGATTTTTGAAAATATATCTTGGGGAAAATTTATTATTTGGGGAAAAAGTGCATTATTTCTTGAGGGGAAGACGCTGGAAACCAGTGTCACTTTCTTAAGGGGAAAAACCCCTGTGGAGGGATACTCAAATGAAGAAAATTGATCAATTACTCGGGCAGTAATTTTCCAATCTGACAGGTGCGTGGAAGCAACTATTTTGAATCAAGTCAAATCGGGTCAGAGAAATGATCAATGGAGGCAATTTGCACACAGGAACAAATATAAAATGTGTTCTGTTTTTGTAGGAAATTTGTTTAACTAAATTTGAAGCTTATTCGATTGTTTTCGAAATTTTCCTCTCTAATTAATTTGCCCGATCACCTTCTCAAGACGTCAGGTGATAATAAATTCCGCCCATTTATGCAAATTTCTCATGATCTCTTCCTAACCCATGCGAATCGTCAGCGGATATTGAAAACCTCTAAATACCCTAAAAAACAAGTTAAAAAATCTCAAATGAATGTATCCTCCGTTTCAATACGGTGAATTTTAGATTTGAAGTAAGGACGACCACTCGGGCTAGCATCTTGCGGGTCTTACTAGCCCGAACCAAGCAACAGGCAGTGAATGTCTATCGGACGTGCCTTAGTGTTGAACCCTGAGCTTGTGACGAGCAATTTCTTCATTTCCCAGAATGTTTGTTATTCAAATAGACCAAAAAATGTTCATTCGCTTGAAATAGTCGTCTGCAACATCTTTGAATTTGTATCATCTTAAAGTTTTGCCTTTTGGTAATGGGTTAAGATAATGTTTTGAAAGAGCAATACACTTTTAACACCCCACAGGAAAAAGGCTTTGGAAAACATTGTAGAACATGAAATGGCTTGTGACAAGCAATTTCTTCATTTCCGGTGATGTTTTCTACCCAGAATGACCAAACAACACAGAAATTATTCTCTTGAAATTGTTGTCTGCAACATCTATTAAATTGGAAAGTCTAGAACTTTGTTGTTTGGTAATGGGTTAAAATGTCACACCCTAAGTTGACAGCTGAGCCACAACATTCATTATCTGCAGCAGCTTTCAAATTTGAACAATGCAAATTTTTGATAATGGCAAAGAGTTTGTGCTGAGAATAGACTGGGTTTACTGTTACGTATCGATAAACCGTCGGTGTTGTTATAAAATATCGTAACTACAGCTTGAGTCAAGCCATAGCTACCAGATTTTAGAACAACACCTATAAAATGCCATTGTTTGTCAGAAATTTTGTCACTGTTAAATGGATGAAATCATTTACTATTGGACAAGGGTTGAAAACTATTAAATGTTTATTTACAGCTGCGGATACTGGTCCAGGAAAATCCAAGAAGGCGTTGGAGATTGAGACGGACCCACACATCTTATGTTCACGACTTGTTGGTGGTAACTATAAACAGGAAGGAGAAGACCCTGTGTTAAAGCCTGACGAAGAATATCCGGAATGGCTCTGGGAACTAAAGACGTCAAGGGAGGCAACTCCACTGGAGGAACTGAGCAAAGATGACCCGAAATACTGGGCAAGATTGAAGAAACTGACATTGAATTACAATCAAAGAATGCAAAAAGTGAAGAAATTCTGATAGAATTCATTAATAAAAATTGTTTACATAAAAGTTTCTTGTTCATGGGAAATAGAACTCATTAATTAAAATTGTTTAATCCTTTCACAAACAAGACCAGGTTTAGATGTCCCTAATAGAAATTTCTTAGTAAAACATTGAGACAGAAGAAGAAAGTGGTGATGACCAGCAGTTTCTCATTTTGCCTCAATATTTTCTGTGTTATATTGTACATAGATCATTTCCTCTTTAATATCGATTTTGTCATCTACAAAGCTCTTTTATTGGATCACCCCAAAAGCTCGCCATTTGGGAAAGGGTTAAGGTATACGACCCATCAATAGAATCATAAAGATACATAAGTAACTATATATACTTAGAATCAGCATGGTATCCCGCATCTAATTGCCAATTTTTATCAACTTTGATCGTTTCGTTACTGAAATTTTGATAATTTTATATCTTGCATCAGGGTCATACAAAATCATGAAATGCCAAACACCCCAAGTGAGCTTTTAAACACAAAAACTGCATGATTAAAAGCAATAAACACAAGTGTTTGCATCTATTCAATAGCTTATATTATCCCCAACAATGGACTAACAAGTAAATAAATAATAACCAGCAACAAAATATTTTTTTTTTCGCTTTTGTAATACATGGCTACCATACTTTCGACAGGCTTTTCGGACGAATCTGAAACAATAGTCAATTTTAAATAACATTAATTCCAATCATATATCAAAATGCATGGCACAAAAGGAAGATCATAATTTTCCTATGTGTATATTCATTCAAATAAAGTAAAAATTAAACAGTTTTGCTGTACACAAATTTAAAAAAATAACTTTGACTAATACACCCCCTTTTTTACCACCGCCCAATTTCTTAAGGAAAATGGCACTCTTTGTTCATTATACTTAAATAAATTGTCCCATACGAATTTTAAGTTTTTTATTGTTTGTATTGGAATATTTATATAATAGTAAATGTTACTATTAAGAAAACATATATATAAACAAAAATGTTTATAAAACAAGAGTTGTCAGTGGACAGGATAGCTCAACGAGAAAGTGTTGGATTGTGAAATATTATAGGATGAAAAGAATAAAAAGTCTACCCAAATAGAAATTTGAAAGGGTAATGAATCTTTACCCAGTCTTTATCCTTAATAAGGAATATATACATGTCTGACCACAAGCATGTGTGCAAAGTTTCAATACTTTAACAATGGGAGAAATAAAAATGATACAAGTACATAATATCTGCATGTAAATCGTAAGCCAAACATGTCTATGTCGAAAATTGTTAAAATGCCCCAGAAATGTGTGTGTCTGAGTGTGAGTTGAGGTATTATCATCACAAGAAACATTTTGAAAAAAAAATAAAGCCAGGACTGTTGTAGAAAGATAGGTATCTGCCAAAACTAGGTCTTGTTTGGGAAAGGGTTAGGTGAACAAGCAACTTTTGAATATCAGTTTTCTGATGTCATGTTTGAATCATGTTTGCTGCCTTATTAGTAGCTAAAGAGATGGAAAAGACGAGACAGAAACACAAAAATATATAATCAAAAGACATTCTACAGAGAAAATAATTACATCTGCTTGTATCAGTATTTGCTTCTTTTCTCTCATTGGTTTCTTTTTCCATGCAAACCTAGCGTAGAGAAAGCATCAGTTGGTCTTATCTTGTGTCTAGTTGTTTGGGAAAGGGTTAAACAGAAAGAAATGACAAAGGTCAAGCTTACCTTTTCCCAAAGAAAAAGCCCAAATTACGGTAAACAAAGTGACCAGTTATGGAACGAAATATTTATGGTGCGAATCAACCTACAAACAGTGACATATTACGTCAGAGATACGTAATTCTGATTCAAGGGAGATCACTGGGTGCGCTGTAGTTGTTGTTGTTGCAAATGGAGGTCATTCTAAATACACCCAAATACACTTCCAATTTGTTACTAAAAATAGTAACACTTTTTGATGCCAGATCGAGGCTCTGACCCAAATGTGAGTAAAGCATCCAACGTGCAATGGAAATGAACGGAGGAAAGAAGAAGTTTAAGAGGCTTCACACTCCGTTTAGTGATGATTCCTCTGTGAATCTCGACGGGATATCATTGACTGACTTCCATTTATGGCCTTTATCGGCTTTTAAGTCATTTTTGACCCTCCAAAAAAGTAGTATCCTCGGATCTTTTGAGGACCTAGCCGCAAGGTTAAACTCTCATATTCACGTAAACCCCCCTTCCCCAACAAAAAAAATAGTACGAAACATGCCATTTTCAGTGTGAAGATGATTATGTCAGTACCGAAAGGTTTATGAAGAAAGATAATTCATTATGGTAGATCAATTTGATAATAAAAACATAGCGGTTAAAGCTCATTTCCCAAACGACAAATTATTTAGACTTTTCAAGTTTGACAGCGGCTTAACCCTTTCCTAAACGGCACCTGATTCAATTTGGAAGCTCTTGCAGATAACAGAATGGGTATCATGAAAGTAGGTTTTTTGTGCAAGGGCGGATCTAGAGTGGGGGGGGGGGGTCGGGATGTCCGCATCCCCCCCCCCCCTGGAATCAGCCGAAAATTGAATGTTGACTATATAATTAAAGCGTCAATATAGGCCTAACGTTATATAATTTGACACATTTAAGTCATCATTTGGGCGTGGACCCCCCCCCCCCCCCCTCGCCCTGGCAATTGGTCTTGGACCCCCATGAAAAATATAGTAATATAGTAACGAAAACCTTGAGGCAAAAGGAGAAAATGCTGATTAAAAGTTTTTCATTATTTTGCCCCTTGAAATGATTTTTGAAACAATCTCTGTAAGACAGACAAAGACGGATCTAAAAGGGGGTCGGGGGTCCGGACCCCGCCTTGAATATGTCGAAAATCGAATTTTGACTACACAGCGTTAGTATGGTATCTAACATTACAAAATTCAAAGCCATCTTATAGGCTAGACCCCACCCCCACCCCTTGAAAAAAATCCTGGATCCGCCCTTGACAGTCAAAACATTAAAATTTCTTGTTTGGTAAACGTTTAAAACATTTTTCTTTTCAATTGTTTTTTTTAATTTAACGCCTCTCAACAATATTTCAGCAATAAGTTAATTTATAATTGTCCACGCTCCGCGGCTGGGAATCCATCCTGTGACCTGTCCATTATTGGCTCTAATCTAGAGCACAAACACATGCAAAATATTACCACTCACACTTGGACAGTACTAAGGAGCTCACTTGCTCCTGCAAAATTCTTTTTATATGGTTTTCAAAAGCAGTAGCTCATCCTGAACTTGCATGGTGGTAATGGGCGATGGAGACAGGGTACGAATGATTACAAGCCAAAAAATCTCTTTTTTTCAATCAAAGTTGCAAAAATATTCCTGTAACTGAAAACTCTAATAATTAACGCAAATGACTGTATAAAATATTCTTAATACTTAGGCAGAATAAATGAAAAATGCTCGCGCGAAAATAACGACTCGCACAATGAATTATATAGTAAAAAGACCACGTGACCTTTTGTTTGCTCACTTCATGCGCAGGTCACGGTTAAAAATTTGGAAGTGTATTTGGGTGTATGCCAAAGTATTTTGATTATTTCGTCTTTTGTTGTTTCATTTGACGTTTTTATAAATTCATCGGCTGGGATTCGTTGTAGAAACTGTTCGTACAAATTCAAATCTAATGTAGAAGTCTCTTTACAAAAAATGTTTAAAAAAATCTCCGTAAATCCGAACATGCTCGATTATTTCCGTTGTTGCGGAAACAGCCGACATTACACGAATCATTTAGAGCTAATGATGGGTCGTATTCCTTAATTAAATAAAAGTTTCTTGTATATGGGAGCACATTTTCAAATAATCCCTTCCTAGATGACAAACTTTGAATTGGTCCAAACTGACAGGTGATGCAAACAACAAAATTTAGTAGAAAAGACTGGAAAACATTGAGGCAAAAGAAGAAAATGCTGATGATCAGCATTTCCTCCTTTTATCTCTATATTTCTGAGCTATAGTTACAAGAATTTATACCCCCCCCCCCCCCACCTATCACCCTGTCTGTCTGTCTTCATTTCTCATGAGCGCAACAGTTACTCCTCTCAAACCGCTGGACATATTATTTTGATGAAAATGTACACTATCAGCATGTCATAGTGATTTGTACATAGCAATTTCTTTGCTCTCTGAGGTCATCCAAGGGAGATAATTTGACTTTTAATGTGTGACCTGCATGGGCTGGGTCGAGTATTAGTTTACTCTGTGACAGTTCTTGTTGAACATAGTGGATGATGAATAAGTCTGCTAGTGGTACAGGCATCTGTCACTCACTTGGATGAGGTTGTCCAAGTTGAATGGAGTTGCAGACAATATTTTCAATGTTATAACATTTTGAAATTGTACAACTTTTTGCATAGAAAACATTGTTGGAAATAAAGAAATTGCTTGTGACAAGCAATTTCTTTATTTCCTAGGATGTTTTCTCCAGCCCATTTCTTGAGGTGTTTCAAAAATCGTCTTTGTGTCGGAATGATTTAAGTTTCATGAATGGTCCAAATTCAAAGATAATACAGGTGACGCAACCATTGTTCCTAAATATGCAAAATGTATATATTGTGGCATGCACAGCATTAAGAGTAAAGGAAACTATGATGGTTATTAGTAGGTTCTTTTATTCCCTCATGCTCATGCTATCGGGGATGTTCAAACGAAGTCTTGTTTGGGAAATATGATGTCCTGTCTCAATTTGAGCTGTTGAGTGGGATGTTGACCCATTGCCATTCTATGCCAGACGCCAAAATTCTACTCTTGTCCAAATCCAAAGATGTTGCAGACAACAATTTCAAGTGAATGGAATTTTACATTATTTGGTCTTTTGGGGTAGAAAACATTGTGGGAAATGAAGAAAATGCTCATAACAAGCTGAAGCAATTTCTTCAGTTTCCACAATGTTTTCCAAAGGCTTTATCTTGTAGGGTGTCAAAAGGCATCATTATGTTGGAATGGGTTGAATTCCATTCAATCACATTATCCCCATATGATTACGAGTACAGTTGACACTCGCTATGTTGACATCGGATAAGTCGAATTTTCGTTTAAGTCGAAATTCAAATCCGGTCCCGTCCTCATCAATGGACATAAATTTTTCAAACAAAATAATTTCGAACTGAATATAGCCGTTGAAATTTAGTTGGAAAAGGATAGAAATTGCTCAAAACAAGCAATTTCTTTCATTTTCCTACTAGATTTCAATAATAATCATACTTGATTGGTTTTAAAAACGGCCAAATATCGATTTTATTGAAACCGAACAAAATCGGACGAGTCGAACTCTGGATATGTCGAGGTATTTTAACAGCCCCTCCGACTTCGACACAACAAGTGTCGACTGTATTTAGATCTGAAGACAGCTTTAGAAAACATTAAAAGGTAATTGCAAAGCATTGCAAAGACAGAAAAATAGACTCAGGAACTTCTTTTCTTCATTTCTCTGAATATTTTCCATATTCTAACAATTCATTTGTTGAGGTGTTACCTGCATGGCACAGGTCAAAACTCAATCTTCTGCACCAGCTGCTCCCAATGGGTACACAAGAATATAGCAGTTCTTATCAAGTTCCAAGCTGAAGGTGGCGGTGGCCGTGGCGCAGTTGGTAGCGCATCTGCCTCTCATTCGGAGGTCCCGGGTTCGATACCCGGCCGCGGCAAATACCCTTACTGACAATAATGTCACCCATCAATGGTTTCATATCGTGAACCTATGTTGGGGAGCAGCTGGAGGCTCGATAAGGGTGTTGTGGTAGTACTGGTATGAGAAACTGCAGGAATCTATGGTTAGGTGCTCCAGCCACCGCGGTATGACCTTAGTAGTTGAAAATGGCGTAAAACCCAAATAAATCAATCCAAGCTGAAGGTCATCCATGAAGGTCAAGCTCAAATATGAACAGAGCTACAGATAAGGGGGAATGATTGGTTTTCAAAATGCAATATTTCTTTTATTGTTCAACAAACCCTATGTTGTGGGTACCCATTGAAATCGTCTTGGAGACGATTCCAATGAGTACCCACAACATAGGGTTTGGATTTGTAATAACAAATTTAGAATGCCTTCACTCCGGCCTATCTTTAGCTCTGATTGAGGTCATAATTTTGGAAAAATAGCACTTTTCGGGGGAATTTGTGTTTCATAAACACATCTTGATCATCTCATATCCACTGGTGGTGAACTCGGCCAAAGCGAGGGACGTTTTTCGCTACAACAAGGTACAGCTATTTTGTGTTTAAATGCGAGTTTAAAGATCTGAATGGATAGTTTTTCTAACAACAATGAATTTGTTCTAAAAATAGACCGGGTTTACGAATATGTATTGACAAACCGTTGGTGTTGTTATAAAATCTCGTAACTACAGCTTTATCGAAGCTGTATTTACGATATTTTATAACAACACTGATGGAATACAATGATCGCGAAAAAACATCCCACACTTTGGCCAAGTTCACCACCAGTGATATCATCGCAACTAGATCTTATTTAACCCATTCCCTTATAATGACCTGTTAGATGCCCAACAAGCTAAAGGATGTGAAAAATAATGTGGCAAATGAAGAAATTGTTTGCGACTAGCAATTTCTTCATGTTCCATTATGTTTTCTACCCCAAAAGATGTAAAATTCCCTTCACTCAAAATTGCTGTTGGCAAGATCTTTCAATTTGGACCAGCCTAAAATTGTGTTGTCTGGTAATGTGTTATGATAGTTTAATTTTTTTTTCAAATAAAGACCACTCCTGGTTGTGACGTCCCTTAGTGTTTTTGACACTATATTTATTGGAAAGGACATGCTGATGACAAATATTTACTCCTTTTCCCTCAATTTTTTTATGTTATTTAATACAGATTTCCTTGTGTTCTATAACATTCATGTGTGCAACAGCTTTCAAATTGGAACTGTCTAAATGTTCGGTAGAGTTAAGCTAAAATATGTTTTTTAAGAAATAAAATCATGAAGTTTGATCATGTTAGATATTTCATGATTTAAGATAGCACATCACAAAACTTTGGCAGCATACTGTCAAATTGTCAACAGCTGGATTAAAATGATTTGTAAATTATTCTAAAATTTAAAACTTTTTTCTACGGTAATGAAATAAATATTTCTGAAAAAAAATGATAACAGTGTTCACTGTTCATGTCTTGGCAGCAAAGATAGAAGAAAATGCTACAGTACATCTGGCACGTTTTTGCCTAAAACACTTACCCACCATGGTAAAAATAAATTTGAAGTGGGAAATCGTAGTGATGCCCAACTGCAACCCCCTCGATATTCCACACAAAACACTGCGACTTGCGATGATCACTGAAATTCACGGTGGTTTAGGAAGGGTAATGAAGACGATTGATAAATCGTGGTGGAAAACAATCTAAATCAAATCGCATTGATGCATGGAAATAAGCAAAAACATGCGAGCTGTATTGTATTCTCCGGACTTCTTAGATTTGATGCTTCTCAAAGTGCCTTATAACACTGGACAAATCCATGGAATGTTTGTTAGAGGTTTAACCCTTTCCCATAACACAAACATTTGCGAAGTTACAATTTGAAAGGTAATATAGACGACAAAATGGTTGTTACTTGCCCTAGATTTTGTGAATATTTCAAGACAAAAACCATTGAGGCACAAGGAGGAAATGCTGGTTATCAGCATTTTCTTCTTTTGCATCAATGTTTTTCCAAGCCTTGTCTAAAAGGGAAGTTGAAACCGGGTCTTGTTTGGGAAAGGGTTAAAACAAATCAGATACAAAATTCAGAGCTTAAGATCAGAGTAGAAGTGATAATGGCATTTCAAAATGAAATATTTCATTTATTGTTTATCAAACCCTATATTGTGGGTACTTACTAGAATTGTCTCATCAAGACAATCCAAATGAGTACCCACAAAATAGGGTTTGGATTTAACCTTTTCCCAAACAAGACCAGGTTTTGACGTCCCAGGTGGATTAGGCTTGGGAAAACATTGAAACAAAAGAAGAAACTGCTGATAACCAGCAGTTTCTCCCTTTGTCTCAATATTTTCTATCCCATATCAGGCCCGTAGGAAGCAATTTCATTATTGGGTGGGCTTAAGCCCCTCAGCCATTCCACGAAAATTGACCCATTTACTGTAAATGCATGTCGCCGACCTTCATTGCATTATTTAACACCTTTATCAGTTAGGTACAACTAAAAGCAAGATATCTTTTATCACGGGACATAATTTGCAATAAAGTAGTATGGTTTTTGCGTTATTCAAACGATTTTATGAATGTGCTTGGTTGTGTTGAATATTGCAAAAACGTCAAAATGTTGATGTCGCCGCACATTTTTTTGTTCTAAACTACCGTCCAAATCAGCCGTTTTTTTACTTAGACTTTGTTCTCTTGGATATTATTTTCCCCAAACCCTACTACAACGACTAAATTAAGTATGATTCCATCATCATACATGAAATAAAATTTAAACAAGTCTGTTTGTATGTCGCCAGATTTGCCTATGTGACCGTAACGAACTTTCAAAGGCATGAAAGAAAGTCAACTTTTCTCTCAATTTACCGATTTTCAAACTATTTTGGTCCGAGAATGGCTTAGTTTAACTATCAAAACCCTAAAGTGTATTAATATCTTAGTATTTCTTCACTAAAGCAAAGAACATGGACAAATAGAATTTGTCGCATTTCGTTTACTATGCTTCCGTTACGTCCGTGTAGCCCACAATAATGAACGGACATTCCTAAATCTGTCAAGTTTTGACAGAGTGGTTGCCAAACTGTTGAAATAGAGGCGAGTTTAAAGTATAATCAAGAGTATAACATATTGTGAGACTTGAAAGTCCTTTGGTCGCTATGCTTCCGTTACGCATATTTTTCCGTAACGTACTTAAAAGGACACCCTGAGTTAAACTAGCAGGAATATTTCAATACAGAGAAGAATATAATACACTGCAGTTATCAAAGATTCATTATATCGGCTACTGCAAGTAGAAAAATGGAGTGTTGAATGTGAAATTCGACGTGGAAGTATGTAAATATAGTATTATACAAATTCATTTCCAGATTAGCAATACAAAACTTCTTTATTTATGCTCGATTCTTTTTTAATTTGATGTGCAAATGCTGGAATCTCAAACAAAAAACAAAGTAATGCGGGATTTACGTATCTACTCTTTTTGTTTTACGGTCAAAATAACTGTTACGGAGCATATATTATTTGATGGTAGCATGTCCTGGATATTAATGAGATTTATTTCGTTGATTAATTGAGTTTGCATAAATCAAATGGAATTTTACATTTCCGTATAGTTAAAATTTGTCTTAATATAGCTTATTTTATCATGTTTTGCCACATATGCTATAAGAAAATGTTACGGAAGCATATATTTGAGTATACAATTTGTGCGTAAATTACGATACATAAAACATTTTGATGTCAATTGATTATATTTAACTCAGAAAGTATATGAAGTAGGAATACTAACAAAGCCGCTTAATTGTGTTTATCTGTGAATTCATGTAGTAATATTCCGTTACGAAATATAGACTCTTCGTTACGGAAGCATATACTATATTTTATGGAATATTGAGCATACATTGCCATCTGTGGGCGATAGATTAGCAAACATACCCCTTCAGGTTCTATCTAAGCATGTTACACAACATGTTTGAAACAGTTTGTGGCTTCTCAAGTAGACAGACATGGTTACAGCAGCCTATTGATTATTGCAAGCGAAACACAGAATGATCTAGGCCATAAAATATGCCCCTTTTTGTCCTAACGCCATTTCCATATTCTAATTCCACCATTAGAAATTTTTCAGCTTTGTACTTGTTGTTCTTAGAAAACCTGCATATATCGCTTTTGTGGCAAATAAAAGAAGACACAAACGTTTTCCTTTTCAACTGGGCCAGACGATAATGTTAACAGGAATAATTTTCTGCAAACGTGGCTTGCAACTCTCTTGTCACAGTTTAGTCCCCAAGATCCAGGAGCAGGTATGCAAGGTGCATTTTCCCTTCTTTTTTGTAATGCTGATATTGAAGTAACACACCCCAAGGCTGTGTTGTTGCACATTCTCTTTAGTTTTCATTAATCCAGACATCTTTTTTTCCCGAAACTAAACCTAGATATTTGTATTGTCGGGTCTTGAATACTCAGTAGTTTGTGAAGATAGGGCTTCTCCATATTTCTTTTCCGAAGGCTGGTGTTCCCTTCTACTAGGTAATTGGCTAAAACAAATTGCACCGCTCTCTCACCATTGGAATTACAAATACTGATCCTTTGACACAAGTTCACACGCTAAAAGCCTAAACATTGTGTAAACTATGGACAATCCAATCAATCACCAGGGGTATGACAGTCTAAGACGCTGTGATTTTAGATCAAACTTTGGATCTAGTCAAAGTGACTGTAACATCCCAACATTTTTTCTACTCCCAGTTCGTTTGCTACATTTTATTGTCAGAATCAACATTCATCTACTCTCAGGATTTGTCTACTTCGACTTGGTCTACAATGTATCATACATTTTTCATTACTAGACCTACATGATTCATTTTAATTTTTATTTCAAAATTTTTATATACGTATATGCATTTTTTCTTTTATTTCCTGTAAATAAATGAAATAATTATGCTTGGCATCAAATTGTATCAAATGATTCATTTTTATTTTTTCATGTTGTAATTCATATTTTAATTGTATTTTATGGAGTTATTTGTTAACGATTTTTGAGCGCCATATTTTTATTTAGGGATATATGATTCGCATGAATAGCCAATTTACTTTAAAACAGTATGTGTTCTTATGTAAATGATTTAATTAGAAATAAAAGAAATTCGGAAGAGAAGGGGACGAGTAATTGCACACATACCGAAAATTGTTCAATTTAACGCCCCTTCAAATTGAAACATCCTTACAAATTTACACGACCAATGCACACATGTCTAGCACACCATCGAATTATATATTTCTAGATACCCCCCCCCCCCCCCCCCCCCGAAATTCATATCTTATAACATGTTCATAAATTAAGAAAAACAGCGCATTGTTTTTAACAAAAAATAAGATATCATACTGAAATATAAAGCAGGCGAATTTAGACGAAATGGAAACGGTATACAAAACCTGAGTAGACAAGGTGGCACTGGTTTTCAAAATAGACGAATTAGGAGTAGTTGTTGTTGGTTGGTTAGTTGTTGTAGATCAATCGAAATTGAATCCTAGAAATTGTCCATGGTGGTACCCGGTTGACGACTTTGTGGTGCATATACAGACATATCCGTGCAGACTGTTTTGCCCGATGCTTACAATGTAATTGCTACTCTGAGTGTGATATTAAAGAATAGCAAAGGTACCAGTTCGGCAATTTTGCCAATGAGATTAATAGTTTAAGTGTACTAAAAGAAACGTCTATTGATTCATTCGTATCATTGAATTTAGTATTTGTTTTATACCAATTTATTGTTTCTTTTTTGTAAGAACCTTTACGTTTAGCGTTTAAAGTTCTTTGAAAGAAATGACACTAATGGTAATAAGGTTATGGAAATTATCTATTTTCCGTAACACAAGGGCCATTTTTTCCACGATCATACATACTAAGAAATAAAAGCTCAAGAGCCAGATGCACTTGAAAACATAATCTGAAGTGGCATTACTATCGGAATATTTACTTTTAACTTTACTTTGCAAGATGGCTTCAAAAAGAAACCAAACGATCACAAACACTTTTAAAATGCTCGAATATTGCGTTAAACAGTGAAATACTCGTTTTGATATCACCACATAGGGTTACAGCTGAATTGTTATCATTTTAACCTTGTAAGTTGTGCAAATGGTTGGTGATGGTCAAACAAACAATCTTTTTGATGTTGGGTTATAACATTGGCCACAGCTCACGCTATATGTATCTCGAGTTGCTTTATATGCTCCGTAACAGCTCGGTTATAGTGGTATATTTGAAAATGCGATAACTCAGCAGGACTTAAAATGTTATGGGTAAAATTTTAACCATACATTGTAGACATGTGACACTTCATTTTAACATAAAAATTGTGCTCATGCAGAAAAGTTCATTTTTCAACATTTTCGTTTTTGTAAATGAGTCAATTTTCGTGGAATGGCTGCCCTTTGTCTGAATATTGGGGGTTGGGGCTAAATCAGATTTTCCCTAAATTTTCAGTGTAAAATAAGGAAAATTTGGCATTTTTGGCCAACTTTGGGGGCTAGCCCCCTATCATCCCCCCCCCCCCCCCCTGTTCCTATGGGCCTGCATATTTTACATAAATTCCATTTTGTTATTTGTGGCAGTTTTTGCAGTGGATCATCCCAAAATTTTGTTGTTTGGGAAAGGGTTAACATAACAAATTTAGAATGGCTTTATCCGTTGCTCTGAAAGCTTTTTTGATATCTTTTACTAGAATTGACCAATATCTTTGGCTGCAGTATCTTCACTTTTTCCGGCCTGGTCATCTGCCAGATTTTTCTCCATTGTATGTAGATCAGTCCAAAACCTTTCCACTTTCCTGATATAATCCGTGGTCTTACAATCCCATGATGCCACTTCATATACCTCTGTTTCGTCATCATCTTTAGTAAATGCGGACGCAATACAATTGGCAACTTTAACTAGTTTTGGTTCTTTGTTTATACAGCTACGACCTTTATCATTCAAGTCTCGCATTAGAGCAACAACCTGACCATAAGTTCCGAATGTTTTGTCCTGGTTGATGTCAACAACGCAGATGTCACCATAACTCCGCCCCGCCCACAATGTATCCTCCACTATCTGTATAGAACTCACATAGAAGTCATACAATGCACCATTCCTGACTGAGCTTCTGGGGAAATTTGGTAATGATGTTGAAGATTGTTTCTTTAATGGTGTTTTTTCTCTTACTCCACCAAATAGGGTCATAGGTCGTGCTGGGAGGGTCATTCTAGGTGGGGGTACAACGTCCTCCTCGTTAAATGACATTGAAGCCTGTCTTGTATAAATTACTTCCCTTCTATCAATATTGCTTGGTTTTGGGGGACGAGGAGGTGGTTTGGGGTCCATATCACTAACAGAAGTTTTGACTATATTTGGCTTTGGTGGTCTTGGAGGAGCATCTTGGGGCGGGTATTCCACCTTGGGACTCCTGGGTGGTATATTCGGCACATTATCTGGTATATCACTAGGTGACAGTTCGTTGGTGTTATTGTAAGACCTCGTAACTCCAGCTTGATTCAAGCTGGAGTTACAAGGTCTTGCATTAACACCAACAAGTTGTTGATTGTTAGTTCCAGTGTGATCATTATTTTGTCCACTGTAGCTGGTTTCTGGCTCCTGTCTGTTTGTAAGGCCAACTCTAGGTGGCACAGCTGGTGCACCATGCCTGGATTGATCCCTCCAAAAACTGACGGAACTTTCAAACCTGTTTGTGACATCATCAATGATGTCATCATCAGTGGATTCTGTAGAACTGACTGAGTTGGTAGAGTTTCTGTTGCTATGTGACAGGTTGCCATGATACGCTTCATGCTCCTCTTCACTTAACTGGACTGGTCGACACACATTGACTCTCATAATGGATCTATCTTTCATCTTGTCATAAATGTTCACACATTCACCTTGACAGTTGAATTCTAATACTATGGGAGAAAGTTCTAATAAACAGAACACTTTTGTATCATTACTGGCCATCTCGCAGACGTTTAATGCTGTATTAATGCCACATATAGCGTTCAAGATTGGCATGTTAATTCTACTATCACTTTTAACCTTAAACTCATCACAACTCACAACATCGATGTATGACGAATGGCTGATCCATAATTCTTTGTTCTGATTTGTCAATGTCATGCAGTAAATGTCCGTGGAGCGTAAGGTACAAGTCTTGGGATCTGAGAATCCCTCAACATTTCTGATAGTTTGTCTTCGCACTGCGTTCCGTCTCCCAGTTTTACTCTCGTATTTCAGTAAGGTACCCTCTTTTAGAGCAACATACACAGAGATCTGCCGCTGTGTTAAACTCTGAAATACAAGTATACAAGATATGACCAGACAGCAATTTTTAGACCTGTCCAAACTAAAAGATGTTGCAGAATGCAGACAACAATTTCAAGTTGATGAAATTTTAAAAGTCTTTCCATTTTGTGTTAGAAAACATTGTGGAAAATGAAAATATTGCTTTTCCACGATGTTTTCCAAAGTCATTATCTTGAGGCGAGTCAAAAAGAGTCAACATGTGGGAATTGGAGTAGACAGTTTCAAACCCCTTGAAAAAATATCTCAGGCATTCTTTAAAGACAGATTTTTAAAGATATCTTAAGATGTTTTAGATAAAGTGCTAGTAAGACTGAGATTCTGACTGTGGTGTTCTGAATGCTTACATACCTTATACAAATGACATCATGATTACGTCATTTGTATAAAGTATGGGACATTGTTTTCATAAGTCTAATTCACAAAGAATGTCAACAAGAGCCGTCATAGACAGATTATGCTCCCCGAATACGTAATTGTCACAAAATAAAAACTATCATACATTAAGCCCCCTTTTCCCATGACAGATTTTTTGTACACACATTATTTATAGAATATGGTCTAAAACATCTCATTTATCACATAAGCACAAAATTTCATTAAATTCTGCCCATTGGATGAAGAGAAATTGGAGAAAATGTAATTTTTACATTAAGGTCCCTTTTTCCATGACACAGCCTCAAATTAAGAAACGGAGAAAATAGTTCCTAGGGATTATCCCAGGGAGTTCACATGTGAAATTTCATTGAATTTGGTCCAAGGGTTGCTGAGATATGGCTGTGGACGGATGGATGGACGGACGCACGGACAGACAGCGTGGCGACTATAAAATTTTTTTATGCTCCCCGAAAATTTTTCAGGGAGCATAAAAAAGGGTCTTGTTTGGGTTACTTTGTATCTTTCTACATGAATTTCAAAATATGGTTTTGCTATCTCACTGAATGACATTTCGTACCTTTTGACTAGCATACAGTATATGTACAGGTATGCCATCTAGGTTTATACTACTGGTACATTGTAACTGTCCAGTCTCAGCACCACATACTTCTATTGTGTTGTTCTGAAATGGAAATAAATGGTAAGTGTCAGAGTTGACCTATTTACTATGACTGAAACGAGAACCAGGCTGCCCGCAGGCAGAAAATAAGGAAGTCATTCTAAATGTACTGTTTCAAATCCAAACCCTACATTGTGTAGACATACTCATTTAAATCGTCTTGACAAGTCAACTCCAATGAGTACCCCCACCACAGGGTTTAATGAACATACATACATACATACGAGGTATAGTCAAAAAGTTCCCGGACTGCCTTTGAATTGTATTTAATCCAACGTACTTGATTCAAGTCTTTATTCAATAAGTAATTTCGAAATGTAAACTACCACTTTGATAAGTTTTTGTGGTTTTAAATTGTTAAAAATCAATATTTTCTAAGGCGTTATAGCATAGTGTTGAGGAGTACGGATCACTTTGAAATAACGCTTGCTCCCAATATTCTTACTATTATTCAAAGGACCATATCTTAAAAAATACAGGCGCTTTTACATGCAGCCTCCATATGACATCATATCAACATATTTTTTGAACAATTTCAAAATCTTAACGTCGTGGCATAAAAATTCTGCATTTCATACATGTTTCTCCTAGCAATGGATGAAAGACAACTGAAATCAAGGCGACGTCACCACAGCGTACGGAACAAATCTTCGCTATTAACGTCTATGTGAAGGCCGGAATGACGCTTATGGAAATTTAGAGGTTCTTTAATCCAAGAAACGGCTTCAATGCAATTCCTAGGACGCCTTTGGTTAATTGAAACAAGAAATTTAGGATTTACCGAGCGAAAATAAGCGATGATCTTAGCAATGAGCGGCCTAAAAACGTGCTCATTTAGATATGAAGACCGACATACTCACGGAACGATGGAAATCATTCGACGATGTAGCTAATATTGTTGGAATTTGGCGTGGTGCAATTCATAAAATAATTTCGATAAAATAAAATACGTTTAAACTTTACACAGGATGGGAGGCGCGGCTTTTAGACGGACGATGGGCAAAAGGCCCACGTCGTGTACACAATGTCTTTTTTTTGAAAGTTTCTTAAGAAGCGTGTGAACGCTGATATTTACAAGGATAATGTACCTTACCAACCCGATGCATCCATCGTAAGATATGAAAGACTTCCCACACGCAATACAGCCCGAACTCAGTAGATTGTCATTTCAGCATTTCCCTAGTTTATTGAAATTTCCCCGATGTTGCAGGTTTTAGTCAAACGAAGAGCTTTGGCCTTCGACCAGGTCAGCTTTGAAATGCTATGACACCGAATTCATTCGTTTGCTCCATATTGTGTATCGCGATGGGAAGTATCTAGATCATTCTGATAAATTATTTGAAAAGTTGTGAACTAACCCGAAATCGATTTTGGCTCTGAAAAATACGACGTTATGTAGACGTCGCTGTGCCACGTCAAAGTGATCCGTACATTGTTTATGTATGTTTTTGCAACTGTAAAATATTATGTTATAGGTATTGTATCAATATAAATGATATATGTACTTATCGGACACGATTTCCTCTTTTTAGGTATATAAGTTTTAGAAAAACCCGAATGCATTTAATTTACGTACGAAGGCAGTCCGGGAACTTTCTGACTGTACCTCGTACATATCCATTTTAAAGTCCGTTTTCCTCTACCGAGGGTTGGACTTGTCTGACAGGTCTGCTACGCAGTCGTCCTCTCCATTCGGATCGGTTCTGTGGGTCAGTAGAAATCATTCCTAATTTTGTTCTGTCATCCTGCACAACTTCTTCCCATGTTTTCTTGGGTCTGCCTGAACTTTTCTGTGTAGCAACATTCAGTGTCCTTACTTGGGAAACCCAGCCTGTACTGCGCTCCACATGGCCGAACCATCTCAGTCTATTGGTACGTAAGACTAGGCCTAGATCCTTGACCCCAAGCTTTGTGAGCAAGGATTCTGAGCTGACGTCATCCGTGGCTTTAACGTTACAGATCCAGCGAATCATTGCCCTGTCGTTTCGCTGGAGGCGGTTCAGTGTAGCAGTTGTTGTGGCCCATGTCTCTGATGCATGCAGCATGACACTTCTCACGCAGGTTGAATACACGCGTCCTCTGGTTGAGAGTGGTAGATTTCGATTGTTCAGAAGGGGGATCAGTTGATGGAATTTGCCCCAGGCCGATTTGCAACGTGTTATGGAGGCTAGTTCACAGCCTCCTCCTGCAGATAGCATATCCCCAAGATAGCAGAACTCAGGGACAGCTTCGACTTTCTCTCCATCTACCAATACCTCTGTTAAGATTCGTCCGTCGATGGGACATGCCGTTCCAAGACATCGAGCACACTTGAAGTCAGGATCAGGGCATAGGGGACCTTTAATACCGCTGCACTTCTTATGAATCCAGCACAGGCAGCCACCACAGAAGATTGTGTTTCTACCCACTCCGGTCTGACAGACACCACAGGGATCCTTGCCAGATTTCTTCAGGATGTCAAGATTGTTTCCCGAAACCATAATCTTTGTTTTCCCCATGTTGACTCTCAGACCCTTCTTCTCCATCCCTGCTTTCCAAGTCCTCAGCTTAACTAGTAGATTGTCCATGGAATCATCGCTTATCATCAGGTCATCTGCATACAGTAGCTCCCATGGACAACCTGTACGGAACTCTCTTGATAGTGCCTCCAACACAATGATAAATAGCAGTGGACTCAGGACAGAGCCCTGATGAACACCGACCCTGACATCAAATTCCTCTCTATAGCTACTTCCAACTCTCACCCTGCTTCTCGCATCTCTGTACATCGACTGGACCACACGCACAAGCCATTCGTCTATCATCAATTTGCGCATTGCCCACCAGATTACATCACGAGGTACTCGGTCGAACGCTTTCTCCAGGTCTACAAAGGCCATGTACAGAGGCTTGTTAGCAGCAAGGTGCTTCTCTTGCAGTTGGCGTACGATGAAGATAGCATCAGTAATGCCACGACCTGGAATGAAACCACATTGCATCTCATCTATCTCCACTCTTTGTCGGATGAGTCCTTCTACTACACGTTCTAGTACCTTCATCACCTGGTCAATCAACTTCAGGCCCCTGTAGTTGCCTCTGCTTAGCACATCCCCTTTTCCTTTGTAGAGGCTTACGATGTAGCTCTCCTGCCACTCTGTTGGGATCTGGCCTTCTACTATGATTTCTTCAATGAGATCACGTATCTCAGCTGCTCCAGCTTCCCCTAGAGGCTTCATCATTTCAGCAGTGACACCCGTTGGATCAGCTGTCTTTCCTGATGCCATCTTCTTGATAGCCTTTGTGACTATCTCCAGACTGATTGGCTCACTTGGGCCTTCAACTGGGCTTTCTTCCGATAGGTCTGCTGGGTCCCAAGGAAACTCGACGTTAAGAAGACGTTCATAATGTTCTTTCCAGGCAGCTTTTTTCGACTCTTCATCCAGTGATAGCTGGCCTTCATCATTCTTTACTGGCTTCTCACCCATAACCTCCTGGTTGTCACGTCGCATTTGTTTTGCAAGGCGGTATACGTCTGCGTTCCTAGGGTCAATTTTCTGAAAAACTTCAGTGAAAGGTATATTCGTTTTGAAAATTCACTATCCGCTCACATCTGTAGCTCTAGTCAGGGGGTATCCGGATACAATTTTTGTAATTGTTTAAGCCCTACTCTTTACCAGAATTGTCCTCAAACAACATAGCTGACCTACTTAAAGTTAGTTTATCACGAAATAAAGGTCAAACTCCCAAGTACAAAGTCAAAGGATATGTTTCAAATGAAAGGTCTTGGCAGGAGATATCCATAAGTGACATTACTTCGGCTCTATCTCAAATAGTCCATGAGAATAGTGTAGTAGCCTAACTACAAAACAGACACCTATGATGACATTGAGGCTGTGACATCAGCTCCCCAGACAAGAATTCCAGGCGCGCATCTAATCCGAGTCTTCTCTGATGTAAATACGCTCTTTGATATTTTGATTTTTCGCTATTTTCGAAAATAGCGAAAAATCAAAATATCAAAGAGCGTATTTACATCAGAGAAGACTTGGATTAGCACGCATCTGGAATAACAAGTCGGCTGCAGCCATAGTGCAGTTGGTAGTGCATCAGACTCTTACTCATTAGGTCCTGTGTTTGAATGCCAGTCACGGCAAATATTCTGTCTGAAAAAAAAATCACCCACCAATAGTTTGATAATCATTAACCTATGTGGGCGGGCTGGAGGCTCGGTAAGGATGTTGTGGTTGTACTGGTATGAGAATTGATAGGAATCATTAAATTTTGTTAAGTGCTCTTGCCTATGCGATATGACCATAGTTGTTGAAAGAGAAATAATCAACAATAATTCTCCATTTGATATTTATAATGTTGGATAATTACAGATTTCTAGCTATAAATGCATTACTAACCTCTGTTCCAATCCAGATCTGTTTATCCACAATACACATACACACAACCTTGGGACCTGGAAAAGGCGACTTTTTGAATCTGTAGCAGGACTTTTCTAGGTCTATCACAGTAAAGCATCGTTCTGCATCACTTCCTTCCCATATCCACAATGTAGAGTGGCTGGGATCATTCTGTAGTGAGAAAATAGAGCTTAAACCTTTACCAAACAACACAATTTAAGGGTAGTACAAATTGAAAGCTGCTGCATACTAGAAAATTGATATCACTGAATAAAGAATCTGTGTACATGATAACTTTGAAAATCTTGAGACAAAAGGAGAAAATTCAAATCAGCATTTTCCTCTTTTGTGTCAATATTTTCTGAAACCTTTCCTTTGTGGGAACGTGAAAACAAGGTCTAGTTTGGAAGACAGTTAACCCATTACCAAACATTGACACTTTTTCACGCCTTACAAGACAAGATATAGGCTTGGGAAAACATTGTGGAAATGAAGAAATTGCTTGTGATAAGCAATTTCTTCGTTTCCAACAATGTTTTCTACCTAAAAATACCAAAAGCATGACTTTTCTAGGTCTATCACAGTAAAACATCGTTCTGCATCACTTCCTTCCCATATCCATAGAGTAGAGTGGCTAGGATCATTCTGTAGTGAGAAAAATAAAGCTTTACCCTTTACCAGACAACTCAATTTAAGGGTTGAAAGGTGCTGTGGACGACAAAATGGGTGTGAAAAAGGTAGGATATGTCTAAAATATAGCATAGAAAACATTGAGACAAAAGAAGAAAATGCTGGTTATCAGCATTTTCTTCTTTTGTCGCAATGTTTTCACAAGCTTTGCTCTTTGGAACGTCAAAACCAATTCTTGTTTGGTAAAGGGTTAACTTTGTGACCTAGAAAAGGTGACTTTTTGAATCTGTAGCATGACTTTCCTATGTCTATCACAGTAAAGCATCATTCTGCATCACTCCCCTCCCAGATCCATAGTGTAGAGTGGCTGGGATCATTCTGTATTGAAAAAAGATAGCTTAACCCATTACAACACATCAGAAGGGGATTCCGGATTTTTTTCCGGATTAAATGTAAAATTTAATTAAAATTTGTCGTCAGTGTCATCTTTGAATTTGAATAAGTCAAAAATTTTGTTGTTTGGGAAAGGGTAAAAAAGTACTTACAGATGCACCGAACGCAGCATCTGACATAAGTGAGTATTTTCCCAGCATCAAATGTTGTAGGGGATCTCTGTAGAAGGAACTGAGCATTCTGCATGCTCGTCTTACTTAATGCTGGTTCAAATTTAAAGATCCTGCTGGACGGCAATTTCAAGTCCACGAAATTTCACATTTCTCGGTCTTTTTAGGTAGAAAACATTGTGGGAAATGAAGAAAGTGCTTGCCTTCATCTTGTGTGGCCTCAAAAGTTCTCACTGTTTTGGAAAGGATTAAAAATATACTTACAGATCGTTGTTGTAAATGCAAAACCTCGTATCTCGGTTTTGGAAAAATTTAAAGGGGAGGAAAAAAAGTGTAATAACTTTTCCCAAACTGCAATGTTTTACTTGAAATTTGGACATATTGTTCACAAATAATTTGTCATTAATACTGATCAGTAAACATATCTCAAAACCTGCGAGAATTGTCTAAACTCGGCACACAAGTTTGTACTATGAAAATTGCACGAATCGACATACGAGGTTTTGTATTTACACCGACGAGATGCTTCAAACACAGCACCCTTGACATAAGTGAGTGTTTCCCCAGCATCAAATGTTGTAGAGGATCTCTGTAGGAGGAACTGAACATTCTGCATGCTCGTCTTCTTCACGATACTTGACACTGGTCCATTTCAAGTGAATAATTTCACATTATTTGGTCTTTTTAGGTAGAAAACATTGTGGGAAATGAAGAAATTGCTTGTCTTGTGGGGCCTCAAAAGGTCTCACTGTTTGGGAAAGAGTTAAAAAGTACATACCGATGCTCCAAACACAGCATCCTTGACATAAGTAAGTGTTTCTCCAGCATCAAATGTCGTAGAGGATCTCTGTAGGAGGAACTGAACATTCTGCATGCTCATCTTCTTCACTATACTTAATGCTGATTCAAATTGAAGGATCCTGCAGACGACAATTTCAAGTCAATGAAATTTCACATTTCTTGGTCTGTTTAGGTAGAAAACACTGTGGGAAATGAGGAAATTGCTTGTCACAAGCAATTTCTTCCTTTTCCACAATGATTTCCAAAGCCTTCATCTTGTGGGGCCTCGAAAAGCCTCACTGTTCGGCAAAGTGTTAAAAAGTACATACCGATGCTGCAAACACAGCATCCTTGACAAAAGTGAGTGTTTCTCCAGCATCAAATGTTGTAGAAGATCTCTGTAGGAGGAACTGAACATTCTGCATGCTCGTCTTCTTTACAATATTTGATGCTGGTACAAATTGAAAGATCCTGCAGACAACAACTTCAAGTGAAGTGAGTTTACCATATTTTGGTCTTTTTTGGTAGAAAACATTGTGGGAAATGAAGAAATTGCTTATCACAAGCAATTTCCTTCATTCTCCACAATGTTTTCCAAAGCCTTCATCTTGTAGGGCACCCAAAGGCATCAATATGTGGCAAAGGATTAAAAAGTACATACCGATGCTCCAAACACAGCATCCTTGACAAAAGTGAGTGTTTCTCCAGCATCAAATATTGTAGAAGATCTCTGTAGGAGGAACTGAGCATTCTGCATGCTTGTCTTCTTCACGGTACTTGACGCTGGTCTATTTCAAGTGAATGATTTCACATTTCTTGGTCTTTTTAAGTAGAAAACATTGTGGGAAATGAAGAAATTGCTTGTCTTGTGGGGCCTCAAAAGGTCTCACTGTTTGGGAAAGAGTACATAAAAAGTACAAACCGATGCTCCAAACACAGCATCCTTGACAAAAGTGTTTTCCTAGCATCAAATGTTGTAGAAGATCTCTGTAGGAGGAACTGAACATTCTGCATGCTTGTCTTCTTCATGATACATGATGCTGGTCCATTTCAAGTGAATGATTTCACATTATTTGGTCTTTAAGGGTAGAAAACATTGTGGGAAATGAAGAAATTGCTTGTCACAAGCAATTTCTTCATTCTCCACAATGTTTCCCAAAGCCTTCATTTTGTGCGGCACCCAAAGGCATCAATATATGGGAAACAGTTAAAGATATACATACATATGCTCCAAACACAGCATCCTTGACAAATGTGAGTGTTTCTGCAGCATCAAATGTTGTAGAAGATCTCTGCTGTAGGAACTGTGCATTCTGCATGCTCGTCTTCTTCACGATATTTGATCCTGGTACAAATTGAAAGATCCTGCAGACGGCAATTTCAAGTGAATGAAATTTCACATTTTTGGGTCTTTTTAGGTAGAAAACATTGTGTGAAATGAAGAAATTGCTTGTCACAAGCAATTTCTACGTTTTCCACAATGTTTTCCAAAGCCTTTATCTTGTGGGGCCTCAAAAGGCCTCACTGTTTTGGAAAGGATTAAAAATATACATACCGATGCTCCAAACACCTCATCCTTGACAAAAGTGAGTGTTTCTCCAGCATCAAATGTTGTAGAAGATCTCTGTAGGAGGAACTGAGCATTCTGCATGCTTGTCTTCTTCACGATACTTGATGCTGGTAAAAATAGATAGATCCTGCAGACGACAATTTCAAGTGAATGAAATTTCCCATTTCGGGGTCTTTTTAGGTGGAAAACTTTGTGGGAAATGAAGAAATTGCTTGTCACAAGCAATTTCTTCATTCTCCACGATGTTTTCAAAAGCCTTCATGTTGTGGGGCCTCAAAAGGTCTCACTGTTTTGGAAAGGATCAAAGGTATACATACCGATGCTCCAAACACAGCATCCTTGACATAAGTGAGTGTTTCACCAGCATCGAATGTTGTAGAAGATCTCTGTAGGAGGAACTGAGAATTCTGCATGCTTGTCTTCTTCACGATACTTGACGCCGCCGGTCTGTCGGAGCCGAGCATCTGCCAACATCGCATCATTAGGTCCTCCATATAGGGAAAGTTTGTCTGTACACGGAAATCCTATAAATACAAAATAACATGGGAAATTCTTCTTAGTTTTTTTAACACTTCTTGCTTCAAATACAAAGGATCTTGCAGCAAAACATTGAATGATTGCAAAAAATGTAAATATATGATCATACTTTCACCTTAAGCCTTTTTCTCTTTCGATGGTATAGAATACCGGTGACTCGTTATTTCGACTAAACATTGAGACATAAGTATACTTTTAGCTTTTGGCTCTCACATGTGAGAGAGACGATATCAAGGGCTTAATGCAAAACTATTGTGACTACGTTTTGTAAAATTTTACAGGAGGGGGGAAAAAACTAAATGATTTTCTCAAAGTTAAAGAGGCAAAATATTTTTAAAAATTCTAAATATTTTTTTGATTATACAGAATTGAAACCAAATATTAGAACATGTGATGTATTCCTTCCTAAAGATTTAGTAAATGCAAAAAAGTGAATTTCTGAAAAATAATGTATTTACAATAGTTTTGCGCTGATACCTCGATATGGTAACATTAAAATGAACTTCACTAGCTTTCATTCACTCTTTAAATAATTAAAATACCATGATATCAAAATATGAGCTATTATCAGTTGGACCCATCAGATCTGCTCACAGTTTTGAGTTTATTTCCTTCAAAAGCAGGTAAATGAATAATATATTTTATGTACTTACATATAGGTTGGGCCTTTTCCCGTCTGTTTTGATTGCTTTAGATATCTGCCCTACATTGTCATATTCCATATAAGGTCTGTTAGCTGTCAGGATTTCATAGATCACCATGGATAGGGAAAATATATCAACCTGAAATGATAATGAGCTTGGAAAATGAAAAGGGGACTTTAACCCATTACCAAACAACAAAATTTTAGCCCAGTCCAAACTCATAGGTGTTGCAGACGATAATTTCAAATGAATGAAATTTAAATTTCTATTGTATTTTTGGGTAAAAAACATTGTGGAAAATGATGAAATGGCTTATCACAAGCAATTTCTTCATTTTCCACAAAGTTTTTCAAAGCCTTTATTTTTTGGGGCGTCCAAAGGTGTCAATGTGTGGGAAAAGGTTAATGCAATATTTCATTTATTTGTCATCAAACCCTAACTTGTGGTTACTCATTTGAATTGTCTTATCCAGACCATTCAAATGAGTACCCACAAGATAGGGTTTGGATGAGAAATAAAAAGTTTAGAATGTCTTTACCCCCTGTTATCTGTTGCTATGCTTGCAGGCATTAGATATCAACATGGATCAAGATCAGATTATAAGATTTCTAACACATATTTCTCTAGTATTTGTAGGAAAAGTACACCACGAAACAAAGATGACAATCAATTAGTCTGATTAGTCTCTTCAAAATATATGAAATAATAATAAAAACATTAATTTCACAATTCTATCTTTTATGTTACAAACAACATGCACATTATTTCTACTCACCTTTTCATCGTACGGTAAACCATCCAGAATCTCCGGGGCCTGGTACCCGGGTGTTCCGACCAGACCCACTGATCGCCCACCCCACGAGTACTTGGAGATGCCGTAATCTGACAGTTTTACATTCACAAGGTCATCAAGATTCAGTGACATTGTCAGGATGTTGTCAGATTTTAGGTCTTTGTAGATAATGCCGTGAGAGTGAAGGTAGTCCAATCCTTTGGCAATCTACAAACAGAAATTGCTTGTAAAGTTATCCCTTATGATCAATTCAGTAACTAAACTAGAAAATTAATAACATACAGAAATTTTATTATAGAAACTGAAAAACATTTCTATTGTTCTTTTTCTCAGTATTAAATAATAGAATCACATTATGTCCTACAAGTACAAATTGCTGAATCTAAACAGAGAAAAAGTCCTAAAAATATTTTAGGAGTGAAATAAATTTAGGCTATCTGACAACAAAATGCTCATTTATTTCAAGTATGTGATAAATACAAGATAGGTCAACAAGCCGACAAAATTCTGATTATAATTTTGCCAGAGTTACGGAACTTGCTTTATAAGTATACATAAGTCCATGTAGTGATGCCATGCAAAGTTTCAAAGCAACAGTTTCAGTGGGTGTGGAAAAAAACCTTGTTTAATAGCTCCCCTTTCCTTCGAGTAGTGTACATGCTTATTACCTGATATACAAATTTAAAGGTCAGCTCCTTATCAAAGATGGGTGGATAAAATTCTCCTTTTTCCATGAACTTTTTATACACAGGCCTGTTATTCTGGTATTGGTTAAGGACGGTCCTCAGACTACCCAGGGGAGCTAACTCCAGCGCCATCATCAGTTTTGGCATGAAGGAAATCCCAACAAGGGAGATAATACATGGATGCTGGAGTCGACTGGTTAGAGCCACTTCTTGTCTCATCTCCTTGAGGGCTTTGAAAGCCTGAAATGAGGACAAAAACTTGGCATGCAACATCAGCTTAATCCTTTCCCAAATGGCAAAATTTCATGGTGATCCAGTTTGAGAGCTGATAGTGGCAATGAAAAGGCTGTTCTGGAAGCTATGATTTGTGTACAATATAGCACAGAAAATATTGAGGCAAAAGAAGAAAATGCTGAAAACCAGCATTTTCTTCTTTTGCCTCAATGTTTTCAAAAGCCTATTTCTTTAAGGAATCAAAACCAGGCCTGTTATTCTGATATTGGTTAAGGACAGTCCTCAGGCTACCCAAGGGAGCTAACTCCAGCGCCATCATCAGTTTTGGCATGAAGGAAATACCAACAAGGGAGATAATACATGGATGTTGAAGTCGACTGGTTAGAGCCACTTCTTGTCTCATCTCCTTGAGGGCTTTGAACGCCTGAAACAAGACAAAGGGCTTGAGAAAACATTGAGGTAAAAGAATAAAATGCTGATAATAATTTTGTAGGCTGCCCAAGGGAGCTAACTCCAGTGCCATCATCAGTTTTGGCATGAAGGAAATACCAACAAGGGAGATAATACATGGATACTGAAGTCGACTGGTTAGAGCCACTTCTTGTCTCATCTCCTTGAGGGCTTTGAAGGCCTGAAACAAGACAAAGGGCTTGAGAAAACATTGAGGTAAAAGGAGAAAATGCTGATGGTCAGCATTTCCTCCTTTTGCCTCAATATTTTCTCTGTTATATCATGCACAGGTCTTATGTTTAATCAATGTTACAGGCCTGTTATTCTAATACTGATTCAGGACGGTCCTCAGGCTGCCCAAGGGAGCTAACTCCAGCGCCATCATCAGTTTTGGCATGAAGGAAATACCAACAAGGGAGATAATACATGGATACTGAAGTCGACTGGTTAGAGCTACTTCTTGTCTCATCTCCTTGAGGGCTTTGAACACCTGAAACAAGACAAAAGGCTTGGGAAAACGTTGAGGCAAAATAAGAAAATGCTGATAATAATTTCGTAGGCTGCCTAAGGGAGCTAACTCGAGCGCAATCATCTGTTTTGGCATGAAGGAAATCCCAACAAGGGAGATAATACATGGATACTGAAGTCGACTGGTTAGAGCAACTTCTTGTCTCATCTCCTTGAGGGCTTTGAACGCCTGAAATGAGGACAGAATTTGTATAATGTAAAAACTAAACAAGCAACCTTTATTACGGCATAAAGGTAATTCTCACCAGGGAGATAATTTATTGATATTTACTATTACTTCAAACTTAACATTCCACATCAATATTATTATCGTTTCCACATCATGTACAAAATTATACTGCTGTTGTCCCATGTTTTAGACATGCTCTGGCCATGATGTGGATGGAGAATGATGTATGTGACTAGGCTTTAACATGACTGGCTCAGACTTAGGCTAAATTCAAATAGTTAAACTGACCAATCATTTGATAATGACTACTCATAGTACATGACTGAACACTTGATGATATTCTATACAGTGTGTTTGAATTTCATAACTTTAACATGGAATGTAAAATATTTTGTTAAAATAATTCAGTTTGGCATAATACCTTAATACTCTCAGCTTCATCCAAGTCAATTGTAGCTGTTGGTTTAAACTGGAAATTGGCATAGATTCTTTCATCATCCTCGATAATAGCATTCTGTAGGCCATCTATATAATATATAAGAAAATGCTCACTTGATTATACATAATTACCATGTTTTGTATTCAAAAATACAGAAGAAGTACATATACCATTACTATTTTAAGACTCCCTCAAGCAATGATACTTTTCAATGTACCTTCATGTAATAGAAAAGTGGAAAAGCAAATGTGACATGCAATTTCTTCATTTCCCACAATGTTTACTACACAGAAAGACCCATACATGTAGAATTTCATGCACTTAAAATTGTCATCTGCAACATATTTGAATTTGAACTGTCGTTTGGTAATGGGTAAATAGTTTTAAAGTTACTTACCAATAGATCCTTGTGTAGAAATGGTTGCAGTCCCACTGTCGCTTCCAGTGCTAGCATATGATCCTGTTTTTGTTAATCCTCTATGATTGTGTCTTATATCACTCCTATAGACCTTCACTGCTATCTGTCTGTCTCCATATGTACCTAAATAAAGGAATGATTGATGATTATACCAAGACATCTTCACATTATTGTGTAAATCACGAGAAAACATTCCTTAAATTATCCATTTGAGTCAGACAGAGCAAGAAAGTACTGTTGCAGATTGGACTAACACCTGTGCTTAATATAGTCATATACATTGATTAAGTAGCTAAGTAGCCCCCCCCCCCCCCCCCCCCCCCCAAAAAAAAAAAAAAAAAAAAACCAAGCGCTTCCTTGAACGGCACATATACACCCAGCGGGGCTTGTCAGTAAAATTTGCCATTTTTTCAATTCAGGGCAGATAATTCAAGAATGAAAAGAACTATCTGAATTTTGTAAGGGATGTGCACAACTAAACCCTATAGAGATTCATTGTTTTCAAGTTTTATCAAATTCCAATCAAAATTGTAGGAGGAGATGCGCACACAAGAAATTGCTTATGGACAGAAAGACTGACAACCGACTGGGGACATAACATAATAAGCCCTTTCAGGCCTAAACAAACTTGTGGGATAGCTTCACGGCAGTTGTGATGTGACACTAGTAAACATACTGCAGTTCCTACCTTTATACACTGATCCTGCAACTCCCCCTCCCAGTGAGTTTTCTTCAGTTTCCTGCACTTTGAGCTTGTCCATATCCAGAATAAACTTGTCAGGTAGCTCTCTCATCAGTAAGTCTGGCACCAGGGTTTCCAGTCTGTATTGGTGACCCTTCAAAATATACAAGAACGGTTCTTCAGCAATCATTGACAATTTATGTTAATGTTTGACATTGAAATGTGACCTTGTTTTTGAGATACAATAACCAATTTGGCTCTTTTACTCAATGAGGGTACGCATCATTGTAAAAAGATTAACAGATATAGAAATCAATTTCTTTATTACACTGTTATACATTGTAAAATATTTTCTTGTTTCCATTGCAACAAGGAAAGATTTTGTATTGTTGAAGAGGAGACTACCTGAGGACACACAATATAATCACTGTCTACCATCATCCTGGCACAGTGTTCCATACTAAAGTGTGTAGCATGATGTAACATTGTCTTGTCACTGTAACAACCAGCACACAGGGCATATCTCTTCAGGCATAACTTCATGGTTCTCTCATCCGGTTCCAGTAAACCTACAGGGAAAAAATAAAATTGTTGGTGCACAAGCTTTGTAAGTGTAATTACAGTGCAGACTTGAACTTCACAATGTGGACAAAGACCCGAACTAGTGCCTTGTCACTGAAAAAGTGCTATAGGTCAAAATTAATGCTTCATTGGTTAGAGCACTAAAACAGATTTTTTTAAAAAAATCATTTAGGACATTGACCTTTGACATACTTGACCCGAAAAGATAGGCAACCTCTTTGGACCATGGACAACAGCTGTGTAAAGTTTCAAAGTTCATGATCCTAGGTCCCATGCTTCTCAAGTTAGAGCACTGAAACAGATCTTAAAATCCAACAGTGACATAGACCAATTACCTATCTGACCCATAAAGATTAGACAGGACAGCTCCTTTGTTCGAGGACATTAACTTTGTAAAGTTTCATAGTCTCAGGTTAAACAGTTCTGTGGTTAGAGCACAGAAATAGATGTTAACTAAAGTCCAATTGTGACCTTGACCTTTGACCAACCTGACCCCAAAACAAATAGAACTGCCATAAAGCGGACAAATACCCTCACTAGTTCTTCAATTGGAGCATGGGAATTGAATTTATACAAAATTCAATAGTGACCTTGACCAAACTTTTCTGTTTTGTCAGTATACCACGCTGTAGACGATTGCATAGAGTACAGTATACTGTGTGACAAAAACAAAATGTTCATTCACACCTACCTGGGTAGAAGTCGTGAATAATATCTTCTATTTCATCAACAATGATACCAATCACACCAAACTTTTCTGTTTTATCCACTTCAGTGATGAGTATACCACTCTGTAGATGTTCTTCATCAAAACCCTCATCTGTAATATAGAACAGAATTCCTTGAAACAAAAGAGTATGCAAGAGTATGCAAGCTATGTAATAAACTGATATTCAAGATGAGTTTCACTTTATCTCATCATGTCCTCGTTATGATGATGCCAATCACACCAAACTTGTCTGTTTTGTCTACTTCAGTGATCAGTATTCTACCCTGTATCTTCATCAAAACCTTCATCTGTATTATAGTTCATTGATTGATTGGGGTTAAATGTTGTTTTCAACTGCTATGGTCATATCACAGCTGTTGGAGCACCTAACCATAGATTGCTGTCGTTTCTCATACCAGTACTACCACAACATCCTAACCAAGCCTCCAGCTGCTCACCAACATAGGTTAACAATATCGAACATTGGTGGAAGACAATTTTGTCTGAAAGGATATTTGCCGTGACCTGGGATCAAACCTCTGGCCTCACATGTGAGAATCAGATGCAATATGAATTGTGTCATGGCAGTGCACCCTTGTAATATAGGATTTACCATTTCCTAAATGGCAACAGTTCCTATTTGAAAGCTGCTGCAAATGACAAAGTGAGTGTTGATTATGATAAGATTTGTGCACAATATATTATATAGCAGAGATCCCAACTATTTTATTCTAATTCCAAACAAATACAATGTCAAGACTATAGCATATTGGACAATGGCTAGTGGAGAAAAGAAGGCCCTACCTCCAGCACCAACAAGTGGTTCTACACAGAAAGACCCTTCTTCATGTTGTACATGGATCCATTCTCTACAAAATGTCTTGGTTGGCTTCTTTAAGTGTAATCCATGGCTGAAATAGATAAAAACAGCTTTGAGTCCAATGAAAATTTACAGAGACAAAGAAATTCCACACAAAAAGACTAACTGAAATAGTCTAGAACTGTCAAAAAGTGGACAAATAAACTACCGCCCACAAATCGCTTTGTCACTGAAAAAATGCTATAAGTAAAATGCTTTTTTAGTTTGAGTACTGAAACAGAGTTTGCAGATAGCAAAATCCTGACCTTTGACCTAAATGACCCAAAATCAATAGGACTCCATCTTTGGTTTGAGGCAAAAACTTGTAAAGTTTCATACAAAAATATGAATACAAAAGTAATTATCCTCTTTTAATTTGGTCTAGTAAAAAGTTACAACAATGGGACAAGGTTGAATATAACACTTACTATGTACTACTATTCCTGAGATCTTTAAAGCTTGGATTTCTGATAGTCATCTTCCTGACTGACTGACTTAACAACGGCTGGAAATACCACTGACTAGACGAGAAATGTTCAACACGGGTCATCATTCTCGTCAACAGCCTCGTCCAGAATCCACTCGGACACTCCGCCATCCTGTACAGTCGACATATCTTCTTGTACTGACCCTCTTTATCATAGGGGTCACATAAAGGGGGATTTTCTGGGAGCTGGCACGGGAAAAATAACCTGAAGTACACAAAGTTGATTGGTTAACCCATTCCCAAACAACAAAATTTTGGACTGGTCCAAATTCAAAGATCCTGCAGACGACAATTTCAAGTTAAGGAAATTTAAAATCTTTTGGTCCTTTTTGGTAGAAAACATTGTGGGAAATGAAGAAATTTGCTTATCATAAGCAATTTCTTCATTTTCCACAATGTTTTCCGAAGTCTTCTTTTGAAGGAGTCCCAGGCGTTACTGTGCAGTAATGGGTTAAAGTCTCAATTTCTCATTTAAATGTACTGACTCATTTTGTCATAGAAGTTGCATAAAGTATCCAGAAAATCAGTCTTCTTTCCATTACTGATCCTAGAGGCTCTGACCATAGTATTACATTTTCATATCTTACAAATATACTAACTAGTATGATATGTCATTGCTTTTTGTCAAAAACCTGGTAACTGCAGCTTGTTTTAAGCTGCAGTTACAAAGTTTTTGATGAAAAGCGACTATATTATGTTATATATACCCTTTCATGCCTGTTCTTTGAGATAAATATCTACATAAATTTAGATTTGAAGGAACAGATAAACATGAAGATGAAAAGTAAGAAAAAAATAATTTAAAGTCAAAATGTCAGGCTATTGAAATAATAATACTATGAACACCTATTTGGTTAAAAAGATATAGATGTAAAAGGAATGATGAAAAACATTTCTGCAAGTTTTACAGCACCAATTACCATAAAAACAAGCGGCAGTCACAGGCTGGGTTCGTGTAGAAAGGTCTAAAGTTAGCAAAAAAGGATTTAACACAAAAATTTTAGAATGATATGGATTTATAAATTTTATTCAATTTTTTTTAAAATGATACAGACTAATAAGACTTTTAAGCTATATCATTCTAAAATTGTGTTCACTCATTATTTGTTAATTTCAGCCTATACTTAATCAATCCAGCCTGTGTTGGCTACCTGTGATCCTAAAACAAGATGTTTCTTTTAATTCTTGCATATATTATATGAGACAGTTAGTAGGTTAACCAATGAACATCACAAGAGAAACGTCTGAATAAACAAAGGATGTAATTCTGTGCAAGGACATTATTCATGATAGGATTACTGAAATAGCAAGATACATAAAGCATACTGGAATTTAATAAAAGCAGTGCAGTATTGTTACTTAGATGTAGATCATCATCCTTGCAGTCAGAAATTACAAGTTAAATCCTCAGAGGGAGAGGTTGATTTTAGTCTTATCATGGGTTATGGGTTTCTATAACCCTTTCCCAAACAAGACATAGTTTTGATGTCTGTTAAAGTAATGGCTTTGGAAAACATTGAGATGTTGGTGACCTACATTTTTTTCTTTTTGTCTCAATATTTTTGGCTGCCTGGTGACCAGCATTTTTCTTTTTGTCTTATTATTTTCTGTGCTTTATTTTACACAAATCCTATCTGAATTAACACTCATTTTGTCATCTTTAGCAGTGTTCAAATTGAAACATTCTAAAGTGGTGTTGTTTGGGAAAGGGATAATCTGTGTGAGTACTTGTTCAAGTGAAGTAATTCCATGTAGCAGAATAGACAGGAATTAATCTAAGTTGAGAGGCATTTAATTGTTTCGGAATAACTGTGAAAAACAAATCCCTATAATAACAAATTTCAAAAACATGCCCTTGATATGCGGCATTGACCAAGCAGCTTGACTTAAAAATTTGAAAGAGTTATCACAGGAAAAGTCTTGTCACATGAAATGCAGATAAAATTAAGAATAACAAACTAATGACTCTTATGAGAAAATTGCATGTCCTCAATCTATCTATACAGGGGTATAGAACAGACCCTACTAACAATTTCAATGTTGACTCAGTCTGACAAGACTCCTTGTTTTCATAGTTATATATAGGGTAAAGCTTTTTGCTTGGGTTAACCCTTTCCCAAACAAGACCTGTTTTTGACGTCCCCATTGGAAAACGCTTAGGAAAACATTGAGACAAAAGAAGAAAATGCTGATAACCAGCATTTTCTTCTTTTGTCTCAATATTTTTAGAGCTATATTGTACACTAATGCCTTCCTTTTTAACATCATTCTTGTTGTCTACAGCAGCTTTTAAATCGGACAACCCTAAAATTTTGTTGTTTGGGAAAGGGACAAAGGAGGTTTCATACCACTGTTTCTGTTTTGAAGGTGGTTTTTTGTCCATTCTATGACAAAAACATAGTAAAATTCATAATTTATTGAAATAACAAACATAATGTTTTCTTTCCGTAAATGATACTTTAAAATGTTTCCAAACATGCCCTTGTATTTGCAACCCCAACAAGATTTTAGATAAGAAATTCTTGAGTGAAAAGAAGAAATCTACGCTGATGATCAACATTTTATCCTTTAATTAAGAATTCCATGATCAAAACTTTCTTTCTTGTGTAACATTTATTTTGTTTTGTCTTCTGCAACAACTTTCAAGTTGGGCGAACTAAATAATCTGTTGATAAAGAAAGGGTAAAATGTAGATTACTGTTGATATAAAATGAAATTTCAAAGATTCAGCATTCTAGTGCGAAGGCTTACAATGGATTTTAAATTGTTCGATAAAATCCCTTGTCTAAATCCTTTTCTAAACCACAACATGTTTCGACATCCAGTATTTTCTCCTTTTGCCTCAACATTTTCTGTGCTATATTGTACACAAATCTTATCTTAAATAACCAATATTTTGTCGTCTGTTGCGGGTTTGAAATTGGAACACCCTAAAATGCTGTCTTTTTGGAAAGACTTAATATACTGCTAATTGATTGACTTACTTTTGTGAATTATCCACTGTAACAGCGATCTCAAATCTCTCCAGCATTTCTATATACTGGTCTATATGGTTGTCAGGAAATCTGGGATCTTTCTCATATATCTTCACAACATCTGCTTTACTGATCTTTCCTGTACCCTCTTTAAGTTTTCTCTTTCCTTCAGGGTCCTAATGAAAAATTAAATGGATGATTATACAAAACATATTTTGAATTGCTTCAGTCATGGAGATGATAATAATGCAAGTATCTCATTTCTGAAGCAAATTTTGTTCATTTTATCATTTATTTATATTCAACTCATTTGCAGTGGAACCAGTATTTTTGTGACGGGGGTTCAAATATAAACATAAGGGGGGAGGTCATTTTCAATATGAAATAATCAGGCTACAGAGGGGAGTTTGTTTGGACCCTCTGAACCACTTCTGGATCCACTACTGCTCACTATTGCATTAATTATTGAAATATTTTTTTACATAAAATGTGCCCACTTACAATAAGTATATGTACTAGTACATCACAGAACCAGGCTGGGTCCAGGAAGTAGAGGGTGTTCAGGGCACCAATCTGATCACAGAAATGAAGCAGGGAACCTGTCTCACACAGAAACTTTGTAACTGAAATGACATTCCATGAATATACAATAAATAATCTGGTCAGAATTATAACTTGGTCACTGAAAAGACATTCGATGAATATGCAATAAATTATCTGGCTCATGTGTATTTCAAGGGCCGAGAAGTTGGTAGCGCATCAGACTCTCAGGCGTTAGGTCCCAGGTCCAGCAAACATTCTTTCTAACAAAATTGTCTCTTATCTATGTTTTGTTAACTGTCAACCTATGTGGGCAAGCAGCTGGAGGCTCAGTAAGGATGTTGTGGTAGTACAGTTATGAAAAACAACAAGAATCCATAGTTAGGCGTTCCAGCCTCCACAATATGACCATAACAGTTGAAAGAGGTGTTAAACTCCAATCAATCAATTGTATTTCAAGATAAACAAAACATTGATCTACAAAATTGAAAATGAACATCAACTTAGCCATTAACACACACAATTCTATGAAGATATACCAAAATTTGAATATGAAAATGAGCAGAGAGCACAGTGCTTACACATATTAAATTTCAGAAAAATGGACACAGGCTGAAATCTGACTTTTATATCTTATAATCATATCAATTATATTCTTTTACATGTGGTAGATAATCAATATATAATTATGTCCTATTACAGAGAGGAATTGGCCTTTTCTAGATTTTGTTACAAAGTAATTAGCAGGGGATCTGTAAATTATCTGTAAGTAAAAATTTTCATCATACAGTAAAGGAGGAGTGACATTTTTTATTCATGATTAGGATTACCATTAACCCATAATTAGATACTAGCGTCACACACTTTGTGCATTTTTGGGCATCATCCGTTATGACAGAAATTAACAAGAGATACCCTTGTCATTTTCTGAGCATCATCCATAGCAAAAGAAATTGACAAGGGATACCCTCATCAATTTCCATTGTTACTGATGATGCCTGAAGATGCATCATGTGTTTTGAGGTTAATAATTGGTTGCAATCCTTAAAACAAAATTACCATTAGCAGTTTCCTCCGCTGACAACAGATAATTATCTTGTACATTCTCTAGCAGTTCCCTAAACTCTGTCTGGGTTATAACTGGGGGTTTCTTGCTCAAGGTCAATAGGTAGGTCTTGTCCCCTATGACCTTTTCAAGGTCAAGGTAACTCTTGGGGACCTTTCTGGACACCAGTGGCTGACCCCGCCTCCCTGGTAGCTTCATGGAGTGGGCAACTTCATTGATGGTGTTCCTGAGGTCTTCTATTCCTGAAATTGTAGGTTACTGTATGTGTAGATATTTTCGCGGAGCAAAATTTTCGCGGAAGGGTCCCATTTTTCAGTTTTACAAATATTCGCGCAACTTTGAATTTGCAGAAAGACAAAATAAGAATTCTTAAATTCGCGCACAGCAAAATGAATGTAAGTGCTGGGTAAATACTCTTTCTTATTTGCAGTACCTTAAACACTCATGAGTAGGAGATTAAACTGATATTGCTCCACTGTAACTAATTGTTTTCTTTATGCATTCTAATAAATGGTTTGTTACATGTATTTCAAACCAAACAATGTCAAACAATACATTGTCCGATAAAGTGTTAAATGGTTATTCACAGTGTAATTGTTCAATTAGTTTTGATATATTTTCATCTTCTTTATTCAACAAATTAAGTCAATAAAACATATACATGTACGAACTGAATGTATATTCATGTGATGTTTATGATAAACATACATTTCAACTTACGCGAAAATTAAACTATTAAGGCAGAATTGGGAGTACAAATATTTGCGCAATCATGAATTCGCGGGCCGATGGTCAAGCGCAAATATAGTGAAAATTAGAAGCCCGCGAATATTTCTACACATACACTTACCACATAAAGTAACGCAACATTTTCAAATTTCAATATCTTTGTTTTAAACAAACCAGGATCAAAAATGGTACTTTCTATAGCTCGCAAGGAAGGATTATGATAGTAATTTTGAATGAAATATTTAAATTTCCAACAAACATGCTAGAATTACGTCCCTTTATTATTTTACGTTAAACACGTCCTGACGTCTTGGAAGTTAAGAAACAATCCTAAAAGATAGTTTTACTGATAGTGTGTCGTCAGTTACACAGTAAAAACACACTAAGAATGTCACTGAGCGCACTAATCTTCAAGTCATAACTTCCGGAAAACAGCCGTCGACATAACACTTTAATTTGAGTTCTGAAATATTCAATTGGTGTGGACTAAAAAGCTTGACGTCAATTTTTTCTTCAATTTCAAGGTTGTTACATTTTATAGCAAACGCCAAAGTGCAGGATCGATCCAGATTATCGACTGGGCCAGTTACAATCGGTCTGTAAGGTATTAGCCAAAAAAAACAAACCGTTTTATATCTGTTATTGACTAAATTTTGGGATAATTTTCGCCATTTTAGACAACTTATCCATCCAACGACGGTCTGATCCAGTTTAAGAGCCGCAGGTCTGTGCTTCAGATGTTTGCATAAAGTCATGGAATTCACCTTAATGCCCAGGCAGGCGGGCGGGGACAAACAAATGGAATGCCAAAGGCGATACTCGTAAGTAAGTTGACAATGTGTTGCGCCTTGTTGTCCCTGATATTATGTAGGAAGACTCAATGGCATGTTGCAAAAGGATGGCGCTCCTGCACAAACTACTGCTTTCACACGACGGTTGTGCAGCAAAACAAGGTAACTGCCCTTATTCGAGAACACGTCTGCTATCGAACACTTTTTGGGATTGTCTGAAGAGGTGCGTTCGTGGTAGTCTTAATCCTCCAACAAACCTGTTTTGCGAACGAACAATCCTTCAGGATGAGTGGACTAAGTTTCTTTAACATCAAACCGCTCCAAAAATGGTGTCGATGTGACGAACATGTCAGTTGTTTATGAATACAAGGGATGATTATAACCATGAAATTGTTTGTGACTTTTGAATTTACACCGGGTGTCATTGGGTTGAAATTTCTATCTGTAAATGTCTTAGCATATTTATGATGTTTCGTTTACTGTTCGATGAAATATTACTTATGATGTCAAAACAAAAATATCCTTAAATTTATCAACAAGTTTTCAGATATTTGATATTGAATGAGTGTTGCGTTACTTTATGTGGTCAGTGTACAGTATATTGAGTTTAGTCATATTCAACAAGTAGTGAAAACTTATTTATTCTACATCGATTGGGACTAAAGCTATAAGCTTATTTGATTTCCTCTTGATTATGCTTCCAGAAAAAAACACCAGTAGATCTACTTGCGCCAAATGTGTGGGCCAACAAAAAGCCCTAGAACAACCTCCGCTATCTGGGATCGAAATCGGAACCTCTTGGTCAAGAATATGATGCTCAATCTCTAGATAACTGGCACCACTCAACAGTTGAGGTTGAATGGAGAAACTCTCCAAGGATTTAGAAGAATTATTTCAAACACAGAATGGATTTATGATACAAGTCCAATGGGTTACCACAGTGGTAGATTTGATAAATTTAAACATGTACTTACTTTAACCCTTTCCCAAACAAGAACAGGTTTTGACGTACTCAGTAGAATAGGCTTCAGAAACATGATAATCAGCATTTTCTTTCTTTGCCTCAATACTTTCTACTTAAAATTTTAACTCTGGGTGAATGACTCAAGTTGTTGTTATTATTATTAATTTTATTTGTTATTAAAGTAAAATTTGTGTACAATAAAGCATAGAATATGTCGAGGCAAAAGGAGAAACTATAATGTCAAATCCAGATCTTGTTTTGGAAAGGGTTAAACCTTTCACAAACAAGACCGGGTTTTGAAGTCCCTAATAGAAAATGCTTGGGAAAACATTGAGGCAAAAGAAGAAAGTACTGGTGACCAGCACTTTCTCCTTTTGCCTCAATATTTTCTGGGCTATAACATGCATATTTTCTCCTTTTAATATGATTTATTTTGTTGTCTGCAACCCCTTTGAATTTGGAACACCCTAAAATGTTGTCGTTTGGGAAAGGGTTAAGAAAGGATTTTACCTCGCTTACTAATACAGTCCACAGCACACACTCTAGGTGGGTGACTCAAGTTGTTGTTTCTGTCTAGCTCTTGTCTGATTAGCTCCTCCCTCTGTCTTAATTCCTCATCCCTGATTGGCTGACGATCAACAAATGTACCAATCAAAACAATGCTGTAATACTGGGAGGTGGCCTGTAAGAAGTAAACACAATTGAATCAGCCATTATCAACTTCTGCACATTTCTATTGGTTGGGGTTATTATGCTATCACATTCATGGATGTCACCATATTGAATGTGAAAGCAAATGCATGCAAACAACTACATCAAAATAAAACAAATGTCTTTAATATGTTATAATTCAAGTGAAATATGTTGTTAACAACCGCAAAAATCACTTTAATTTAATATCTGGTAAAAACTATACCGCATTTATGAGGATGTAATCCACTTTTAAATGTTGTTTCAAAATATTTTCTGATGTAGTGCTAAAGAGTTGTGTAGTCTGCATCCAGTGTTGTGATTGCCGAGCAATATGTACATAAAATGTACAAGATGGCTACCTAATACATCCGAGGGATTTTAACCCATTACCACACATTGACTCTCTTTGAGTCCCCACAAAATAATGGTAAAGGAAAACATCATGGAAAATGAAGAAATGGCTTGTCACAAGCAATTTCTTCATTTCCCACAATGTTTTCCATCCATAAAGACATAAAAATTAACAAGAGGACCATGATGGTCCTATATCGCTCACCTGAACCAAAATGATATGAGCAACTCTTTTGTTCAATTCAATAAATTTATATTTATGACTTTAAGACTGAAAACGAAATTATGGTCAATAACGTGAAAATCGAACTCATCCAAGATCTTATGGTGCCCAACATTGTGTCCAAGATTTGTCTTGTCTGATAAATAATTGTGGATTCTGGAGTATAAGCAAGGTCGAAAACAGCCGCAAACAGCAACTTTGTCAAATTCAAGGGCACATAACGCTCTCGACTTTTTGATCAGATCAGGCTGAAAATGAAACTCATCCAAGATCTTATGATCCCCAACATTGTGTCAAAGTTTTGTCTTGATTGATCAATAATTGTAGATTCTAGAGTATAAACAGGGTCGAAAACAGCCGAAAACGGTTATTTTATCAAATTCAAGGGCACATAACTCTCGACTTTCTAGTCAGATCAGGCTGAAAATCAAACTCATCTGAGATCTTATGATACCCAACATTATGTCCAAGATTTGTCTTGATTGGTCAATAATTGTAGATTCTAGAGTGTAAACAAGGTCGAAAACAGCCGAAAACAGCAATTTTGTCAAATTCAAGGGCACATAACTCTCGACTTTTTTATCAGATCGGACTGAAAATCAAACTACTCCAAGATCTTATTGTCTCAAACATTGTGTTCAAGTGTTACCTTAATTGATAAATAATTGTGGATTCTAGAGTGTAAACAATGTCAAAAAAGCAGAAAACGGCAATTTTATCAAATTCAAGGGCACATTACTCTCAGCTTTCTGATCAGATAACACTGAAAATCACACTCATCCAAGGTCTTATGCTCCCCAACATTGTGTCCAAGTTTTGTCTTGATTTATTAATAATTGTAGATTCTAGAGTGTAAACAAGGTTGAAAACAGCCAAAAATGGCAATTTTGCCCAATTCAAGGGCACATAACTCTCATCTTTCTGATCAGATCAGACTGAAAATCAAACTCATCCGAGATCTCATGGTCCCCAACATTGTGTCCAAGTTTTGTCTTGATTGATGAATAATTGTAGATTCTAGAGTGTAAACAAGGTCGAAAACAGCCCAAAATGGCAATTTTGTCGAATTTAAGGGCACATAACTCTCGTCTTTCTGGTCAGATCAGACTGAAAATCAAACTCATCCGAGATCTTATGGTCTTCAATCTTATGTCCAAGATTTGTCTTGATTGATCAATAATTGTAAATGCTAGAGTGTAAACAATGTCAAAACTAGGTATTTTTCGCATTCAAGGGCAGATAACTCCTGACTTTCTGGTTCAATCTGACCCATAATCGAACTCATCCGAGATCTTATGGCCATACATGTTTTGACCAAGTTTGGTCAAGATTGGCTTATATTTGTAGATGCTAGAGTGTAAACACGAAATTGTGAACGGACGGACAGACGGACAGACAGACGGACGACGGACAAAAAGTGACCACAATAGCTCACCTTGAGCACTTTGTGCTCAGGTGAGCTAAAAATTCCATTCACTTAAAATTGTCGTCTTCAGGATCTTTCAATTTGGACCAACCTAAAATTTCATCGTTTGGTAATGGGTTAAGAGTAGGGATGACTATTGCACGCTAAAATGACTATTGCGATAGTATTGCTATTGACCAAATTGCTATCACGATAGTATTGCTATTGTAGGTTGCTATTGCAATACTATTGCGATACTATTGTTATACGCTTTAAGTGCTATAAATGGATATTTTTTCATTAAAAATCACATTTCCTGAATATTTTACATATATGAATTAATTTGCAGAATCATTAAATAAATAATCTGAAGGAAGAGAGCGACATTTCATGATTTGAGTAGCCTGTCATTGATGTCTGATATTCAAGAGACAGATTTTTTGCTAAAATTAGACAAAGTCATGTGACAAATTGCTATTTTTAGAACAAATTGCTATTTTTAGAACTATCAAAACTATTGCGATAGTGGAAACAACTATTGCGATACTATTGATATTGCCAGTTGCCTATCACGATAGCACTATTGCAGAGGTCACTATTGCGATATATCGATAGTCCGATGTATCGTTACATCCCTAGTTAAGAGACCAGAAACACCCAAGGTGTTCCAAATTTTTTCGAAGGAAAAAAAATCCAGTCTAAAATTAAGTCGAAATTCATACCTGTATATTGTTCAGCCATTTTCCGATCTGCTCCATTTCTGACTCTATGGACCAAAAGTCCCACACTAGAAGGTAGAGTGTATGTTTGGTGAACAAACTATGGTGTATAAGTGTGTAGGAATCATCGCCAGCAATGTCCCAAACATTCAACTTTACTTCTGACTTCTTCTCTCCTTGCATTATCTACAGAACAATAACAAACTATGGTGTATTAGTGTGTAGGAATCATCGCCAGCAATGTCCCATACATTCAACTTTACTTCAGACTTCTTCTCTCCTTGCATTATCTACAGAACAATAACAAACTATGGTGTATAAGTGTGTAGGAATCATCGCCAGCAATGTCCCAAACATTCAACTTTACTTCAGACTTCTTCTCTCCTTGCATTATCTACAGAACAATAACAAACTATGGTGTATTAGTGTGTAGGAATCATCGCCAGCAATGTCCCAAACATTCAACTTTACTTCAGACTTCTTCTCTCCTTGCATTATCTACAGAACAATAACAAACTATGGTGTATAAGTGTGTAGGAATCATCGCCAGCAATGTCCCAAACATTCAACTTTACTTCAGACTTCTTCTCTCCTTGCATTATCTACAGAACAATAATAAACTATGGTGTATAAGTCGTCGCATTATTCTTATAATGTTCTAACCCGACTTTTTACACTTTCGAGAAAATCGAGTTTGAAATTTCAACCTTTAATAACTTTTTTACTATGAATCCGATTTTGGCAGAACAAAAATATGTGATTCAAATATTTTTGTTCTTTCTTATTCTATTAAAATTGTATTTTTTGGTTAAATACAACTTTTGTTATTTCGATTTTTTGATTTTCAGTGAGAAAAGAAATTTGATATTTTATTCATTTTTGTTAATCTTATAATGTTCTATCTATGCCTATCAATGCCATTTATTCATCAATAAAGATGCAGTTAGAACATTATAATTGTAAACATTGATGGTGGACAATACGGGACTGAATAAATTCTTTTATTTCATTTTCTAATAGAACACTTTAATACTCAAACTTTTGAATCACGTGACTTAAAAAAGCTGATATCATTGATATCATTGGACGATATTCACTTAGAACATTATAATGTTGACAAAAAGGTGAAAGGGGCACAGATAGAACATTCTGTTACTGGGAATCTATTGAACCAAACTCAATTTTAACAATCTGTAACCACCATCCGATAGAACACTCCAAGACGATTCCAACGGTACCAAAATCTCAATTTTCACAAAAAATGAGTTAGAACATTATAAGAATAAGGCGACGAAGTGTGTAAGAATCATCCCCGGCAATGTCCCAAACATTCAACTTTACCTCAGCTTTCTTCTCTCCTTGCATTATCTACAGAACAATAACAAACTATGATGTATAAGTGTGTAAGAATCATCGCCAGCAATGTCCCAAACATTCAACTTTACCTCAGCTTTCTTCTCTCCTTGCATTATCTACAGAACAATAACAAACTATGATGTATAAGTGTGTAAGAATCATCGCCGGCAATGTCCCAAACATTCAACTTTACCTCAGCTTTCTTCTCTCCTTGCATTATCTACAGAACAATAACAAACTATGATGTATAAGTGTGTAAGAATCATCGCCGGCAATGTCCCAAACATTCAACTTAACTTCAGACTTCTTCTCTCCTTGCATTATCTACAGAACAATAACAAACTATAATGTATAAGTGTGTAGGAATCATCGCCAGCAATGTCCCAAACAATCAACTTAATTTCAGACTTCTTCTCTCCTTGCATTATCTACAGAACAATAACAAACTATGGTGTATAAGTGTGTAAGAATCATCGCCTGCAATGTCCAAAACATTCAACTTAACTTCAGACTTCTTCTCTCCTTGCATTATCTACAGAACAATAACAAACTATAATGTATTAGTGTGTAGGAATCATCGCCAGCAATGTCCCAAACAATCAACTTAATTTCAGACTTCTTCTCTCCTTGCATTATCTACAGAACAATAACAAACTATGGTGTATAAGTGTGTAGGAATCATCGCCGGCAATGTCCAAAACATTCAACTTAACTTCAGACTTCTTCTCTCCTTGCATTATCTACAGAACAATAACAAACTATAATGTATAAGTGTGTAGGAATCATCGCCAGCAATGTCCCAAACAATCAACTTAACTTCAGACTTCTTCTCTCCTTGCATTATCTACAGAACAATAACAAACTATAATGTATAAGTGTGTAGGAATCATCACCAGCAATGTCCCAAACATTCAATTTAACTTCAGACTTCTTCTCTCCTTGCATTATCTACAGAACAATAACAAACTATAATGTATTAGTGTGTAGGAATCATCGCCAGCAATGTCCCAAACAATCAACTTAATTTCAGACTTCTTCTCTCCTTGCATTATCTACAGAACAATAACAAACTATGGTGTATAAGTGTGTAGGAATCATCGCCGGCAATGTCCAAAACATTCAACTTAACTTCAGACTTCTTCTCTCCTTGCATTATCTACAGAACAATAACAAACTATAATGTATTAGTGTGTAGGAATCATCGCCAGCAATGTCCCAAACATTCAACTTAACTTCAGACTTCTTCTCTCCTTGCATTATCTACATAACAATAACAAACTATAATGTATAAGTGTGTAGGAATCATCGCCCGCAATGTCCCAAACAATCAACTTAATTTCAGACTTCTTCTCTCCTTGCATTATCTACAGAACAATAACAAACTATGGTGTATAAGTGTGTAGGAATCATCGCCGGCAATGTCCAAAACATTCAACTTAACTTCAGACTTCTTCTCTCCTTGCATTATCTACAGAACAATAACAAACTATGGTGTATAAGTGTGTAAGAATCATCGCCTGCAATGTCCCAAACATTCAACTTAACTTCAGACTTCTTCTCTCCTTGCATTATCTACAGAACAATAACAAACTATGGTGTATTAGTGTGTAGGAATCATCGCCGGCAATGTCCAAAACATTCAACTTAACTTCAGACTTCTTCTCTCCTTGCATTATCTACAGAACAATAACAAACTATGGTGTATAAGTGTGTAAGAATCATCGCCTGCAATGTCCAAAACATTCAACTTTACTTCAGACTTCTTCTCTCCTTGTATTATCTACAGAACAATAACAAACTATGATGTATAAGTGTGTAGGAATCATCGCCAGCAATGTCCCAAACATTCAACTTAACTTCAGACTTCTTCTCTCCTTGCATTATCTACAGAACAATAACAAACTATGGTGTATAAGTGTGTAAGAATCATCGCCTGCAATGTCCAAAACATTCAACTTTACTTCAGACTTCTTCTCTCCTTGCATTATCTAAAGAACAACGTGTGTTTGTGATTCACAAATGCCCCCAAAATGGCCAATGTAAACTTTTCGGATGTACAGACAGACCGACAGGCTGATTCAAAGACAGACAGATGGACAAAAGAACAATATGGACCCAATCTTTCAATACCAGGGCATAAAAATATGATAAATGTTTTTTGTTCAGGAATAAGTTGTAGTAACAGCATTTAACCCTTTCGTTTACAGAATTATTTCCCAGAAATGACTATTTTCCTTATTTCCAAGCACTTCATGTATACACATGCATAAAAGATGGATTTTAATAGCAGAATACCCATAAACCTATATATCACTGGAAAGGTTATTCAACTTTCTTTCACAATATGACGAGTAACTGATAGAAAATATGCATCTCATTAAAATCTCAACCTCTAGCCCTACCACCCCTGTCAGGCCTCCTGCCACGACCCTCGACCACCCCACCCCTACCATTTGGGACTGGATTCGGTTTAGGGTTATCAGAATCACTATCGGAGTCACTATTCGAAGTCCGGAAACATTTCTAATATTCAAATCACCTTTTTTTCCAAAAACAAGAGCTGTCCGAAGACAGCGCGCTCGACTTTCTAAGTGCTTAGTAGAAAGGGGGCATAACTCCAAATATAGTGGAGCCAGGGTATTGGGCCCTGGCAGTAAGGTAGAGGGTGTGATGGTGAATAAGTATTCCAAGTTTGGGTTGAATCCCTTTGATAGTATGGAAGTTATTGATGTTTGACAAAACTTTAATCTTGGTTGCAACGCCGACGCCAACGCCGACGCCCGGGTGACAGTATAAGCTCTCATTTTCTTCGAAAAGTCGAGCTAAAAATCAGTGTAATCGCTATCATCATCGTCAGGCACTGACATGAGGATTCGCCGGAGCTCTTCTGCAGAATATTGAACCCTCCTGGCCACGCTTACAGCTCATAAAACCCAAAAACTGCATTTTTCTTCACATTTTACGAGAACATAACAATATTGCGCAATTATTATTTCAGCTTAATCCGGTGTCATGATAACTTAAACGGTGTGTAAAAATCGCTTTTAAAAGCCGATGCACCCCTAAACAATATAAGCGTTCCTAAAGCGCGCTTGCAAACGAAAGGGTTAATGTGACCAACAATTTGTATAGTTTGTATAGTTTGTATAGTGACTATTGTAAACTTGTACCAAACAATAAATTCTGTTGTAACAGTACTTATAAGGGCAGCAGACTTTATGTGCAACACTATTTCAATGATATTGAACTTTCTATTCTTGAACAATCTAAGATATCTTATTTTAAATGTTTTCATTACAGAATTAATTTATGTCATTAAAATTTTAGACATTCATTGTTTCCTCATCTGGATAGCCCATTCCAAATGACAAAATTTTAGACTGGTTCAAATTCGTAGATATTGCAGATGGCAATTCAAAGTGAATGGAAATTCACATATTAAATTTTGGTCGTTCTGGGTAGAAAACATTGTGGGAAATGAAGAAATTGCTTGTCACAAGCATTTTCATCATTTTCCACAATATTTTCCAAAGCCGTTACCTAGTACAGCGTCAAAAATCCTTATTTTTTGTGTGGGAACAGGTTAAGAATATCAGTCATTAAAATTTAAGCCATTCAATGTTTCCTTGTGTGGAGAATTTTAATACAAGAAAACTGGCTTTACATTTCGTTTTACCTCTTCTCTGGAAATGCTTCTATTCTCTGGGACAGAGTTATCTTTCTTGATGCATATTTACACCAATCAATTAATTATTTCAGTCATTATATTTTCAACCACTCTATGTTTACTCATGGGAAGAAGGCTTAAAGAAGGTACTTACAGGAAAACTGGCTTTACATTTCAGTACTAACTCTTCTCTTGAAATACTTCTACTCTCTGGGACAGAGTTACCTTTCTTGTTTGCCAAAATACTTACAAGAGTTGTCTTTCCATTATCCTGCCCACAATATTTCTACTTAGTAAGTGGAGCATCAAAATGTGTCATTGAGTTGGAGTGGCTTAAAGGTACTTACAGGAAAACTAGCTTTACGTTTTGGGATCACCTCTTCTCTCATGATGCTACTACTTTCTGGGACAGAGTTACCTTTCTTGTTGGCCAAAATGTTCACAAGAGTTGTCTTTCCCTTATCCTGCAAGTAGTAGTTATAACAATCTTTTTTACCCACTGCCAGATGGCAACAATTTTAGTATGATCTAAATTTAAAGATGTTGCATGAAAGTGAATGAATTTAGGCATGTTTGTTTTTTTTGGGTAGAAAATATTGTTGGAAATGAAGAAATTGCTTGTCACAAGCATTTTTTCACAGCATTTTCCAAAGCCATTATATTGTGGGGAGTCAAAAAGAGGCATTGTGTGGCAATGGTTGAAGGTATGCTCATACAGCAAGGATAGTTGCAGCTTGGTAACATGATTTCCAATGGCATCATTTATAGTGATATGGTTGGAAATGTCATTGTAGCATTAAAAAGTCTTTAATGGTCTTATCTTACACTTTCCAAAACATCAAAAATTTGAGGTGGTCAAACTTAAAAGCTGTGGCAGACAACAAACACAGAAAATATTGAGACAAATGATGAAAATGTTGCTTATCAGCATTTTCTTCTTTTATCTAAATGTTTTCCATAGCTTTTACTATAAGGGACGTCAAAACCAGGTCTTGTTTGGGAAAGAATTTTAAAATAAGTCAAAGTCAATCATATCAGTACAAGATTAGCCATGTAAAAGTCTAGTAGATTTTAAGAAAGTTGAAGGGTAGGCCATGTGAGCCAAGATCTCAATTAAGAAATTGCTGGTAAACAACTATCTTCATTTTCAAAAATGGATTAATTTCATTATCACAAACTCCCAAATGACTAAATTAAAGACAAATCCAAATTAGGAAAAAGGTGTATGAGAATATTATAGTTACAAGAAGAAGAGAAATGTGTGTTTAAAGCTGCATAACATTGAGAGAAAAGGAGAAAATACTTATACTCAGCATTTTCCTCTTCTCTCTCATTATTTTCCAAAAATTCTTTCCAAAAGGAATTATTTGAAGAAAATCATAAATTGACTTCAGTACAATGCCTCACCTTTTTACCAAGAACTATTGTCTTGATTTTGTTGTATTCCTTATGATCTCTCAGCTTCTCCATGAAACTGTTTAAAATAGACTTGGTTCTGTTCACTATACCAACTGTGAAAAATGAAAAATGATGAAAGCCAATAAAAAAAATGCACAATGCAAAAAATTAATATGAAAAAAACATTCTAAGGAAATACTTACAACATAAAAGTGCAAAGGAAAAATGAATGTTAACATGGAAGCCTCATACATACCAGGGTTTTCTATGATGCACAAGTGTCATTATCGCAATTTCAAAACAAATGGCCCCTAAAAAATTACCTTTGAGTCATTGATGATGTAAAATTTATAATCAAGCTTTCTGCAAATGAAATGTATAATTATGATTTGACCTCCCAAAGTTCTAGAAATGACCCCTAATTTTGAAAGCAAGGGGGCCAGAAGGACCCTTTTAAAAATTCTTATTCCCAGGGAAAACACAACATACCATCATCAGGGAAGTCCTTGACATTATCAATATTCATCCCCTTCAGTTTCAGCATACCACAGTTCTTCAGCTTACCCAACTCTATAGGTAAAGTCTTTATCAACGGATTTCTGTAAGTAAAGAACATTTATAACTATCAACATTGTGTGACCTTGCCAAAACCTGATGCATACAAGTGAAAGGTTTTACATGAACAAGTTTATCGCTTTTCAATGAAAAACCTCTTAACTGCAGCTTGTTTTAATCTGCAGTTACGAGGTTTTCGTTGAAAAGCAGCGATATAATAATCTGATCAGGATAATATAAGTACAGTCGAAACTCGTTGTGTTGACATCGGATGAGTCGATACTCCGGATAAGTCGAAGTGTTTTCAAAGTCCCAACTTTGTCCCTTCTTTGTTTCATATAAATTTCGATGTTTATGTCGAGTTAGGAAAATGGTCAACTTCTGATGAGTCGATTTTTTTTGGCCAGTCGGTATGAAAAGTTCACCTTAAAATTACCTGTTGAGCTCGTTAATTGATTAGCAAAGTCACTTTGTCTAGGCTGTCAAACCCCAACTTGAGGCGATTAACATATTTTCGAACAATAGGGATTAAAATCTTGATCGAAAGGTGTGAAAGCTGGGCTGATCGCATTCTGCTGTCAGTTCACCGTGAGATTGCACTAACCATGAAAAATACACACGAAAGAAAGGCTGTTTGCAGACGACGCTTGTTACCCAAATTTTGTCAATAACAGGAGTAATTTTAAGCTTCCGTTTTCATTTTACTTGAAATATTCTAACATCATACAATATTTACACATACACTGGTAAATACGACCCCTCTTTCCCGAATAGTAATTTCAGATCGCCGTTTTAGCCAAAGCCCGACTTCCGCCAAAGACTTCCGGGAAAAATTTAGGGTTTTGATGGCTGGTGTTTGTGTCGAACTTCGGATAAGTCGAAGTATTTTCAGCAGCCCACAAAAGTCGACACAACGAGTTTCGACTGTATATAAATTTATGTAATAAAGTAAAGAACAAAAGGCAAAGTGTACAAAATAGATGTCAGAAAAGTACCGTGGCAAGTTTGAACTTAGCTACATATTTTCTGAGCTATTTTGTCGTACAACACCATTATTGAACAAATGCTTCACAGAATGGCACATAATATACCAGACAGAACTCTAGCAATGTTATAGTTCAAGGGGAGATAACTGAACAATACCTAGAATTATCTTCACTTCACTTGCATTCAATATGCCAATTTTGAATTTATACTGATGGAAAATGCATGAGTTGCACAAATCAAAATTTATATTGGACAGTTTTTCAATTCAAGGTCAAATAATTCAAGAACAACAAGAGTTATCTGCATTTCAAATATGGCTATCACTACTAGATGCCATGGAGATTCTTTTGCAAGTTCTTCTAATAGGAACTGTAGGTGAAGGTGCAAAATTACTAAAAGACTGACAGACAGGCAGATGGATGATCAAACGGATGGACAACCTGGACATGCAAGAGGACCACCATGGTCCTTAATCACTCACCTGAACCTAGATAGAATGAAAGTCACAATGTTGTCAAGTAAAGAGCACATAATTTAAGATGTGAGATTATAATCCAGCTGAAAAACTGCTTTCATAATCTTGAATGACCAATATTTGTGGCCGTTACAGTTAAAATAAAGTGGCAGAAAACAACAATTTTGTCACAGTCAAGGGCCCATAACTCTGTTCTAAAAACGATATTCTCATCAACAATATGTCATAGTTTTTTTTTATTGGTCAATACTTATTGCTGTTTCAGTGAAAACAAAGTCGAAAACGGCAATTTTGTCACCGTCAAGGGCACACAATTCTGGTTTTTCTAGATTAATCAATCTGAAAAATTGAAACACTTAGGATCTTATGGTCACCAAAATTGTGACCAAGTTGTGTCTTGATTGGTCAATATTTGTGTATGTTAGAGTGAAAACAAAGTAAAAAACGGTAATTTTAAGAAATTCAAGGGTCAATAACTCTGTTTTTTTCTAGTCCAATCAAGCTGAAAATTTAATTCATCTAGGACCTTATGGTCACCAACATTGTGGCCAAATCTTGTCTTGATTGGTCGAAAAATGTAGATGCTACAGAGTAAACAAAGTCTAAAGTCGAAAACAGCAATTTTGTCAAATTCAAGGGCACATAACTCCAGACTTCTTACTCTGATCACACTGAAAATCAAATTCATTCAAGATTTTATAATTACCTACTTTGTGGCCATATTTTGTCTTGATTGGTCGATATATTTGGATAATAGAGTGGTATAAAGTCAAAACTAGCAATTTTTGACGTTCAAGGGCACTTAAATCCGTACTTCCTTGCCCGATCTCACCGAAAATCAAACTCATTCGAGAACTTATAGTCATACATATTTTGACCAAGTTTGATTAAGATTGGTCAATATTTGTGGGTGCTAGACATGGGCATAGCAAGAAATTTATTTATATTACGCACAAGTGCTCTAGGCCCGAGAGGAGGAGAGCAGGAGATAGGGTATCCCTGCTCTTAATAGGGTTCAGGGGTCTCCCCCAAGGAAAGTTTGATTTTTTAGACTTGTTTCCATGCATTCTATTGGCATTTTGAGACACAAAAATGGCAAAACTGACCTTCAAAACTATACCAAGCAACCTACTACCCATTCGCGTTTTTTCTACATTATGCATGTGCATATAATGGGTAATGGGCCCTATGCCCTTGCTAGAGTAGTAACACCAGAATGTGAACAGACAGACGGACGGAAGCCAACGGACAAAAAGTGACCACAATTGCTTACCTTGAGCACTTCCCGCTAAGGTGAGCTAATAACATAATACAACCCTTTTGGAATATAAATAGTTAACCCATTACAAGATGACATGATTTCGGACCATTCGAAGTTTAAAGATGTTGCAGATGATAATTTCAAATGCTTGGAATTTAACATTTTTTGGTGTTTTTTGTGTAGAAAATGTTGTGGGAAATGAAGAAATTGCTCGTCACAAGCAATTTCTTCATTGCCCACAATGTTTTCTACAAAGAAAGGCAAAAACAATTATAAAATTTGAAACTTGCAATTGTTGTCTGCAACATATTTGAATTTAGACCAGTCTAAAGTTTTGTCGTTCAGAAATGGGTTTAAAACACTTACTCAGACAAGTCGAGCACTTCCAGCATTTTTAGGTTACATACAGACGGAGGAACACAATCTAAATTGTTGTTGGCCAGTCGTAGTTCCTTTAGACAGGAAGCCAGGACCTCTGGGAAACATAGAGTGGATCCATCCTCTATAGACAAAGATGTTGCAGATGATAATTTCAAATGATTGGTATTTTACATTTCTTTGTGTTTTTTGTTTAGAAAACATTGTGGGAAATGAAGAAATTGCTTGTGAAAAGCAATTTCTTCATTTCCCACAATGTTTTCTACAAAGAAAGGCCAAACAATTATAAAATTTTGAAACTTGCAATTGTCGTCTGCAACACCTTTGAATTTGGACCAGTCTAAAAATGTTCCATCTGGTAATGGGTTTAAAGACTTACTCGGACAAGTCGAGTACTTCCAGCGTTTTGAGGTTACATACGGACGGAGGAACACAATCTAAATTGTTGTTGGCCAATCGTAGTTCCTTTAGACAGGATGCCAGGACCTCTGGGAAACATAGAGTGGATCCATCCTCAGTTGACAGACTTAGTCTGTTTTTGGATTGTAGAGTTTTAAATGTAAACCTGAAGGTAAAGGGAATATGAATCATCAATTTTACCTTAAGAAAATGGTTAATTTCTGCATTTTCCACAATGTTTTCTGCCAAGAAAGTCATAAAATTTCAAAATTCTATCAACTTCAAATGTTGTCCACAATTTCCATCAAATAAGAATAGTGTTATTTGGGATAGGTGTTATGAGTTGATCAAAAAATTGAATGATAGAAGTTTTAAGGCCCTATAAATAATTGAATGGTTGATGAGTTGTTTTATCTAGCAACACTATTGAAACAGAATTAAATTAAACTTTAAATGGGTCTATACAGAATACAATATCCATGGAAAGCTTACTTTATTTTTGATGGAGATTTTTCAGTAGGTTGTCCGAGTTTATTATTCTGTAAGTTGAGTGTATGTAGACGTCCACACTCCCAAACATCTGGAGCTGGGAGCCTTTCTATCTTGTTGTCAGACGCTATCAAATCAGCAAGCACACCTGCAAAATCAGTTAGAAATACAATGTATGAAGTTTGTGATGTGGAATTCATCAAAATAATGTCAAAATATTTTCATGCTAGATATAATTCATGTTGTTTTAAATTGAAACATCATAATTTTAATTGAACATTTTTTGTTTGTCAGTTTCAACAAAATTATAAATATCCATTTAGATTTTTAATACCTTTTTTCCATTTGTAAAGGTTTATATAGCTTTGCCAGAGTGAAATTTGGTCTAAGTAAGGTTCCAACCACTGTAGATAAAAGTCAAGAAACACAGCAAAATAAGGGGTACAGAAACATCCTGCTGTTCTGAATGAGTTTGAAAAGTACTACCAAGGTACTGCTTTGAGCTTCTTAATACATTACCAGACAGCAAAAGTTTGGACCGTTCTCTAAATTAAGAGAAGTTGCAGAAGACAATTTCAAGTGCACGAAACTTGACATATTTTAGTCTTTCTGTGTAGAAATTATTGTGGAACTTTCCCTTCTTTGGTTCAGATGAGGTTAATCACCATACTATTGTAAATACATGTATTAGCTTACTTAATCTGACCACTCCTTCATTGATCTCATTTAGCCTGTTATGACTTATGTTGAGATACTTGAGTGTACTACACCAGTATTTCTCTGTATCTACAGGGAATCTTTCTAACTGGTTCTCTGACAGGTTCAATGTTTCCTACAGAAGACAGTTTCATATGACAAATGATTATTGTGTTGATCACAAAGTCTTACAAATTGAAAAATCTTAAATAGGCAATACGATAAACAAACACGCCCCTCAATATCTACCAATAGATGTCGCCTAAGTCGATTATCATCTATCTGACTATCTCCTTTGGGCATTCTGGGCTAACTAATTTCAAGATGTCAGCACACATAAAATGCACACACATGGTGCATACTGTCACAGTCAAATTTGCTTCAAACACTTGCTTCAAGTAAAATGAATAATCAGATTTGAATTAATTCCTGTATAAAATTGAGATTAAAAGTAAACTTTTTTATGTAGTAAATGTAGCAAAATTTCTTGCAATTTCCGGCTTGCTACTTTTTGGAGACAGGATTTTAGAGTTATCAGCTAAAACGAGTTAAGTGTATCAAATACGAGAAATACCTGTCCCATGGACCTAAGAAGCTATGTTTGTACAATTATATTGATGAATCGTCTTTAACATAATGTCATAGGGGTGGTCAATTAGAAATAATAACAAAACCCCATATATCTGATGAAATATGTGAGAGTAATGTCTCGATAAGTCGGAAAATGGGTAAAAAACAGCTGTCCCACCTCGGGGGTGGTCCAGTTCATCACTTTTGTACGGAGAGTACATATATAATACATATACAGTATACCTAGTATCCCAACCAGTAGCTTTTCCAAATTGTTTTAGTGGTGAAATAAAGAAATTCAAGATAAATGCATTTTTCTGCAAACAATTATGCATATGTCCCATGGTCTGGTGTGAATTACGTTATTTAGTTTTACACACATCCTAAAACGAAACCATGTTTTGAATACATGATATTAAATATCATTTATAAATAGTCAACAGCATGTGCAAACACATTGTATTACTCTTGAAAGTAGCAGTAGATTATAGTAAGTCACACTTTGCAATGAAGGAAGCTACCCCGCTCAAGGAGCAGTAAATGTGAATTACGTTAATGCTTTTTAAAATATCACACAATCAACGCTTAAGTTAAATACATAGTTTGGCATGTACCTACACATGTGTAGATTACATAAACCAAGAAGAACATTTCTCTTCAGAATTATTACCTGTGGAATTTTATTGTATGTTCAAAATTGTGAATTACGTGTCTGTGAATTACGTTACGCCATTTTTCTTTCCATAAAATATTTTATTCATTAAATGTCGCAAAATTAGAAACACTTAAGTCATGTTTTAAATATTTATTAAATTCAAGTAGTCAATTGATAGTAAAACCGAAATATGTCAATGTGAAAAATCTAAGACTGAAACTATAGTGGGACATTTTTCGTTCGTATTTGATACACTTAACTCGTTTTAGCTGCATACGCAACGCATAGTGATTAAGCCAAAATAGGATAAAGTAATGCGCCAAATCAGTCAGTCCAAAAAAATATAGACAGGAAATTTTAGACTGACTACTTAGTCAATGACACACCCTTCAAACCTTTAAAGAGTACAATGTATCTATTTTTGTAACTAGATGGCAACACTCAATACATGTTAATTGAATGTTCTTTATATTTCAATTATGCCAATTCTACTTTGAAAATTATGTGATTGATAATAGTTTATTATTTTTTTGACAAAATGCACAATCAATCTGAGGTGCTCTAAAATCATTTTAAAACTAGAACTGTCGCAAAGCGGACAAATACCCCCACTAGCGCGTTGTCACTGAAAAAGTGCTAAAGTTCAAAGTGGCATAACTCTGAAACTACTGCCTGGATCAAGATGAAAATTGCAGGTGCACAACTTCATATGATAGGAAACAACCTGCTAAAATTTCAGCAAAATCGGTCAAAAACTGTGGGAGGAGAAGAGGACACAAAATTATGTCCACCGACGGATGGACGGACAGACGGACGGACAACCTGAATCCAGTATACCCCCCCATAACTTTATATTCAGATTAACCACTCTGAAACCTTGAAATTTTCAAATCTTACCATCTGGCATTCCCAGGGTTGAGGAAATGTTGTCAGACAGTTATTCTGTGCCCTAAGGTGTTGCAGACTTTTACATCTATGGATGTCTGATGGTACCATCTGTAAAACATTGTGGGAAATGTCCAGGGTCTTCAGTGAGTCACAGCACCAGTCCTTCTTACTCACAACTAAAGCTGTAATAATATAATGCAAAACATTGTGGGAAATGTGAAACACTGTGAGAAATGTAAAACATTGAGAGATATGTAGAACATTGTTGGAAATGTAAAACATTGTGGGAAATGTCCAGGGTCCTGAGGGAGTCACAGCACCATTCCCTCTTACTTACAACTAGAGCTGTAATAAAGTAATGTAAAACATTGTGAGAAATGTGAAACACTGTGAGAAATGTCTAGAGTCTTTAGGGAGTCACAGCAACATTCCTTTTACACATAACCAGAGCTGTAATAATACAATGTAAATCATGTCATGCATTAAACCTTTACCAAACAACAAAATGTTAATCTGGTTAAAACTTACAAGTGCTACAGATGACAAAATATTATCTGTTCAAAGCTTTGTTTATTTGACCTTTGACAGAAGTTTGTGACAAAAAAAATAACATAAAATAAAAAGGCCTACAGTTAGATTTGATTGGTAATTAAATATAAGGCAGAATATGGAAAAAGGGCCTTAAAAGTTTGAGACTACCACAGTTACTGATCAAGGGGTGGCATTTGCAACCAGGGGGTGTCTTGATGTTGTGGTGTTTGTCAGCAGCTGCAACCGCTGGATGGTTGGGTTGCTAACTGCTTAGGGTTCGGAAGGTCCTACGCACAATCAGGGGTCTGTCAACACCAGCCCCTGTGGCATTCGGTCACTGGACACAGGGCTAACTACGGTAGAGCTGCAGGTACCAGGTTGGAACAATGCAGATAACGTTTGGTTGGGGAATTAGCGTTGACCCCAATGTCCAGTACTGACACTAAGGTTTCCAAACAAAGTCCCTTTCCACGATCGCCTTCTTGTTATCAAGGTTTAAAGTAAAACACAACACAGAATGATATTTCCAAAGTTTAAGTTGTATGTCTACTCAAAGTTCAAGTTTCAAATGTATACAAATCTCCTATGATAGTAAATTTAAGTTTCAATTTGTTTCAATTATATATGAATTTTAAATAAGTTATAGTTCAATAGTATTTATCAACAAAGTTCCAATTCAATTAATGTTTTCTATGGTGTTTCAGTTATGAAGATTTCCAAAGTATCTCAGTTAAAATAAAGATTTCCAACAATGTTAGAGTATAATTCAAATGCACAAAAATTAATGTCTAGTGCTTAACTTCTAATAAACGATTCATGAATTAATGATGAATGAATCTAGGTCTAATATTTCAAGTCTCATATACTAGAATTTGGTTGAGAGCTTTGACATCAAAGTACATGTCCAGAGGCATTGTCACTTTTACAATCTCACATTAAAATTCATCAAGTTACATTTCAAAAGATTGAAATGTCAAAATTATGTCACAGGATGCAGGAAATAGATAATTATCATGAAAAATGTTCTTCAATATAAATGTCACTATAGGGTGATCAAAAGATGACAAAAGATCAGACTGATAATAGGTTCTCCCTTTTCCAAAAATGTTTTCATTTAGAACCAACTAAACTTTTCATTATTTTCCAGTCAAATATTATTTTTATTTAACTAATTATTATTAGTTAAATATTCTTTTTATTAACTAATCTATTACTTTATTATTCATTTTATTATTTTATTATTCAATAAAATTATGACACAAATGTGTCCTCGGTGGCAAATACCCCCTTCGTTGAATTAGTTCGTCCCGAACTAAAACAACTAAAATAAATCTATATACATATTAAACATACATAATATACAAATTCAATTAATTCACTTAATAATGATATTAATTCAGAGTTCATCAGCAGTTATTGGTAAATCTGCTGAGTGCAATCCACACATACATGACAATCATGCTCCGTGCATCTGCGACCAAGATAATTCCCGGCTCGAACAAAATAGAATATAATACTCATTACTAATGTTCCCCTATAACAGGTTAACAGAAAAAGAAACTACTTTCACATACAGTTAAGATGGAATAAGTGCCAAAATAGAATTGCAATTTTGAATATATGAATTATATTGTTGCATAAACTTTGATTAAATATCTGATTTATAGCTCTAATGCTATATAATTGGTTTAAAAGAATGTGTTTTTCTGATGTCAGAAATAGGAAAGGCCTTACAAAAGTAGAAAGATTTGCGTGCACTCAAATCAGTCATACCATACTGATAAAGTAAAATAATGCCCTTACTATTCCCAAGGTCAGTCCACCTTAAGTAGAAATTATTCAAGATTAATTTGCTTTGATTAAATATTGATTTTTTTATAAATTTATTTAGATCTAAATTCTGGGATTTTTCTGTTTCACCAATGTTGCATATTGACTTTTCAGTCTTTCTAGCATGTTGCTTATGGCTCCAGGAGAAGTTTCTTCAAGATTTTTCCATTCTGGAGAAAGACCAAAGTTTTGGTAGTCCACAAGAACCTTTACATTTTTTTGCTGTCAATGGCTATTTCATGGATTTGGTTTTCACAGATGTCCAGATCTCTATTTCTATTGTCAAAATTTCTATCAGCATTTTCTATGGCAGCAATTCTGATTTGTTTCATCATGTCATTAAATTTATCTCTCAAAAGAGGAATCAGATATAGTGCATGTTCGAAAGCTGCAATCAGTGTTTTAAGTTGAATAGGGTTATTACCTATTTTGGTAACAATGTAGGCTCTCTTATTTAAGAACTTTAGTCCTATCACTCTTTCTAGCAGAAGATCTTGGGTGACTGGGATCTCAATACCTTCATTTGTCTTGGTATGAGTATTAATATTGTTTATGTGTGGTTCATTTTGTACCTTTGGGTTGGTATTTGGGACAGATTTCTCTGATTCATTGACAGTTTTGAAGAATTTGTGCCCTGAATGTAATGGCTTTCTTCTTTTACGACCATTCATTGTTTTGGCGGCATGGAATTCCCTGGCAATCTGCTCTGGTACTTTGCAAGCTAGCCGCCATTGTACTTTATTGTCTTGGAATTTTATTTTGTACCAAATCACATTATTTGGACGTCTAACACCTTTCAAAATTGTTTTGATGTATTCTGCTTTGAAAGGTCTGCATTTATTAATTTCACAATCTGGACATATGTTAGAATTGTGAGTTTCTATTTCAGGGTTTTGTTGACAACTCTGATTGCCATTTATTATATCATTTTTGGTTTGTGAATTATTTACATTTCGTTTATTGGATTTATTTACATTTTGTTTCTGAATGTTTCTTTGATTTGTGTTTTGTTCATTATTTTTGCCATAACCTGTATTTGGCATACTAGGTTTCAGGTTTTTGTTTATATTTGTTTGGTCAGTCGGGTTGTTCTGACCATTTCTACCCATTTTGTCATTGTTTCTGCCATGACCTGTATTTGGCATACTAGGTTTTAGGCGTTTGTTTGTGTTCGTTTGGTCAGTTTTGTTGATCTGACCATGTTTATTTATTTTGTCATTGGTATGACTTTTACCATTTTGTTGGTTTGCTTTATTTGTGGTTCTTTGACCCTCTTTATTGTCTTTATTTGGTTTGCTATTTGCAGTATTTCTTTGTTTATTGACATTTTTGTCTGTAGTTTTATTATGATTTTGTTTATTCTTAGCTATTTCAGCATTTGGTTTAATTTGTTTAGTGGCTACTTTACCTTTGTTTTGGGTTCGTGACCCTACACCATTCTGGTTATTTTGATTATTTCTATTTATTCTTTCTGCTTGATCTCTTGGATCCGTATTATTGCTATCAGCATTTTCTATTTGATCAGTCTGATGCTGTACAATAGTTTGAGTTTGCTCACCTTCTTGAGGTTGATCTTGGATTTCCTCTGGATCCAATTCCTCATCATCTTCCGCAAGCTCATCAGGAGGATTCGTCGGTCTAGTATCCGGGTCATAGTATGGTTTCAGACGCATTGCATTAACCAGGGACTTTACCTCTTTATTAGTTCTACAATGACGAATCCTATAGGTGTAATTTGGTCCTATCATGCTAATGTAATACGGACCTACCCATTTCCTGTGAAGCTTTGGCGCCTTACCTACTGGTACTTTGGTACAATATAGCCAAACACGTTGTGTTGGATGATATTCCGGTATTTTGGAATACTTATCATATTGCTGCTTGTACTTCTGTTGAGCCTTAGCCATGTTCTTACCTGCAAGTTTTCTACATACCTCGAGGTTTTGAAGTATTCTGCTCAAATGAACTTTAAAATTTTGAGGCAGGTGGTCTTTTGGCTGCAAACAATTGTCAAGAGGAAGATTCATTTCTCTGCCAAACAGTAAGTAAAAAGGACTGAACTGGGTACTTTGAGTAGCTGGTGTAGACCTATAAGCCATCAGTATTCCCGGTAGCAGTTCAGGCCAGTCGTCCTGCTGATCCTTACAGTATGCACGAAATGCCTGGAGAATGTAAGAATTCTTTGATTCTACAAGCCCATTGGTCATAGCGTGGTAACTGGAAGTGTATGTTCGTTTAATATTGAACAGTTCAGCAAGAGCTTTAACTAAGTTGGACATAAAATTCTTACCTCTGTCACTAAGAAGTACTCTTGGGGCACCATAACGAGCGATGATTTCCTTAAACAGAACAGCTGCAACTTCTTCGCAAGTCTGTGTCCGAAGAGGGAAACATTCTGCCCATTTTGAATAGCTATCAACAACCAATAAAATATGTTTATACTTATCTGGTGAAGTTGGTAGACCACTCAAAATATCCATTTGCCATCGGCTAAAAATGTCATCGACTGGTTGCGGGTGTAATGGAGGCGGTTTGGCATTGAAAGCACGCTTAGATTGCTGACACACTTCACATGTTTTTACATACTGCCTAATGTTTTCATACATTGAGGGCCAGTAGTATTTGTTCCGTAATGCCGCATAGGTTCTTTCAAAGCCTTGGTGTCCTCCACCAGCAATGCAGTCGTGATATGACTTGAGCACTTCATCCCTAAGGATTCTGGGAATCGCTACCTGCCTGACTAGACGTTCCTCTTCACTTACCTGTTTTCCACGTCTGGAATAGAAGTGTTGAAGGACGTCCTCAACCAGTTCATAGTTGTATGATTCTGCTACTACTGTTCTGGCTTTGGCAGGGTCATCAGGGACAATACGATCGGCAAGATAGATGTAAATATCTTTGAAGTCTGGACATTCCTTCTGAGCCTTGATTAGGTCAGGGAATTTCAGATCTTCAGAGACATTGACATCTTCTGTATTTAAAGCTGCCATGACTGCTGACTCTTCTTCACCAGGGTATACAAACGTGACCTGAGTATATTGCCTAGTGTCCATACTTAACTTACCTATGTGATCTGCAAGATCAGATGAGGCAGTTGGAGTGGAGTCAACATATTCCTGTCTCGAGAGAAAATCAGCGTTGCGATTTGAAGATCCAGAGCGATGCTTGATATCAAACTGATAGGCCTGCAACAAGATACTCCAACGACCAAGTCGTCCTTGTTGATCCTTGATTTGTTGAAGATACTTCACAGATACATTATCAGTGTAGACAGTAAACTTTCTACTTACCAAGTAATGTCTGTAATGTTGTATGCCTTCAACTAGCGCAAGACCTTCCTTTTCTGTGATATGCCATCGCTTCTCGGCATCACGCAATGATCTTCCCCCAAAACAGATGGGATGTTCCTTACCTTCATGCATCTGAGACAACACATATCCTATGGAGTACTCAGATGCATCTACTGCTAAGATAAATTCTTTATCAAAGTCAGGATATCTTAATATGGGTGCTTGTGTTAATTTTAGTTTTAATTCTTGGAATGCCTTATCGCATTCACTTGTCCATTTGAATTTATTTTCTTTCTTTAGAAGATTAGTTAATGGCTGTGCTATTTTTGCAAAGTCTTTGACAAATTTCCTGTAATAGCCAAAGAGACCTAACACCTGTTTTACCTCTTTTGGATTTTTAGGTGGTTTTGCGTTTTTGATTTTGTCTGTATTTTGTGACAGAACTTTGATTCCTTCCTTAGTCACTATGTGTCCTAAGTACTGCACAGAATCTGTAGCAAATTTACATTTCATTGGATGTAATTTTAGGTTGGCTGCTCTAAGATTTTGAAATACCAGGTCTAAATGGTGAAGATGCTCATCAAAACTTTTGGAGAAGACAATACAGTCATCTATATACACAAGTGCTATCTTGAAGTTCAGATTTTTGAGTGCTTTCGTCATTACAGCTTAGAAGGTCATCGGGGCGTTAATTAAACCAAAGCTGAGTTTACGGAAATTAAAGATTCCCTGTTCAGTAATGAAAGCACTTTTATGTTTAGTGGACTCATCTAACGGAACTTGCCAAAACCCACTGCGAAGATCCAAGACTGAATATATTGAGGCTTTGGCATCTGCCAAAGTATCAAACACATCAGTCATGTGCGGTATTGGAAAAGACATGGGCTCAGTGACTGCATTTAACTTGCGATAGTCCACAGCAAAGCGCCATTCGTTGTTTGGTTTCTTAACCAATACAACTGGACTATGCCAAGGACTATTGCTTTCCTCAATGACACCAGCTTCTAGCATTTCCTTCAGTTGATCTTCCATAATTCTTCTCTTAGCAGGAGTTTGGCGATAAGGAGGAGAACGTACAGGTTTGGCATTCCCAGTCTCAATTACATGGGAATGAAGATTAGTTTCTCCCAGTTCCGAAAGATCTTTAGCAAAGATGTCTTTATTTTTGCCTAAAAAGGTGTACAATTTTCTTTTCTGTTCTGGCGTTAAATTTTGGGTGTCAGGATTAATGCCTAATCCTTTTACAATCCTTTCATAATCTACAGTTTTGTTTGAATTTGTAGCACTTAGATTTGAGATTGATGCATCTTCATAATTTTGTAGCACATTTATTGACGAGTCATCAATTATAACTGCCTTTGCAATAGTTTGATTTTTCTTGATAATTACATCAGCACTAGTAGGATTAATTATTCTGTAAGCACATGTGGAATTTTGAATTTTAGTTACAGTTTTGCTTCCTGCAATATTTCTGTCATTTAAAGTTTTGTTAGGTTCTAGTAGCACTATGGATTCTGATGGTAAATTTACATACACTGATATCACAGTTTCGCTATGTGCGGGTATGGTTGTATCATGGTGGACCTTTGCAAATGATGTGTGTGTGGTAATACTATTTGTAATGGGCAAAGAGACAGTCTGCATTGTTGGGAAGGCTGGAACAGTCGCTTCTGCATGTCCAAAATTTAACTGAATTTTGTATTTACTCAAAAAATCAATCCCAACAAGAATTTTGCTATGCAAATGTTCAAAAACATGAAAAACATGTGTAAAAATAGCACCATTACATGTAAAAGTAATTTCTGTTTGACCTAGCACTAAGTGTCGCTCACCACACACACCAACAATTTGTTGCAGATGACTTTTCTTCAGTACTGCACCTGGCATGACTTCATCAAGAGTATGCCTAGATATAGCACTGATGTCTGCACCAGAATCCAATAAGCACTTTAATTGAGATTTATTTATTTCTACATTAATGAAATTGTTATTTACATTTAATTTAAATCCTACATCTAATATAAGACCTTTGGTTTTGACATTAGCACATTCAGCTTTACAAATAGCTTGTGAACAAGCCCCAGTTTGCTTTTTAGCAGGCATTGTTATTTTGTTTTGTTTTAATATAAAACTAAGTAAATAAATTATAGCACTTTTTGTTTATACAACAATATCGATTCAATATATTTTTCTAATTTGGCACTTTTATGCTTCTTTTCTCTCAATATTTTTGAAAGTAAGTTTTCTTTCTATATCACACCCAAAATAAAGGAACAACCCTAGAATGAAAGACTCTAACAAGTTCGGCCAAAATCAGTATGGTCACAAATACACAGAAACATGAAAGGCATGCAGAATGAAAGATTGCACTCACCAGTCTCCTATTGGTTTAATGCTGAATCTCTCGCAACAGTTCCTCTCGTCTGTAGTATAATACTGTGGCCTAGTTGGATCTTCTAACATCGATTTTCTGGTTGACTTCAGTAGAATGAATGTTCATGGAGCCCAGTCTGCTCTCAGCATCATGTTGTTGCTCACAAGTCCTCACAACGAACAGTTTTCACTGATTCCCATATTGACTCGATGAAATTTTAACTGAACACTATTTCTGGAACTTAACACAATTATTCTGTAATTCTGCTTCTTCGTTACCCCGGATTCTACCACCACTTGCAACCAGGGGGTGTTAGATGTTGTCGGGTGTTTGTCAGCAGCTGCAACCGCTGGATGGTTGGGTTGCTAACTGCTTAGGGTTCGGAAGGTCCTACGCACAATCAGGGGTCTGTCAACACCAGCCCCTGTGGCATTCGGTCACTGGACACAGGGCTAACTACGGTAGAGCTGCAGGTACCAGGTTGGAACAATGCAGATAACGTTTGGTTGGGGAATTAGCGTTGACCCCAATGTCCAGTACTGACACTAAGGTTTCCAAACAAAGTCCCTTTCCACGATCGCCTTCTTGTTATCAAGGTTTAAAGTAAAACACAACACAGAATGATATTTCCAAAGTTTAAGTTGTATGTCTACTCAAAGTTCAAGTTTCAAATGTATACAAATCTCCTATGATAGTAAATTTAAGTTTCAATTTGTTTCAATTATATACCATGTAAAAAAAGTTTAGCAACACTGACTTTGTTAATTAAAAACATATATTTTCTGTGATATTTATTTCACAACCATTATATATATTTTAGCATATGCATTCACACACAACATTCAAAGGTTGCTTTGTGGAAACGTTTAATACTGTCTGAGAAACAGTGTCTTAACGTAGGTGAGGGGGGTCAAAACAAGAAGTGACAATAAAATTCGATATCGGTTATGAGGTCATTTTTAAGCAAGAACAGCAGTGAAACGTTTTCTAATCCACTTAAAAAGTTTGTACACAGTATCAACATTCACTACTTTATCAAGAGACTGAACGTCATTCACGTCATAAGGATCACGTTCACGTCTTCCCCCACACCGCCATATGTGCTTTATGGGTGATAAATCAAACAGAATGGTGGTAATGGGAGAACATCAACGTTGTTTACGCTTAAAGCATTTAGGACTCTATGCCAGTAAGGTCTAGTACGTTCATGGTGTAGCGTCAGGGAAATTACAACGTAATTTCAACGTCTAGTAACCCTTCGTCTGTGGAGACGATCACGGATGGTAAGTGTGGATACTCTATGTTAAAATTCCTGTTGAAGCCACTCACAGTTTTGGTGAGAATATGGAACATCTTTGCCTTGACGTTACGAAATTATGACGGTCACCGTCTTTTGGCGTTTTTCTCCGACGTCCTTGACCGGGACTATCTCAAACCACAAAAATTGGCTCACATAGCATCCTCAAACAGTTACTTATGCTTTGAGATACGTAGAATTTAAAAAGACATCTTTATCGCCGGTTCCGCAACGTAGGAACACATTAGCGATATAACGTCATTCTAACGTAAGTCCATGACGTAGTCCAACAGCATTGCAGAAAAGTCTTTTTAGTGGCCTTTGTCATTCTGGGCAAAGACGAGTATGTTCACACCTAAGTGTTTTCTAGAATTATGCTCCATACACATGAATGCCATGGCAGACATGAAAACCGGAAATTCGCATCTGGAGTGCGAGACGCACGCGATGGCGGTATAAAATTCATTTGTTTGTGTTTTCTAGCTATAATCTATCGTGTAAACGTTTGATTTTATGTTAAAACAAAAATACTTTGGATACTAAAGATATTTACATTTTGTTGCTAAACTTTTTTTACTATGTATATATGAATTTTAAATAAGTTATAGTTCAATAGTATTTATCAACAAAGTTCCAATTCAATTAATGTTTTCTATGGTGTTTCAGTTATGAAGATTTCCAAAGTATCTCAGTTAAAATAAAGATTTCCAACAATGTTAGAGTATAATTCAAATGCACAAAAATTAATGTCTAGTGCTTAACTTCTAATAAACGATTCATGAATTAATGATGAATGAATCTAGGTCTAATATTTCAAGTCTCATATACTAGAATTTGGTTGAGAGCTTTGACATCAAAGTACATGTCCAGAGGCATTGTCACTTTTACAATCTCACATTAAAATTCATCAAGTTACATTTCAAAAGATTGAAATGTCAAAATTATGTCACAGGATGCAGGAAATAGATAATTATCATGAAAAATGTTCTTCAATATAAATGTCACTATAGGGTGATCAAAAGATGACAAAAGATCAGACTGATAATAGGTTCTCCCTTTTCCAAAAATGTTTTCATTTAGAACCAACTAAACTTTTCATTATTTTCCAGTCAAATATTATTTTTATTTAACTAATTATTATTAGTTAAATATTCTTTTTATTAACTAATCTATTACTTTATTATTCATTTTATTATTTTATTATTCAATAAAATTATGACACAAATGTGTCCTCGGTGGCACATTTACCGACCAATCTTATTCCAAGTATGACTGTAAAATTACATAGCAATCGCTCTGATTGGCCGAGACATTAAACAGATACTGTATGTGTAGATATTTTCGCGGAGCGAAATTTTCGCGGTAGGGCCCCATTTTCGAGTTTTACAAATATTCGCGCAACTCTGAATTTGCGGAGAGACAAAATATGAATTCTTAATTTCGCGCACAGCAAAATAAATGTAAGTGCTGGGTAAATACTCTTTCTTATTTGCAGTATCTTAAACACTCGGAAGAAGGAAATTATACGGATATTGCTCCACTGTAACTAATTATTTTCTTTATGCATTCTAATAAAGGGTTTGTAACATGTATTTCAAACCAAACAATGTCAAACAATACATTGTCCGATAAAGTGTTAAATGGTTATTCACAGTTTCATTGTTCAATTATAGTTTTGATACATGTATCTTGTCACCTTCTTCATATATCATATACATGTACGAACTGAATGTATATTCATGTAATGTTTATAAAAAACATACATTTCAACTTACGCGAAAATTTAACTATTTAGGAAGAATTGGGTGTAGAAATATTTGCGCAATCATGAATTTCCGGGCCGATGGTCTAGCGTGAATATAGCGAAAATTAGAATCCCGCGAATATTTCAACACATACAGTAGCTTGTATTGTAATTTGGATTTAGATAGACTAATTGATTTAGAAATGTTGGTGAATACGGCCCACATTATTTTGTGTCTGACTGAAATCTGGTTGGGTCAAATACTACTGTCTTACTATTGTTATTCAGATTATGAAGAATCTTATCTTGATCAGAGAGTGCAAATACATAGGCTGATATTGATCCATATTGGTCTCAAAATGGCAGCCATCTCAAATTTATAAATTCACTAATTGTGGTTACAAATTCAAGTTCCTTACAATGTCTGTTGAGCATGGTCTCTTTGTCCCCCTGGAGTATAGCATCTTGGTGAATACTCTTCACTAGGAAGGCTAGTTTGTTGTGTGATAGATTCAAAACAGTGAGTGATGGAATACAGAAAATGTCCACACATAATGACTCTAACTTATTGTGGGACAGGTTAATCTCCTTCAAACTGAAAGAATGAAATAAAAACAGTATCAAATACATTTGTTTATTTTCTTCAGTAAAATCGGACGTCTTTGCAGTAGAGTAATTTTGTCTTTCATATATTTAAATTTTTATGAATCTATTTTGATAACTATCATTAACTAGCAGAAACTATAGTCAAGAACTCCAGAGTTCACTGCTAATCAGAGTACTCCCAGTGGAGTCACTTGATTGGAATGTGGAGTGAAAAGAGTACTCAACCTAAACAAAGTGGCTAATTCAAGTCCGCCCCAGGATAGACAGACTTAGAAGATGGTACCAGTCACAGTTTAAAAAAGTCCTAATGACTTACATGATCAGAATTTTACCTGGGACAGACCGGTATACCGCCCTGTTGATCATTCGGTCCTCTTTTAAAAATATTAGATAGAATTCTGTGACACATTGAGAGACACCAGTTTCTGGAAGGCCCAGGGTACCATGTTTGCTAACTCTGTCAAACATGATTATTACATAATTACTATTTTACCTTGGACATACAGGTATACCATCCAGCTGATCATTTGGTCCACTGATATATTTGATAGAATTCTGTGACACATTTAGAGACACCAGCTTCTGGAAGTCCCAGAGTACCATGTTTGATAACTCTGTCAAACATAATTGTTACATAATTACAATCTTACCTGGGACATACAGGTATACCATCCAGCTGATCATTTGGTCCACTGATATATTTGATAGAATTCTGTGACACATTTAGAGACACCAGCTTCTGGAAGTCCCAGAGTACCATGTTTGCTAACTCTGTCAAACATAATTGTTACATAATTACCATTTTACCTGGGACATACAGGTATACCATCCTGCTGATCATTTGGTCCACTGATATATTTGATAGAATTCTGTGACACATTTAGAGACACCAGCTTCTGGAAGTCCCAGAGTACCATGTTTGATAACTCTGTCAAACATAATTGTTACATAATTACAATCTTACCTGGGACATACAGGTATACCATCCAGCTGATCATTTGGTCCACTGATATATTTGATAGAATTCTGTGACACATTTAGAGACACCAGCTTCTGGAAGTCCCAGAGTACCATGTTTGCTAACTCTGTCAAACATAATTGTTACATAATTACCATCTTACCTGGGACATACAGGTATACCATCCAGCTGATCATTTGGTCCACTGATATATTTGATAGAATTCTGTGACACATTTAGAGACACCAGCTTCTGGAAGTCCCAGAGTACCATGTTTGATAACTCTGTCAAACATAATTGTTACATAATTACAATCTTACCTGGGACATACAGGTATACCATCCAGCTGATCATTTGGTCCACTGATATATTTGATAGAATTCTGTGACACATTTAGAGACACCAGCTTCTGGAAGTCCCAGAGTACCATGTTTGATAACTCTGTCAAACATAATTGTTACATAATTACAATCTTACCTGGGACATACAGGTATACCATCCAGCTGATCATTTGGTCCACTGATATATTTGATAGAATTCTGTGACACATTTAGAGACACCAGCTTCTGGAAGTCCCAGAGTACCATGTTTGCTAACTCTGTCAAACATAATTGTTACATAATTACCATCTTACCTGGGACATACAGGTATACCATCCAGCTGATCATTTGGTCCACTGATATATTTGATAGAATTCTGTGACACATTTAGAGACACCAGCTTCTGGAAGTCCCAGAGTACAATGTTTGATAACTCTGTCAAACATAATTGTTACATAATTACAATCTTACCTGGGACATACAGGTATACCATCCAGCTGATCATTTGGTCCACTGATATATTTGATAGAATTCTGTGACACATTTAGAGACACCAGCTTCTGGAAGTCCCAGAGTACCATGTTTGATAACTCTGTCAAACATAATTGTTACATAATTACCATTTTACCTGGGACATACAGGTATACCATCCAGCTGATCATTTGGTCCACTGATATATTTGATAGAATTCTGTGACACATTTAGAGACACCAGCTTCTGGAAGTCCCAGAGTACCATGTTTGATAACTCTGTCAAACATGATTATTACATAATTACTATTTTACCTGGGACATACAGGTATACCATCCAGCTGATCATTTGGTCCACTGATATATTTGATAGAATTCTGTGACACATTTAGAGACACCAGCTTCTGGAAGTCCCAGAGTACCATGTTTGATAACTCTGTCAAACATAATTGTTACATAATTACCATTTTACCTGGGACATACGGGTATACCATCCAGCTGATCATTTGGTCCACTGATATATTTGATAGAATTCTGTGACACATTTAGAGACACCAGCTTCTGGAAGTCCCAGAGTACCATGTTTGCTAACTCTGTCAAACATAATTGTTACATAATTACTATTTTACCTGGGACATACGGGTATACCATCCAGCTGATCATTCGGTCCACTGATATATTTGATAGAATTCTGTGACAAATTTAGAGACACCAGGTTCTGGAAGGCCCATGGCACAATGTTTGGAATCTCTGTCAAACTGTTGTTGGAGATATCCAAATGCTGTAGTGTAACGGTATAGGGCAACAACCAACTTGGGTGGACAAAGTGGAGGTTCTTCTGCTTCAGATTCCCTACAACCATCTGAAAATGAGAAATCTTTATTTTATTACCTTTTACTAGTACTGGGGGTTACGTTAGACAACACTCTGTCCTGGAACAGCCATATTGATGCAACCGCAAAAAGGCAAATAATACCACTGCCTTCTTATGGAGGAATCTAAGCAAATGCCAAGCTAGTCTTAGAGAAATTGCTTTGCCATTTATCAGACATGTACAAATACCCCAAATTTCTATGAAAGGAGGCATAAATATAAATTTTTGCTTTACAAAATTTTTAAATATGTTGCCAATAAAACTTTAAAGTACCTGAAACACCTCATCCTCTGTATCAGTTTTATTTGAAGTTGTCTTTACTGGTGTAAACAAATGTTGAACAAACTCCCCTATCATATCCGGGTACTCTCTACATGATGTCTGATTCAACTCCAAGCTGGGAAAGTTGTCCAAAATATACAGTAGGAGCTCTCTGTGGCCACCTGGATATTTAGAGGAAGATAACATTTACAATAGATATACACGAAGTTGTCTTTACTGGTGTAACCAGATGTTGAACAAACTCTCCTATCATATCCCGGTACTCCCTACATGATGTCTGATTCAACTCCAAGCTGGGAAAGTTGTCCAAAATATACAGTAGGAGCTCTCTATGTCCACCTGAATATTTAGAGGAAGATAACATTTACATTAGATATACATGAAGTTGTCTTTACTGGTGTAAACAGATGTTGAACAAACTCCCCTATCATATCAAGGTACTCCCTACATGATGTCTGATTCAACTCCAAGCTGGGAAAGTTGTCCAGAATATACAGCAGCAGCTCTCTGTGTCCACCTGGATATTTAGAGAAAAATAACATTTATTTTAACCCATTACCAGACAGCAAATATTAGACTTGTCTAAATTCAAAGATGTTGAAGACGACAATTTCAAGTGGACACTTTTGGTCTTTGAGGGTAGAAAACATTGTGGGAAATGAAGAAATTGCTTGTGACAAGCAATTTCTTTATTTTCCACGATGTTTTCCAAAGCCTTTATCTTATTGGTGTCAAAAAGAGTCATTGTTTGGGAATGGGTTAATTTGACATTGACTAGATCCAATCACATTTACATTTTGTTTGAGGTTGTCTTTACTGGTGTAAACAGATGTTGAACAAACTCCCCTATCATATCTGAGTACTCCCTACATGATGTCTGATTCAACTCCAAGCTGGGAAAGTTGTCCAAAATATACAGCAGGAGCTCTCTATATCCACCTGTGTGTTTAGAGGAAGATAACATTAATTTTAACCCATTACCAAACGGCAAATTTTAGACTTGTCCAAATTCAAAGATGTTGCAGACGACAATTTCAAGTGGACAAAATTCAAGATTTAAGATTCTTTTTTGGTAGAAAACATTGTGGGAAATGAAGAAATTGCTTGTCACAAGCAATTTCTTTATTTTCTATGATGTTTTCTAAAGCCTTTATCTTATTGGCGTCAAAAAGCGTCATTGTTTTGGAATGGGTTAATTTGACATTGACTAGATCTAATCGCATTTACATTTTGTTTGAGGTTGTCTTTACTGGTGTAAACAAATGTTGAACAAACTCCCCTATCATATCAAGGTACTCCCTACATGATGTCTGATTCAACTCCAAGCTGGGAAAGTTGTCCAAAATATACAGTAGGAGCTCTCTGTGTCCACCTGTGCATTCAGAAAAAGATAACATTTACAATAGATATACATTAAGTTGTCTTTACTACATGATGTCTGATTCAACTCCAAGCTGGGAAAGTTGTCCAAAATATACAGCAGCAGCTCTCTGTGTCCACCTGTGCATTCAGAAAAAGATAACATTTACAATAGATATACATGAAGTTATCTTTACTGGTTAAACAGATGTTGAACAAACTCCCCTATCATATCTGAGTACTCTCTACATGATGTCTGATTCAACTCCAAGCTGGGAAAGTTGTCCAAAATATACAGCAGTAGCTCTCTATGTCCACCTAGGTATTTAGAGGAAGATAACATTTATTTTCACCCGTTAACAAATGGCAACTTTTCGACTTGTCCAAATTTAAAGATGTTGCAGACGACAATTTCAAGTGGACGAAAGTTTAGATTTTTTTGTCTTTTTGGGTTGTAAACATTGTGGGAAATGAAGAAATTGCTTGTCACAAGCAATTTCTTTATTTTCCACAATGTTTTCCAAAGCCTTTATCTTATTTGTGTCAAAAAGTGTCATTGTTTGGAATTGGGTTAATTCAACATTGACTATATCTAATCACATTTACATTTTGTTTGATGTTGTTTTTACTGGTGTAAACAGACGTTGAACAAACTCCCCTATCATGTCTGTGTACTCCCTACATGATGTCTGATTCAACTCCAAGCTGGGAAAGTTGTCCAGAATATACAGCAGGAGCTCTCTATGTCCACCTGTGTATTTAGATAAATCTACAACATTTATTTTAACCCATTACATGATGGCAAATTTCAGACTTGTCCAAATTCAAAGATGTTGCAGACGACATTTTCAAGTGGACGAAATTTAAGATTTTTTGGTCTTTTTGCGTAGAAAACATTGTGGGAAATGAAGAAATTGCTTGTCACAAGCAATTTCTTTATTTTCCACGATGCTTTCCAAAGCCTTTTATCTTATTGGCGTCAAAAAGTGTTATTGTTTGGGAATGGGTTAATTTGACATTGACTAGATCTAATCACATTTACATTTTGTTTGAGGTTGTCTTTACTGGAGTAAACAGATATTGAACAAACTCCCTTATCATATCCGGATACTCCCTACATGATGTCTGATTCAACTCCAAGCTGGGAAAGTTGTCCAGAATATACAGCAGGAGCTCTCTGTGTCCACCTGAATATTAAGAAGAAGATAACATTTACAATAGATATACACGAAGTTGTCTTTACTGGTGCAAACTGATGTTGAACAAACTCCTCTATCATATCCTGGTACTCCCTACATGATGTCTGATTCAACTCCAAGCTGGGAAAGTTGTCCAAAATATACAGCAGGAGCTCTCTGTGGCCACCTGAATATTTAGATAAAGATAACATTTACAATAGATATACATGAAGTTGTCTTTACTGGTGTAAACAGATGTTGAACAAACTCCCCTATCATATCCGGGTACTCTCTACATGATGTCTGATTCAACTCCAAGCTGGGAAAGTTGTCCAGAATATACAGCAGGAGCTCTCTATGTCCACCTGTGTGTTTAGAGGAAGATAACATTTACAATGAAAACATTTTTACTTTGACATTCGTATCATCTTGACTTATCACGTTAACAAAAAGGGTAAAAACTTGGTGCCAAAGAACTATTGATACAAAAGCAATTGACAGAAAATGCAGAAGTGTTAATTATAACCAATATTTCTCCTTTCCTTTTTAAATTGCTTTTAATAATGCTGTAAATAACAACTTTTCAGTGTGTTTTTATTTTGTCATTAGCTCTAGCTTTCAATATAGACAAGAATTAAGTTTTACCCATTCCCACACAATGACGCTTTTTGATGCCCCTGCAGCTTAAGGTATGGGAAAACATTGTGACAAGTAATTTCTTCATTTTCCACAATGTTATCTACCTAGAAATACCGAAAAATGTAAAATTTCCTACACTTGATATTGTCATCAGAAACATCTTTGAGTCTGGACCAGTAAAACATTTTGCTGTCTGGTGTGGGTTAACCCTTTCCCAAACAAGACCTGGTTTTGACATCCCTAATAGAAAAGGCTTGGGAAAACATTGAGACAAAAGAAGAAACTGCTGATAACCAGCAGTTTCTCCTTTTGTCTCAATATTTTCTTTGCCATATTTTACACATATTCTATCTTTAATACCTTCCATTTTGTCATTTTTGGCAGCTTTTGAAGTGGATCACCCTAAAACTTTGCTGTTTGGGAAAGGGTTAAATGTATATTCTGTCTCAACAACTCTAAACATCTAACCTTATGCAGTCAAAAGTTTATCAGAAAATTTGAAATTTTGTGTACAAGTCAAATAAACTTGGACAGTCATAAAAACTAACCTTATGCAGTCAAAAGTTTATCAGAAAATTTGAAATTTTGAGTACAAGTCAAATAAACTTGGACAGTCATAAAAACTAACCTTATGCAGTCAAAAGTTTATCAGAAAATTTGAAATTTTGAGTACAAGTCAAATAAACTTGGACAGTCATAAAAACTAACCTTATGCAGTCAAAAGTTTATCAGAAAATTTGAAATTTTGAGTACAAGTCAAATAAACTTGGACAGTCATAAAAACTAACCTTATGCAGTCAAAAGTTTATCAGAAAATTTGAAATTTTGAGTACAAGTCAAATAAACTTGGACAGTCATAAAAACTAACCTTATGCAGTCAAAAGTTTATCAGAAAATTTGAAATTTTGAGTACAAGTCAAATAAACTTGGACAGTCATAAAAACTAACCTTATGCAGTCAAAAGTTTATCAGAAAATTTGAAATTTTGAGTACAAGTCAAATAAACTTGGACAGTCATAAAAACTAACCTTATGCAGTCAAAAGTTTATCAGAAAATTTGAAATTTTGAGTACAAGTCAAATAAACTTGGACAGTCATAAAAACTAACCTTATGCAGTCAAAAGTTTATCAGAAAATTTGAAATTTTGAGTACAAGTCAAATAAACTTGGACAGTCATAAAAACTAACCTTATGCAGTCAAAAGTTTATCAGAAAATTTGAAATTTTGAGTACAAGTCAAATAAACTTGGACAGTCATTAAAACTAACCTTATGCAGTCAAAAGTTTATCAGAAAATTTGAAATTTTGAGTACAAGTCAAATAAACTTGGACAGTCATAAAACTAACCTTATGCAGTCAAAAGTTTATCAGAAAATTTGAAATTTTGAGTACAAGTCAAATAAACTTGGACAGTCATAAAAACTAACCTTATGCAGTCAAAAGTTTATCAGAAAATTTGAAATTTTGAGTACAAGTCAAATAAACTTGGACAGTCATAAAAACTAACCTTATGCAGTCAAAAGTTTATCAGAAAATTTGAAATTTTGAGTACAAGTCAAATAAACTTGGACAGTCATAAAAACTAACCTTATGCAGTCAAAAGTTTATCAGAAAATTTGAAATTTTGAGTACAAGTCAAATAAACTTGGACAGTCATAAAAACTAACCTTATGCAGTCAAAAGTTTATCAGAAAATTTGAAATTTTGAGTACAAGTCAAATAAACTTGGACAGTCATAAAAACTAACCTTATGCAGTCAAAAGTTTATCAGAAAATTTGAAATTTTGAGTACAAGTCAAATAAACTTGGACAGTCATAAAAACTAACCTTATGCAGTCAAAAGTTTATCAGAAAATTTGAAATTTTGAGTACAAGTCAAATAAACTTGGACAGTCATAAAAATTTATTGCAACCCTTACTTTATTACAAGTCATCAACCTATTAACCCTCTCCCAAACAGCAAAATTTTAGGGTGCTCCAATTAGAATGCTGCTGCAGACAACAAATTGAATGTCAGTAAGGATACCATTTGTGTGCAAAAAAGCTCAGGAAATATTGAGACAAAAGGAGAAACTGCTGGTTCTCATCAGTGTCTTCTTTTGTCTCAATATTTTCCCGAGCCATTTCTATAATGGACGCCAAAATAATTTTTGTTTGGAAAAGGGTTAACCCATTACCCCACAGTGACTCTTTTTGACTCCCTGCAAGATAATAGCTTTGGAAAACAATGTGGGAAATGAAGAAATTGCTTGTGACAAGCAATTTCTTCATTTCCTACAATGTTTTTCATCCAAAAAGACCTTAAAATTTAAAATTCCTTTGACTTGAAATTGTCATCTGCAGGATCTTTCAATTTGGATCACCCTAAAACTTTGTCGTTTGGGAAAGGGTTAATGCTGTAGTCCAGTCAAGATATCATGGCACATCTCACGGTGGATAATCACGTGATACAATATTTTCAGAAAATCTTTAATAATTTTGTTAATACGCGACCGATTTGAATTCGGTTTGAAGCAGAGAATGTGGACAGACGTCAAGCATTAGATGGACGTGGTTGATTTTTGAAAAATCAACTGATAAAAAAGTTATTGAAGATAAACCAAAATTTTGGTTTATCTTCCATAAATATTTTATCAGTTGATTTTTCAAAAATCCAACACGTCGAGCATTTTCCCACATTCTCTGCTTCAAACCAAATTCAAATTGGTCAATGATTAAAAAAGATTTTGAAGATTATCGGAAATTCTGAGTCATGTGATTATACACCGTGCATATTCACAAAGTTTACCTATGTAAACAACAATATTAATTATATTCCAAACAATTGTGATTTTCGTGTGTTGGTTTGAATATTGCAGGTGTCTAAATTACGTCCAAACAGACAAAAAGTGATGAACTGTATATTCATTTATGGCCATTTTGTCATCAGACACAGCTTTCAAACTTGATTAATCTAAGTTTTGTTATATGCAAAAGCTTAACCAGTTACCTTTTGACGCCCAACAAGATAAAAGCTTTTGGACACATTGTGGAAAATCAAGAAATTGCTCGATACAAGTAATTTCACCATTTCCCACAATTTTTTATACACAAAAATACTTAAGAAATGTTAATTTTCATTCACCTAAAATTGTAATTTGCAACATCTTTGAATTTGGAACACCCTAAAATTTTGTTGTTTGGGAATTTTTTATGGTTAATATTCTTACCTTTACATATGGCATACAGCATGGTATTTTTCTCAAAGTTTCCAAAGTCTCTTTCATCCTGTATCAGTGATATAGAGCTGTTTATATTGACCGCAGGACTGAGCCAGAGTTTGAAACATTCCACGCTGCCACCCTGACATGCAGCATAGAGTAAACTAGCACGGACATCATCTTGTTTTACTAATTCTGAAAAATAACAATTGAAAACAGCAATTAATTTCAGAAAATTGTTATTGAGTAATGTTGAATTTAAGTTAACCCATTCCAAACAATGAAATTTTAAGCTTGTCTAAACTGAAAGAAGTTACAGACAACATTACCAATGAGATGGAATTTAGAATTTCTATGACTTTGTTAGATAAAAAACAATGTAGAAAATGAAGAAATTGCTTGTCACAAGCAATTTCTTTATTTTCCACAATGTTTTTTCAAAGGTTTCAATTTTTGTTTAGACTAATAGAACTGTTTATATTGACCGCAGGACTGAGCCAGAGTTTAAAACATTCCACGCGCAGCCACCCTGACATGCAGCATAGAGTAAACTAGCACGAACATCATCTTGTTTCACCAACTCTGAAAAATAACAATGGGAAAGAGTATTAAGGTAGTCCACCCCTGTATCAGTGATATAGAGCTGTTTATATTGACCGCAGGACTGAGCCAGAGTTTAAAACATCCCACGCTCCCACCCTGACATGCAGCATAGAGTAAACTAGCACGAACATCATCCTGCTTTACTAACTCTGAAAAATAACAATGGAAAACAGTATTATCCTTTTCCCAAACTACAAAAATTTAGACTGTTCCGGAGTAAAAGCTGTTACAGAGGTCAAAATTTGTGTATTTAGCATTTTCTTCTTTTGTGTCAATGTTTTCTTAGGCTGATTTTTTTCCTTTTGCCGCAATATTTCCTGCACTGTACTGTACAAAATTTCTCTCTATAACATCATGCGCGGATCCAGAGGGGGGGTCAGGGGGTCCTGACCCCTAGTCCTTCATGGTATAACATGTATCTGCATGCACAGGTCCAGAGGGGGGAGTCAGGGGGGTCCTGACCCCCTCTGGAATTTGGCAAAAAAAGGGGTTAAAGATCGGATGACACCCCCCCCCAGGAAAAATAGCTGGATCTGCGCTTCCAACATTATCTATTTCGTCGTCTGCAGCAGATTTCAAATACAAACAGCCCAATTTTTGTGATTTGGGAAAGGTTTAAAGCTACTCAAACGCAGATTATGACCAATTTGATACAAAAATAAACAAAATATATTTTAAATCTTCATATGAACAAATTTAACGATAATTACACTGAAAAGTTCTACTGTCTGGTAACAGTGGCAGTTTTGTTATCCAAAGCTTTAATTATCTATAGAAGTGTCAAAAAGTGTTAATGTGGGGGAATGATTTAATTATGTTTATTCAGTTTAGAAGGAGATATCATTTCATGACGATTAGGGTTAAATATAAAATAATTAAACTATACCTGGACTATGTGCATACAACTTTTTCAGGACCTCATATTTTCCGTCCCGCGATGTGATGTAGAAGGGAGATGAATCGTGCCACGCCTCTATGCCATCGGGTAGCAGCGGCAGTTTTGGTTCGTCAACAACGAGCAAGTACTCCAGTAGCTCATACTGGCCGTATTTACATGCTATACATATCAAGTTCTCCTGCAAAAATGATGTTGATATTGTCACTGGTGATGAACTCGACCAAAGCGAGGGACGTTTTTCGCTACAACAAGGTACAGTTATTTTGCGTTTAAATCTGAGTTTAAAGATCTGATTCGATAGTTTTTCTAATAACAATGAATTTGTTCTAAAAATAGACCAGGTTTACCTATATGTATTGACAAACCGTCTGTGTTGTTATAAAATCTCGTAACTACGGCTTTATCGAAGCCGTAGTTACGATATTTTATAACAACACCGACGGAATACTATGATCGCGAAAAAAGGTCCCATGCTTTGGCCGAGTTCACCACCAGTGATTTTTGCAAAATCGAGGTTGACTGAGTGATTAACTGTCACAGAGAAGTAAAATTAACCCATTCCCAAACAGCTACACTGCATACCCTTTTTTGCACCACAGGTCAGGATAAAGGCTTTGGAAAACATTGCAGTCAAGGAAGAAATTGCTTGTTACAAGCAATTTCTCCATTTACCATATTTTTTTCCACCCAGACAGACCCAAAGGTGTAAAATTTTGTTCACTTGATATTGTTTTCTGCAACATATTTGAATATGTAGGGGTTACAGACTTTTCCGTATGCCTCTTTCTGTTTTTACTTGAAGGGTTCAATGTCATGCATGCAAAATTGATATAAAAGGCCTTTGCAAGTGGGGATTTTTTTTGCGCAGACAATCACGTTCTGCACGAAATAAACTTTATTTGGATAACATGATTTTTTATTTGTATGGAAAATACCACTTCCTTGTTTGCAAGCTGTGTTTGCATGAACATAAAAAGATCATTTAATTTAATTAGAAAACCTTTGCATCAGTTTCATTGGTCTAGATTCTTAGAAGAGAAAAAAGTGCATTTTCTTTCTTCTTTTTCTCGAAACATTCCAAAAGCTGCATCTAGCTGTTTAGGATGGGGGAGGTTTATTTGTTATATTGCAATAATTTTTTTGCTACAACAGGAAGAAGAAAACATGAACATATTTAGAAGTCAATTATTTCTTCCTGTTTGTATGCAGTGTCTTTAACCTTCACCAATTAACTCTAATTTAACTTATAACCTTCCCAAATTGCCAATATTTTAAAGTTGTCGTATAAAAGCTGATGCAGACAGCAAAATATAAATTATGTCATAATAACAAATATAAAAGGAAAAGGAAAATTAACACACGATTTGTTTCCATTTTCCAGAATGTTAAATAAAGACAGTTGAGAAAAAGGGAATTAAAAAGTTAAGTGGTTTTCCCCTCTTTATAATTTACTGAAAATCCTGGGTTTTTGAGAGTTCACACTTCAAAATATTTGGAGAAAATTGATAATACATAAGAAAATATCTATCATTCTAAATTGCCTGGTAACTTTTAATCCTACCCAAAGCAATCACTGAGATGTTGTTTAACAAATCTTACCAATGATAGCTGAACAAGCATTGTGGGAAAAAGAAAAAAATGCTCAGTCTCCAATTTTTTCACATGCTGATTTTTTGTCTATAATCACCTATCAAATTGAACCAGTTAAAGTGACATTTCACGATCATTTTTACATAAATTCTACTTTTATTCTATCTGAAAGAGCGTGTTTTCTTATGAAAGTTCTGAAAATTTCAAGCCAAAATATCGAACCGTTTACAAGAAATATATATTTTTGTGCTAAAATTAAACCAATTGTTGTGGACAACAGTTCAGATTTACATAGAATTTGCCATATCTGTCTCAACTTTGTAGGCGTATTTTTCGGTTATAAATAACAACTTCAAAAAACTGATAGCATTTCTATGCATTAGAATAAACAATCTTTGCATCAAGACATACTTTTAAAAAATGAAATAAATGTGAAATGTCACTTTAAGTATTTTGCCTTTTGGAAAATTAACCTGTTACCACACATTGACACCTTTTTATTTAAAACAAGATAAAGGTTTCAGAAAACAGCATGGAAAATGTGACAAGCAATTTCTTCATTTCCCACATTATGTTTTCTACCAAGAAAGACAAAAAAGAAAGATTATATTCATAGATAAATTGTCATCTGCAATAATTTAGAATTTGGATGATTCTAAATGTTTGTTGTTTGGGAAAGGGTTAAAGAGAAAATGAATAGTGTCCCCTGTTTATTGGCATTATTAATAATGTATGCTGACTCCATTTACTAGCATGTTGATCAGGTGAGAAAAGCTAGGAAAAACATTGAGGAAAATGAAGAAATTGCTTGTGACAAGCAATTAATTTATTATCCACAAAAATATAAAGATTTTTTAAATTCCACCTACTTGAAATTGTCATCTGCAACACACCTAAGATTGGAGTAGTCCAAAAGTTTACTGTCTAGTAATGGGTTAAGTCTTTTTGAAAAATAAAGTGATATTGAATGTATTGTCACTTTTCAACAAAAACCTTGTAACTGCAGCTTGTGTCAAGCTGGAGTTACGAGGTTTTTCATTCAAAAGCAGATTGTCGTTGTAAGTGCAAAACCTCGAATCTTGTATCTGAGGAAGGAACAAAGTGTAATAACTTTTCCCAAACTGAAAGGTTTTGCTAGATATTTGGACATATTATTCACAAATAATGTGTCATTAATTAGTAAAAATATCTCAAACCTGCAAGAATTGTCTTAACTGGACGCACAAGATTTTTACTTTGAAAATCGCAAAAACATACGAGGTTTTGCATTTACACCGACGAGATATAATTATACACTTACTTGTTTATTTGCATCATATATGCTGACTCCACTTTCCAGCACGTTGATCAGCAGTGTGGCACATCCAAGTTTACACAACTCTGACACGAGACTTATCCCCTCATTTAACAACAGTCGTGTCACTTGGGGTACATTCGGGATCTTGTCCAGCACTTCATGAAGTCTGTCCACATCACTATTCGTAAGAGCTGATATCAGCTCATCCATTTCTTTTCTTCCACAAAAAAACAAGCTACTAAAGTATTCAAATTCTTGTACCAATGTCACTTTTTGCGAGAACTGGTATTAACTCATCCATTTCTTTTTTCCACAAAAATGAAGTTTTCAAATTCCTGTATTTAAATGTCACTTTTTGCGATATATATCCATTGTTTATCTTCCAAAAAAATAAAGTTTCGAATTTTTATAATGATGTCACTTTCTTTCGTTTGTTTCTTTCCTCCATTGTCCATGCAAATCTAGTGTCCAGATTTTTTCTATCCCATCTTTTCATAGACATGAAATGTTCAAGGACAATGTGGGTGTTGCTTTTTCCAAGAATGATGTCCATATAACTTTGATAACTGACTATTTCATCGAATACCAATGATAAACTGCATCCCTATATGATAACAGTATATCCATAAATTGATATTGAGTGGATAAAATTTTTAAGTAGCCCTTCAATTACACTCTTTATCAAACTGTTACAGATCAAACGCTTTGATTTTCATATTAACTCTTTTTAAAGCATTGTTCAAAAAAGAGAGTTTCTTCTTTCTTTTGCTTGTGTCTGGAATGATAAACAGGTATTCATGTGTATCAAAATTGAAGCAATCAAATCATTCAAACAAAATGTTTATTGTCCTATAAAAAGATGTAACATGTATCGTCAACATCACTTAATGAAAGAATCTTTATTTTTCTCATCAATTTACTTGAATAAATGAGTAATTTCACTAAATTGATTAGTCAATCTATATTTTGAATGGCTTGTGATCGGCAAATGAAAAGCCTGGTACTCTATGTAAAAATCTGTAATTATTCAAAAATATAAAATGATAATAAACAATTAACCCTTTTCCAAATGACAAAAATATTAGTGTGGTTCAATTTGAAATCGGCTTCAGACAACAAAACGGATGCTGAAAAAGAAAGAATTTGTGTACAAAATAGCTAAGAAAATATTAAGGCAAAAGGAGAAAATGCTGGTTATCAGTATTTTCTTCATTTGTCTCAATGTTTTCCCAAGTCTTTCCTATTAGGGACATCAAAGTCGGTGTTGTTTGGGAAAGGGTTAGAATTTTTTGAGGAGAAAAATGTTATGTATCATTTGCTGATTTCTAGACTGTTCTTGACAATTCCATTTTTTTTGGTCATTTTAATCTAATTGTCGCGGCATTCAATATCTACGGCAATTAGTGGTGATGCAAATGCTACACCCACTAATTAAAGATAAAGATTTACAAGGTCTTTATTTAATTTCAAACAGGAAGAACAAGAAAACAAACTATGAGTTATTTGTTCATGTGTTATTTCTGATATCCCGCTATCTTATCAATCTAATTAACCCTCTACATTAACAAGACCGGATTTTGACATCCTAAGTAGATATGGCTTGGGAAAACATTGAGACATAAGAAGAAACTGCCGATAACCAGCAGTTTCTCATTTTGCCTCGATATTTTCTTAGCTATAGCATAAACATTTTGGCCTTTTGTGATCATTTACTTTGTCATCTGCAGGAGCTTTCAAATTAGACTGCCTTAAAATTGTGATGTTTGGGAAAGGATTAAATGATCATGGATAGTCATGTTCACTTGCTTAACCCTTTCCCAAACAGCAATATCAAAGGGTGATCCACTTTAAAAACTGCCACAAAAGACATAATGGATATTATTAAAGATGGAATTTGTGTAAAATATGGCACAGAAAATATTGAGACAAAATGAGAAACTGCTGGTTATCAGCAGTTTCTTCTTTTGTTTCAATGTTTTCCCAAGCCTTTTCTATTTAAGGACGTCAAAACCAGGTCTTGTTTAGGAAAGGGTTAATCAGCTCTTTCAAAAAACGAGCACTGGCTTTGACATCCCAAATGCATGCTATTGTATACAGAAGATGCTGTTCAAAATCCAGCATGTCTCCCTTTTTCATGTTTTCAATCCTATGGCATACAATTTTCCCACCTATACATGGAGTAGCAATACCGTAATTCATTTATCTAAAACTTCTATTAATTATGGATCTGTCTGGATATTTGCTGATTGAGAAAAGAATAAAGGTAGATTACATAATGATGTATTGCAGTGGAAATGTCTACGATTGGATCAAAATAACATAAACAAATCTGCAGAGAGCAGAGAACTTACATGGGCGTAGACAGGCATACTCAAGTACTCATTTGAGTACAAATCGTTGGCAATAATCGAAAAATAAATTGGTCGAAATTTTTTCAGAAAAAATACTTTGATCATCAAAGATGTCAAAGACGCTGCAGACGACAATTATTGCAAGTCAATCAAATGTTACATTTTTTTGCCTCTCTTGGTAAAAACATTGTGGGAGAAGAAGAGTTTGCTTGCTTACAAGCAATTTCTTCATTTTCCACAATATTTTCCAAAGCATTTTCTTGTGGCAATTTCAAAAGGCGTTATTGTGCAGTAATGGGCTAAATCGGTGGCCCTCTTGCCCCAATGTTCTTCGAGTACAATTCAATATCCTCTTGCAATGTCCCTGGTTTATCTCAGAATCTGTTGATCTCTTAATCAATTCTTACTTTCAGATATTTTTTCAAACAATCTTCAACACTGTTATTTATTCAATTTATTATTGAAAATTTTACCATTTGAAAATTTTGAGTTTATTGGGGTTTTACGCCTTTTTCAACTGCCAGGGTCATATTGCGGCGGCTGGAGCACCTAACCATGGATTCCTGTTGTTTCTCAAACCAGTACTACCACTTACTTATTGAGCCTCCAGCCGCTCGCCAACTTAGGTTAACATTTTCAAACCCATTAGTGGGTGACAATTTTGTCAGAAAGGGTATTTGCCGCGGCTGGGTATCTAACCTGGGACCTGAGTGAATGACTCCAATGAGAAGCAAATGTGCTACCTACTGCCCTAAGGCCGGAGCCCATTTGAAAAAAAGACAAGATTGAAAAACTTGAAGAACAACAAAAAATAACAAGGAAGAAAAAAAAGGTGATGAGTACTATTGTACAGTTCTTTGCCCCTGCCAAAAAAGTTCAAGAACTCATTTAAGTTCAAGAACTGTTCTAGAACAGTTCTTGAACTTAAATGTGTCCTTGAACTTTTTTCTAAGGGGTTGTCTAAATAGATCTATGTTCCTTTTGTAATTTCAAACCCATAGATTGCTTTGCAACCCATTAATAAAATTATTATTTCATTATCATGTTTGAAAACATTAACAAATCCTATTATAATTACATTATTGAATATTCCAAAGACACCACATTCTGAAAAAAAAAACTTTTTCATGTTGAACATACATAATCTATCCTTATTAACACCAACTATAGTGTTTTTGGAAAATGCTACTTGAAAGAAAACAGGATCCAATCCTTTACCCTTCCCAGTTATTAGATACATTTCTGATAAGATTAACAAGATGTGTTTGTGAAACACCAATGCCCCGGAAAAGGCCCTTGTTCAAGTTTTCATGTTAAGTTTTGGACAGACAGACAGATGGATAGATGAACAGATGGGCGGACAGAAAATGGTGAAACAATATGCCCCATTTTTTCCATACCAGGGCATAAAAAGGGTCATTATTATTCCTTACAGCGGCAGATCCAGAGGGGGTTTGGGTTTGGGGGTTCAAATGACACCCCCTCTGTATCCTGATTATTTCATTTTCATGCAGAAATTCAGTCAAAATTGTGTGAAACTAGTAAAACACATGTCCTTTTTCTTCGAATCCCCTTCAAAGAATTCCTGAGCCATAGCCTTTGAAACCATGCCTGAATTTGAACATGCTGAATTATCCCATTCCAACATAATGACACCTATTGACGCCCTACAAGATAAAGGCTTTAAAAAACATTGAGAAAATGAAGAAATTGCTTGTGCTTCTTTTACCCCAAAAGACCAAAAATTGTCTTTTGCAACATCTTTGAAGTTGGACCTGTCTAAAATTTTGCCGTCTAGTAATGGGTTCAATATAAAAAAAAACAAACTTTGGAATCTGTAATGGCAGAAAAGAAGAAAATATTGATTTCCCAAAGTTTAATCTTTGTCATGGGCAAATTGCCCATTTTTATGACAATTAATCAATTACCATATAGATCTAGATCTAGATCTAGATGATTAAACAAAAACACCCCACCCCCACAATCCCATCCACCCCCCACCCCCTCCAAAAATGGCAAAATGCCTGTGAATTTTGTATGTGTATTATCTTGCTAACACCTATATGGTATATCACAGATTCTTCATTTGACAATAAGATTCAGTATTTTCTCCTTTTCTCTCAAATTGATCTGTGCTTAATTGCAGGAATCACATTCTTTTACAACATGGATTCGTTTCCTATCTGCAGCAGCTTTGAATTTAACCCTTTCCCAAACAGCAAAATTATTTCAGGGTGATCCAATTTGAAACCTGCTGCAGACCACAAATAGGATCAATATAAAGGTAGGGGCAGTGGCGGATCCAGAGGGGGATCGGGGGGGGTTCAAACGAACCCCACTCTGAAGACTAATTATTTCATTTTCATGCAGAAATTCCGTCAAAATTGTATAATAATCGGAAAATGAACCCCCCTAATTGTAAATTCGAACCCCCCTTTAAGAAATCCTGGATCCGCCATTGGGTAGGGGTTGTGTGTAATAGATATATAGCAAAGAAATTATTGAGGCAAAAGGAGAAAATGCTGGTTACCAGCATGTTCTACTTTTGCCTCAATGTTTTCCTAAGCACTTTCTGTAAGGGACTTTAAAACAAAGTCTTGTTTGGGAAGGGTTTGAACATAGTTGCAATAATGTAACAGAAACCTTTTTGAATTTTGATTTGGGTTCCAAACCAATTCATTAAGTTTGTGGCTGCGATATCGCAGCTAGGTTGAACTTGAACAATATAGATCTAGCCTTCTAGGCCCCTAAATTTTTGTCGTTTGGCAGATTTGACTAATTATAATGTGCACAGAGACTCTCTTTGACTCCCCCAAGGAAATGGCTTTACAAATCATTGTGGCAAATGAAGAAATTGTTTGTGACAAGCAATTTCTTCATTTTTCACAATGTGCTTCTACCCCAAAAAGACCGATAAATATTAAATTTGATTGACCTGAAATTATCGTCTGCAAGATATTTCAATTTGGAGTAGCCTAAAATTTTGTCGTTTGGTAGTCAAGTGTGTTAATTTCCTACCTGTTGTCATCTAGTAACGCCCTGATCCTAACACGTTCACATCCTAACACGTCCACAAAACAACAATAAATTTATCTTCAGTAAACTTGTAAACTGTTTTGTGTCTAAAACTTCCTTATTCGGTGTGAGTAACCCCGCTTTAATGTCGAAAACGAAAGTAGACAGCCAGGTAGTTCCCTGAAATCACGTGACCTAGATAATACGGATTTTAGCAGGTATATTTTCAATGTTTAAAATTTACCTTAAATAGACACATTTTCACATTTTGCATTCTGCTTTCGGTTTCATATAATTAATCCATGCCCGCAAGGCGTAAATAAGGTGTAGATCTAGTTTCAGATCGGCAGGGGGAGGGAGCAGATTGGAGTGGAGAGTTGTTGTTTGCACAGGAAAAGGGGGTGATAAAATATTGATTATTCCTGAAACTAAAGACCAAAGTAATTATACGAATAACATCGAATCGTATCAATAGCATCAAATCTAATGAGTCAAAGTAGGAATGCTGCTTTGAACTTATTTATAGTACATGTAATACATGTAGATCTATAGCAAGACTACATAAAATGCGCTTGCGTTTAAAAGATTTAAATTATCCCTCTAAAATTTCTAAAGGTGAAAAATGGCCAATTTTCCGGGCGGCACGAAATTCCCACATCTACCCAAATCTTACCCAAATCTACCCAAATCTACCCAAATCTTACCCAAATCTACCCCAAATCTACCTATATCTACCCATATCTTACCCAAATCAAGCAAACTGTTCGATATATTTCAGTTTTTAGTTACAGAAAAAAAAAGGAAAACAAATGTTTCTTAACAATAATATCGTCGGTGTTAAAGCAAAACGTGATCAGTTTCTCAACATTTTGATTTTAAGATATTCGCTAAGGTCTCTTTAAGCGTGACAGGTCAGAGTGTTAAGGACATATTTCCGTATTGTGGCCCCAGATCTATTATGTGTCATGCACGCGTGACGGATCCTGATTTTTTCGCTGTGTTTTCTGGGTGTCGGACTGCCTTGGCGCAAGAAAAACACAAATTCTCAAATTCGAGGGAAGCGCAACCTTGAGTCCACGTATTGGTGTAAATTATAAAAGCTGTGACAAATTACTCTAATCCAGGTTGAGAAGTTTGTGATATCATCGTTACAACAGTTAATCAGATGATTGTCAGAATAATTTAACCTTTTCCCCAAATGAGCCCAGTTTTATGTGCCTTACAGAAAACAACAACAACAACAACAACAAGACAAACTTTGAGACGATACCAAAATGCTGATAACCGGCACTTTCATATTTTGCCTCAATATTGTCTTCGTTATATATTGTACATAAATCTTATCTTCATCTATTTCTATTTTGTTGTTGAAAGACAGAAAAGTTTAAGCATAGGCCTAGAATAGCACTGGAATTGTGGTTACACTCTTCACAAAGGAAAACCTCGGCAAGAAACAACGACCGATCAAGGGATAGAAATGAACGTAATACAACAAAAATGCGATTGATCAATACACAGTGTAGATTTTTTTATTGCAAAATAAAAAAAATCGACAGACAAAGTAAGAATTCCTACTTTGCTCAGGACAATTCTAGAACTATAATAGATCTAGATCTAATTCCACAATAATTTAATTAAATGTGGAAAAATGAATTTCCACAAATACAGAACAAATGATCATATAAATTTCGGGAATACGTTCGAAATATCTAGTCACATTAGATTTGGGTAGATTTGGGTAAGATTTGGGGTAGATTTGGGTAGATTTGGGAAAGATTCGGGTAGATTTGGGTAGATTTGGGTAGATTTGGGAGTTTCGTGCTGCCGAATTTTCCTGCTAATTTCAATGCATTATACAACGAATAATATAATTCCTTTTCACAAAAGTCTGGTTTCGTATGCAGCATTATACTATTATTATAGATCTACACCTATACAGTAATGGGACATAACTATTCGCCATCTGTGCTACCTATTTTCCTTGAAAAATAATAAACTTAGCCCATTGAAAGAAAGCCACAGTTTGAACCTCGGTCCCGTGAAAAAATGCCCACTCACAATATTAAGCCGTCTCCGACACTGCAAGACTTTCTCACCAAACGCATATACACCGTGTCCAATCGTTACTGGTGGATGTGGTTTGCCAAACGCCTAAACTTTAAGTGTGGTGTATAACGCCGATTTGTGGCGCAAAACAGAGGAAGGACACCACCGAGGTAAGAAAATTGAAAAATTGAATCGATGAAGTTTTTTTCTTTGGGAATGAAACTATGCCGAGGCTTATCTCAAATGATATTCAGACACTGGGGCTTAAGCCCCTCCAATATGAAATTGCTTCCTACGGGTCTGGAGAAGCAAATGTCGCAAAATTTGCTTCCCAAAAACGGAATGAATTTGAGTACTATTCGCCCTTTAAGTAAGTATGTACCTTTTGTCATCAGTTATTTGTTTGCAATATTATTAATTTCGTACAAAATAATTAAGCGACAGAGCCTTATTCATGCTGCAAATACAGCAAGAGGGTCATAATAAAGGTTACTATTATCGAATTCAGATGACACATACCAAGTCGGTAAAACGAAGTCCCGAGAATGATCTACAATCCGGTTAATAGGGTTTAAATTGCTGATGTCGAAAAATCACATATTCTTTACACAAAATTATTGCACAATTGCTAAGATCATTCGAATAGGACGTGTGTTGCATCTGAAGTAATGGAAAGTGTAACAATATCTGCTAGGCCTGCTTAGATAAGGAAAAACGCAAAGCTTTAAAATCGCCATGCCACATACGTTACAAAATATTTCTTTGTGTGCACCACATCCACGATTGTTACCTTTAAGTTCCAGTAAAAATCGTTTCCATGGTTTCTGTAAGAAGCAGAAGGTGAAAACCTCAAAGTTATTTTGTGCAATACATGTGTAAGTGCAAAGTACAGGCTTCTTTGGGGTTCAAAACTGGTTATGCTTATAATGCATATTTAAGGGGCAAGCTGAGTTGATTTAGCCTGAAATGGCAAGTACATTCACGGAATGATAGAGAAACCGGCAACTTTCTCGAAGAAAGCAGACATTGCTAGGGGTCAAGAAATCATTTGAGATGAGCCTCGGCCTAGTCCCATTCTCAAAGAGAAAAGTTCATCGATTCAATTTTCCTACCTTGGTGGTGTCCTGTCTCTGTTTTGCGCCACAAACCGGCGTTATCCACCAGTAACGATTGGACACGGTGATATACATTCTTTTTCATACGTGTTTGAAAATGTGAAATCAAATCCAATACAATGCATTTAACAGAGAATTCCAATTCTTAAATACAATTGTATTGCAATGCAATTCAAAACTTATTGAAAATATCAAATATCATTGACATGTGCACATAAGAACCTTATTATATTGCGTAGGCCTATTTAAATACACAAACATTTTATACTACGAGATTTGGTAAACGATCCTTATAGCATTTAAGACTAAGACATCCATATTTCTTTCGGAGAAGGACAAAATTCCCCTTTCCAAACCCGACTCAATTTTCATTTAAAGGGACATTTCACGATATTTTTTCATAAATTTTACTTACATTTTTATCAAAAGAGCAAATTTTCTTATGAAAGTATATTCTGATTTTTTTCGGGAGACAGGGCGGAGCCTAGTAAACGGTTCATTACATTTAAGCTTGAGGAGAAACAGCCTTCTCGCTTAGCGGTACATCGTCGGTATTATTGCAAAACATTATTACTAAAGCGTGAATCAGGCTGTAGTTACGAGGTTTTATAACAACTCATTTTACAATCGAACGTTCTTTCAATTTCGAAATGTGTTCATGCTCGTGTCGCACGTTTTAATCTTATATCAACCAAGATATCGGGAAGTAAACTCGTCGAATAACCTCTTCGCTTAGCCACACTCCTGACTCTGGAAGGTGAATAAAAATGGATTATACTGTAAATTTTAAGCCAAAATATTGAACCGTTTACGAGAAATATATAAATAAAACAAATTGTTGTGGACAACAGTTCAGATTTATATGGAATTTGTCATTTCTGTCCCAACTTTATTAGTCCATTCGAAATTTTCGGAACCTTGCAATGTCGAGTACAATGAAGTTTTATTTTTTTCTTTGCATTGTATAGGTACTCTAGAGCAGATCTAGCTTTGTTGCCAGAATGGCAACCTTGGGGAACTCCCACAATCCGCAAAAATCCAAGATGGCCGCCAAACGCAACTGGAAAAATCAAATTTTCGTCAAATTGTCCTAAACTGACGCGAAAAATATGTAACTAGGGGTTCTTTGGTATGCTGAATCCAAATCTGATGATAGATATCGTATTTGGATATCAGAAATACACTAAAATAGAGATGGCCGCCGGAAGCCATCCTGAAAATTACAATTTTATGATATTTGTCTTTAGATGGCCTATTTTGACATAATTATGAATCAAAGTTCAATTTGATTCTTCATCTGGCATTTGAATCAACCTGATGTATATAAAATTCCGACATGGCCGCCACATGCCATTTTTAGAATGATTTCTAGTTAAATAATGATATAAAATATGGCTAGATTTTGATATTTTTCTGTATTTTGTTGCTTTTACATTTATTTCGAACGCAAATTTTTATATTCAATGTAGAAGCTACATATTTCCCGAACGTAGAAATAAAAATAATGAATATATAAACTAGTTGCCATATTGAATAGCAGAACATACCGAGGTTGCAATTTTGCTCTCTTTGCCGACGTAGACTTTTATTTAAAATATCTTAATAAACTTATGTTTATTTCAACACATTCTATCAAAATACTCTTGACATTTCGTTTCAAAGAGCGCTATTTGAAATATTTCCGATGATTTATTGTATATTTTTATTGTGCATGTAAGATTAATTTGAAGATTTTGTGCTGAAAAAAAACTTTTGTATGCAGAATAATAAGTTTATTGTTAATAACGGTACTTTTTACTTTTGCTAGCACTAAATGCATATCTAAACTTTAGTAAACATGCCACCAGTTGTCATACTGTGAAATGAAAATTAAATCTGCGCTGTAGTCTTCAGATATGTCTGTGTGTCACTTAGTTTATATTATTTATGGCCACCAGTTGCCATGTTGAAATGACATAAAGTTGATTCTGTAGACATAATAAGTTGCATTAAATTTCATTGTCGGTATTATTTTTAGCATTCCAGTATATTCCAATATGTTCATCCAAGGATTTCAGATTGAACTAAAACCCAACGCTATTATCCAAGAAAATAACCCACAATTGAATGGTTAATATATCCTTCTGTCTATATCTATTTCGTGAATCATTTTCACATTTGAACCTTCCTGTAAGTTTGGATATGATAATAATGATTATCACACCATTTATCATTTGAAGCTGATCGTTTTAACAATTATGCCCGTACTTTAGTAGTTAAAGGGGGTGATCTTTATGTCCCTTAAATGGGAATGATTTATGTAAAAATGTTCTTGCCATACTTGTATTAAAGGTGGAATAACACTTAACATCTTGCAAATTTTGCGTAAACTTCGTACAAAAAAAATATATATTATTAGAATGTGGCCTTTAAATTGCATCTATGCCAAATCTTAGCTTTCTACCTTGTGTATTGGCTTAGATGTTGACGGATTTAAAACCACATAATTTATTGTCCCGGGGATAATATTTACAATAATGGAACATATGGGTTTTTAAATCCGTCGACACCTTAGCCAATACACAAGACAGAAAGCTAAGATTTGGCATAGGTGCAATTTAAATGCCATATTATAATAATACATATTAATTTTGTACACGTTTCTCGGACAATTTGCATGATTTTAAGTGCCATTCCCCCTTTAATGAATGATTCTGATATATTATTCAATGTACCACTTGCAAGATCCAGACATTTTTCCCAATGGGAGGGGGTTTCCAGAGGGAACCTGACTGCATTGGCGAATGAGAAATTCCTTAAAAATAATTTTGATAAGACTTCATTTACAAATTAGAGAGGGAGCCCGTACCCAGGGCATTCTGGTAAATAAAAGGTATTATGACAATACTCAATTGTTTTTATATGTAGATACCGTTGGATTGGTCAGAAGCATGGAATAAGTACATTCAAGGAACATAACAAACATGCTTTCGTCTTTATGGATAAGTCATATCTACATGTAGTTCCATTTCAAATTGCATAATAGATCTCAACAGTAGTTACTCAATGTACAATGAATGTTGGGACATTTTGCATGAGTGTGCAAGATCCTTCTTACCTTAAGATTCGCCAAGAGATTTTTTAAAAAGTTGCTTGACGGTTTTAAGAAGACTAAATATTTTAAAAATAAAATTAAAAAGATGGACTTATAATTATAATGAAATTATAGTTTGATTTCTCTTCAGTTTATAGATTATAGGACATTTGATATGCTATGAATAAAAAAACTGAAAATAAAACCACACACTAATAATTTGTTAATTGAATCCAGGAAACAAACGACAATGCATTTGAGAATTATTGCACAGTTATAATTCAAAAATTCTAGTAAAAAGGACGAGCCCATTTGACAAGGCTCGATCTGATATAGGTAATCAGCTGTCAGTGGTTGTTCAAAAAATGGATGCTTGTTCGATTGTAGCATTTCATGGAATAATCCAGTTTGCCATTCCTTTACTTTTCTTTATATGTCAAAATTAAAAAGCTGCCACAAGTATAAGGTATTCAGGTACAGTTAAAATGAATCTAAATGAATAATGTAACAAAACATTTATGGGTTTCTGAGATCTGGCTGTGGACGGACGGACGGAAGGAAGGAATGACGGACACATGGACGGATGGACGGACGTTGCGGCTATATGCTCCCCGTTTTTTTTTTTCGGTGAGCATAATAAAATCGTTTGATGTTTAACAAATCATTTAATAACGTTTACACCATCATAAGTTATAATTTCCAACACTTTTGGCATACTCTATCAAGTAAAACTTAATAAAAAAAATACCCTGAAATGGCAATTTTCTGTCAAATGTTACACGCCGGTTTTTTCACAAAATTTACGAGTAAAACTTGTTTAACGAAAAAGAATCACATGGAAAAAGACATAGATCTAGATCTTGTTTGAATATTGTTGTATAACATGGCTATTAAAAGCAAAATGGTTCTTGGCTCGTTTATGAATCTCAAAGAGTAGCCGTTTTTTTTAAAAAAAATACCAAAATAATGTGCACCACGCCATTACACGTGTGTTTTTAAAATCTAATCCAGTAATAATATATTGTCCAACAGACGAGAACAGATGCTTATTTTTTCTTCTAGTATGTTTTCCTACAAAATAATGTTGCAAAAAGGTCATTTCCTGACAAAAACAGAGACCTATTTCTAAAAAAGTGTCTGGGGTCAAAATGACTCCACCTGGGAGTTTGTGTGTATAAAATTTGCTGGTAGCTTGATGGTTAATTTCATTAACACATTCATTAACAGTGTCATCGAGAATAATCATGAAGGGCCTCTTTTTAAAGGCTTTCGATGACGATTGTCTGCTACAAGGGCTTCTAAAATCATCGAATATGGCAAGCGTCAATCTTTGCAATTGAAAATGTATAGCAAAAGTTCTACAGTCATTGTTTGCACCAATATTTTGCATATAAGAACGAATTATATACACAAAGGGACAAAATGGCATCTGGTGGCCATTTCAGAATTTATCAAAGAGATCTATATTATAACATCCACATGAAGACTACAATGTCTTAGACGTTAACACATCTAGTATAGAATATGCATACAGTGTATGATTTTGGCTGTATTTGTATCAGTATTTCAACCAGTAATAATTATCAATGTGGCTTCTGGCGGCCATGTCGGAATTTTATACACACCAGCTTAATAAAATAAGAATTGAAAACTTATTTTTAACTTGACTCACGAAGTATGCCAGAAAAAATGACTTATATAGACCATCCAAAAACAAGGGCGGATCCAGGATTTTTTTCCAGGGGGGGTCAAAGCCCAATTTTTTTTCCAGGGGGGTCCAAGCCAAAATTATGGCTTAAAATGCAGTAAATATGTAAAGTTACACTAAATTTATATAGTCAAAATTCAATTTTCGGCCAATGCCAGGGGGGTCCGGACCCCCGACCCCCCCCCCTCTAGATCCGTCCATGAAAAAGAATATCATAAATTTGTAATTTTCTGGATGGCTTCCGGCGGCCATCTCTATTTTAGTATATTTCTGATATCCAAATACGATATTTATCATCAGATTCGGATTCAACATACCAAAGAACCCCTAGTTACACATTTTTCGCGTCAATTTAGGACAATTTGACAAAAAGTTGATTTTCCAGTAGCGTTTTGCGGCCATCTTGGATTTTTGCGGATTGTGGGAGTTCCCCAAGGTTGCCATTCTGGCAACAAAGCTAGATCTGCTCTAGAGCACCTATACAATGCAAAGAAAAACTAAAACTTCATTGTACTCGACATTGCAAGGTTGTCATATAGGCCATATAGGAGCGTCGAATCGACTATATGGGCATATTTTTCGTTTATAATCAACAACATAAAAAAAACTTCAAAAAAACTCATAGCATTTCAACGCATTAGAATAACAAATCTGTGCATCAAGACATACTTTTAAAAAATGAAATTGGAATGTTATGCCCCTTTAAATAACATTTATGTCATCCTTTGACGCAATCCCAGTTAAAGGGGACAATTGATGTCTCCGGCCTTTAATATGTTCTAGCTGCAAATAGTCAACATTATATAAATGCCCTCCACATTTATTTTCATCCCACACCTATAACTAAAAAAGATATCTATAATTTACGTTCGTAAGAACTCCATTTCTTATGAAAATCATGTGACAATCAAACTAGGGGGGTACGAAAAACCGATGTCTCCGGGTATAAATTCTAACTTTCAAACCAAAAATGTCAATTTCAACAATAAATTATCCTAACAGAACTGTCCTTATCTTGTACAGAAAACATAGAGCTCCAAAACGATACCAAGATATATATAAAAAATGTAATCCAAAATTCGTAGAACAGCGTCGAGTCCCTGTCTCCAAAATTCAAAAACGTACGGGACACTTTCTTTAAAGCATATAAACACTGACATGAATCTACATTTAATACATTAATCTAGCGTAATCTACTTTAGTATAAATATATTTTATCAAAAAGAAGTCGTATTTTGATATACCTTTGTCAATATTTTTAAAAAATCAACACCTTTCTTAAACAATTTATCGTAATTTTAACCCCGTAACGTACGAGGCACGAACTAAAGTAACTGTAGTTAAAAATGTTTAACTATAAATAGTTTTATTCTTCAAGAAACATCACTAGTCGAAGTGTCTTCAAATATGATAAAAAGAATTATGCCGATTACTATAATAGCATTGATACAGCAGGCCAAATAAAGTTGGGTACACATTAAAAAGTTACGTACGAGTCCATAACGTTCGAGGCAATTTTTAGTTTTCAGTTTTTAAATTGCTGATGTGGAACGTTTCCTGTGCTTTATTTATGTGTTTTGGGTTCCTTAAGGACTCCAGTTTAAGCAAAATAGACTTTTAATGCACATAATAGACTGTACACGTACTCGTACTAGTCTCGTAGGTTATGGTATTATAATTACGCTTAGTTGATACTATTTTTACAATATTGAGGAAAGTTACACAAAATATGACGGTTTTTGTTGATATATATAGGAATATATTCATACCCATATAGATTACACTAGATTGATGCATTGAAATAGATTATTTCAGCGTTTCTTACCTTTATAAAAAGTGTCCCGTACGTTTTCGTATATTGGATCTATCAGAAGTAAGGATGTCTAGCAAATTTGGGATAACATTTCACTTAATTAAGAAGTTATTACACATACCTCATGTGTCAAAACAAAACGAACATCTCAACTTTTATAAATTGAAATTAATTTGGCTAGGAAGTTTTAATTTGTAAAACAACACACCCAGATGGCTTATAGAGTTGTATTTATTTTCATTTATTCATTTCATTATAATTCTTTTGACAAAGTGTCTGGCAAATGGATATTGCCTGATAATATTATGATTTGATTGAAAAGGTAATAACACAGAGGCTGTGATGTTAAAGAAAAGAAATCATATTACGTACGGGACAAGCTCTAGTTACGTTCGGGACAGACCAGTTTTAGATAATTGTTGATTTGTAATAAGTCATTGACTTTCCATTTCCGTATATCGATTAAGGGAATAACTCATTGCTTTTGTTAAACAATACGAGAGAAAATTAAAGGTTGTTTGGTGTATTTTAGAAGAGTTGGAAGTAGTCAACGTTCTAAAATAAAGGAATTGTACAAGGATGGCCGTTTTGTATTTTCATTCGCATAGGTACAATTCGCCATTTTCACCCATATTGTCAATTGATTCACATTTTTCAAACAAATACTCATCAAAAAGTATCGGATTTATTATTCTTTATGTATTACTTAATGTGAAATTAGACACACATTTCACAAAGGGGTCTATCTAAAATACGTAGTTTTTTATGCACACATTTGATCATTTAACAGTTTATAACTCCAAAACTAGGCAAGCCCACTTGACAAAACAAGAGAAATTTGCGCAGAAGATGTGATCCATGAAGAAAATGTGTCCAGAATGAGTGAATGGTAAAATGAAAAATTTCGAAAAAAATTTAGTCAGTTGTCCACTTTATCTGGGATTGCGTCCTTTCCTGATTTATGAACACACCATGAATTAGCCCCCCCCCATCATCTGTAAAAAGTCAAATGTTAAAAAAGAAAAATTAACTGAACACTTCTTACGACATATGCGGATCCACACATTTTTTCAAGGGCGGACCCAGGATTTTTTCCAGGGGTGTCCAAGCCCAAGATTTTTTTCCAAGGGGGGGGGGGGGGGGAGGGGGGTCAAAGCTTAGATTATGGCTTAAAATGTAATAAATATGTAACGCTACACTAAATTTATGTAGTCAAAATTTAATTTTCGGCCAATGCCAGGGGGAGTCCGGACCTCGACCTCCCTCTAGATCCGCCCATGTTTTTCACAGAGGGACTCTGTGGTTTCAAGAGGGATTGGGAATTGCGTTGGCGCATGAAAAATTCCTTTAAATATCTCATTTATATGTCTCTTTACAAATTCGAGAGGGGATAACCATTCAACCATTCTTTCATTATCACAAATTAATGATTCTATATAATGAAGAAAGTTAATTCTCAATTCCCAAAGATGGCCTACTCTTGATGTACCTCGTTGAAAAGAAAACTGAAACACTTTCTCCTTAAATAAGATTGAATCTATTTGTTGGAATCTTTAATCTGACATCTGACAACAATTATCAAGATCTGAAAGTATACAGATAACACATATTGAACTAAAGCATAATACAATGTAATCCTCTATCTCCCCCCAAGTCTTTGGGTAATACACAAACAACGAAGACTAACCCAATTCACATGCAAAAAAGAAACTGGTTGTGACAAAATGTAATTTAAAGCAATACTTTAGAACCAGAATATGAAATATTGCCATGAACATAGTATAATAAATGGCATTGGGCCCCAGTGTCAGGTTGTTACTTCAACACAATAGAATCACTCTTTACACTTAAAGAAAAAAAAATAATACACAGAATCAATATCATGGTAAGACTTCAATAGACCCCATGTCATAGTCTTTTTGCCATGCAGGAGCATGGCGTAGTCTGGATGATTGCCTAGGTGTGGAGGGTGCATCCATGTCAGTGATACCACGGTCTGCAGCTGGTAATATGGGAGTTGGATTCTCACAGCCATCAGTTGACTGATTGGTTGCTGGTTGTGGAGAACCATAAACCAGTTGACGCCTCGTATCCTGATTTGTCATGGGCTCTCGTTTGTCATGGGTGGGAATAGGTGTCTGTGTGATCTCAGAGTCACTAGGAGGTGGTGTGCTCATTCTTGTTATCGGCAGTGGAGTGTGACCAGGAGGCTTAGTGGACACTGGCCTAACAGTCGGAGTGGACACTGCCTTATAAGTCGGAGTTGACATCGGCATATATGTCGGAATGTTAGACTCTTCTAACCCAGAGGTCATAGACCTTGAAAGTCCAACATCCATATCCAGTGTCAGTTTGGCCAGTGGGGGAATAACTGGGACGTATTTGCGGAGAAATTTCCGGTTACGAAGAGTCACACGTCGTGAGCCATCAACTCTTAATATAGCGTATTGGTCATACTGCCGTACCTCAATGACCACACCCGTTTTGTCCCATTTATTGGGGTGGGAGCCAATCTGGTTTTGGAGACGAACATGATCACCAACTGCTAGCGGAGGCAGACGTTTGGTGTGTTCTGTCAGGTTCTCTGCGCAGCGCATATGTCTATTGCGGAGAGCTTCTTCCCTTGCTGATGCTGTAGAACGCCAAGTTTCATGGGGTATGTACTTTCCAGGTGGAATGGGGATAAAATCCCTGATGGGTCTACCAAATATACACATGGCCGGAGAAAGTTTGGTATCGCGATCTGGGGTGTTCCGGTACTGCAGCATTGCACGTTGAAATTTGTCCGTATCAAGGTCACCGGAGTCACCAGTATTGTCCATCAAAAGGCGTTTCACAGTCTTTACTCCAATTTCAGCTCGGCAATTACTATGTGGGAATGCCACAGACGATAACCGGTGATGTACACCCCAATTAAGGAGAAACTGTCTTGTGCTGGTGGCAGTGAATTGAGGACCTCCATCCGAATCAAGCTCATCAGGTATGCCATAAGTAACAAATATTCGTCTTAGGCAAGAAATGAGCCCAGTTGCACCTGCTTGTGACCTCTCCACAATCGGCTAATTGGAGTAGCGATCGACAACCACTAAGTAATCATGTCCTTTGTAAGTGAAGTAGTCTGCACAGAGACGCTGGAAGGGGTATTCTGGGGTAGTTGGTGGGATTGGCGGGGCACTTGGGTTTGATGGAGCATTACGGTTGCAATGATGACACTTAGCACGAACAGCGGTAATAGTTGGAGTGATGCCAGGCCAAAATACTGATAATTCAGCTCTAGCTATCATTGATGTTACTCCTTGGTGAGCGGCATGGAGGGCATCAAGGACTTCTGTCCTCAGGGACGGGGGGATAACAATTCGGTCTTTATACAAGATGTGGACACCATCAATAGTAGAAAGGTCACCCCGAAATTGATAATAATCTCTCAATGACTCAGGCATTTGGAGTCGAGAATCTGGCATACCATTCTCTATCAGGTCAGCTAAGACAAGCATGTCTTGGTCACTCGCTGTCATGGTACGAACCCTATCCCATGTTACAGATTGTACATTCAGTGCATCCAGGAAAGATACAGCTGTTGACATGGCACATTCTTCTGTGTCATTCTGAGTGGTGACCTGATCAGTTCTGATGGCGGACATAAACAATGAGTAGGAATCAGATGAAGACGACCCAGCACCAACAGTAGCAATGTCATCAGGTAGGACTAGCTGTACGGCATCATTGACAGGATGGCGTGACAGACAGTCTGTGGCAAGGTGCTTCACACCTGGAACATGCACAATGCTAAACCTATAGCGCAATGTTTTCTCCTTCAGGTTTCTGAGGCGCGTATTTGAAATATCCTCAAGAGCCCTATCACGGAAAATTTTCAGTAATGGCTCATGGTCCACGGCTACAATGAGGTCAGAGCATCCAAGTACAAAGTACCTTGCTTTCTCGAGAGCATCGGCCACCGCTAAAGCCTCACCTTCTATGGGTGCGTATCTGGACTCTGCTGCATGAGTGAATCTGCTCCCTACAAGTGAGACTTTCCATCCAGTGGGACAGCAGAACGGTTTGACGTCATGACATGAACAGTGCTTCTGTAGCAACCAAAAGGCAATACCAGTCTTGGACCAGTCTGTAGCCAAGCAGGTGGGTTTGGTAGGATCAAAGATTGTGACACCTTCCCGGATTTCATGAGCTATAATGCGCTTTGATTCCTCAAATAATTTCTGAAGCTCTTCATTCCACTTGAAGTTTGTCCCAGGCTTCAAGAGTTCGCGGAAGGGGAGCATGCGGTCTGCCATGCTGAATGTATATGACACCGGGTTAACCAGTCCGAACCAGGAACGAATGTCAGTCAAGTCTTTCGGTGGTGGGAAGTCGATGATAGCGCGCGTGTACCGTTGACTAGGACGGACATCAGTGGGGGAGATTTCAAATCCTGCAAACTCAACTGTGTCGGCACCAAATACAAACTTGTCAGGGTTGAGAATAATGCCGTTCCTGCCACACACATCAAGCCATCGAGCTGCTGGTGGAAGCTGTCTTCTAGGGTGTCCGCCCACAACAGCGCATCGTCCACACATTTTGTCTTGTCTGGAATGTCAGCTACAATCTCGTCATAGCGTCTGGTATAACCATCCCCCGAAGCGATATACCCTTGTGGTGCTGTCATGTAACGGTATCGGCCCCATGGTGTGATAAAGGTAGTCAAGTGCCTATCTTCCTCACGAATAGGAGCACTGTGATACCCATTCCAGGCGTCGAACACAGTCTTCTTCTTGCCAGCTGGAACAGATCGTGCCTGCAGGAAAGGAGAAGGCGTGTGATGTGTTTCACGGGTTGCATGCACATTGAGTGCTTGAAAGTCCACAGTACGCCTGGGTGTGCCATTTTTCTTGGCACAGACAACCATTCGATGGCACCATGTAACAGGATCGCCGACTGGGACCTTCTCGATCACGCCCAGGCGGACGTCTCGGTCGAGACCTTCCTTTACAGCATCCCTCCAGTGTAGCGGTACTGGTACAGGCGTGTGATGAGCTACCGGTTTGGCATTGGGATCAACCATTAGCTTCATCGGGGGACAATCCATGAGTGGTAGTTGTTGATGTTCACATGTGTTAAATGTGCTTGATCGATAATAATCGAGCAGATACTGTTGGAGCCTCTCGCGACATCCTTCAGATATCGGAAATGGTAAGGCGTCGGGTAGTGGTGGTGGGGGACGACGGATGGGACAACCACATGGGGCGGTACCACTGACATTGACATCAGCTACACTATGTTCGACGGGAGAGTGAACTAGTGGAAAGCTCTCAGATATGAGTCCAAGGGCAACGCATGTTTCTCTGCTGAGAAACAACTTATCTAAAGAGTCAGTAACATAGGTCATCTGTCGGGTTGCAACTGAATGTCCGGAGGGACTTACACTTGAGATTCTAAGCAAAACAGCGCCTAAGATTACAATACCCTCATTATTAGCAGTGTGCATCTTCATTGTGACCGGTATCAAGTCTGATTTCCTGAGACCTAGCCTATGAACAATTTTGAGTCCAGTTAAACAGCTTTGGCAACCCATGTCAGCTATGGCGGGGACTGAGGCTGAAATAGAGGGTACATACATGTCATGGAAACCAAGTTCAGCATAATCTTGTGAACAAGTTTGAATATCAACATTTATATAAGGCTGTGGCTTAGAGTTTCTGCGGACCCAAGTGTCAGTTAAAGTGTCATACACATGATGCTCTAGAGGAACAGTGATATCATGCTTGCTCACAGTGCACACTTTATCATTTATACATTGATTTGAATCAAAACATTCATTATCACTATCATTATAATCAAATAAGGTGCATAAAGCATCAAACACTGCGTTTTCATTACTGGAATGTCTCGGCTGTCTGGCATGTGGTGGGCGTTTGACATTGTCCTTACTACGACACATGGACTCAAAATGGTGGTCTCGCTTGCAATGTCCACACTTATGACCAAAGGCTGGGCATTCAGTACGGCGGATATGAGCGGTGCTCTGTTTTCCGTGTCCTCGCATCCCACAATACGAACAAAGTTCAGTCTCGACCTTGTTAGAGGCTTGCTTAGTTTTCTTGTATGAGCTGGCCACATTCACAGATTCACGATCCAGCAGGCGAGAGGCTGAGCGTTTACCTGCCTCTTTAGCCTCTACAAACTGAAATACCTCTTCTAGAGTCATGTCTTGTTTCTTATCGCCCAGAAGATCCATTTGAATTTCTGGGTCCGCGAGTCCTCTGCTCAACACATCGCGCATGATGGCTTCAGTGTAGTCATCGTCCCCAGAGCAGCCAGGGCATTTTACCACAAACTTACAAATGTTAGGCTGACCCTGCAGCCTTGCACCAAAACTACGAACTGTTTCGTCCCTATCCTGGCGCATATTGTGCAATGTTACTCTCGCTACCATAGTTCTTTCTTCTCTAACGGCCAGTTTGCGAATCGCAGCGAGTACATCAGCCTCAGTCTTATCTGTGAGGCTTCCACAAGATCTCGTTAGGTCCTTATGAAGTGGCTCGTCACAACATTCGAGAAGTTGAATGACCTTATCTCGACCATCGACCTTGGTGGCATCAACGTAGTCCTTCCAGCGGCTTTGGAAATAAGACCAGTCTGCACTGGTTTCTGCAGCAGAGATAGTTGGTCGCCGTACACGTTCAATCTTAGCAGACGCAACAGGGGCAGCTGCTACAGGCGGATATGTCGCGCTGTGTGCTGTTATGAGTGCTGATACAATAGCTGCCTCGAGATCTGGAGTCTTATATTCACAGCCAGGAATTGGGCACGCTACTTCTGGCATGGTTGTAGAATCTTGATCATAAATAAGATTGAATCTATTTGTTGGAATCTTTAATCTGACATCTGACAACAATGATCAAGATCTGAAAGTATACAGATAACACATATTGAACTAAAGCATAATACAATGTAATCCTCTACTCCTTTTGTTTCAACATTTCTGTTTATATAGATCTAGGTCTATTACTCACAAATATTATCTTTCTATCCACACCATGTTTGGCACTACCTGTACGAAAAATTACGCCCGTAAAACAGGCGTAAATCAGACGGAATTATGAGACGGAATCCGCTTCAATTTCCGCTAGTAAGCTTGTTTAAAGAAATATAAGAATGAGACGGAAACCAAGCGTAAACCAAGCGTAATTTAGAGGCGTAAAATGTTAATTAACCGGAATTTTTAGAGACGGAATATGCAAATGAAGCGGATTTTTTTTACAGGCGTAATTGCTAGGAGGCGGATTCCGCTTGGAATTTTTAAGAAATTACTGGCGGAATCCGCCTCATAATCCCGCCTCCTAGATATTTACTGCATAATATGTGGGTGGGGAATGGTAAAAATGAACATTTGAATTTGTTTAATTTAGTCAAAAGAACACTCACCAATGTTGCCTCACTTGGTCTTACCATTTAGTGAGCCCCTTAATGTAATGGATTCATCAATATCAATGTTTGAATTTCATACCTCAAACATTGACTTTGCAAAAAGTCATAGAAGCAAAATTCCCTCCAATTTTCTAAACAGGAAGTAGGAAATGGTCATAGACTGGGAGAAAATAGACTGGGAGGCCTTATTATCCCCCGCCGAAAAAATTTTTCGGGGGGGATATTGTTTTTGCCATGTCCGTCCGTCCGTCCGTCCGTCCGTCCGTCCGTCCGTCCGTCCGTCCGTCCGTGCGTCCGTCCGTCCGACATTCGTTTCCGCGCTATTTCTTGGAAACTATAGACCGGATTTCGATGAAACTTGGCACACAGCTTCACTACAAAGAGGACATGCGCATATCGTCGGGGTTACCTGGTTCGACCATTGAATTCAGAGTTACTGCCCCTGATTGTTTAAGCCATATACATACAGAGTGATATTCGTTTCCGCGCTATTTCTTGAAAACTGTAGACTGGATTTCGATGAAACTTGGCACACAGCTTCACTACAAAGTGGACATGCGCATATCGTCGGGGTTACCCGGTTCGACCGCCGAATTTAGAGTTACTGCCCTTGAGTGTTTTAGCCATATACATACAGTGATATTCGTTTCCGCGCTATTTCTTGGAAACTATAGACCGGATTTCGATGAAACTTGGCACACAGCTTCACTACAAAGTGGACATGCGCATATCGTCGGGGTTACTCGGTTCGACCGCCGAATTTAGAGTTACTGCCCCTGACTGTTTTAGCCATATACATACAGAGTGATATTCGTTTCCGCGCTATTTCTTGAAAACTGTAGACTGGATTTCGATGAAACTTGGCACACAGCTTCACTACAAAGTGGACATGAGCATATCGTCTGGGTTACCCGGTTCAACCGCCGAATTTAGAGTTACTGCCCTTGACTGTTTTAGCCATATACATACAGTGATATTCGTTTCCGCGCTATTTCTTGGAAACTATAGACCGGATTTCGATGAAACTTGGCACACAGCTTCACTACAAAGTGGACATGCGCATATCGTCGGGGTTACTCGGTTCAACCGCCGAATTTAGAGTTATTGCCCCTGACTGTTTTAGCCATATACATACAGAGTGATATTCGTTTCCGCGCTATTTCTTGAAAACTATAAACCGGATTTCAATGAAACTTGGCACACAGCTTTACTACAATGCGGACATGCGCATATCGTCGGGGTTACCCGGTTCGACAGTCGAATTTAGAGTTACTGCCCCTGACTGTTTAAGCCATATACATACAGAGTGATATTCGTTTCCGCGCTATTTCTTGAAAACTGTAGACTGGATTTCGATGAAACTTGGCACACAGCTTCACTACAAAGTGGACATGCGCATATCGTCGGGGTTACCCGGTTCAACCGCCGAATTTAGAGTTACTGCCCCTGACTGTTTAAGCCATATACATAAAGAGTGATATTCGTTTCCGCGCTATTTCTTGAAAACTATAGACTGGATTTCAATGAAACTTGGCTCACAGCTTCACTACAATGAGGAAATTCGCATATCGTCGGGGTTACCGGATTCGACCGTCGAATTCAGAGTTACTGCCCCTGATTGTTTAAGCCATATACATACAGAGTGATATTCGTTTCCGCGCTATTTCTTGAAAACTGTAGTCCGGATTTCGATGAAACTTGGCACACAGCTTCACTACAAAGTGGACATGCGCATATCGTCGGGGTTACCCGGTTTGACCGCCAAATTTAGAGTTACTGCCCCTGACTGTTTAAGCCATATACATACAGAGTGATATTCGTTTCCGCGCTATTTCTTGAAAACTATAGATCGGATTTCAATGAAACTTGGCTCACAGCTTCACTACAAAGTGGACATGCGCATATCATCGGGATTACCCGGTTCGACCGCCGAATTTAGAGTTACTGCCCCTGACTGTTTTAGCCATATACATACAGAGTGATATTCGTTTCCGCGCTATTTCTTGAAAAGTATAGACTGGATTTCAATGAAACTTGGCACACAGCTTTACTACAATGAGGGGATACGCATATCGTCGGGGTTACCCGGTTCGACCGCCGAATTTAGAGTTACTGCCCCTGACTGTTTAAGCCATATACATACAGTGATATTCGATTCCGCGCTATTTCTTGAAAATTATACACCGGATTTCAATGAAACTTGGCACACAGCTTTACTACAATGAGGACATGCGCATATCGTCGGGGTTACCCGGTTCGACCGTCGAATTTAGAGTAACTGCCCCTGACTGTTTTAGCCATATACATACAGAGTGATATTCGTTCTGTTGAAGCCATATACATACAGAGTGATATTCGTTCTGTTGAAGCCATATACATACAGAGTTATATTCGTTTCCGCGCTACTTTATTGACAATGAAAATATATTCGGCGGGGGATATCAATTCAACGAATTTGCTTGTTTTCACAAAGTTAATTCTATATCTTATGAACTATTTATCTCAGGCACTATTTGAGATACAGCCATAATATTTCACACATGGATACTTCCTGCCAGTACCTTTCATTTGGGACCATGACCTTTGGCCTAGTGACCTTGACCTTGGAGTTTGACCTACTTTTAAAAATCTTTAATCTGGCCTCTATCTCATGCACTATTATTGATAGAGTCTTGATTTTTCACACATGGATACCTCCTGCCAAGACCTTTCATTTGGAATCATGACCTTGGGCGTTGTGACCTTGACCTTGAAGTTTGACCTACTTTTAAGTTTCTTTTTAACGTGGCCGATATATCATGCCCTTTTACACATACAGCCTTGATATTTCTCACATAGACACCTCCTACCAACACCTTTTACATTTAACCATGAACTTGTGACCTTGGCATTTGACCTACTTATTTAAAATTTTTACCCAGCCTCTATCTCATGTCCTGTTACACATACATTCTTGATATTGCACGCATGGACACCTCCCACCAAGACTATTCACATTTGACCATGACCTTGGACCTTGTGACATTGACCTTTGACCTACTTTGTAAAAACTTTAACCTGGCCTCTACCTCATGTCCTTTTACATGTACAGCCTTGATATATCATACATGGACACCTCCTACCAAGACCTTTTGCATTTGACCTTGACCTTGGCGTTTGACCTACTTTAAAGAACTTTAACCTGGCCTATATTTTATGTACTTTTACACATACAGACTTGATTTTTCACACATGGACACATCCTACCAAGACCTTTCACATTTGATCATGACCTTCAAGGCTTGGACCTTGTGACCTTGACCTCAACTTTGACCTACATTAAAGGTAGGCCCTTGAGGGGGCATATATGTTTTACAAACATTTCTTGTTTAGATAGAGCTTTGATAATTCACACAAAGATACTGCCTGACATTTACTTTCATTCAGGAATTAAGACCATGTGACCTTGACCTTGAAGTTTGACCTACTGTTTAACCTGGCCTACATCTCATACACTGTGAGATATAGAGCTTTGATATTTCACATATGGATAGAACTTGTTAAGACCTTTCATTTGGGATCATGACCTTAAGCATTAGGACCTTTACCATAAGGTATATACTTTAACTTGGCCTATATTTCAATCACTATTATAGATGGAGTTTTGATAGTTTACTCTTGCATACCTCCTACCAAGACCATCAATCTTGAACTTGACCTTGTGACCTTGAATTTGAAGTTTGACCTTCTTAACAAAAGCCTTTTCTTTGCCTATATCTTATGCAGTGCAAAATGAAAATGGCTAGTATAAATTGGAATCGCGTCATTATAAAATTGCCAAGTCCAAAAATTCCGTCTCCCTGGAAAGTTTAAGTTATTTTCCGCTTTAAGAAACAGCCATTCCGCCTTGTTAGAATGGCTAAGTCCAAAAATTACGCCTTTTCATAAAATTAAAGTTTTTAATTACGCCTGTTATGATTAAATTTCGCCTCCATTTCATTTTACGCCTCTAATTTACGCCACTACTTTGCACAGTGACTGAGGCGTAAAGTATAACTCCGCCACTGTTACAAGCGTAAATTGCCATTTACGCCTCATTTACGCCTCATTTACGCCTGTTTTCCAAGCGGAATCCGCCTCTTTTTTTCGTACAGGCAGCAGTGCATGGACCAGTCTAAAATTCCATTCAGACTAACAGATAAAAGGAAGTCAAGAAATTCTAACTTTTTATTTCAATTCCAAACCCTATGTTGTGGGTACTCATTGGAATCGTCTCGTCGAGACGATTTCAATGAGTACACACAACTTAGGGTTTAATGAATAATGAGGAAAATATTGCAAAATTGCAAACAAACTATTGTATTTTTCCATTCACACAACTGAGTGAAGTAAAGAATTTGTATTGTATTTATTGAAAACCCATCACCCCTCATAACTGTAGGTTTGTCCATTAATTGTGTAATGGTTGTTATTACGGTTTTCATTTGACCTGGCACGGACCTTTATGCAAAACATGTTCATATTTTGCAAATAACACAAATTCATCAAAAGACTTATACCATAGTCCACAGAAATGTAAACTATGCAAGAAAATAATGATTGGACTATTTTTAGGAAACATCCCAAGCTTGTAGGCTAATTTATGAAAAGAAAAGATAAAGCTAAGCGAGGTGAAATGAATCACATAATACTACGTTTTTCACCCTAGAAATGGCCGAGGCAGAACCAGACACAGACCAAGACACTGAAGACAGTCCAGCAAGACAGAATGACAAACTCGTGAGTAACATCTAAATTGTTCCAGGCTACGTCAATAAACATACAACCCAGGATGTTTCTTAATGTTGGTTTTTAATCCTGTTTTAGAATTAATGATATTGCTTCGAAAACGTTGCTGCTTTTGTTTGAAAAGAAATCACACCTTTGATGACGTCCTAACATATTTTCTTCGAGGAGTAATAATTTCTAACTCGAGTATACTTCAAATCAGACATGGACCTCCTATGTAAACTGGGCAACACAAATTTGTAGAACGCGTGACCAGGATGGTAGCATTGTTATAATAAGAAACTCCCTGCAAGGCTTTGTCGTTAAAATGCGGCATATGATTTACAATGATATAAGTTGGACATTTAATAGTGACGCCGAGATATTTGTCACGATTTTCAGCAATGCGTTACTATATCGCTGAAGATACTACTAGTAAGAGCTTGCCAATCGTCGAATACCGGAAGAAAAACCAACTAAGATGTCTGAAAAACGGTGTAATCGACAACAAAATATAGATCCTTTTTTTACAAGCATACAACTTCGTCTTTATTTTTCTCGTTGAAGATGCATCGATTTATGGAACTCTTCCATGGACGATTCAACACAAGTGAGGCTCAGCTAATTCTAAGTGGACAGAATTGGGATTTGCAATGCGCTGTAAATTTTGTCTTCAACAGTGAGCTTTTACATTTTATAACTTTTGTCTTTATTTAAGTGACAATTTACAGATATTTTTTTCATGAATTTTACTTTTATTCTTACCTGAAAGGGCTTATACTTTTCTTTTGAAAATTCTGAAAAATTTCAAGTCAAAATATTGCACCGTTTACGAGAAATATATATTTTTGTGCTTAAATTAAACAAATTCACATGGACATTAATTCATATGTATATGGCATTTGTCATTTCTGTCTCAACTTCAAAGGCGAATTTTTCGCTTATAAGCAACAACCTAAAAAAAATCTGATAGCATTTATACGCATTAGAATAACTTATCTTCGCATCAAGACATAGGCATACTTTAAAAAATGAAATTGGAATGGTATGTCCCTTTAAAAATCTAAATTGATGCAAACTGATTGTAAAGAAGCCTTTTTCTATGTTTAATTATATATTTTTAATATTGGACATAAGCCCAGTCCAAAATATACAGAATAAAGTTTGTATTTTTATCTTCATTAGATCGTTACAATGAACATGTTCATTGGCTGTTGCCTATTGTATAAACTACATATGATACATCATTGCCACGCTTCTATAGATCTAGTACTTAAATCTATATACAGTTTTTGATGAAAATTTATTTGACATATCATAGGATTTTTGTTTAGGAGCAACAATGTAGTAATTTAATGCATTTGTCCTTTCGAATAGCTCATAACTGACGTCTATAAAATGCGAATAACATATCATCATTTATACATTGTTGCTTTTATAAGAACATGACATGGACCTAACTGAGAACTTTTTGATAACCCCTCGTAAGTTCATAACTGACATGCATTCACGTTGATCTCAAAATACATTTCCAAATGTCCTTTTCCCACACTTCGGCAATGGAATTGTACGACCACAATGCACTTTCTTCAAGGCAGTGGTTCTACATCCACTTTGTTCCTCTCGTAAGGAACAAAATGGATGTAGAACCCTTGGCTTGCGAAGATGACTATGCACCTACCACATGATTTACATAACAAAATGTATAATTGTAGGCCCACCTGAAGATTTAAGAAGATATCTCGGTGAACAGGAGCAGGAGGTAAGAATTAACCCTTTCCCAAACGGCAACATGTTAGGGAGATCCATTTTATAAACTGCCACAAATGACAAAATGGAAGTTATCAAAGATAGACTTTTTGTAAAATATGACAACAATATTGAGACAAAAGGAGAAACTGCTGGTTATCAGCAGTTTCTTCTTTTGTCTCATTGTTTTCCAAAGCTTCTTCTATTAGGGACGTCAAAACCAGGTCTTGTTTGGGAAAGGGTTAAAGCTCTGATGTACTGGCGTTGGGCGTTCCTGGAAGCAAAGCAGATTAACCCATTACTGCATAGTGACACCTTTTGACTCCATCACAAGAGAAGGTTTCGGAAAACATTGTAGAAAACGAAGAAATTGCTTGTGACAAGCAATTTCGTCATTTTCCACTACGTTTTGCTTACCCAAAAATGGAAATATTTTCAAAATTTCATCAATTTGAAAACGTCGTCTGCAACTTCCTTTGACTACCCAAAATTTTGTCGTCTGGTAATGGGTTAATACTACAGCAGACGAAATAGTTGATGTCGATTATGCAGTAGGAGTATTTGACCAGATCTTTTTATTATGCATAACGAGAAAATATTTGTCATGTTTTCTTTTGCTTATCAATATTTTGCATAGTATTTCAATTAGGGGTGTCAAAACTAGGTCTTTGGGGCAGAGTGTGCCCTTGAAAATAGTTTTCTTGTTAAAAGGGGGATACCCTAGTTAAAAGAGGGCACATGCACTCTTACTTTTTTTGTTTTCTAGCAAAAGTTTGCCAAAAAATGATGTCTAATAGTTTCATATCATGTATTAACCAAAATAGTATATATTGGTCCACAAAATACATTTTTATATAAAATTTTTAGCTTAAGTCACAGCCAAAAATCTTTAATCATTTCGAGCAAATTAGATTCTTTATTTCATCCAGTTCCAGTTTTTGTTAACCTATGAAATGTACAAAAACTTAGCGCCCATCATGTCTGTGCTTATTGTTAAATATGAAGAAGAAATGAAACGCGGTAAAAATGTCGTTCTTTTTTAACCCTTTCCCAAACGACAAAGTCTTAGGGTGATCCACTTCAAAAACTGTAAAAAATGAATGACAAAATGGATGTTATTAACGATAACATTTGTGTAAAAAATGGCACAGAAAATATTGAGACAAAAGGAGAAACTGCTGGTTATCAGCAGTTTCTTCTTTTGTTTCAATGTTTTCCCAAGCCATTTCTTCTAGGGACGTCAAAACCAGGTCTTGTTTGGGAAAGGGTTAATTTAAGTATAAACTTAAAGGTCCACTATTTCTAAGAATGTAAAGTTTTAAGTTGTACTAAATACCCTTTATATGCATTTGCAAAAAGTCTATTATGTTTTAAAAGAAATAATTTGATATCATCAACCTGTTAACTGCACTGATTCTAGAATTTCCACGCAAAAATATATTTTTTAAAGAATTAATTCTACCGGAACTATTTCGAGGCGCGATGTATTATTGTGTACCGTGCTAAAACCAAAAACTAAATTGACCAAGAGATACCCATTTCAGATTTGACCGAACGATTTTGGAATTGGGCTGATAAACCAAACGGTTCAAAACTACAAGGGTGGACTTGATTGAACCACTCCACTCTCGGTTTAGCGTACTCTGAGCAGCGATTTCCAATCAAGTGTTTTGGAGTGGTTTTGGAGTACAAAACAGATAATTTTTGCATTTAATAATAATAATCCTATCGCAAAATCACCAACGAACATGTCAAAGATGTTTGTTTAGTTTCTTCAGTAAAATGTGATGTCTTTTCAGTTGTAATTTTGTCTTTCATATCCGTTAAATTGATTGATAGAACATTATACCAAACTATTTCTATTTTTATCGTCTATCAGAAACCATGTTGATGACGTCACACTCCCGAACGCCCCTGCTCGGTGGGTGGAGTGCTCCGAGTAGATCCGAGAGTGGATTTTCTGCACTTGATTGGATTTTGGAGTGAAAAAGTTACTCCGAGTAAAACGGAGTGGCCCAATCAAGTCCACTCCAAGTCATCGCTCCGCGGTTCAAGTATTCTGATTTATTATTCCAGCCTTACGTGCGCCTGGTCCGAATTCGTGTGGTGATTTTTAAAATCAAATAACTTTTTACGCTTGAAGCAAGTCGTATTGCAAGTTCAAATGAAGCCGTTGTTAAAAGTACAGATAGTTGGCACAGACAATTTGTCAAAATAGATGAATGTTACCGTAATTTGGCACTATTTTTTTCTCTTTTCGTAGTAATGCTTGTCAAAGTGCCATTTCTATCGCTTTGTCTAACCTTTTATGCCACAATAATTTAGTATAAAGCAGGCAGAGTAGGCTAAGATTAGATTGAATGTTTGTGCAGGCGAATTCTAGTCTTTAAAGCCTGTCAAAGCTCTAGTCAAAACAGGATTGTGAAGTGGATAGTGTGTAAAGGGTAAGCTTTTCAATTGTGGTAATAGTGGTAGACTACCGTCCACCAAAATGTTCTATCGCAACAAATCGATATGGTTCCATGAATGTGCACTGTAATCTTCATTTGTCTAACTTTGATGGATTTTTTGTCGGAAACTTGCAACAATGTCGTAAAGTCATATTGTCCAAGCTGTTTCATTTTCTTTTAATACGGTATTTTCGAGAGCCATTGAATTTGTTATGTTTATCACAAAAGAAAACCACAAGACATGTTGAATTCTCATAAGATGATTAACGAGCATTTGAAATTAAACATGACATCAAACATTTTTAACAAGAAATTAAGGTTCATAGTGTACAGACGTTTCTATACATGTATGTATTCATTTACAAGGTGGGGATTGCGCATAATGGGATGGATAACAACGACCAAATAAGCCCTGCTCTAGGCCAGAAATTGTGCGATAACTTTCTTGCGTCAATTTTCAAGCAATTTGTTGCTTGTACCCCGTTTTACTGAGCTATTTCCTCAGCTTGTACCAAAAATTGATCCAAACCGACCAGAAAAACGACAAAAATACCAGATTGTTTCTCTTGACGGTCGGGATCAAATTTTGGGAAATGTACAAGAGGTGTGTTCTTTAGAGCGAGATGTCTTGAGACGATCACTGGGAGCCGCCATTACTACTTCTTTCGGAACCGCTCGGTCAACTCTGTAGAAACAATATAAAAGAGATTTGACCGAGTTGTTCCGAACACTCCATAATTCATAAATCGCGGTGTTCCGAATGCTCCATACTTTATACAAATGACGTCATGATGACGTCATTTGTATAAATACACCCAAACACAGTTCCAATTTGTTACTAAAAATAGTAACACTTTTTAATGCCAGATCGAGGCTCTGACCCAAATGAGAGCAAAGCATCCAACGTGCAATGGAAATAAACGGAGGAAAGAAGAAGTTTAAGAGGAATCACACTCCGTTTTGTGATGATTCCTCTGTGAATCTCGACGGGATATCATTGACTGACTTCCAATTATGGCCTTTACTGGCTTTTAAGGTTTACAGACCCTGAAAAAATCACCACTTTCTAGCCGTACGTAATGCATCAAATTGCACACAATTGTAAATACACTTTAAATAAGTTAATTCACTGTGTCGGATTTCAAGATTATGCTTCAAAAAGAAAATAATTTACAAATATCATTTCACTCTATATTCATATGCAAGGGAGGTAATTTTGAACATTTTTGACAAATATTTCCATATGTATGCATTAATTCGAAATTCTAAACCGTTCAAAATGCTTATGTTTGTATTTGGAATGAAAATATAACACAGTTTAGGAATTGCTGGCACTTTTCAAATTTCGCATCTGGGCCTTTGGTGCTTTTGAGGGTTTGGATACCTTAAGTCATTTTTGACCCTCCGAAAACGTAGTATCCACGGATCTTTTGAGGACCTAGCCGCCAGGTTCAACTGTCATTTTCGTGTATTTAACCCCCTTTCCCCAACAAAAAAATGTACGAAACATGCCATTTTCAGTGTGAAGATGACAATCTCAGTACCGAAAGGCTTATGTAATTAGATAATTCAGTATGGTAGATCAATTTGATAATAAAAGCATTGCTCTTAAAGCCCATTTCCTAATCGACAAATTATTATATAAATTTTAGACTTTTTCAAGTTTGACAGCGGCTTAACCCTTTTCTAAACGGCACCTGATTAGATCTGGAAGCTCTTGCAGACAACATAATGGGCATCTTGAAAGTATGATTTTTGTATGTGCAAGGGCGGATCTAGAGGGGGGGGGGTCGGGATGTCCGCCCCCGCCCCCTGGAATCAGCCGAAAATTGAATGTTGACTATAATCAAAGCGTCATAATTCAACATATTTAAGTCATCATTTGGGCGTGGACCCCCCCCCCTCCCTGGCAATTGGGCTTGGACCCCCTGAAAAATCTTGGATCCACCCTTGTGTGTGTACATAGAAGTATAGTAAACGTTGAGGCAAAAGGAGAAACTGTTGATTAAAAGTATTCATTAATTTGTCTCTTGAAATGATTTTCGAAACAATCTCTGTAAGACAGTTAAGGGAGGATCTAGAAGGGGGTCAGGACCCCGCCTTGAGTAGGTCGAAAATCGAATTTTGACTATACAACGTTAGTACAGTAGGCCTATGTATCGTTACACAATTCACAAATTTAAAGCCATCTTATGGGCTAGACTCCCCCCTCCCCCCCCCCCCCCCAAAAAAAAAAAAAAAAAAAAAAAAAAAAAAAAAAAATCCTGGATCCGCCCTTGACAGTCAAAAATTTACATTTCTTGTTTGGTAAAGGTTTAAAACATGTTTCTTTTCATTTCTTTCATTGAACACCTCTCAACAATATTTCAGCCATAAGTTAATTTATAATTGTCCACGCTCCGAGGCTGGGAATACATCCTGTCACCTGTCCATTATTGCCTCTAATCTAGACCATAAACACATGCAAAATATTACCGCTCACAGTCTTGGACAGTACTAAGGAGTTCACATGCTTCTGCAAAATTGATTTTATTTGGTTTTCAAAAGCAGTAGCTCATCCTGAACTTGCATGGTGGTAATGGGCGATGGAGACAGGTATGACGTACCAAATGGGTCAAAAGTCTAGAAAGAGCGTGCACGCATAAATTATACGCGTCGACGCATAAATTTTATGCGTCGACGCGTATATTTACGCGTGGACGCATAAAATTTATGCGAGCAGTTGAAAATATATGCGTCGACGCGTAAATTTTACGCGAGCAGTAGTAAAAAATGTGAAACCGAGGCTGGCCAATGGGAGAGGCCGTTACAAACCTTTCCTTTTATACCATAAAATTGATGGATGAAACGAAGGATCTGATTGGTAAATAGATAAAATACGCGTCGACGCGTATATTTATGCGAGCAGTTGAAAATTTACGCGTCGACGCATAAATTTTCAACTGCTCGCGTAAATTTTATGCGTCGACGCGTAAATTTACGCGTCGACGCATAAAATTTACGCGTCGACGCGTATATTTTATGCGTGCACGCTCTAAATAGACTTTTGACCCATTTGGTACGCCATAGACAGGGTACGAATGATTACAAGCCAAAAAATCTCTTTTTTTCAATCAAAGTTGCAAAAATATTCCTTTATCTGAAAACTCTAATAATTAACGCAAATCACTGTATAAAATATTCTTAGTACTTAGGCAGAATAATTGAAAAATGCTCGCGTGAAAATAACGACTCGCCCAATTATTGTCCAACAAGGTTAACCCGGGACAACTTAATTTTCGTGCACAAAGTCCGTTATTTGAGCGTCTTAACAAAACAAAGCCGAAGTGGGGTCATTACATATGCAGATGTCCCGGGTTAATCTTGCTGGACAATATATAGTAAAACGACCACGTGACCTTTTGTTTGCTCTCATGCATACACAGGTCACGGTTAAAAATTCAAAGTGTGTTTGGGTGTATATGAAGTATTCGGAACAGCTCGGTCAAAGTCTTGGTCTTAAAAACGCTTTATCCAATTCACCTTAAGAAATATTAAAAAACCTCGCTCTAAAGAACGCGCTTAAGAAGTTTGTAATTGAGTGATACAGGTGTTTCACGAGATGGAAGTGGGTTCTTAAAAAATCGTTTTGTTTGAACGTAATCATATCAGTGTCATTGATTTCGGAAGCAAACCATCGATTTTAACAAAATGAAGTTGCAGGTTTTTGTTTAAAAGCAGCGAAAGGTAGGTGTGCATGAAACTCTAAGTCTATAAAAATCGCGCCTCGTTGAATATGAATTTTGTTTCTTGAATAAGTCTTCAGAATTAACTTAAGCCGAAGAAATGGGCGAGGGTTAAGGCTCAGTCACACTACAGCGTATAGAGCCAGCGTACGAGTAACGTATCGTATATTTCGGAAAATTATCCATACGCACAACTTTTCAGCGTATGATGTTTTCTTAAGATCAAACAAATGGTATGAAAACAAAATTCCTAGCGTACTGCCAACGTATGAGTAGCGAACTCACTGCGTATTCCGACTTATGAGTAGCGTACATCAGCGTACCTTTCACGTATGAGAAACGAGTGCGGAACGTCAACCTAACGTATGATGAGCGTACACTAAAGTGAGCATAAAAAGTGTTTCTGGAGGCATGTGCAGACAGTTCCTGAAGTACCATACCTTCATTTCTTAGTGCACCATTAAACTGGCCATACTCATTGAAAGTAAAGTGACACCCAATAGTAGTAGTAGTAGTAGTAGTAGTAGTAGTAGTAGTAGTAGTAGTAGTAGTAGTAGTAGTAGTAGTAGTAGTAGTAGTAGTAGTAGTAGTAAGAAGAAGAAGAAGAAGAAGAAGAAGAAGAAGAAGAAGAAGAAGAAGAAGAAGAAGAAGAAGAAGACGACGAAGAAGTTGGAAGAGGAGAAGGAGGAGGATAAAGTCTTCTTTTTCTACTTCTTCTCTTCCTCCTTCTACTTCTTCTCCTCCTCCTTCTACTTCTTCTTTTCCTCCTTCTACACCTCATTCTTCTCATTCTCCTTCTTTTTCTCCTTCATCTATTTCTTCTTTTCTCCGTTTTCTTTCCCTTCTTCTTCTTCTACTTCTTCTTTTTCTTTTTCTTCTTCGTCCTCTGTCATCTTCTACAGCTTCTTCTGTTATTACTGTTATTATTATCATTAGCATTTTTATGTGTAGCATTTAAACTGCTAATTCTAATGAATTTTTGTGGTGTTGCAGCACTGAAACCTCTACATTAGCGTTGCAGGTATTCAACGTATAAGAAGCGTACTCGGCGTATGAGAAACGTACATTCAGCGTACTCGACGTATGAGTAACGTATGTTTAGCGTACCTCTAGCGTATTCAGCGTATGAGAAACGAATGACGAGCGTAAAATTCATACGCTGGCATACGCTGAAATTTTTTGTGCATGTTCAAAAATTATTTTGGCCCTCAGCGTACATGATCAGCGTATACCGACGTACTCCAGCGTATGAGTAACGTATACCAACGTACGCCTAGCGTATCCCCAGCGTATTTCAGCGTATACCAGCGTATGCCCAAAAAATCCATACGTTACTCATACGCTGGGTCCATACGCTGTAGTGTGACTGGGCCTAAAGCTGCCCCCTTCCCTCTTTATACAGTAATGCCGGGCAGTCGTATTTGGTGGTCTTGATAATCCTAAAATTAGATCGGTCAGAATTGTGTAATTCTACAATAGGGAGTAGCCTAATTTTATCAAGTAGCGCGGGATGTAATTTTACGAATTTTTTTTATCAACGACGATTTACCTGGTAAAACCGGTAGAACCCGTCTAATTTTAACAATTTCGAAAAAAAATCATTGCCATTGTCTTTACAACAGTGGCAAGAAGTCCGGCCCCGCAGATCTAGACAGAGGAGGCGCGAGGAAGCTATCAGAAATGACCAGCTCCGACAACTAGCCATCCGTAACTCAATACCCGCAGAAGTCAGACAGTTTGCGTGTGATCCATGTGATAAAATGTGGTGGAGAAAAGTACCCACAAGAAAAATGGTATTTAAGCCGAATATTGGGATATCTCATCAAACTTCCTTACTATCAGAATTAGTTGCTAACCAAAATTACTGCCCCAATCAATAATGTCTATGTAGTTTTTACAACGATAGTTTTTATTCATATCATTCGAAATTAATGTTAAAACATAAGCAACATGAATTTTTGATATATCGTAGACTCCAGAAATAATATTTAGACCTAATTGTTACATTTGTCGCTATGTGAAGTAATTATGAAATATCATGACGCCATGCCTTCTAGGACCGCAGCGAATATGTGCTTGATATACTGAGCAAAAATGAAAACTTTACACCTACATTGCTTGTCATATTCCTTCTAAATACAAGTAAATAAATCAAATGAATGTGCTTCGCATTGTTCATTGACTTGGTTGTGCCAAACACTAAACGTTTTGTTGACCATAATTATAGGGGTGAAAAACGGACCCTTTAAGTGTAACAGGGGTCCGTTTTTCAGTTGTACAATTTGAACGGAAATTTTATAAAATTTAAACCATCAGAAATCCGAGCAGAAGAATGCAAACCATGTCAGACTCAACGGAATGGTGGTCTGACAACTTACCAGTCAGACAATGTAAAGAAGCTTGCATAACATTGTTTAAGCTTTTAAAAATGATGTTTGAAAAGCAGAATTTTCATTATGGTTGCAAAGCTTGAAAATTTTACAATGCAATCTCCATAGGAAATTGAAATCGCTAAATTGCATGGACATCTGGGACCAATTGTAGTCGAAAAAAGGGTTCAAAAAGCCCCTGTAAGGCTTGCGTGATGTTTACAAAAACAATGGAGAAGCATGATAAATTTGTGAATATCTTGAACATTTTAAATTCCCTATTTGTTTATGTAAAAGGGAGATAATACACAATATTGACAAATTAGACCTTTATTCCAGAGCTTGCTACAAGTGATAAGAACGAAATTTTTGTGTGTTTTTTTGGCAACCCGAACATGACAAAATCCGCATGCGCACATGTGACGTTAGATGTAACTGGCTCTAAACGCATTAAGGGCCGTAACTCTGACATTAAAGGAGACAAGGCAATGAAATTTCAACAAAACGATTGATGAAAGCCTGGGAAATAACATCAAAATATATTTCAGACTTTCGGTTCGATACCTTTCCAGTAACAAGAAATCTTGAAGTGTAAAGTTTTCATTTTTGTTCAGTATATAATGAAGTCCCGTAAATGCGACAGCGACGAACTTGGTTTCAGCCAAAAACTTTTGAATGTTTCATATGAACATATAGGCCTATATGAATAGTCTATACTAACTTCTATTCTCCCATCCAGGTATCTAAATGTTACAGATGTCGGCGCCGCTATGACTGTCTGCCTCGTGAACTAGAATGGGGGTGGGCTAAATTTATATGTAGATGTAGCTTTGTTTTCTAGTAAGTAGAGTTCCATCATAAGCTTTATTGATATATGGGATACGTGTGACTTGAACTACTTTGCTTTGACAGCGAATGCACTAATCTTTTTTAACTAGTCTCTTTTTTTGAAAAGGGATTCCATTAATTGAAATAAACCCCGCTTCTATTAGGATGATATAGTATTGCTTGGGACAGTTTATCAATGGCGTTACATATATAGATTGCCTCCCTCGCCAATGGGTGCGTTCATGGTTCTCCCATCGGTAACAAGGTGTTTTACCATCGGCTACAGATGGCACCATAGGTAGCCGATGACACCGTCGGCAACCACCAAACTCTGAGCGAATATTGCGCTGATCGATAAAAATATAGCGGATAATCAACCACCAATATTATTGGAAATAAATGGCTAAATGAATTAACAGTTCCTTTAACTATTACAATAAACTCTTTCAAGAACGGTAACAGGGTGATGCGCTTGCTTACGAAAAAATATATGATTGGGATTGTCGTAGTTGGGTTGTTATCCGCCATCTTTTGCAATCAAAACGAGGCTACCGACGCTACCCGACTTGTCTACTCGCGGGACAATTGGTGACCAACAAAATATCCATCGGTATACCGATGGTTACTGATGGCTAACGATGGTTACCTATGGTACCGATGGGTGAACCCTGAACGCACCCAAAGAAAAAAAACGTTATACCGGTAAATTAGTAAATCCAGAGAAGGAGTTTGGTACAATTTGTGTTAAAATAGACATGCCTAGAATGTAGAATACAGTTAATATTTGCATATATGAAAGATAAACAAAAGAAGTTGAACAAAACCGTTTTAATTAAAAAGAGATTTTAGCATTGAACACAGTTTTTGTTCAGGTTTTATATATCATATTCAAATGAGAGACAAAAGGTAGTAACTCTAAAACGAGCTAGATTTGTCATATAGTGAACAAATAACGTGAACATTTCTTAAAAGCAAATCTATATATTTTACAAAGTGGATTTGGCGCTATGGGTAGAACTTTGTGCCTATGTTACCGGTGTAACCAGGAAGTCTGGCCCGACTCGATCGTCCCACCTGATGAAATGAGGATACAGCGGGGAAATAGGAGAAGCAGACACAGTTGTCTCGGGGTGAACTGTTATAATCGTACAGTTCTTCCACCGAATCACCCTCTCATGATGGACCGTAAGTATGATATCATACAGTTATTACATGTATAGATTACAGATCTACAAATAAGAGGATGTGAAATGAAACAATTCTTTTATAATTGTTAAACGAGGCGGTTCCAATGTATACTCCTATCATAGGGTTTAGATTTGAAATAACTAGATCTAAGTTAGAATGTGTTCACTCCCACGTACCTTCAGCTCTATACAATGTCTAATATATACATGTAATATAACATTCTTAAAATTGCTGATTTTTTTAAAGGTGCACATTATATATCATGAGAGAAACAGATAAAAGAGGGTGAAGACAATCTAAATATGTTACAATGTATTTCGAATCCAAGCCCGTTGTTGCGGGTACTCATCTGAATCGTCTTGAAATTCGGCCGTTTGTTCTTTTATGAATTCCAGTGGTCAAACTTAGTAAAATTCAATTGTACTTAAATTCTACAACAAAGTGCTCAGATTTAAGTTCAGCAATTTGTTATTCTCTTAATCCAAGTGGCCGAATCTTAGTTCAGCAAATTGTTTTTCTATGAATCGTAGTGTCCAAATCTTAGTTCAGCAATTTGTTCTTCTATGAATCAAGTGGCCGAATCTAAGTTCAGCAAATTGTTCTTCTATGACCCTAAGAGGTCGAATCTAAGTTCAGCAAATTGTTCTTCTATGACCCTAAGAGGTCGAATCTAAGTTCAGCAAATTGTTTTTTCTATGAATCTGTGTTGACAAATCTAAGTTCCGTAAATTGTTCTTCTATGAATCTGAGAGGCCAGACCTAAGTTCCGCAAATTGTTTTTCAATGAATCCGTTTATTGGCCAAATCTAGGTTTAGCAAATTGTACTTCTATGAATCAAAGTGGCCAAATCTAAGTTCAGCAATTTGATCTTCTATGAATCCAAATGGCCAAATCTAAGTACAACAAATTGTTTTTCAATGAATCCAAGTGGCAAAATCTAAGTTCAGCAAATTGTTCTTCTAAGAATCTAAGTCGCAAATTGAAGTTTGTCATTTTATCTTCTTTTAAGTCTGACTCACAACAGTACAGGCTACACCGTGGATACTTTCCTCATCCAACGTGGGCTTCCTACACACATGCGCAGACCCAGAGGGGGAGTCAGGGGGTCATGACCTCCCTGGAATTTGTCGAAAAAGGGGGTTATTAAAACGATTAATGGTTGTGTCACAAATAAGCTACGGCATTCGTCCCTGTGTGCAATGACAAATCGTTGTTATATTTTGTCCTTTATGGTATGACTTGTATCTGCATGCACGGATCCAGAGGGGATCCTGAAACCCCCCCTCCCCCCTGGAATTTTGCGATGTGTGTATCCAGCATGATAATTGTATCAATTATATTGTAGAGCACCTACTAGACGAACTTGTATGTACATCCCAGATCGCTACATAGACAAGTCGTGGAGGAGAGCGAGGTCCACAACAGTATAATGCTCCACTGTGGATACATTCCTCACTCAACGTGGGCTTCATATAGATAATGTTTAACCAACATAATAACTGTACTTATTGTATTGTAGAAGACTTACTAGATGAACTTATATGTACATCCCAGATCGCTACATAGACAAGTCGTGGAGGAGAGTGAGACTCACAACAGTATATGCTCCACTGTGGATACATTCCTCACTCAACGTGGTCATCTAACACATAATATTTAATCAAAATCTGGTTTTATCCAACGTGATAAATCTAATTATATTGCAGAGCACCTCCTAGATGAACTTATATGTGTACATCCAAAATCGCTACACAGACAAGTCGTGGAGGAGAGCGAGACTCACAACAGTACAGGCTCCACTGTGGATACATTCCTCACTCAACGTTGGCTTCCTACACACATAATGTTAAGCCAAAATCTAGTTTTATCCAACATAATAATTATATTAATTGTATTGTAGAACACCTACTAGACGAGCTTATATGCGTCCATCCAAGATCGCTACATAGACAAGTCGTGGAGGAGAGCGAGGCTCACAATAGTACAGGCTCCACTGTGGACACATTCCTCACCCAAGGTGGTCTTCCCACACATGATCCACTTGGCGTTTATCTTCCACGTGTGCCAACCATACCAGAGGATGGGGGGCCTGGGCAGTAGATTACAGACAATTAATCCTTACTCTGGAAACGTTTAGTAAAAATCTAGTTTTATTGTTCATTATTGAACGATGACTCTTAGACTGTTAGACTCCCTAGCAGGAAAAAACATTGTGGAAAATGAAGAAATATCATGTGACCAAAAATTTCTCCATTTTTCCCTATGTTTTCTAACCCATTTGGATTTTTGTGGACACATTCCTCAATTGAAATCAAGTCTTCCCATGCATGATCCACCTGGCGTTTATCTTCCACGTGTGCCAACCATACCAGAAGATTGGGTCGTGGGCAGTAGATTACAGACAATCAAACTTTTCCAAAATGACAAAAACTTTGACTGATCCAAATTGAAAGCTGCTACAGACTGAAAAATAAATATACGTAGAAATGCCCACATCTTATACAAAAAGATATTAGAACTCATGCATAACAAAACATTGAGAAAAGGTTGGTTGTCAGAAGCCATTTTACCCGTAAGCACAGGCTCGTCTGTTGATCCAATCCAAGCGTGCCAAATATCCGAAATGAGGGGGCACTGGACAGTTGATAACACAGATATAGTCTTTTTTTTTTAGCCAAACCCACTTTAACCCTTTCCCAAACAAGACATGATTTTAACGTCCTTAATAGAAAAAAATGCGAAAGCATTGAAACAAAAGAAGAATCTGCTGATAACCAGCAGTTTCTCCTTTTGTCTCAATATTTTCTGTGCCATATTTTACACGAATCCTATTATTAATAACATCCATTTTGTCATTTGTCGCAGTTTTTGAAGTGGATCACCCAAAAAGATTTGTCGTTTGGGAAAGGGTAAATGGGAACCATGCTAGGTTGTCGAACATACAAAGATATTTTGAAGAAATAGCATAAGTATTGGTCAACCTATATTGATTACGTATAGGAAACCGATCATCGAAGTGAAACACTTGCAACAAGTGCTGAAATGGTTTAATCCCATTTGGCCTACTCCAAAGTCGTCTACTCCCTATTCGTCTACTATTTTGGACATTGTTCCCATTTCGTATACTTTTCTATACTTTGTATATCAATATAATATTTTATAGTTTTTATCAAAATGTTTGTATTTTTGTTTCATTTGCGATTATATTGACTTAAAACAAAAACAATGTTGTTTATTGGCGATTTGACATGAAAGTAGACGAGTTGGGACAGCAGACGAATTCCTTTATTTTTGGTTGAAGACAATGTGATGCACCGCCCAGCTATGCCATGTATGCAAAACCTGACAATCCGCTTGTTGTTCTGATGCATGAAATATCTAGCATGGGTGTCCCTTTTACCCTTTCCCAAAACGACAAAATTTTAGATGATCCGATTTGGAAACTGCTGCTGACAACAAAATGGACGTAAATGAAAACAGAATTTTGGTATTATAGTATTTCTGTGCCATATTTTATACAAATCCTATCTTTAATAGTATTTTTGTGCCATACGTCGGAAAAGAATTAAAGAAAAAAAACGGTAAAATCATGTTTGTGGCGAGTTTTTCTTATGGTATTATAGTATAGACACTATTGAGGCAAAAGGAGAAAATGCTGATTATCAGCAGTTTCTTCTTTTGTCTCAATGTTTTTCGAAGCTTTGCCTAATACACATGTTAAAACCAGGTCTTGTTTGGGAAAGGGTTAAAATACTCCATAGAATTCGGGCTGACTGATCAGATTATACAAGTAAAGTTACTAGACAAAAATGACTGATCTATCATTTGTTACGCTGAAGGAAACTATCGGTAAATAATGAATACATTTTAGTTTAGTAATATATTTGTTGTTAACTATCATTGACCTAACTTTCCTTATAAATGCGTTGCTGTTTCATTGATTCATTTTTAAATGATCTCAATTCAACTTAAAATTGTTAACAGCTATTTTTGCAAAGCCTTTAGTCGTTTTTTTCTCGTGTGTACACGCGATACATGTATGCTGTATTTCTTTTATTTCTTGTCATGTGCATGATTTTGAAGTCATCTGTAATCATTTGATCATTTGAAATCATGAATGTTTTAATTAGGCAATTCGTGTCGAATTAAATGTTATGTATGGGTAGTGTGGTCACAGTCTCGTTTTAAAAATACTGCCTCTATCTGATTCTATATAAAAACGAGTTATTTACAAACGGTATTTTCAGCCTAAATAACACATTAAATTGCCAAAAATTGTGTAAAAACTTAAAGCTACATAGTTATATTTTATTATGATAAAATACTTTTACCTTATACACGTTCTTTTCGTGTTAAATCTCTATTTGAAAAAGCGGGTCAACTCTGCGTTTCTTTGTTTGAACTCGGTCGTTACCTTAGAAGGACGCGTGGGTATGTGTGATAAAATTGCTTTTGCACTACTATTTCTTAACGGATTTTCATAAATCTTATATCAAATTAAAGAGGGAAAATAGATCTATTCATCCGTGTATGTTAATACGATGAACCGATGAATTATGAGTCGATGATTAGGTATTCAAAATATGTCATTTTATTCTGCTTCAAATGGCAAGAACCATGCGGTAGAAAAGCCTAGAAAAGCCTATATATGTTCTTCAACATCCTATCTATTCAAATAATGAAACATCTTGTGCTTTTAGCATAGCGCATTCAAGCGCAAAGGCTTTAACAATGGGAAGTGTTTTTCAATTCCCCGTGATTTATCGATAATTTCTGTCTAATTTCCGTTCATCTTAAATTTATTCATAAATGTTGACGACAGTGACTCAAAGAACGTTCTTGCATAGTTTGGTTGAAATTGGCCGAATGGTTGATTTGTTAAGAATGATATCATGATTTCTCAAAGTTCGATAAGCCTTGCCCTGCCACGCCCATATTTTTTGACGAATCAAAAAATCGCGAATATTCATTGAATATGGTCATCCAAGGAACATTCCTGTAAAGTTTTGTCAAAATCGGCCCAATAGTTAAGGAGTAGGAGGTTTTTCAAGGAATTATGGGCGAACAGACGGACGGACGGACGGTGAGTGACCACAATGGCTCATCTAGAGCACTTCGTGCTCAGTCCAAAGGGTTTTACAAAATCGGCGTTTCTCATGGGCTTCCTAAACATCCATTTAACCCTTTCCCAAACAGTAAAACTTTATGGTCATCCAACTCGAAAGCTGTGACAGGCGACAGAATGAGTATTAAAGAAAATAAGATTATTTCGCCTTAATCTTTTCACCTTCAATAAAATCCGTTCAGGACGTCAAAACCAGGTCTTGTTCGGGAAAGGGTGAGGCAGCCAAAAATTAGATTGAATTTAGAGGTTGCAAAATGGACATGTTCAAATGTATTGGTGCTCTTTTGGGTCAATGTTTTGAACGCCTATTTCTTCACGAACCAGAGGTATAATGTTAATAATCGATCACTTGAAAGTTTGATTTTTTTTTTGTTTGAAATTCCTATTTTATATGTCGTTAAATCTTGTTTTTATCGGAGGCAATGACACTGAAATGATCTGTGCACAACGAAGCGCAGAAAATATTTAATCAAAGGGAGAAAATGTTGGTTATCGGCATGCTCTTCTTTTGTCTCAATGTTTTCCAAAACCTTTTCATATATGATCGTGAATATCATGTCTTTTTCGGCGAAGGGTTGAAATAATGTAACAAATATTTATATAATTGTTGTTGGGTAGAAATTGAAGAACTAAATTGTTTGGTAGAATAATTTCATCCTTTGTAAAACTTCAAATATTTTATTAAATGTCCGATTTTAAAAACGTAAGCAGTTTTGAGTTCCTCTCATTGAGACGTTGAAAATGATATATAATTTGTTGAAGTTCTTTGAAAAATAAACAATCACGTAATTCGGCAGAATTATCTCCCCTTTTTAAAAATCTGAATAAGCATTATTCCATAACGCAATGTCCGAATTTTACAATTCAACCAATTTTATGTTTCTCTCAATATTCTCTGTAAGCTGGTATATATTTTGTAGGGACTTGAATACTTTTGGAAAAAAGTGTGACCACCCTAGTATGGGGCTACTTTATCTATATAAATCGAGAGTGTTTCCGGACAAAGTAATTGAAATGAGGTTTGGATGATAATCAAAATTCTTCTTTCTTCATGATGTTTCTTTACAAGAGCTAAAAAGTTGAAATACATTTCTGGTGATTGCCAGATCACGTGTGCACATAAAGGATGTGCAAATGCTAGTATGTTATATCAATCTTAACGTTCGATTTGAATTTTGGTGTATAATCCTTGATGATTTACAGTTTTTATTACATCACACATATAGACTTTTTATTATATCACACATTTAGATTTATTAACAATTATTTTTAGGATAAAATTGGACAGTAAACTGTTAAGACTTTATCATATTTCAAGATACTTCACAGCTATGTCTGTATTTTTTACAATGTATATTTAACTCTACTCTAGAGTTTGATTTAATTTCAATTTTTGTTATGCTGCTGAAGATAACGTTTACAAAATTGTGTCATTAATATTTTCTAGATCTCGAAAGTGTATTCACGTATATATAAATTTGTGACCCGTCACGCTAAAAGGGCCGTTTGTCAGTCTGCACAATCCCTGCAGTCAGACTAGGGCCAACACTTTTCACTTTTATGTAACTCTCTGAATCCGGAATGTTTTCCCTATCTTACTATATGTTCATTTATAGTATACAGTATCTGGTTGACCTATGCCGACCCTGACAAGTTTGTAAAACTAGAAAGACCTGAAGGTCTTGAGTCGCTCCACAGGCCTGAATTTCTTATGGATAAAGCTGAAAATTACACAAAGGCAATATCTTATCGTCACCAACATTCTGTTCTAGTTTTGTCTTGATTAGTCCATATTTGTAGATGCTAGAGTGAAATCAAAGTCAAAATAGAGCCGAAAATGGCAATTTTGTCAATTTCAAGGGCACATAACTCATGATATAAATTTCAGATCAAGCTGAAAATTATACCAAGGCTAGATCTTATGATCACCAATATTCTGTACAAGTTTTGTCTTGATTAATTAGTATTTGTAGTTGCTAGAGTGAAAACAAAGTAAAAATAGAGCCAAAAATTGTAATTTTGTCAATTTCAAGGGAACATAACTCATGATGTAATATTAAGATCAAGCTGAAAATTACACCAAGGCAAGATCTTATAGTCACCAACATTTTGTAAAAGTTTTGTCTAGATTTGTCAATATTTGTAGTTGCTAGAGTGAAATCAAAGTCAAAATAGAGTTGAAAACGGCAATTTTGTCAAATTCAAGGGCACATAACTCATGATATATAATTCCGATCAAGCTGAAAATTTCACCAAGGCAGGATATTATGCTTATATATATTCTGTCCAAGTTTTGTCTTAATTGGTTGATATTTGTAGATTTTAGAGTAAAAATAAAGTCAAAACCAGCTATTTTTGACATTCAAGGGCAGATAACTCAGGTTGTTCTGGTTCGATCAAAATTCTTTGAAGGAATCTGAGAGAGGGTCACCCAAGGATCAACCCTGTGAAGTTTGGTTGAAATACATCCAGTAGTTTCTGAGGAGAAGATTTTTAAAGAAAAAGTTTACGGACGCACGGACGCACTGACGCACGGCGGACACATCGCCATGACAATAGCCCGCTGGCCTGAAAGGCCAGTGGAGCTAAAAATGAATTTCTGCGGTTTGGATAAGGTCCATTTTAGCGTAACAGGTCACATTAATACTCCAGACTTTTCTATCCATTGCGATTGTTTGGGGCAATAATCCCGTACCTTTACAATACCCGGTACCTTGTTGTATTTATTGTTACATATTTAGCGTTGAGTTGGGTTTTTTGTTTTGAACTTGTTTTACAGTTTTATTTCCATTAAAATTTTGAACTGAATAAGTTTGACTTTTCTTGGCATAAATATAACCATTCATAGTCTATATATAACCACACATGTACCTGTTGAACAAGTTTGGTCTGTGACATACACATTACAGAATGTAGCAACGATGTCACACTTGCATTGTTGAAAATATGGCGCATTTAAAAACAACAACAACAACAACATAATTATTTGTTATTCCAAATGCGCTGGGTTAGATAGTGACATTTAACTTCATAACATGATATATATGTATGCCATACAGCATGAAAACATTGGGGGAATAAGAAATGTGCAGGGAAGACACGTTTGAAATGGGACTGCAACACAGCAGTTTATTGTCTATAGCCAATCTATTAGATTTTTGTTGGTACACATCAATCATGACACGACAAATCAAGCACATAATGGAGGTGTCAAAAAGAAAAAAAAACTCATGCAAGTGACTTATCCGCCTTTTAGCTTAAAATTTTAGATGATAAAAGGACTAAAACTGAGGAATTAGAACAACTAAGTGTACTATATTTGATTTCTGAAATAAAGCATGTTTTGTGTAAGAAATAACAATGTCCAACCAGGGTTTTTACTTAGAACAATGGTTGAAAGGCAAATAACCATAGAACATCATTTATTTGAGCCTTACATTAAAATACTCCTACATGCTTACGACGGAATTTCAACTCAAATGTTTCGAAAAACCAGACTGTCACTTTGATAATTCATTTCATCCTAACAATGTAACAGTATAGGTAGCCTCAAGTTAATAGGGAATCCTCCAGCCTTTCTATCTTGAGGACGAAAGTTGTAACGATGAAGCAATAAATGATGCACACTACCTGCAAAAGTATATAAAAGAAGAATTATGTTACAGCATGAAGGCGAAAGAGGTGTTAAATCTAATACCCTATGATTTCAGCAAGATGGTGCTACGCCCTTCAATTCCGGGGAAGTTATTGTATAAATAGCTTGAGAAGAAAAAAAAACATTTGGGAATTAGACATAAAACTATGTTCCAATATCCATGGATTAATTCATAACAGGGCAGGTTAAAGAAAATTTGACCAAAGTGTGACATCTAAATTTTAAGAATAACAGCTATTTTTACAGAATATCATCCAGATTTCTTAATTAGGATGGCTAAAAAATATTCTAAAGGTTAAGCAGTGCCCAAATTATATTTAAAATTCATGTTCAATAACTTTTAGCTAAAATTGTGTACACGATCTTGCAAAATGACAACAAAAAAGCGTTTCACTCCTGACAGCATATATATTGCACAATATGAGAACTTGTAACCCGCGAATCACTAAATAATAGAATGCAGAATGCCCACAAGATTGATGGCTTCGTAAAAAATGAGTGGTAGATTTCTGGCTGAATAGACAAAAATGAGAACAAATTTTAGAAAATAAAAGTGTTTCACTCCTGACATCAAATTCAGAGGGTTATTGTATGAAACAGGCTCCACATCCTAAACTAGTGAAAATAAGATGAAAAGGTAATGTTAAGATGATGATGAACATGTTGTTTTATGAATTACAATTGCTTATTGTAGTATCCTGTCACTGTCTTTTATTTACCATGGCTTAGAAACCTGTTACAAGTGTAAAGTGTCACACAAAAAGCGTTCCACTTCTGACATTTTTGACATGTTTTAATAACATATCTTTTTAACTTGTGAAGCGATTTTCTTTAAACTTGGTACCCAGTATATAGACACAATAACACATCTTTTTAGCTTTGATTGGGTAGAATATGTTTCTCTGTAAAAGCAGAGGCATGTAAAAAGTGGATGGTCACATTGTTTTTAAACTTGTCCAACAGTAATTTATTGTGAAATCGGAATATCACATTCGATCTATGCAAGTCTATCATTTCAATCTTTTAAAAACACACTATCGTCATTTTCCAGCATGAAGTACGTCATCTCGAATGTTTTTGTAAATTCATGTCAATGATTAGGCCTAGATAGATCTACATGCATTTCCTAAAGACCCACTAAAGATTTGACATAATAGCGCATACATGTATTATGAAACGCCCCATAATATTATGGATATCGTCTTGAGAATACTAGATCTATTATCCAAATTTCGTGTCGAGTAAAATGGTACAAGAAAACAAAATGGCGACACTGTTATATCTGGTTATTCTTCAGAGGAATACACCCTGATACAGTTCCAAATTTTTAACCGTGACCTGCGCATGAAGAGAGCAAACAAAAGGTCACGTGGTCTTTTTACTATATAATTCATTGTGCGAGTCGTTATTTTCGCGCGAGCATTTTTAATTTATTCTGCCTAAGTATTAAGAATATTTTATACAGTCATTTGCGTTAATTATTAGAGTTTTCAGTTACAGGAATATTTTTGCAACTTTGATTGAAAAAAAAGAGATTTTTTGGCTTGTAATCATTCGTACCCTGTCTCCATCGCCCATTACCACCATGCAAGTTCAGGATGAGCTACTGCTTTTGAAAACCATATAAAAAGAATTTTGCAGGAGCAAGTGAGCTCCTTAGTACTGTCAAAGTGAGAGCGGTAATATTTTGCATGTGTTTGTGCTCTAGATTAGAGCCAATAATGGACAGGTCACAGGATGGATTCCCAGCCGCGGAGCGTGGACAATTATAAATTAACTTATTGCTGAAATATTGTTGAGAGGCGTTAAATTAAAAAAAGAAATGAAAAGAAAAATGTTTTAAACTTTTACCAAACAAGAAATGTTAATGTTTTGACTGTCAAGGGCGGATCCAGGAATTTTTTTCAATGAGTGGGGGATGAGGTCTAGCCCAAAAGATGGCTTTAAATTTGTGATTTTTGTATTGTTAGATACCACACTAACGCTGTGTATAGTCAAAATTCGATTTTCGACCTATTCAAGGCGGGGTCCGGACCCCCGACCCCCTTTTAGATCCGTCTTTGACTGTCTTACAGAGATTGTTTCAAAAATCATTTCAAGGGGCAAAATAATGAAATACTTTTAATCAGCATTTTCTCCTTTTGCCTCAAGGTTTTCGTTACTATATTACTATATTTTTCATGGGGGTCCAAGCCCAATTGCCAGGGGGGGGGGGGTCCACGCCCAAATGATGACTTAAATGTGTTAAATTATATATAACGTTAGGTCTATATTGACGCTTTAATTATAGTCAACATTCAATTTATGGCTGATTCCAGGGGGGGGGGAGGGGAGTGCGGACATCCCGACCCCCCCCCCACTCTAGATCCGCCCTTGCACTTAAAAAAACGTACTTTCATGATACCCATTCTGTTATCTGCAAGAGTTTCCAAATTGAATCAGGTGCCGTTTAGGAAAGGGTTAAGCCGCTGTCAAACTTGAAAAGTCTAAATAATTTGTCGTTTGGGAAATGGGCTTTAACAGCTATGTTTTTATTATCAAATTGATCTACCATAATGAATTATCTTTCTTCATAAACCTTTCGGTACTGACATAATCATCTTCACACTGAAAATGGTATGTTTCGTACTTTTTTTGTTGGGGAAGGGGGGTTTACGTGAATATGACAGTTTAACCTTGCGGCTAGGTCCTCAAAAGATCCGAGGATACTACTTTTTCGGAGGGTCAAAAATGACTTAAAAGCCGATAAAGGCCATAAATGGAAGTCATTCAATGATATCCCGTCCAGATTCACAGAGGAATCATCACTAAACGGCGTGTGATTCCTCTTAAACTTCTTCTTTCCTCCGTTCATTTCCATTGTACGTTGGATGCTTTACTCTCATTTGGGTCAGAGCCTCGATCTGGCATCAAAAAGTGTTACTATTTTTAGTAACAAATTGGAAGTGTATTTGGGTGTATGTCGTCGCTCTGTGATGTCATCGTGACGTCACATTTTATTGTGTCATTATTTAACCAGATTAAAGTGCGCTGTTATAATACAGCTTTACCTTTAAAACACAAGTCATTTAGAATTAATCATATATAATTATGTTTATCATATTCATTCAGTTCATTAATTCCTTGGTTTTAATTTTGTTTATTTATCTTTCTTAAAATTCATTTATATATTTATTTTGCTAACTATTTTATTCCTTCACACGTATAGGTCTAGATCTATATGAATTCGTTTTAATGTCTCGCGTTTTTATATATTTTTTCTAGATCTATTAATATTTTTATCAGTCATGCTTTTACCCAACATTCAGAGACAATATTGATTTATATAGTTTGAAAAAGTACAAATAATTACGATGATCATATAGGACTGCTTTTAAAAGCGTATCATGATAAAAGACTTTATCATTACTCACAGCTCTAGAGAAGAAAATGTCGATATCAGAGACATGTTACGTAACTCCTCTGTGTCAAATTAAATGATGTAACGATTCAAGTCTAGTTACCTCCCTTGTAAAAATCGTCTGCTGCACAGATATTGGCAAAGTGTTTTAGCCGTTATATAACATTACACATTGTGCATAGTGGCAGTATATGCGCATGTATCATGCTCTAGTTACTACAAATCTGTGTTTGTACTGCCTACAGGGGTCTCGCTGTTCACAACCAGGGATCAAAATGGCAGTACTTTTTCTGTGACCCTGATATTAAATAGGGTCGGCTTAACCTTTTAAAGATAGAAAGGGGAACTCGTCTTACTTGTTACATAATAATGTGCAGAAATGGGGGATAGTTAGTTATCTTTCTTAGGAAAAGTGAAATGTGTGTTAAAGTGTCAAGATCTAAGAAAGTGTGAGGATTTTTTAAGTAAATACTTAACATCACGATGTCGAAGTATGGGTACGGATGGATACTTGTACTTTCGGCGTTTTGTGGATCCGTCTGGACGGGTAAGTTTGTTACATTTTTACCGACCGATATCTGGTCTATATAACATATATCGATTGCTCTTTGAAGTGTTTCGGAGTGAAGCGTGATGAAAGCGAATTCTCTCTTCTACTGCCGACCTTATGTCTTTAAAAAATCAAAATGGCGGGTTAAGCGTGCTCACCTTACCTATAGCTCGTGCAACTTATCTTTTTGACCCCGGTAAAAGAAATTAACCTTCGTTTGTGTGCGCGGTGTAGCGTTAGAGGAAATCTATTTTAAAAAAGAGAGTAGAAAAATATGGAGTGGGTTATTGATTATTTGTCGAGGGCGTTTAAGAGATAAATATAATGTGTTTGTAACATGTTTTGATAATTAAAGAAATGTTACATTTATTTGATTTGGAATCAAATAGACATTTATATGGATAAACAATGCTGTATGTAGATCAGCTTAGAATCTGGATGGATTGAAATGGTCTTTCTCGCATTCTTTATTTTTCCCATTTTTCAAATTTAATCGGTGTCTTTTTAAAGCCAAAAGGCATATCGATGATGTTGTAGTTCCAGTTAGTTTCTTTAAATAGATTGTTAGCTTTTAAGATACTTTGCATTGTGTTTGGCACTTGGAAAACTATTTAGTGAAAGATCAGAAACTGGTTGATTTTTCTTTCTTTACCCCTACTTAATAACTGACCCTATTATTTTTCTTTTTTTACCCTTACGTGTGAAATACGTTGCTTTTGAGGGTATGATGTGCAGAGGGATAGAGCTTTAGAAATACCAGGGAAACTGTTAATAACAAGCAATGTACACTGTTCTCTGCAAATTTAAGTTAACGCAATAGTAGTTTAAATTGTTCTAGTTGTCTATGCAACCACTCAACATTTTGATAGTTCTTGGATACACTTGTTCTTAAAACCCCAAAAGGAAAACCATATCTTCTCTAATAAATAACAACTTTGCAAGAATTACATATTTTGACATTCTTTGGTGGATTCAATTTGCTAAAACAATTAGTAAATATATACCATTTATTCCATAAAAAGGCCCACCGGGTTCGTCAAAGGTCGATAGTTTCTAGGGTCGAGAAATTTAATGGCCGAGTTCACCGGACCGCAAAAAAAAAAAAAACACCCTGAATTAGAATGCCATGAAAAATATCATTGAAAAAAAGATCTATGATAGTTTTGTTTATCGAAATTTGTTGATTTCAATGTCCATACCACGACGTCGAACAATTTAAATCATATATTTATTTAACTTTAATAGAATAAAAATTAAATTTCTTTACTTGGACCATTTGATACCGGTACTTTCTTGTTATCTTTTATGCTGACAATTCCATAGCGGTTCAAACCAGTGTTTGAATTTACCATTATTTCTTACTGATATCTTCAATCCTGCCAATTAAATTATTTCCAATATACATGTATGATGTAAACATGTGTGTATTGCTAGTTTGAGCGTGCCTTAAATGAGATGCATCTTTAATACTTAACAATTTTAGAATTTAAATAAATCTCTTGAATAATAATTAACTTGATTAACTATTATATTATAATAATGTAAGATTTAAAATATAGTGTTAATCTTTATGAACTGATACTGGGGATAAAAATACATATTTTCCGATCACGATAAAATCTAACAACTGCAATGTTTAACAAAATGATCAATGTAAACAACACACTATCTATCTCCTTAGTTTAACAACTACGATTTTGCATGTGATGGTTCGAATCTTCTGAGACAAATGCAATATTTGAACGAACGCATACAATGAAATAGTAATAAGAATGAACCCTTGGGCGATTTTCCCTTCAATACTTTGGTAAAATTAATGAACCAGGATCTGGAAAAACGTCCCTTAAGGCTTTTGAGCCCAAGAAAGATCCAGATCAGCCTTTGCATACGCACAGTCTGATCAGGATCCACGTTGTTCTCCAATAGCTTCTTCGTGACCTGTAGTAACTTATAGAGAGCAGCATGGATGCATATTGGACTCCATTTGACAAGAGCCCGATCTTGAAAATCAATTTTGAAAAACTGCTTTAAAGGACGTTTTTCCAGATCCCGGCTCATTTGTAAACATGTACCATAATATCGTGTCAGGATTACAGTTTTATATAGATCTAGATAAAAGGGATTTTCGTCATTCTTATAAACAGTACCAGGCCCATAGGAAGCAATTTCATATTGGATGGGCTCAAGCCCTTGTGTCTGACTATTGGAGGGGGGCTAAATAGGATTTTCTTTAAAATTTCAGTGTAAAATAAGGAAAATTCGGCATTTTTGGCCACATTCGGGGTGCTGGGGGGGGGGGGGGGGGGGGGGGGGGGGGGCTGTGGTACATATGTCTAACGATATTTAATAGGCTAATATTCTTGCCTTTGATTCCATATTCATGTTGCTAATACTGCGTTGTTTTGAACATCTTTAAAAATGATGTTACATCATAGAAAATGGACAAGAGAAGTGAAGTTTACGTGATTTGTCACTCTGTGTTAAGGTCCATACTTTAATCAAATGTCCCGCGTATTTACACATGACCACAAGACTCACCTCCTATGTGATCCAGTATATTTTTTTCCATTCCATTCTTATCCTAAATGATGTCGTTGAAGTGCCAAAATTCCTAATCACGCCTATTGCAAATGGACTTGATAGCGCCTTTCCCCTTCGTTACTGTCTTGTCAACTTGCATTTTCCAATTTTCACTTGCATTTAGCAAGTAAGCAAATGCTAAATTTGAAATCTGTAATCAGACTTTTCTTTCTCCTTAGTGTTCGTCCTAGTTTTTGGACCAATGAAATTGCAGTGTATTTGAAAATTTCGGAGCTATATTTCACGTAAACGCACTGCCGGTCAGTTTATACATAGCCACGCCCCCGTTTCCTGTGCAGTTATGAAAAATGATGTAATATTTTTGGGGAAATTAGGTATTTTTTTGGGAAAATGATGTAATTCCAGTAAGATCCGCTTGATAGTAGCTCCGGTCTGGGGCGTGCTTGGAAGAGTGTATGTTTTCATTGGTTGACGAACACTAAGTCAGATAGAGTCTGTATAGTAGATTCTACGCGACATAAACGTTCAAAGGCTGCGCCTTTTGAACGTTTATATCGCGTAGAATCTACTATACAGCCTCTATCTAATACTTAGTGTTCGTCCTAGTTTTTGGACCAATGAAATTGCAGTGTATTTTAAAATTTCGGAGCTATATTTCACGTAAACGCACTGCCGGTCAGTTTATACATAGCCAAGCCCCCGTTTCCTGTGCAGTTATGAAAAATGATGTAATATTTTTGGGAAAATTAGGTATTTTTTGGGAAAATGATGTAATTCCAGTAAGATCCGCTTGATAGTAGCTCCGGTCTGGGGCGTGCTTGGAAGAGTGTATGTTTTCATTGGTTGACGAACACTAAGTCAGATAGAGTCTGTATAGTAGATTCTACGCGACATAAACGTTCAAAGGCTGCGCCTTTTGAACGTTTATATCGCGTAGAATCTACTATACAGCCTCTATCTAATACATAATTTGGTATAACTTGAATGACCAATCAATGATAAGATTGGACAGTGGCGAGTTAAGTCGTCAATTAGGCCTATACAACAAAGTATCAATATAGTGTCTTAGCCATTTGGTAATGCGTTTAAACTACACTATTTTGCAGATGGCCTATTTCAAAATATTCACACAGCTGTGTCAATAAATGCAAATTTGACAGATAGGTTTTTGTAGAGTGAGATATTTTATGTGATTTTTATTCATTTCGAATTTCAGCTTTATCTTGCCGAAGGATACGACATTTTGAAAACTGCATTTATCATAATCGTGAATCTATCGTAAACCATTTTGTTGGAAGAATATATGTCCTTGTTTTAGGACGGAAGTATAATAATTGATTATTTTTAGCTCCACTGGCCAGCAGGCTATTGTTTTGTCGCTGTGTTCTTCAAGCATGAGCCCAGTCTTCAACTTTTTCTTTAAAAACCTTCCCAGAAACTGGTGGATGTATTTCATTCAAATTTCACAAGATTTAGAATGACCCTTTGCTGACTCTGTCAGATTCCTTCAAAGAATTATGCATTTGTGATTGAACCTGAAAGTGTGGAAACCTTTCTGAAAGTGTGGAAACCTTTCTGTATTCGAATGTCAAAAACGGCCATTTTGACTTCGTTTTCAATCTAGCAACTACAATATTGAAAGTCTATTTTGCCATGTTATTTTTGCTCTAACAACTACAAGTATTGAAAAATCTAGTGGAAACTTCGATTGGATAGTACAGCGTCTGTGGAGCGACTCAAGCCATTGAGGGCTTTCTAATAAGTCATTTATTGGCAAGCTAATGGATGGTCATTTTATGAGAAAACTTGAGAGGAGAAATCCTATTCCGAATATCCGTTCTACTACAAATTGATAAAAATAACTATGATTGGAACCAAACTTTGAAAATTAACAAATATTTACACCAACAAATATCTGGTCGGTCCCAAACTGCTCTCTCGGTTTTCATCTATAATAATTGATGAAACTACTTGAATACATTTTGAAGTTTTGCAAGACACGATTTACAGATCTCAGCTTCCCGTGGTTCATGAATTATCCCCCCCTTGAATTTACACACATTTCTTCTATATACCCATATACAAGTGATATATTGTCACAAACTGCTCATTTTGTTACCATTCTCATTGTTCTGAGAGCTCTTTGCTCTAGTTTTATGGTTGGTCAATTGACTCTTAAGGTAGAATACCCGTTATGTCGCCGTTTTGGGATTCATAAAACATCTCCACCGCCGAATGTTTACGACCGCGTCCGAATAGGTTCGGATACGTTACGACGACGCTCGAAAAAAAAAGCCCATGTTTTATTAATCTTAAAATGGCTACATAAAGGATATTCCAATCAGTAATTTCGTACTGGTCCAAGTTAAAAGATGTTTCAGACAGCTATTTCAAGTGTATGAAGTTTTACCTTTTGGTATTTCTTGGTATTAACATTGCGGGAAATGAAGAAATTGCTTGTCACAAGCAATTTCTTCATTTTTCACGATGTTTTGAAAAGACTTTCTCGTTTATGAGTAAAAAAGTCAATTTGTGGGGATGGTTTAATATTAATAAAAGATGAACTACGTACGTATTTCAAACAATTTTTCTTTGTTCTCAGTGTCGACTCGCGTACACCATTGTTACTTTTCTTCACGGACCGCAGCCTTGGTGCATTTGGTAGCTTATCGGACTCTCACTCGTGAGGTCCCGGTTTCGATCCGTGTTCGCGGCAAATATCATTTCAGACAAAATTGTCTTCCACCAATGATTTGATATCGTTAACCTTTGTGGCGAGCATCTGGAGGCTCGGTTTTTTGTGGTGGTAGTACCGGTATGAGAAATGACAGGAACCAATAGTTATGTTGTTAAGCCGCCGCGATATTACCATAGCAGTTGAAAACGGCGTTAAACCTCTATCATTCAATTAATCAATCAATCTATCTTTTTCTTCACAACCAGGGATAAGTTAGAAAATGGTTACAAACTCTCATTTCACCAAGTACCGCAGTTATCTATGTTTAGTGGACGACATCTGCTGACTCTTCCTTTGATGTTTTCATGGAGGACTTATTTGCACTATCAATAATACGTCAAGTAGGCCTACTTTTCGTATCATTGACATTGTGAATAAGGGGTCGCGTGTCGCTCAGTATGTAACCCTATCACGAATAATGGTATGACTTTCGGGCTGGGGGTAGGGGTTCCATCCATCTTTTGATACCAAACACTCCGTGCAACTTCGGGCGTCATCCGTGGCAACGGAAATTAACGAGGGTTTCCCTCGTTAATTTCAGTTGCCACGGATGACACCCGGACAATATGACGATGGTATCCTGTTTTTAAATTCAGAATACTATCGTCAATTTCCGTTGCCACGGATGACGCCCGAAGCTGTACGAAGCGTTTGGTATGCGAATGATGGATTGAATATCAAATTCAACATATTGATTTCCTTTAACATTTAAAGTAATCATATCAACTCCACAAGATGTCATGAATTTAAGTATGGATACGTCGAGCGATTATGCTACAAAATGTGTTCAATCAGAAAGGGATTGATTTTGTTAGAATGTTTTGCTAAAATATATCGATGTTTAACTATATAGATTGAGTTTTATCATTGTGATTCGGGCAAGCGCAGCCACTAGATACTTGAAAATCTATCCATATTCGTCGAGTGGAGGTCAAAACCTCGTAACCCCCGCATTTTTTAAAATGTGGGTACGATATACGATTATGTAATTTGATAAAACATGTACTGCACGAAAGACCTATTTAATTGCTGATGCAGAAATAAAAGGGTCACGAAAGACTCTGCACTGTTCTTGTGATATAGAGCGTGGCACTCGCGTCACGTTATAGTCCGGCAGATATTCCCCATTTTTCAGCTGAACCTTGCAGTGGAGTACAAAGTTTTTTTCTTTGCTGATTCTTGAAGTAGACATCCTATTGTTAAAGATTCCGACGGGTGACATCGTGTCACCCTTTAGCATTTTGAGAAATTCAAGATGGCCGCCAAGATGGCGGAAATTACTTAAATAACCAATTTAAGGGTTTTAAATTCAAATGTGAACTGATACATTTTAGTTAAAATATATTTAATACACTTACTGTTGCTCTAGGAATGAAAAACGATAAAGATAAGACATATATCTACCATTTCAGTTGACATTTTTGTGTAATTTACGTTACATTATGGGACAATTGTTTCATTTATTCACTTATCCACTATCATATGGACATAACTCAGTCAAACACAACATCGCATGGTCTTGTTATCAATTTATTCACTTTATATTTTGTTGAGAGCCAAATATGGGTTGTATGAATGCATTTCAGTTGATAATTTTGTGTAACTTACGTTACATTATGGCATAATTGGCTTCATGTATTCTTTAGAATACTGCAATTTGACCATAAGTCTTTTTAACACAACGGCAAAAGGTTTGTCTATCAATTTCTTTACTAGACACTTTTTTCAACGGCAATTCCAAGATTTTATAAATGTATTGTGTAATTTACGTTACCTTAATATTAGCACAATACGTTCTTTTATTTACTTGTCTACTATTATGTGGCCACAAATCTGCCATAAATCATTTAAACACAGCAGTGAATAGTTTGCTTATCAATTGTTTTACTAGAAGATTATGTCAAGAGCAAAACAGCAGGTTGTATAAATGTATTATGTAGCTTACGTTACCTTAATTTCATGAACTGTTACATATACTTGTTGTAGCCACTGATGCACTCACATCATGTTTTATACAGAGCAAAGTAGTGAACTAAGTGCATACAATCGTAAAAAGTAGGTCACGGCGATCTGGTTTTGGTACAATGATACACGACAAAGCTTTGGGTCATGGCGCATCTACACAATAAATATGGCGTCCCTTACATTAAACAGTACATGAGCTATTGAGCGGAAGAAAATGTCTTATTAAGAGCAACCAAAGTGAAAAGTATGTGATAGCAACCTACTTTTGGTATGGGACCACATCAAAATTGGTCTCTGTATGTCAAATTGTATACGAGATATGGAGTGGACCAGAAGCGGACGGACACGGCAACCTTACGCCCCGCCAATTGACCACACGCCGGCTGTCAATCAAAACCATCGATAAACCCATGGACGATTAGAAAAATGCCTCACACCCATTGTTTGTCTTAAATTCTTCATTGGGTGGAGCGATCTGTCGATTGGCGTTTTGTCAATTAGGCCTTAGAGTTACACAGCACACCTCCTCGGCATGTGCTTTGTAACACCCCAATCTATCCTTAGTACAACTGCATTTAGTAGAAAAACTAGGTCCATCTCTTCCACACTGACATTTTATCATTTTGAAGAGCTAGACCTTCAACTTCAAGGTCAATCAGTGATACTAGTATGCTACTTAAGCTGTATTGTCACGTTGCACGCAGTACTTAGTTGATAGCATGTCAAAAGCTAGTATCATTCTCTCCAGATACAAGCATTTTAATACAATGATAAAAGGAATCAAGCACAAAATTGGAAACGCACTCTTTCACAAGATCGACTAGACGTGGGATCAAGGGATCAAGTGCTAGTACAACTGATTGTCCCCAAGCCGAGTGTGTAGCTCTAGCTCCTGGAAATACCGATGTCTCGAAAATGATAACATGGAAGTGACGGACCATATTCTTCAACTAGATGTAGTTGTGCTATGCTAGAAAGAGATGTGCACTGCTTAGCAAATGCCAAGGAGGAGTGCTTTCTAACAATGAAAGCATAAAAAAACTAGAAATACAAATACACAATGAAATCTATTGTTTTATATAGAACATGCATGCAATTTTGGCCCCTTAGCAATGTACCACGGGTATTATACAAAACTTTGACGGAGAAAAATATATAATTTATCATCTTTTAAATAGCCTGGTTTTGTTAATTGCGGTTTAACGCTATTTTCAACTGGTATGGTCATATCCCGACGTTTGGTGCACCTTACCATGGACTTCTGTCGTTTCTCATACCAGTACTATCACAACATCCTGAACAAACCTCCAGATGCTTGCCCATATAGGTTAACGATAGCAAACCATTGGTGGGAGACATTTTGTTCTGAAAGGATACCGGTATTTGCCGCGACCGTGGATCGAACCCTGGACTAATGGAACAATGAAGAAAAGCACCTTACTTATTATACACATCATTTACAAAGACTGTTAATTTTGATCAGGTGTTAGAAATTGATATCTAATCTTGCGCAATTATTTAGTTTCTTCAAGTCGACAAGAAAAAAATGCTGGGGTATTATCGTATACTCTATGTCAGGCGATGGGGCAGCCTACGAAGGTTTCTGTTCCGCCTCATATCTCCTGCACTATTTTACCTAGAGAAACCAAATTTAATATAAGATGCGTCATGACTAACAGAAGCATTATGTACCAAAACGATGTCACTGTGACCTACTATTCACTTTTAGTCTAATTTACTTAGTTCGAAGTTCTCTTCTGTTTCATTTCCCAGGTACTGTTTGATCTAGAGATACCATTTAATGTGCAAATGTTCAATTACTAAAAGCTTTATCATATACCAAAATCAGAATAGAGGGACCTACTTTTTGTACTTAATTTTGAAAAACCCTTTCCATTCCATTTCTAGTGCCGTTTGACCTAAAGACACAGAATGTAGTATATGGATGAGTCATGACTCAGGCATGGTTTGTCATGCACCAAAAGTAGGTCACTATGCAATTCTTTATATGCTAGTCAAGGGAATTTCATTTGCCAATACTAGTCATTGTGTCTTAATTGGATACGTTTAATTCACTATTCTTTTGTGTCTAGAACATGATGGGTTTGTGAATCAGAGACTACATGTGTGTCTTGTTTAAATTACTGTTAACTTTATTTTAGCCCAATATAACCAGCTGTTGGGGGTATTCAGTTCCATTTATGATAATTATTTTTTATAAATATGTAACAGTACACGAAATAAAGGTGACGTAAATTACATGATTCATTTATACAACTGTTGTTTTGCTCTTACCAAAAGCCTCAAGTAAAAAAGTTGGTAGTCAAAATATTTACTATTGTTTTTCACGACTTATGACTAAATATTAGTAGAAAAATGAATAAATGAAGCTAATATGCTAATATCAAGGTAACGTAAACTGTATAATACATTTATGCAACCTGCTCTTTTGCTAATACAAAAAGCTTTAAAGGGAATGAATTGCAAACCAGACCATACACTGTTGTGTCTAAACAATGTATGGTCAAATAAAGAAGATAAATGAATGAATAAAGCTGATTTGCTAATATCAAGGTAACGTAAACTACATAATACATTTATACAGCTCTTATTTTGCTCTCACCAAAAGATTCAAGTGAATGAATTGATAACAAAACCACTTATTGTTGTGTTTAAATGACTTATGTCCAAATAGTAGGGGGTATGTGAATAAATTAAGCAATTTCCCCATAATGTAACGTAAATTACACAAAAATATCAACTGAGATGTTAGAAATATGTCTTATCTTTATTGTTTTTCATTCCAAGAGAAACGGTTAAGTGTATTAAAGATATTTTACCTAAAATTTATCAATTTTCATATGAATTTAAAACCCTTATATTGACTATTTAAATGATTTCCGCCATCTTGGCGGCCATTTTGAATTTCTCAATATGCTAAAGGGTGACACGATGGCACCCGTCAGAATCTTTAACAGTAGGATGTCTACTCCAGGAATCAGCAAAGAAAAAAACTTTATACTCCACTGCAAGGTATAAGTGGATATCTGCCGGACTATTAGGTCGCTCAACAAGAGTGCATGCGTTTGACAACCTTAAAGGGCCTGGTCACACATACACCATTTAACGTCCATATCACGGCCGGAGCACGTCTAAAACAGGGTACCTTTGCAGTATGATTTTAGACGTGAAGTAGACGCGATATGGACGTTGGATCGTATGTGATCGCGCCTTTAACAGAAACGTTCTAGCGTTGGAAAACTTTGAGGCAAAAGCAGGCAATGCTGTTAACCAGCATTGTCTGCTTTTCCCTCAATGTTTTCTATCATGTATTATAACACAATTGTATCTTTATAACCACCAATTTTGTCGTCTACAGCTTCTTTAGCTTGGACCAGTCTACTCTCCAGAGCCGAGGCCTATTGATTAAATCATCAAACTACGACTATCATTTCATCATAGTTTACGAAGAGGAAATGTACTTTGTTGTAAAGAAAGTAGGACCAGTCTAAAATAACGTCGTACCGGTATTATAGGTCTAATGCACAAAACGCCTATTTAATATTTACTGATGCAGGAAGTATCAAGTTAGAATCTATCGTCGCTTTTCATAGAAAACCTCGTAACTGCAGCTTGTTTTAAGCCGAAGTTACGAGGTTTTCGATGGAAAGCAGCGCTATGCTGTTTTGTGATATAGAGCATGACCGTCTCGTCATGTTAAAAAATGGTTAGTTTGTTTAAACTTATTTCAAGACAAAAAACTCACTTCGCAATTTTTAGGACCCTATCTCATACTTTTCACTCGACTTTTACGAGTTAGATCTACACTGTAGTGCGGAAATTGTAAAGTAAAGATACTTTCACACAGACCTTTATAGAGCGAGATACGCGCGTTTAATAAACCCTTAAAATGCTTGACCGTCACTACTATTTTCTTCTTTTCCCATAATGTTTCTCTTTAGAAGCGTTCCCTGAAGGTGACATCGAAACTAACACTCATGAATACCAAGACAAGATCCAGAGTAATGTGGGAGCGCGATTAAGATTGGACCTTATACATTTGGCCATTGCAATCTCTAATATAAGAAAAATGTCCTGGTAGTCCACCCATTATGAGATATATGCGACGTCGGGATTTTTCGTTTTACGTCGTTAACATTCGCTACGTATCCGAACCTATTCGTGCGAAGACGTTCCACTGCCGAATTTTACGACGTCGCCCGAATAATTCCGACTTCGCGTGCATCTCTTTAGGTGTGGAATACATAAAAAGCAGCACAGAACGCCATTCAAACACACAATCTATCATTCTCTGTCCCGCTTTTAACCGACTAGGCACAATTATGCATTCAGTTTGAAAATATGTGTCAAATTACGAATGGGGGCAATTCACTACCTTTATCTCCAGTTCAATCTCTAACTCTTTCTTAATAAAAAGCAATAGATTTGACATACCTTAAAGAAAATAGATAGAAAAACATTGAGACAAAAGAAGAAAATGCTGATGATCAGCATTTTCTCCTTTTGTCTCAATATTTTCTTTACTATATCAGATACACTACCTGTCTTTATTAACATGTATTGTTTCGTCTTTATCAGCTTCCAATTTGGGCCACCCAAAAGTTTTGTCGTTTGGGAAAAGGTACACCTTTTGTAAAAAAAAAAGCACATGGTTTGACGACCCCACATAATGTATGTATAGAAACCGACGACGGAAAAGGAGAAATGCTGATGTAAATTTCTAGTGCTATGATACACTCATATCATGCGCGAATCTATGTGTAGGGACCAGGAACCCAGGTCCTCTCTCGAATTTGTATCACCGTGATCTTTTATACAGTCAGGTCCCTTTGTAAATCACCCCTCCCCTTCCCCCTGGAAAATGTCTAGATCTGCACATGCGTATGATCAACTTAATTTTTAAACACAGCCATATTGCCACAGACAAAATTTACTTTCAGATTGGAACAATAGTTTTCAGTTTGGAACAGGTAGGAATCGTGTGTGTGAGGGTTAACACCATCCAAAACAGCGAGAATTTAGGGTATTACGGATTTCATTTGACCTGACACTGACCTTTACTCAAAATGTGTTCATATCTCGCAAATAGCGTAACATACATCAAGAAGACTTGTATCATTAGATACAGATATAACAGGTTTACAAGAAAATATTACTGAATTGTTATTTTAAAAAGCCCAGGCGTGTAATTCATGAAAACAAAAGCTTAAGCTGCGCCATGTGAAATGAAATCTGTAATAGCTCTATTTGAAAGCTACCTCATACCTGTTATCAATGAAATAAGAATTTATGCATAATATAACCCAGAAAACATTGAGACAAAAGGAGAAAATGCTGGTTATCAACATCTTCTTCTTTTGTCTCAATGTTTCATCAAACATTCCCTCTGGAAGACTTCAAAATCAGGTCTTGTTTGGAAAAGTGTTAAGCGATCACAAACTAACGACCTGTCAGGTTTAACGACAAATTTGAAGCAGTTAAATGATGATTAACGCTTTCATAAACCATTCAAAATAATACGGGATCATTTCATGGAATTGCAGGAAAAAACACAAATGGCTCGCAAAAAATGGGATTTCAATCCAATTTGCTAGGGAATTCTGTAGAAAAAGGGAGAAAATCATAGTAAACTCTCCCTTTTACGTGCTAGATGTAGTAGACCTATGATGGTTTTACTTATCTGTGCATAAAGTTTTAAAAAAGCACAGAGTGTATTATTATTGCATAGGAAATGGGTTGAAGTATAGAATTACATTGTAATGTCTGAATAGGAAAAATGATGCTTTTCACCATCATTTTATACAAATTTTTAATTGCCTAGATATATTATTTCAAACACACCAAGATGCTCTCAGTTCAACTTAGTTCTTAGTAGCAGAGTTTGGTCCCCGGAATCAGATTGTGTATTCCAACCACCATTATATCTCAAACACTTCGCACAACTTTGACCGTCATCTCATGACAACGGAATTTGACGAGGATATACCTCGTTAATTTTCGTTGCGATGGATGACGCGCGGGAATTGAAGTGAAGATATCCGGATTTAAAAATCCGAATACCATCGTCAATTTCCATTCTTAAGGATGACGCCGGAAGTTGCACGAAGCGTTTGGTATCTAATGGCGGTTTGAATACCTTAACCCTGGCATAAGTGATAACAAGATAGGTTTGTGAAACACGAGTGCCCCCGAAATGGCTATTTTTCTAAAATGTTAAGTTTTTTGTGAAGGTTACCAGATGACATTGAGGAAGGTCATATTGTATGGAACAGATAGATATCGTTGAAAGAAAGTTACATACCAGATTTGAGCTTTGTATGTTAAATATTTTTGGAGAAATGGCAAAATGTTAAGTTTTCGGACAGACGGACGGAGGGAGGGACAGACAGACAGACAGACATGAGTAAAACAATATGTCACCGATCTCTCCATACGGGGAGCATAAAAATAGAAAATAAAAAAGCTACTGGGGACAACAAAATGCACGTGGATAATGATAATACATAATGGTTGCACATCATACTTATTGTCAATAAAATACTTTGACAAATGAAGGAAAATGCGGTTTACCTGCATTTTCCATTTTGTCCCATTTTGCCCCATTTCCACCAAGATATATTGGTGTATCTTCAAAGATTCGAAGCTGGGTGAAAAATGGGATTATCTGATTTATTTACATTATTTCCCCAAAAAATGCCCATAGTTTTGGCGACCCAACATAGTATTTGTTTAGAAAGTTCTGAGGGATTGAGTCAATTTAGAATTCTGTCTTTATAGAAAGGGTTACATAATACAGTATGAATCTTGTTTTGCTATTAGCCTAGTTTCCAAATTAATAATGTACAAATGTTTTCAATTAATACCAGTATTTGAAGCAAATGCATTTAAACCCTTACCCAAAACAAGACCTGGTTTGGGCGTCCTTCCTGTTAGTTGATATTATTTGGGAAAACATCGAGAGAAAAGAAGAAATTGCTGATAATCAGCAATTTCTCCTTTTCTCTCAATGTTTTCCATGCTATAACAGGCACACTTTCTACTTTTGATTTCAATCATGTTTGGTGTGCAACCCATTTCAAATTGGAGCAGTCTGAAATTGCGCAGTTTGGGAGTGGGCTGACCTTTTCCAAAACAAAATATTCACTGGTTGTGATTCTGACAGAGCAGAATTTCTTACAACAAAATCGGAAAAAGAAATATTTAGCTGCATCATATGCATCCCCTTTCCTCACTGTTTTCCAAAGTCTCAATTGTCGGAGTCAACACATGATTTATGTTCGTAATTACCAAACTGTTCTGCTTAAGGCGTCTGAAACAAAGAAGGAAATGTACGACTTCAAATAAAGAGAAAAACAGAAAACTCTGGTTACCGCAGTTTCTCCTTTACTCCCGATACTTACTGTGCGCTTATTTAACAGATTTTCAATTTCCGTAGCACTAATTTCAACTCAATCACCAGAGACATACACAAACATGCGATGATTTACGTCTCATGGGCGGATCTAGAGGAGGGTACCCGGACCCCCTGGCATTGGACGAAAATTAAATTTTGACTATATTAATTTAGTGTAACGCCACATATTTATTGCATTTTAAGCCATAATTTGAACTTGGACCCCCCCTCCTGGAAAAAAATCTTGGGCTTGGACCCCCTGGAATCCTGGACCCACCCTTGCGTCTATGGTTTCACATAATAATTTGGACTGTTCAAAACGTTGTCGTTTGGAAAATGAAAAATTCGTGGAAATAGATCAGTGTAAACGATCTGCAAATGTTTTCACCTGGAATTCCCGCCCTAATTTAGATACTAGTACAAAAAGGTATGATATCCGAACTTATTCCGAAACTTATAATATAAGGGCCTACAATATTGGACTGGTCCAAATTAAAATGAGTTGCAGACGACAACATCAGTGTTACCCATTTTTCAGATGGTCAATTAGGCCCGTAGGAACAGGGGGGGGGGGGGGGGGGCTAGGGGGCTTAGCCCCCTAAGTCCCCTCCCCAAGTTGGCCAAAAATGCCGAATTTTCCTTAATGTACACTCTACACTGAAAATGTAGGGAAAATCAAATTTAGCCCCCCCCCCCAATTAGCCCCCCGCCCCCCAATATTCAGACACTGAGGCTTTAGCCACCCCAATATGAAAGTGCATCCTACGAGCCTGAGTCAAGAAGAACTTGCTGTCATTTTTCTCTGGAAAGAAACGACCTTTTCTGACTTAGTAAGACAACATAATGTTACATGATGTTTTCTTAACCCATTCCGACACAATGACTCGATCCCTACAAAAAATGGCTTTGGAAAACATTGTGGAAATGAAAAAATTGCTTGCGACAAGCAATTTCTTCATTTCCCACAATGTTTTATACCAAGAGGGACCCAAAAAATGATAATTTCGTTCATTTGATTTTGTCGTCTGCATTATCTTTGAAATTGGTTCAATCTAAATGTTAGCTGTTGGGTAATGAGTTAATACGTCCCATGCTGTCAAATGCGATTTTTAACTTAGGTAACATTATTTTCGGCTGCAGCTCCAGTAAATTTTGATATGATCTAAAATGTCTTTTGGAAACATATATGGAATAACTGATGTTGATCATGTTTCCTTGTGCTCCAATGAGCAAATACTCAATTTAACCCATTCCCACACAGTGACTCCTTTTGACTCCCTACGAGATAATGGCTCAGGAAAACATAGTGGAAAATGAAGAAATTGCTTGTGACAAGCAATTTCTTCATTTCCCACAATATTTTATTTCCAAAAATTTATACAAATTTAGAATTTCATCAAATTGAAAATGTTGTCTGCAAATTCTTTCAATTTTGACTATCCCAAAATTTTGTTGTTTGGTAATGGGTAAAAAACCTTTAAAACATGGTAACATCTTTCAATTTAGACCACTCTAATTTTCTTCTTGTCAAAGACATAGTTGATGTTGTAGTAGGCCTAACGCTGTAGACAGCTGCAGTTCTCAATTTGGGCAAGTCGAAATTGTTTGACGCCTTTGAAAATAATTAACAGAAGAATCCCATTTCGTCGCTTTTCAAGAAAAAACCTCGTAACTGCAGCTTGTTTTAAGCTGCAGTTACGAGGCTTTTGTTGAAAAGCAGCGATTTCTAATTTAAATTTCGAGTGCACAAAAGCATCAGCAAGAACCTAATCTGTGGAAATACAAAGAAATAAAGGAAGTGAGAGAAATGGGTTAACCCTTTCCCAAACAAGAAAATTTAAGGGTCATCCACTTCAAAACTGCCACAAGAGACAAAATGGGTGTTGTTAAAGATGTGATGTGTGTAAAATATGGCACAGAAAATATTGAGACAAAAGGAGAAACTGCTGGTTATCAGCAGTTTCTCCTTTTGTTTTAATATTTTCCATAACCTTTTTATTTATTACGTCAAAACCAGGTCTTGTTTGGGAAAGGGTTAACTGCACAAAATCGTTATCGATTGAGTGCAGAAACTCTTATTGTACTAGATACAATGCAGGGAACTATCAATAGCGCCTCCCTGCAAAAAATGACACCCAATTCGGGGGCGCGAGATTGTCGATGGGCGATGAAATACCTAAATTTGTTATTTTTTATTGAAATCCTATGTTGTGGGTACTCATTACAATCGTCTTAACGAGACGATTGTAATGAGTACCCACAATATAGGGATAAATATCTATTTGTAGTCATTTTTTGTAGTTTTTTGATGGCCTGATTTCGTTATCTGAAGCTCACCCGAGCACTGATGCAACGCTATTGTGCTGGGTTACGAAAATTGGGGTAATTTAAAAAGCTTTCTCGTAATGAAAATGTATGGATGGCCTGAATGCAATTTCAGATCTCGTTTCAAATTTGTTCAAATTCGTGAATTCGTTTGCTTTTATTTTGGGTTAAGCGGCTCCGATGAGAACCTGTGACAATATATTTTAATAGACTGGTCTCTTGTAATGAAAGAATGTTGACATAAATTGGGGTGATTCAAAAAGCTTTCTAACACTGAACTTTCAGAGTTCAAATACGCCAAATACGCATTTCGATTTTTTCATCCGAAAATTCTTATAAATTCGGGTTGTTCGATTCGAAATTAAATCTACAGTATGTGGCTTGCTGGTTTGGGTTTAGCGACTATGAAGCAAATATTGATTTTGGTGCCCGCTTTAGTTGTGTTTATTTATAGAACGGTCACATTTTGAGAAGAAGAGCAGATTAAAACTTTTTTAGACAAACAGAATTGATGTTTGTCTAAAAAGTTGTTAGCTACTCTACTTTTAAATACGCGACAGTTTTATGTAAATCTGGTAAAAAATGAATTATTCAGAATGCTTTCCTGCACTAAAAGTCAAGGACGTATAGGCGTAATGTTAGTTCAAAGCCAATACTAATACTAGTAATTCGGAAGCTTATGAGTACCTACAAAAACTCTGATAACCGATTTGATAATTATGTAGTACATCCCTAATGAGATTCGCACGACGTCGGAATTATTCGGGCGACGGCGAAAACATTCGGCAGTGGAAAGTCCCACCGCCGAATGTTTACGAGCGTGCCCTAATGGGTTCGGATGCGTAACGATGCCGGTCGAAAAAAGCCGACGTTTTATGAATCTCAAAATGGCCACATCACGGGTATTCTACCTTCATTTTATGTGTGCATGTATAATAATAAATATTGCCCGATTCACGGTTCAAGCGGTCAAACATGCAAGTAGGCCTACATTATGTGGAAAATCTGTAACCCAAACTTTAAATAATTTAACATCGCTGCTTTTCAACGAAAACGTTTTCGTTGAAAAGCGACGTTATATTGCTTCTCTGCACTTACAATCCATAGATATATAATCACGGCAGGGACACGCGTGACACAAAACAAAAACTATACCAAAGAACCTTCAAAAACTTTGAATAATTAAAGGTTACCGATTTGAAAGTGGTTTGAAGCAGAGAGCAGGGGTGAAGCCAGGTTTTTTCCTGGATTTTGCGTATGTTTTAAACCAACTCATATGAAAAAGTTATTGACGGCCAGCCAAACTTATTAAAATCATTACATCGATCTAGTTTTTAGACGCCCGAAGGGTCGTAATTATGTTATGGCCCCGCTCGTCCGTCCGTCTGTCTGTCCGTCCGCCCGTCTGTCCGTCTGTCCGTCCGTCTGTCCGTCCGTTAGCAATTTCTTGTGTGCGCAACTCCTCCAACAGTTTTCATCGGAATTCAATCAAACTTGCCACAATGAATCTCCATGGTGTCTAGTTGTGCATACCGCTTACGGAATTCAATCAACTCTTTTCGTTCTTGAATTATCTGCCCTTGACTTAAAAAATGCCCATTTTCTTGTGTGCGCAACTTCTCCTACAGTTTTGATCAGAATTTGATCAAACTTGCCACAATGAATCTCCATGGTGTCTAGTTGTGCACACCGCTTACGGAATTTAGATAACTGTTTTCGTTCTTGAATTATCTGCCCTTGACTTTAGAAAAAAATGCCTATTTTCTCAAAAATGCTCATTTTCTCCTGTGCGCAACTCCTACAGTTTCTACCAAAATTTAATCAAACTAGCCACAATGAATCTCTCTGGTGTGTTGTTGTGCAAACAAAATTTTGTTAACTTTTCATGTTTGAATTATCTGCCCTTGAATTATCTGCCCTTGAATTGAAAGAATGGCCAATTTTACTGACAAGCCCCTCTCGGGCGTATATGCGCCGCTCTGCGAAGCTCTTGTTATAATTATTTCATTTAATCTGTCAAAAAAGTCGAACCGGTTGTTTAAAATCATGGACTAAATCATGCATTTACTTAAACGCGCTCATACTTGGGCAACCTACTTGATTATGCAAAAAAGATTAAGTTATAAATTGTGTGAAGTTGGTATTCTTAGCTTTGAAATTATCTTATCAAATATCTTGGATCACAATTTCATACATGACTTACTTTTATTTGATTTAAGTACAGATGAAACAAAATACTCTTGTAATACTACATTATGAAAAGTGTACCATCTTGAATCATCATACATGCTTACTTTCAACCCTCTTCCCGAACAAATCTTGCGTTTAGTATGACTAAAAGAAAGAAAAAACCCGGAAAACATTGGAAGAAATGATGTTAGGCGGCACTTTAATGCGGAAATTGGAAAGTAATTTTACTACTTTTACACTATATAAAGGGAGATTATATCAACCCTTAAAAATGCTCAACATCAGAATTTTCTTCTTTTCCCATGATGTTTCTCAAAGCTTTCCCTATAGGTGTCATCGACACTAGTAGCCTACTCATGAAAACAAGACAAGATCCGGAAGAATGTGGAAGCGCGGTTAAGATTTGAACGTTCCACCGCCAAATTTACGTCGTCACTGGAAAATTCCGACGTCGTGTGCATCTCTTTAGGTGTGGAATACATAAAAAGCAGCACAGAACGCCATTCAAACACACAATCTATAATTCTCTGTCCCGCTTTTAACCGACTAGGCACAATTATGCATACAGTTTGGAAATATGTGTCAAATTACGAATGGGGGTAATTCACTACCTTTATCTCGAGTTCAATCTCTCTTTAACTCTTTCCTAGATAAGCACTGGATTTGACGTCCCTAGAAGAAATTTGCTAGGAAAACATTGAGACAAAAGAAGAAAATGCTGATAATCAGCATTTTCTCCCTTTGTCTCAATATTTTCTTTGCTATAACAGAGACACTACCTGTCTTTATTAACATGTATTGTTTCGTCTTTATCAGCTTCCAATTTGGGCCACTCTACAGTCGTTTGGGAAAGGGTCAACCTTTTCTCAAAAAAGCACATGGTTTGACGACCCAACAAAATGTAAGTGTAGTCTAGAAATCAACGGCGGAAAAGGAGAAATGCTGATAACCAGTATTTTCTTGTTTTCCCTGTAAATTCTTATGTTATGACATAGGCTACTCATATCATGCGCGAAGTCTGGGGGTTGGGGAGCAGGGACTCGGGCCCCCTCTCGAATTTGTATCAAAGTGCTTTTTAGGAATTTTTGTCTGTCCCATCTTAGAATCACCCCTTCCCTCTGGAAAAATGTCTGGATCTGCGCATGCATATAACCTACCGACTTCATTTTTAATCACAGACGTATACCGGTACCTATTGCCCCACACATTTACTTTCAGATTGGAACAATAATTTTCAGTTTGGAATAGGCAGGAACCGTGTGTGAGAGGGTTAACCATTTCCAAAACAGCAAGAATTTAGGGTGGCTTAATTTGAAAGCTAGCTCATACAGATGACCAACTTGTTATCTATGAAATAAGAACTTAAGCATAATATAACCCAGAAAACATTGAGACAAAAAGAGAAAATGCTGGTTATCAGCATTTTCTTCTTTTGTCTCAATGTTTCATCAATCATTCCCTCTGGAGGACGTCAAAATCATGTCTTGTTTGGGAAAGTGTTAAGCGATCACAAACTAACGACCTGTCAGACTTAACGACAAATTTGAAGCAGTTAAATGATGATTAACACTTTCATAAACCAGTCAAAATAATACGGGATCGTGCACGGAATTGTAGAAAAAAACTAAAATGATTCCCAAAGTATGGAATTTCAATTTAATTTGATAGAAAATTCTGTGAGAAAAAGGGAGAAAGTCATAGCCAACTCTGCCACCTACGTTATCTTTTGTTTGATTTTGTTCTCTGTGAATTAAGGTATATGACCCATCATTAAAAACTCCACTTTCTAGCCATGGGACATGCATCAAATTACACACTCTTGTAAATACCCTTCAAATAAGTTGATTCACCGTGCCGGATTTCAAGATTATGCTTCAAGAAGAAAATAATTTATGGATATCTTTTTACTCTATATTCATATGCAAGGGAGGTAATTCATAACATTTTTGTCAAATATTTCCATAATTATGCATTAATTCAAAATTCTAAACCGTTCAAAATGCTTATATTTGTATTTGGAATGTAAATATTACACAATTAAGGATTTACTGGCACTTTTCAAATGTCACCTCTGGCTCTTTGGTGCTAATGATGGGTTGTATACGTTATGTTAAAACCACGGATTGTATTATTTTTATATAGGAAAGGGTTTGAAGTATAGAATTACGTTGTAATGTCTGAATAGGAAAAATGATGCTTTTCTTCATCATTTTATACAAATTTTTAATTGCCTAGATATATTATTTCAAACACACCAAGATGTTCTCAGTTCAACTTAGTTCTTGGTAGCAGAGTTTGGTCCCCGGGATTAAATTCATGTAATCCAACCACCATTATCACGGTAGGTGTATAATCACATGACTTAGAATTGCCGATAATCTGCAATAACTTTGTCAATACTTGACCAATTTGAATTCGGTTTGAAGCAGAGAAGGTGCAAAAATGTCAGGAATAAAATGGTCGTGGTAGTAGATTTTTAAAAATTCAACTGATGAAAAAGTTATTGAAGATAAACCAAAATTTTGGTTTATCGTCAATAACTTTTTTATCAGTTGATTTTTCAAAAATCAATCACGTCCATCTAATGCGTGACGTCTGTCCACGTTCTCTGCTTCAAACCGAATTCAAATCGGTCCCGTATCAACAAAGTTATTGAATATATTCAGTAATTATTGCATCACGTGATTATCTACCGTGATTATATCTCAAACACTTCGCGCAACTTTGACCGTCATCTCATGACAACGGAATTTGACGAGGATATCCCTCGCAAATTTCCATTGACATATGGATGACGCCCGGGAATTAAAGAGAGGATATCCGGATTTTAAAATCCGAATACCATCGTCAATTTCCATTGTTACGGATGACGCCGGAAGTTGCACGAAGCGTTAGGTATCTAATGGCGGTTGGAATACCTTAACCATGGCAAAGTGATAACACGTTAGGTTTGTGAAACACGAGTGCCCCCGAAATGGCTATTTTTCTAAAATGTTAAGTTTTCGTAAAGTTAAGGGTTGAAAAGGGTTACCAGATGACATTGAGGAAGGTCATATTGCATGGAACAGATAGATATCATTGAAATGAAGTTACATACCAAATTTCAGCTTTGTACGTCGAATCCTTTTGGAGAAATGGCAAAATGTTAAGTTTTCGGACGGACGGAGGGAGGGACAGACAGACATGAGTAAAACAATATGCCACCGATCTCTCCATACGGGGAGCATAAAAATAGAAAATAAAAAAAGCTACCTAGGACAACAAAATGTACGTTGATAATGATAATACATAATGGTTGCACATCATACTTATTGTCCAGAAAATACTTTGACAGATGAAGGAAAATGTGGTTTACCTGCATTTTCCATTTTGTCCCATTTTGCCCAATTTCCACCAAGATGTATTGGTGTATCTTCTTCGAAGCTGGATGAAAAATGTGATTATCTGATTTATTTACATTATTTCCCCCAAAATGCCCATAGTTTTGGCGACCCAACATAGTATTTGTTTAGAAAGGTCTGAGGGATTGAGTCAATTTAGAATTCTGTCTTTTTAGAAAGGGTTACATAATACAGTATGAATCTTGTTTTGCTATTAACCTAGTTTCCAAATTAATAATGTACAAATGTTTTCAATTAATACCAGTATTTGAAGCAAATGCATATTAAAACCCTTACCCAAAACAAGACCTGGTTTGTGCGTCCTTCCTGTTAGTTGATATTATTTGGGAAAACATCGAGAGAAAAGAAGAAATTGCTGATAATCAGCAATTTCTCCTTTTCTCTCAATGTTTTCCATGCTATAACAGGCACACTTTCTACTTTTGATTTCAATCATGTTTGGTGTGCAACTCATTTCAAATTGGAACAGTCTGAAACTAGAATCTATACGCAGTTTTGGGAAAGGTCTAACATTTTCCAAAACAAAATATTCACTGGGTGTGATTTTAACAGAGAAGACATTCTTACAACAAAATCGGAAAAAGAAATATTTAGCTGCATCATATGCATCCCCTTTCCTCACTGTTTTCCAAAGTCTCAAATGTTGGAGTCAAAACATGATTCATTTTCGGATATGGTCAACCTGTTCCCGCGTGAGATCTAGTTTAGACAACGGGTATTTGAGACAATATGTCTATATGCTGTATATGGTAATAAGAGAGTAATAGGAGACTCTGATTACTCTTATTTCTTATTACTCTCTTATTACTATCTTCTTACCATATACAGCATATTATTTTAAATACATATGGTTTAGACGAATGCAATGGGCTACTTTAAAGAGAGAAAAAATAACCCTGATGATCACAGTTTCACCTTTACTCTCGACAATTTTTGTGTGCTGTTATTTCAAGGATTTTCTGTTTCCGTAGGAATAATTTTAACTCCTAATTTTAACTCATTCAACCACGTTCTAATTTGGACTGTTCAAAATGTCGTCGTTTGGTAAATGGTAAATTTGTGGAAATAGATCAGTGTAAACGATCTGCAAATGTTTTCACCTAGAATTCCCGCCCTACTTTAGATAGTAGTGCAAAAAGGTTTGATATCCGAACTTATTCCGAAACTTATGATATTACAATATTGGACTGGTCCAAATTAAAAGGGGTTGCAGACGACAATATCAGTGTTACCCATTTGCCAGATGGTAGAAAAAAAAAACTTGCTGCCATTTTACTCTAGAAAGTTCTAAACGACCTCTTACATGATATTTTCTTTAACCATTCCCATACAATGACTCCCTACAAGAAAATGGCTTTGGAAAACATTGTGGAAATGAAGGAATTGCTTTACCCCAACATTTCCGGTAGATCCAATGTGCTCAATTTTATAAAACTTTTTTTCCAATTATCTGAAACATCTTACAGTTTAGACCACTCTAAATTTGTTCTAGCCAACGAAATAGTTGATGCTAAAATAGGCCTAACGCTGCATGCAGCTGCAGTTCTCAATTTGGGCAAGTCGAAATATTTGACGCCTTTGAAAATAATTAACAGAAGAATCCCATTTCTCCGCTTTTCAACAAAAAACCTCGTAACTGCAGCTTGTTTTAAGCTGCAGTTACGAGGTTTTTGTTGAAAAGCAGCGATTTCTAATTCAAATTTCGAGTGCACAAAATCATCAGCAAGAATCTAATCTTTGAAAATACAAAGAAATAAAGGAAGTGAGAGAAATGGGTTAACCCTTTCCCAAACAATAAAATTTAAGGGTCATCCACTTCAAAAACTGCCACAAGAGACAAAATGGGTGTTGTTAAAGATGTGATTTGTGTAAAATATGGCACAGAAAATATTGAGACAAAAGGAGAAACTGCTGGTTATCAGCAGTTTCTCCTTTTGTTTTAATATTTTCCATAACCTTTTTATTAGGGACGTCAAAACCAGGTCTTGTTTGGGAAAGGGTTAACTGCAGAAAATTGTTATCGATTGAGTGCAGAAACTCTTATTGTACTAGATACAATGCAGGGAACGATCAATAGCGCCTCCCTGCAAAAAATGACACCCAATTCGGGGGCGCGAGATTGTCGATGGGCGATGAAATACCTAAATTTGTTATTTTTTATTGAAATCCTATGTTGTGGGTACTCATTACAATCGTCTTGCTGAGACGATTGTAATGAGTACCCACAATATAGGGATAAATATCTATTTGTAGTCATTTTTTGTAGTTTTTTTTTGATGGCCTGATTTCGTTATCTGAAGCTCACCCGAGCACTGATGCAACGCTATTGTGCTAGGTTACGGAAATTGGGGTAATTTAAAAAGCTTTCTCGTAATGAAAATGTATGGATGCCATGAATGCAAGTTCAGAACTCGTTTCAAATTTGTTCAAATTCGTGAATTCGTTTGCTTTTATTTTGGGTTAGGCGGTTCCGATAAGAACCTACAGCACAGGACTGTGACAATATTTCGCAATAGATGTCTTGAAGTGAAATCTTGTTGACTAAAATTCGGGTAATTTAAAAACCTTTCTCCCACTGAACTTTCAGAGGGCAAAAACGCATTTCGATTTTTTCTGGACAACCGAAAAAATCTTTTATAAATTCGGATTGAAATCTCCAGCATGGGGTTTGCTACCCTCCAAGCAGGGGTCATGATTCATTATCATGAAAACGTTTAGTACATGTGTACTATAATCGTTTGAGCGGCGTTCTAAGAGAGTAGGGGTTTGCTGGTTTGGGTTAATCGGCTATGATGCAAATATGGGGTTTGATGTCCGCTTTAGTTGTGTTTATTTATAAAACTGTCGCATACATAAAAAGTAGATCAGATGACAACTTTTCCAGACATACAGAAATTCTGTAAATAGTTCTTGAAAACTGCTCTACTTTTCAATATGCGACAGTTTTATGTTACAAAATTTTTATTTTTCAGAATGTTATTTTTGGACTAAAATCCAAGGTCGCATAGGCCTATTGTTAATTCAAAGTCAAAACTATATACATGTAGCATTCGGAAACTGTTTTATGGTTCTAAGATACAATAAATATTGCCTGATTCACGGTCCAGGCGGTCAAACATGCGACTACTTTATGTGGTAAATCTGTAATAGTCTACCTACTAAGTCAAAAAATGTGACTTTCGTAGGCATTCTCTGAACATGGGCGACTACCATGCTCAATGATATCTTCAAGGCATGGTACGTATGGCTTGCCCGGTAGTCGCCTCTAGCAGGCGATATTGGTTGAAATAAACTAGGTCAAAGGTCATTCAGTACATTTTTTACACGTGCCCCCTAAAATACCCCATAACTTACTCATTTATTAAGCTAAAACAATTATTTTGGAACCTAAATAGAGCTGATGATTTGTACTTTTACTTAAAACATCAATATGCAACTTTACAAATTTGTGTTTTTGTATTTTTTGATAAATATAGTGAAAAATGGCCAAAAAAATCACAAAAATATTTTTTTTTGAAAAGTAAAAAAAATCAGAAAAAATACCAACGGTGTGTTTGGATGATTGACATTATACTTAAAAATTGCCTAGAGACCTACTGTGTACTGATAAATATTTTCTTACAGAATTAGTCTTTAACCTACCCTTGTAGCCATAGCTAAAAGTGGGTGGGGTAAATTTTCCAAAAAAAATACAAAAAACACAAACATAGGTGTAGCAATACGCCTTTCATATAAATGATATTCTACGATATTTTTTCGATGTTTTATTGCAATTTCTTGTTTTAAAATCATATTTTCATGATTTTTAATAGCTTTCGATGCATTTTCCTAAAAAATAATAAGAATTTTAAGGACAAAAACATTGATTGAATTAAAACAGAAGTAGAACTATATATAGCTTATTTCAACTTTACAAAGCCATAACAATACCTCTCTGAACGAATACATAGTCACAAAAAAGTGCAATTAAATAAAACAAGACTGAAAATAAAACAGAAATTAAGAATAATCAGCAGCTGAAAGTAGTCATTTCACTATCTTACTAGCATAAGACATTAAAGGTAAGCATTTATGTTTCAACACGTTTCGTTCATTGATGATGTATAGTTTCATTTTGTACACTGAACGTTAAATTTCATTATTGCAATTTTGGTAATTACACCTTGTAGTCGTACGAGAACATTCGAACATGTAATATCATTTTTCAACATGTATATAAAATGTAATTAGGAACGGATCTATTGGAAAAATTATCACAATCATCAGGCTGACTGTTCTGATACACTGTGTTGGTATATTATATGGATTTCTATATAAGTGTCCATGAAGGCACCAATATATGTATATACTTAGATTATGTACATGCTTTCATTAGCGACAACAGGAGATTCAGTTTTTTGGTATATTTGATTTTGTAACCAATAAGCTTTTAATTGTTTTAGAAATTGAGCTTAATATGATTCTGTATGTATCTTTAATTATGCAAATCACTCGATCTTTCATATAACATATTACATTATGTTTCTGATGAATATTAGAACATAAGACACAACGATCGGTAGCTCATCCATCCTGCACAATCCTTACCATGTTAATTCACAATTGATGGGTTGTGGAGTTGGCACCAAGGAACTCTTTGACATAAGTAGTGGAAAAATATGAACCTGTGGTTGCTTCTAGCTAACCCCATTTCAATATACCTGATAAACTTCTGGGCATTGACTAACTTATAACATAACTAAAAAAACTCTTCATTCCATACAAACTTTCGTTATAATCAAATGTGTATCTTTCATTTTATATGTATAGTATTGTTGTATCTTATCATAAAACATACGCAAAAAGTGAATCCTATGACCACAAAACAGAGTATAATATTTGCTTGGAAATCTTAATATTTGTCGATGCAAGAGATTCTCAGTATACACATCCATTTGTGAAGTTTAAATACACAAAACCCCTGGACTTATTGGTAGAAGCAGAGAATTAATTTTAAATATTTCTGGGAATGCACCTATTGGAAAGAACTTAATAATTGAGCATGTTCTTCCATTCCCACAACAGCTAGACTCGACAACAGGTATTGTTTCAGAAGGTCTAAATGATGAAGGCTTGATCATATCAGCTATTCGTGGATAACTATTTACGTCGCATAACTATTTATGGTATATTCCATTCATCAATAGATGTGAAATATATCGTGCATCTTCGGCGTCATCAATGGCAACGGTGATTGACAAGGATATCAAGATTTTTAAAATCCGGATACCCTTGTCAAATTGCATGGTAACGGGACACGCCGAAGATGGAGGTAAAAATACACAAAGTGTTTGTATCTAATAACGGGTGGAATACCTTAATCATCTACCAGATTTGACAACGCTTTTAGCGAGACCTCTTTTTTGAAAGGGTTGGAGTACTATTGAAAAAAACCTAGAATCGTATAGCAATTTTGTTTCATGATCTCTAAAACCTTTGAAATGGACTCTGGATATTCTCCCGAGATAATGATGTGCATCACGCAACTTAGCCTGGTTTCTAGTGTAACAATGTCTTACTGTTTCTTTATTCCTGTTCCGGGTACCTGCACCACAATTTAACATAATTTATATTGATATCTTTAAATTATGTTCACCACATTGTATACCGACGACTACACCCAGGCTTCACACAAAGTTCTTCAAGTACATAGACTGCCTAATCTGTTTCAATCTGTAAACTTAGTTGAAGAAACGATTTTGTCACACTACGAGAACGGGTGGTCCTGTAAAAATCGTTCCTACTTTCTCGTTTTTATGATATACAATGTATAGTGTCACATTTATAGTGTTATAGTCATATTCAAACAATGTTATCAACAACTTTTACAGAATGACAACACATCAAAGTGTCTGCACTGTAACCCACGGTATATACCATGATTCTGCCATTGTGTGTTAAGAGGAGATCAAAACGCTTTGAGCCTCGTTAAGACAGAACCAGATTTTCGTTTTAAAACTTTTTTGTTTTTCCACTTAGACTTCTTCGAACTCCATACTATACTATTTCTCCATCTATTTTGCCAATCGTTGATACTTGATCTATAGAAGTCAACGTCTTGGTACCCTAACCGGTCCTCCACAGTAGCAGTAGCACTTGACTCCCCCCGTATATTTGGATGTCTTCACCTAGAGTTTGAAGGTTGCAAAAAGGAGAATACTCGCCATAAACTACGGGCAATTGCTCTTCACATTTGACAGATTTAGCCTCCAGGACTAGACACATCGTCGCAACCCTCTTTTCAATCTTGTCCATTTGTGGCTGTATCCTAACATCTAGCAAGAATATCCTACAATCAATCTGCATTTGAAATATTCATACTCGTGCATAACGGTGTAAAAGTATTATACTATCTGAATGGAATAAATACCCTAGGCTCAAAACTGTTTGATATCCCCTTGTGTTTAAGAGAAGAATTCCAACCAAGTCCAAATACTGACACATCAAAACACAAAGCCCTACAAGCATCAAAAATAATCATAAATGACCCTAATTTCGTGTTTCAATATCTGAAAGTTTGAATTTTTGCACTTTAACCAGCGAAGACGGAATAGTTTCAATTCGCTTTGTTTAATATACTGAAAGTTCCGTTTAGTTCTTACTAAGATTGATCATATTGTCTTTCACTGATTATGGGCCATATTTTAGGAATGTCAACTAAACACATTATCGACCTTTTTTACGCAAATACATGTAATTCCAATGGTTGTTGAGAACGTACTTTCCGTCAATTGTCCATAGAAACAGACTATATTGCTTTTAAAAGATTGGCTAATCATGGATACAGCTGTCGGATGGATCATGAAAGGACGGTCGTCTGGCTTGTCCTTAAAACTTTTTCCGCTTGAGAAATGTGTAGGCCTATGGAAGGATGTTTGAAGGATGTTTGAACGAAGGTTCTAGCCAATAGAACCTTATCAAACCAGGCCCCGGTTTCTCGAAAAAACTTAAGTACAAACTCATGAGTCCATGCTCAAATTTACTACAACTTCAAAAGAATACTCTCCAACGTTGAAGGGTATTCGATTGAAGTTCACGTGGATTTCGTGCGATTTGAGCACGGTGCTCAGATTTGAGCATGAGAACGTACTTAAGTTGTTTCGAGAAACCGGGGCCTGGTCATTGAAATGTGGGACTTACTAGTACAAGAATTGTCCTGTGTCAACCTACTTTAAAGCTGTTTTGAATCTAATTTTTTACTCGGCAAACGAAATTTGTAAAATACCGCTTATTGAAAAAAATCCCTCAGTTTCTATATTTTTCTCCTTTGTGCACCGGTTCCACTGTTTCAAGCTAGCACAATGTTATAAAGAACTGGATGCCGGATCTTGCTTTAATGTATCATTAGCAGTACTGAACTCATATGATATATCATTTTTCTACTGCTTTTCATTGAAACCTGCCTAAAATATTGTTCGGATCTCACTTGTACATTTTGGAATTTTGGTGTTTGTCCCCACTTCGTTCTTTAGATCTATATACACGCACTGAAGTTAATCAAACTAATATGAAGATACAAGCAGTTAATCGCATATTACGTTGACAAAATTGGCTTCCTTTTGCACTTCCTATGAAAAAAGTAATTAATGTTTAGTTTGACCAAAAGTTGATTTTCAATGAATAGAAAATGCAATTACATGCACGTACACGTCATGCCGATAGGAAGCCATTTTATATTGGAGAGGCTGAAGCCCCGGTGTCTGAATATTTCGGGGGCTGAATTGGATCTTTACCAAAAATTCAGTGTAAAATAAGGAAAATTTGACATATTCGGCCAACTTTGGGGGGGGGGGGGGGGGGGGGGGGGCTCAGCCCACATCCTAGCCCCGCCCTGATCCTACGAGCCTACACTTAAAACAATACCATGGAAATCATTTTTTTTTTTATTTATTGAATAAGCTTTTCTGTGCCTAATGAAATATATGTTTGCCTCCAGTCTTTCCAATCTGAGGCTTATTAGTGTACAGTGACCCATCAGAATTTATAGGTGGCGAGGCGAAGTGAGTCTAAACTTGTATATAGGCCTATGTGTGCTTGGTGTTATCATGTCAACCATTTCCAAACTAGTGTTTTTTTTCCTTTTTAATACTATAAACAAGTTGTTCTAGATTGTTAATGTTTATTCATTACATTACTTGAAATGTTTTGGGCGCCAAAGTGAATTGAACCAATTTCCTATGTTATCTGAGTGGGTGGGGTAACTCTTACACACTTTTTTTAACATTTACAACGTGAAAGGCATTGTTTTAAATGTTATTTTCGCAATTATATATTAATATGATCTATTTAGAGTCAATATCCAGACAAAAGAAATGATATCATTTAAGTTCCATCAAAACTGTTAAAATGAAATGTACACTGTATAAAAGCAACAATCGTTACATATATTGACCCCAGCTGATTTTTAGCTGTACCTTCATTTAGAAATAGGGACTTTATACTACCAAATATGACCTTAAATTTTTGCTTAGGGTTTGTAGAAATTTTTCAGCGCATTTGTGTAATTGAAAGTGCAATAATATTTCATATGGAGCATGATTTCCATTTACACAACGTTCATATTTTGCACATTTTTGGCCTTTTTTCACATTTCGCCAAATATTAATGAATGTGCAGATGAGAAAAGTATCACTAACTATATTTTATATGCAAAACAATTTATTGGGCTTTCATTTAAAACCATTTTCATGCATTTAGACATATAATTGACAGAGTTATACGCATTTAAAGCGGGCTTAGGTGAATTTTGCACCCAATGACCTTTGACCTAGTTTTGTGACCTTAATACGGCTGACTGGAGGCGACTACCGGTCTAATCAAATCAGGCAAGCCTTATACTTTGCAAATAATACATCAAAACTCCATGTTCAAAAAATGCCTACGAAAATGTTTTCTAGCCACTTTTTCGGAATTGGTAGGTAGACTATAACCTAAACTTTGAAGAATTCATTATCGCTGCTTTTCAATGAAAACATCGTAACTGCAGCTTGTTTTAAGCTGCAGTTACGAGGTTTTCGTTGAAAAGCGACACTTACAACCCATAGATATATAATCACGATGAGGACTTACGTAACACAAAGAAACAACAATTCTAGAAAACATTCAATAGCTCTCCTAATTATAGGTTACCGATTTTAAAACTGGTTTGAAGCAGAGAACTGGGGTGAAGCCAGGCATTTTCTGGATTTGGCGTATCTTTTAAACCAACTCATATGAAAAAGTTATTGACGGCCAGCCAAACTTATTAAAATCATTATATCGATCTAGTTTTTATAATTATTTCATTTAATCTGTCAATATACTAGTAGTCGAACCAGTTGTTTAAAATCATGAACTATTTCATGCATTAGGCTACTTAAATGCGCTCATACTTGAGTAACCTACTTGGTTATGCAAAAAAGATTAAATTATAAATTGTGTGAAGTTGGTATTCTTAGCTTTGAAATGATCTTATCAAATATCTTGGATCACAATTTCATACATGACTTACTTTTATTTGATTTAAGTACAGATGAAACAAAATACTCTTGTAATACTACATTATGAAAAGTGTACCATCTTGAATTATCAAACATTTCACTTGCAATCCTCTTCCCGAACAAGTCTTGCTTTTGGAATGGCTAAAAGAAGAAAAGTCCGGAAAACATTGGGAGAAATGAATGAAAATGCTGACTTTCATGATACACTTTACAATTACAAATCCCCGAGTATTCCTGTTTTAAAGTAAAGGCCTTGACACACACACTATTTCGCGTCCAATTCACGGCCGAATCACGTCCAAAAATGGTCAGGCACACAGCATACTAGTTTGGCTTTTATATTTACAAAGATGAGCCCGTACTTACTTGTAAACGTAATTAGTAGGACTTCAAATCTTGTATAAGTCCCGATAAAGGACTTGACAGAGCATCTCGAGCTAATAGTCTTTACAATATAATGATCTTGTAAAACTGGCTCGGTCATCTGTTTAAACCCTTTCCAAAACAAGACCTGGTTTTGACACCCTTAATAGAAATGGCTTGGGAAAACATTGACACAAAAGAAGAAACTGCTGATGACCAGCAGTTTCTCCTTTTATCTCAATGTTTTTGGGCTGTGTTATTCACAAACTTTAACAAAAGTAACATCTATTTTGTCATCTGCAGAAGCTTTCGAATTGCGTCACTTTAAATTTTTGTCGTTCGGGAAAGGGTTAAACTAAATTCACATGTTTCTCCGAGTCTACATCACGTCTAAAATACTGCACGATTCAGTGACCGGTTTCGACTCAAGCTGCTATCCGAGGGTTGGTAGAGGTAACGAAGAAAGAAAAATGGATAACAACATGGATCTTGATGAGACTGTATGTATGCACAGACTGATCTATGTCCATGCTAGCCTCTTTTACCACACGCACAATTTTACCAGACGAGTGTTTTAAATATATAAATAAATCAGAGGTTCTATTCGAATTACTTCAATAACTTCATTCAAAATTCATATGTGATTCTTTGTAATCGGAACAAATTAATACATTAATCTTCTACTAATTGCCACATGATTTATCATGTTTTATCCATTCCCAAAGGATATTTACAGACTATTTTAATTTGATAAGAAGTCACACACGGCGAAGTATAGTTAATGACGAAAATAGAAATGTTGATGTTTTAGTATAGAAATCATTGAGGGAGATTGATGGTTAAAAGCAAATTCTCTTTTGCTTTTTTCTCTCTTGTTGTTTTCTTAACCCTTTCTCAAACAAGACCTGGTTTTGACGTCTTCTACCAGAAGGATTGGGAAAACATTGAGGCAAAAGAAGAAAGTGCTGATAATCAGCACTTTCTCCTTTTGCCTCAATATTTTCAGAGGTTTTTTTTTGTACACAAATCCTTTCTTTGGCAGCATTCTTCTGATCTTCTGTAGAAGTTTTTAAATGGGTCAACCCTAAAGTTTGGTTGTTTGGGAAAGAGTTAAGAATTTTCTGAGAGGGACATCAAAGTCCCGTTTTGTATGGGAGAGGGTTAGTCCAGCACCAGACGACAATATTTCAGACAGATCAAAATTCAGGAGGAATCTTGACAACGAAATATTGCTTGTCAAAATGAAACGAAATGAAGATATTTAAAAAAAAAAAAAAAAAAAAAAAAAAAAAAACATCATATTGTGAAAAAAATGAGGTTGAAAAGTTTGCTTTCGCTAGAAGCTCATGAGAAGCTATTTGTAGCACGGAAACCCTTTTGGGGACATTTTGCCTTTACAAGTACTTGTTATGACCTTTTGCTATTTTTGGTGTAGGATATTTCTTATAACTTTTCAGTTATATTTTATAATTTAATGCTCATTAGTTACAGGTATTTGTTATTCACTTATCTGTTGCTTGTTTAATGCACCAATTGGTTAGAGCAAAAACACCGTATTATTTTAAATTAGGGATACCAAAACATGGGATTATGGCGAAATAAATATTGTATTTTCTATGTTTGAAATATTGCGTAGAACCATTAACAAAACTAATTATTTTACATTCGATAACATTTTAGTCATATTCTCAAAATTGGATTTGGTGGGTTTGCAAGTTATAGGGAAGTAAATGTTGGGGCAAAAGGAGTGTGAAAGAGCAGGTTATCAGTCCGTTGTCTTTCCTCCCAATGTGTTACAAATTGATGCTTTTCAACGGAAACCTCGTAACTGAAGCTTAAAACAAGCTGCAGTTACGAAGTTCTCATTGAAAAACGACGAAATACTTCATCTACATGTACATGTTTATGATATGGCGAAGCCAGAGACTGTTTGGGGGGAAAATAAAGTGCTTACACGCCTAGAATTCGGGTCATGCTACTAAAGCACACAACTATTCTCAGTGTTCTAGTTATTTTTGGTTTTTCGAAATCATATTTTTGTGCGAGCAAATATTTCAGACTTTCCTCCGAAAATAAACCCTCACGGGAAATGATGATTCGCTGTTGCATAAATCTTGTAGCTTCATTGTCAAAGAAATTATCTTTAAATCAAGAATTTCTATTTTGAATTTGGTTGATTGGGCTTTAACGCCTCTTTCAACTGCTGTGGTCATATCTTAGCGGCTGGAGCACCTAACCAGGGATTACCATCATTTCTCCACAACATCCTTCCCGGACCTCCAGCTCTATAACCCATTACCGCACAATAACTCTTTTTTTACTCCCCACAAAATGATGGCAATGGAAAACATCGTGGAAAATGGAGAAATTGCTTGTGACAAGCAATTTCTTCATTTCCCACAATATTTTCCATCCAAAGAGACATAAAAATGAAAAATTCCATTCATTTGAAATTGCCGCCTGCAGGATTTTTCGTTAGGGACCGCCCTAAAATTTTGTCGTTTGGTAATGGGTCAAAAACGATTTGGTTTGAATATCTGAAAATTGTTATTCCTTTCAATACTTTCTCACGACGTCTGAATGGATTCGTACTGCAATGAGTAACCCCATTCCTTCATACTGGTCAACTCTTTTAACCCTTTCCCAAACGACAAAATTTTTGGGTGATCCACTTCAATAACTGCCACAAATGCCAAAATGGATGTTATCAAAGTAAGGATTTGTATAAAATATGCTACAGAAAATATTGAGACAAACGGAGAAACTGCTGGTTATCAGCAGTTTCTTCTTTTGTCTCAATGTTTTCCCAAGCCTTTTCTATTAGGGACGTCAAAACCAGGTCTTGTTTGGGAAAGGGTTAAAGCCTCACAAATTACTAGAAATTGCTTTGTGAAAAATTACGGTAAATGAAATAATATTGCTTTCTGAAAATCGTCGGTGTAAATGCAAAACCGAGTATGTCGATTCTTGCGATTTTCAAAGTACAAACTTGTGTGTCGAGTTAAGACAATTGTCGCAGGTTTTGAGATATTTTTACCGATCAGTATCAATGATACATTCTTTATGAACAACATGTCCAAATTTCAAGTTAAACATTTCAGCATGGGAAAAGTTATTACACTTTTTTCCCTCCCCTTTAAAATTTCCCAAAAACGAGATACGAGATTTTGCATTTACAACGACGAAATGTTTTCTGCTTATAAAGACATAAAATGTTCAATTTCATTCAGTTGAAATCGTCATACGCAAGATCTTTAAAATAACACCTGTCTTTAAAAAAAAAATCCGTCTGACAAAAAGTTAAATCAAGAATTTGGATGGTACATTTATGACTTTCACAGATGAATCCTGTCTTTAAAGATACATTTGGGTATAATAACAGCATAGTTAAACTTACAATCACGGACATTTATTGTTTATTTAACTCTTTCCCAAACAACACAATTTTTGGTGGTCCTATTTAACAGCCCATGCAAACGACAAAATGGATGTTATTCAAGCTTGGATTTGTGTACTATATAGCTCAGAAAATATTGAGACAAAAGGAGAAACTGCTGCTTATCAGCAGTTTCTTCTTTTTTCTTAATGTTTTCCAAAGCCTACTTTCTTATGGACGTCAAAACCAGGTATTGTTTGGGAAAGGGTTAAAACATGTTACCGATATTATGAGTACTGTTTATTGAAGTTCATTGTCTCTTTAAGAAACATTTAAATACAGTTTCGCAGCCAAATAACCTCGAAAGTGCACATGGTGCAACGTTCGTGAAGTCGTTGACCTGAAACCTCTCCTAAGACCTGGCTTTGACATCCCTATATGAAAAGGCATGGGAAATAGTAAGGCAAAAGATAATCACCATTTTCTCCTTTTGCCTCATTATTCCCCATGTATTATATTGCAATTTTTTTTCACATTCCACTTTGTGCTTTTTAGAAGCGTTTTGCGTTTGGGAAAGGATAAGATAATTTAAAATTACACCCACAGCAAAAATTTCGACTGTTCCATTATGGAAGCTATATTGTAAAAGGCTGAAGGGGTGTTGAAAAAAAGATATTTGTGCATTATAGCACAGAAAAAAATGAGACAAAATGAGTCAGTGTGGGCCAAATGATAAAGAAAGAAAAAAGAGAAAACTTTACACTAGGGACCACATTTTCCATAACAGCAAAACCATGCACTGTTGCCATTGAAAGCAGGCGACAAAGTGGACGTTAATAGAGAAATAGAGGATAGACGACGGTGTACAATAACGATCAAAAATATTGAAGCAAAAGTAGAAAATGCTGGTTATTAGCATTTTCTTCTTGTGTCTCAATATTTCTCAAAACTTGAATGCTGACCTTAAAACATGCCATGTTTTACAAAGTGTTTAATTGTACTTGGAGATGTAATGACTAATGGCTTTAGCGTTAATATTCCTTTTTTTTCTTCTTCTGGCATTTAACACTGTGTATAACCGTACAGTGAGCCAAACCGGAAGTTCCATCGACTGTACGCACAAATATCACTAGTTCACGTCGATAAACAAATAGGGTCACGTTTTCATATCGAGATTGATGAAAGCCCAGGAATCGAATCTAAACGCGGTTTTCGATGTTGATGAGCGGAATTAAACCTTGTTCAGCCTGGGTGATGATTTTTATGATAGTATGTATACTTTACCCATCAAACAGTAATTTCGGTTGCAAATCACTGACTTTTCATTTTCCCAGCCCATCAAATTTGTGTTTCCAATGCCATTATTCGTTACTGAGTGCATGGATTTTGATGAAACACGCACAGAAAGACAGGCCAATCTTTAATCTTGAAGCCCTATGTCCCTGTTTTCGCCTAGTTATTATACTCTCCTGAGTATTCAGCGAAGAATTACACCCCTGTCTTCCGACTGACTGTACGACTAGCGACAAGTGTACAGAATCACTAGTCAACAACCTGTCGCCAAACAACTGTACGACTAGTGTCACCATAACAATGTATTGATGGGCTGGATTCCGTTACTCTAGTTAATTGCTTTGTAGTTTTGTGTTTATGTTTTTCTTAGGAAATGTAAGCAAAGGGTATGAGGCATTTAATTAACAGCTTTATACTTCATTTCAAGATGTGTTCTTTCTCCCTAAACCAGCAACCCTTTTGTTAATTGAGGCTTTTTAAATATACATGTACTCAATATATACCTCACGAGAAATGACCTGGCAGAGCAGCCCATGCTAATCGGATGGAAAGCTCTGCCAGGTCAATTCTCGTCCGCTATACATGTATCAAGCAGGCATTCTGAGTATGAGTGATGGCCAGACACTATGTCTCTAGGTCAAATAATCTGAGTGATCTTCTTTCAAATAATCAAGTCAGTATTTTTCGGTAAAAAACGAAAGTGGATAGCGTTCACGTGCACAGTGTATTTTCGCTAGATTGTTAGAAGAAACCACTGGATTCGGGGCAAAGTCCAGTTACAACCTGGAATGGCCCTCTCAAATGCATGTACGGCGAACTTTATCTCGTCTAAAGCCATAGAGTATAAGCTGCGAAATTAAACAATGTAAACTCTTCCAAAAGTCACGTGTGTTATCTAAGTTGTTATTTAACATTAAGAGAATTAAGCAGTATTTTCCTCTCCTATAAAATTTGGGAAATGGGGGTACAATAGTTTCGCTCTAGCGACATGTTTAAAATATTATGTCCGTGAAGGAGAGGTGGCGCGAGTGCTGGTGCAGTTACCAGGAAGCAGAATCGAGAAGGACCAATATAAAGCTTTAAGAACTTGATTCCCAATCGATGTAAAATAAATACAGAATTATGTAATACATTTTTTGTAAACATAGTTATGATAATCCTAGCTGTCTAAATTTATCTTGTTTCGTTTCAGCACAGATGAAGAATGACGTCTGAACACGGCTTTAAGTGTTATTTCTGCCCACTTACATTTATACAATTCACAAAGAAATTGCTGATAATTGAATTAAGGTAGTCCAAGCCTAATGAGATTCATGCAACTTCAAAATTTTTCGAGCAACATCATCAACACTTATTACGTTATCGGAATTTATATGTTCGACATTGTAAACATTCCCCGGTGAAACGTTCCACAGCCACATGTTAACAACAATACCCAAATAATACCAACGTCCCGTGAATCTCATTAGGGATGGACTACCTTAATAATATGTTAAAATTGGTAATGTCGGCTGTACTTTGTTAGATGAATGGCTGTATTCGGATATTCTGCTTTGATGACTTATGGCTTTGCTGAGGTATGGTAGAATGATACATATCCGCTTCGCCAACTCATCAAGAAATTGCTGATAATTGAATTAAGGTAGTCCAACCTTAATGAGATTCAAGCGACATCGTTAACATTTGTTACCTAATCCGAACTTATACGTGTGAATTCGTTAACATTCGGTGGTGGAACGTTGCTCCCCTGCATGTTAACGACATTGCCGGAATAATTCTGATGTCACATGAATCTCATAAGGGATGGACTACCTTCAGAACATGTTTGAAATGTCGACTGTACTTTGTCAGATAATCGGCTGTATTCTGGGATTCTGCTTTGATGGCTTATGGCTTTGCCGACACATGGTAGAACGATAAAAGTGTATGTCGGCTTTGCCAACTTATCAAAAAATTGCTCATAATTGCATTAAGGTAATCCATCCCTAATGAGATTCAAGCGCCTTCAAAATTTTTCGAGCGACGTCGTTAACTTTTGTAACGTAATCCGAATTTATATGTGCGGCATTGTAATTATTCCGCTGTGAAACGTTCCACAGATGCATGTTAACCACATTGCAGGAATAATTCCTATGTTAAGTGAATCTCATTAGGGATAGACTACCTTAAGAATATATTGGAAATATCGACTGTACTTAGTCAGATGAATGGATGTATTCTGATATTCTGCTTTGATGGCTTATGGCTTTGCCGACGTATGGTAGAATGATATATGTCCGCTTTGCCAACATATCAAGAAATTGCTGAATCAAGGTAGATGGGAATCATGCTACATTGGAATTTTTCGAGGGACATCCTTCAAATTTGTTACCTAATCCGAACTTATGCCTGCAATATTGTAAACATTCGGTGGTGGAACGTTCCACTGCCACATGTTAACGACATTGCCTGAATAATTCCGTCTCATTAGGAATTGACTACCTTAAGAACATGTTGGAATTGTTGGCTGTTCATTGTCAGATGAATGGCTGTATGCTGGCCAATTGTCAGTTAAAAGTATTTGATCCTTTACTAAATTCTTTATACATCTAACATGCCGTTACGGGTCGCGAGTTGGAACCCCAGCTCGGCCAGTTTCCATTCTGACATTTGACAAAAGTCATTTCGTCCCTTGACAGCCAGAAGTGGCTATCAGCTGTTAAATTTTAACTGCTGATAGCCACTTCTGGCTGTCAAGGGACGATTTGTCACTCACAAAATGGGTGTCATCTATATGAGGGAGCAGCTGGAGGCTAGGTTTGGATATTGTGATGGTACTGCTGAGAGAAATACCAGGAAACCATGGTTAGGTGCCCCAGCCGCTGTGATACGATCATAGCAGTTGAAAACGGCGTAAAACCCAATAAAATCAAAATCTAACATGTCCCCAGTTGATCAGGTAGTTTTATAGCGGACGAGAATTGACCTGGCAGAGCTTTCCATTCGATTACATAAAAATATGTGAAGTTACGACTTTGTTGTTGAATAATTTTGTTGTTTGAGGAATATTTGGGCTAATTTTTTTACATGTAGGTACTCAAATATATGGTCAGCCTAGTGCACTACAAAATATAGCTGAGAAGCGTTTTAACGCAAAAGAAAAATGAGAAAAGTATGACCTACCCAGTACACCCGCCATTTATCGATGATACTGCACGAGGTTTGCAACGGCCCGAGTGATAGCACGTAATAGGGTGTGATACCAGCCTAATTGCAAAATAAAGGTAATAGGCACTGCCAAGGCGCGGCTTTAATGTGGCTGATTGGAAAACCAATCACTTTAAAACAAATCGACGTCAGTCGTAAGACAATATTTTCTACTGGTCTGACAGCAACACATTGAGCGAAATCGCTGATAAAACGGCGCAACCAAATTTTATGTGATTTTTGCCTGGTAGAGTCACATAGGCATTGGCGGTATGGGCATGTGTGCGGTTCTAGGTTGTTTCTATGCTCTATTACAATGTAGAAGTATACCAAGGCAGTCATGTGATGGAGGAATGGTTTGGTCGAGTAGTCACATAAAAGCGACGCCCCAGCGTTGGCGGCTAATTTCTACCGGTCGATTTAAGAAAGTTGGTGTTACATGAAATTGCCTGGATCTGCGATGTTTAAAATATTTAGTTAGAGTCCGTTAGATGTTCGGCAGAATCCCGACAGATTTTCAGCAACTAGCCAATGAGACTTCACCGACTTTTTCGAAACAGAGAAAATTCAGCCGATTGATCGATTGGTTTAAGGTTTACAAACTGAGAATGAAAACACCACTTTCTAGCCATACGAAATGCATCAAATTACACACACTTGTAAATACACTTCACATAAGTTGGTTCACCATGCCGGATTTCAAGATTATGCTTCAAGAAGAAAATAATTTAAAAATATTATTTTACTCTATGTTCATATGCAAGGGAGGTAATTTTGAACATGTTGGTCAAATATTTCCATAAGTATGCATTAATTTAAAATTCTAAACCATACAAAATGCTTATGTTTGTATTTGGAATGGAAATGTAACAGGTTTAGGAATTACTGTAACTTTTCAAATTTCGCCTCTGGCTCTGCATTTCATTCTCAGTTCGTAAACCTTAAACTAGCAGAATATATTGGCAGACGCGCTGCCGATCATGAAAATATTCTGTTTTTGTTGACTGATGCCTCTATCAATCAATGACATACCGCCAACTAATTTTCAATGATATCTCCGATTCTACTAAAATATGCCAGTACCACATCTCCGGGTCGTCCGAACTTTTATGTGAAACCCCCTGAAGACGCAAAGCAACACCTGCGCAGACACAAGGGCTGTGACATTAACTCCCCGGACATGAAGTCCCGGCTCACTTGACCAGGCATCTCGGATTAATTGCTGTAAATTTCCATTTCCATAATATTACAAAAACAACGACAAAAGCATCACCTGCGTCAAATGACGTCATCAATAATGTCACTAAACCACCAATGCGTTTCCTACGCCGAAAACTAGATCATGGCAGAATTTCCCTAAAACAACACATTTCGAATGTGCGTTTTTTTATTTAGAGTGTTATAATGGAGATAATAACAAGTTTAGAGGTCTTTATTTGCCAAATAAAAACCTCTGTGCCCTGAACTACATGTTAAGGCAAATACCTCGGCGCTGAGCGCCTCGGTTTTTACCTTCACTGATGATATAGTCTGTCGCACCTCGGTTTTTATTTGGCGAATAAAGACCTCTAAACTCGTTATTATTTCATAACTAGAAATCGATCAACGAAAATCAACAGACCAAACAGTGGCATTTCTTGTCCGATACACTAAGTCGATAAACAGTCGGTGACTACTCATCGGCGATCAGGCAGAATGTTGCTACGAGTCTAAAGTTATTTTAGATCTGAGCTCTAGCTGCTGGCATTACAAACGCAGGAGATTTGATGTCCCGAAAATTAGATTTAGCAAGAAAATGTTAAAGGAGGAGAATGTTTAGAAATGTGTATAAATCTAGGCATTTCTAATTGAATGGAATTGGCCCATAGTAATTTAAAATTTCTAAAGAGTGAAACATGTACTTAGGAAAGTAAATAGTTACAAAACGAAATAACTCTTCAACCTACTTTCGTGATTTCGAATTGAAATAGTCCTTTAACAAAGAAAATGTTGGTGGAAAAAGGAGAAAATTCTATTTATCATCAGTTTCTCCTTTTTTCTCTGTTTTGAAAAGATTTTCTCTGGCATAGAAATTAAATTAAGTTATTTATGGGGAAAATGTATGCTCTAAAGTCACAAAAGCGGCCGTGGCAACATAACACTTCCTATCATGTATCACACCACCTCTTATTTCACATAGGTCTAAAACTCGATTTTTAACATATTTGATTGTTTCGTCTTTTAAAAACATTACATTTGAAGAATGTAATAGGATACGATGTCATGATATGGTAGTTGGAACTACTTTGCCACGCCCATTCCCATTTCCAAGTTGATCGACCGGATTCGCAAAACCTCGAAATGGCCAAACGGGGCGGTATTGACAAACGGTTTACAACACCAGCATCATTTCCCGGACTTTTGAACGGCTTATGTGATACACATAACAGCGTGAAAAATACGACCGTTTTTAGGGGTGGGTAATGAAAGTAGGGTTATCCTTTCGTAACCTGACATAAGTGATAATGTGGTTGTAATTTGTACTTTTGAGATGTAATTTAAGATAAAATACATGTTCATATCCTTGTTGATATGTCTGTTAGTATCATAAATTATGACCGATGGCAAATAAAGGGTATATCCCCGTATAGGCCTAATGAACAGTGTTGGCACCATTGAAGAATTCTGTCATTTTCCTTCCTGATAAAGAAAAAGAAAACAACTTGTTCGAAAGGGACAGATTCTATCATTCTTTAAATATATTTCAATCGCTACATGTATTTCAAAATAATATTGTTAAACATATACATACTTGATACCCATTCAAGATGAGGACGGTAGGCCTACTTCACTTCGACTAAGACAAAAAATAGACTTATCCGATGTCGACAAAACGAGTGTCAACTCTGTATTTTTGTAAGAATTTGATAAACCCAAAATCCAACTTTGTTTAGTTTCAACATATTTATTTTACTCGTATGATAAACATATAATACAACAGGGATAATTCTGACTCTGAAACTGCTTGAGAGAAAATGTCTCATTCAGCCAAAACTAATGAGAGAAAATGGATTTTCAGTGAGAGATTTGACAGAATTTCTTACTATTTTACATTTTTCTGTGAGATTTTTCTACCATTGAGCAAATTTGAGTGAGATTTCTGGCAAAAAAATAGGGAATTTGCCAAAACCTCGCCCCAAAATGATCCCTTAGACAAAAATCAATTTTCAAAATGAAGAGGATTGGTATGGAAGCAAAAGTGCCAGTAGGCATCGACCAAAACGCAGTTGGTAGCGCATCTGACTCTTACTCGAAAGGTCCCGGGTTCGATATCCGGCCGCGGCAAATGTCCTTTCTGACAAAAATGTCCGTCTCCAATGGTTTGATATCGTTAACCTATGTGGGCGAGCAGCTAGAGGCTCGGTTACGGTGTTGTATCAGTACTAATATGAGAAACAACAGGTGCCTATGGTTAGGTGCTCCAGTCCCCGCGATATGACCATAGCAATTGAAAACAGCGTAAAACCCCAATAAATTAAACCTAAACATACATTACATGCTGGACACTAGTCATACAGTAACGAAGAACTAGTCGTACGGTAACGAAAAACATTTTGGAAACTAGTCGTACAGTTGTTGGCAACAGGGTGGTTGTTTTCAGTAGGCTTTTTTTTCAAATATCCGAGCTCCCGTTGCAAAACGGAGAAATGGGTATTCAAAATAGTAGATTAAACGACTTTTCCATCAGTAAAACACTATGTATTGTGTGTCGAAACATACCTTTCGGGAGAAAAATCTGTCACAGCCACGGCCAAAATGGAACGAAACTCGGTGATTGCGAGTGCTAAATCCTGATTTGGAGACAAATGCGCCGTTTCAGGGCGTAACGAAGAACTAAAATGATAGGTATGTTCAGTTCACCATTTATAATCGCAAATCGCGTTCAAAAGCGATGAATAGATAAAAAGTTACCTCGATACGAAAAAAATGACTGTTGAATTATTTGACATGAACTAGTGATATTTGTGCGTACAGTCGGTGGCACTTCCGGTTTGGCTCACTGTACGGTTATACACAGTGTTTAAAGAAAATAGAAAAAATGTGTTTTTTTTCTATTGTTCTGTTAACGATTATTAATAGTCTGAATTTAGTTGCTTGTTAAATAATTAGCATTTCCTTAACCCCCCTTACAGAAATGAAAACTTTGCTGCAAATTTGCAGCAAATTCGCCGCGAATTTGCTGCAAACAAATTAGTTCGCTAGAAGGGTTTGCCGGAACTTCGCCGATGTTTGCCGCTAGCTGCAACCTTCCTGCAATCTTCTGGCAAACACGTTTCAGTTTGCGACAAGTTTGCCAGAAATAAGAAAGTTTGTCGGAACTTCGCAGGAAAGTCATCCATCAAATATTATCAAGTAAAGTTTGAATGAAAAAAATGATACATTCAGATATGTCCTATACTATATCCTATTATACCCACATACAAAGTAGACGGGGTATATTGCCTTCATCATGTCCATCTGTCCGTCCGTGTTTACATTTGGGGTCCTCTGTAGCATGATTCATGTCCATTCAACCCTTATTAATCCTTTCCCAAACAAGACCTGGTTTTGACGTCCCAAATAGAAATGACTTGTGAAAACATTGAGACAAAAGAAGAAACTGCTGATAACCAGCAGTTTCTCCTTTTGTCTCAATATTTTCTGTGCTATTTTGTACAAAAATCCTATCATTAATTTTGTCCATTTTGTTGTCTGCTGCATCTTTCAAATTGGACCGCCTGAAAATTTTGCCGTTTGGGAAAGGGTTAATGTTGTGATTTTGTCTTCAGGGGTAAATCACACAAATCATTTGTTGTATTTGTGTTTAAAATGTGTTCATCGAACGGGTAATTTTGCCATCATCATGTCTATCTGTCCGTCCGTCCGTCCATCCATCCGTCAGCCCGTAGACTCCCATCAAAGAAGATGTCATCGATTAACCTTCGAATACTAAAAGAAGTTAAACGACGGCTTCTGATTAGATCATATCCATAGCATTTTTCGTTTCCGAGCTTTAACTAAATTATCGTTTGACCTAGAACATTGAAACTCTACTTACTTGTTGCCCTTGACCTAAGGAGGTGTCCTATTGTTTTGTGGTCACGTAGGTCAAAGGTCAAGGTCACAATTAGACTTTGGAAAACGTCCAAAAACTATGTCTATTTTCACCTGATGCGTCATACTGATTCTATCTTGACCTCGTTTGGTGACAATCTGCTACAATATGTCGATACTTAGTTACGAGGTTTTCGCAGAAAAGCAACGATATATGGAGTAATTGTACCTTTTCAGAGGTTTAAATGCTTTCCCAAAGCAAGCATGTCCTTTGACGTACTTGATAGAAAACGTTTTTGGAAACATTGAGACAAAAGAAACAAATGGTGATACCTCGTATTTTCTCCATTTGTCTCTAAAATATAGTGTTTTGTACACAACTTTTATCCTTTTTATCGAGCCGCTCGTCTGGGACTGCATTTAAATTTGAAGCAGTATATCTTTATGTTGTTTGGGAAAGGGTTAAATGTTAGAAGTATCTTATTTTGATTAAATTTTTATGCGAAATTCACGTCATCTAATAATATTTCTTTCGTCAAAATATAACACTTCTTGAAATGAATATCCTTAATCTATAAATGAAAAGGCTTAGATGTTGAATACGGGCTCTTTATGGTACTTGAGATCGTCAGGGATTCAGACCATCCTACACATAATCACAGACTGGTCAAGATACCGAGGGGATTATGTCCGCTCCTGAATTTCTATCGAGGGGAGCATGTGTGTTTGGCCTTGAAATTCTACCGAGAGGATTGTGTCCATCCTTCAATTTTTATTGAGGGATTATGTCCTCCCTTGAAATTTCATCAAGGGGATCATGTCCACCCTTGAAATTCTATCGATGTTACTATGTCCACCGTTGAAATAATATCGAAGGGATTAAATGTCCATCATTGGAACTCTACTGGGAGAATCATGTCAACGCTTGAAATTCTATTGATGGGATTCTGTCAACCCTTAAAATTCTATCGATGGGATTATGTCAGTTCTTGAAATTTTATCGATGGGATTATATCAACCCTTGAAATTATATCAATAGGATTATGTCTACCGTTGGAATTCGGCCGAGAGGATTTTGTGCACCCTTGAATTTTGCCCGAGTGGATCGAGGGGATTATATCTGTCCTTGAAATTTGATCGATTGGATTATGTCTACCCTTGAGGTTCAACTTAGAGGATTATATGTCAACCCTTAAAATTATAACAATTGGATTATGTCCATCATTGAAATTTTATCGATGGGATGATGTCAACCCTTGAAATTCGACCTAGACGATTTTGTGCACCCTTGAAAATTTCTCGAGGGGATCGAGGGGATTGAATCCGCCCTTTAAATTTTATTGAGGGGATTATGTACACCCTTGAAATTGTATCGATGGGATTATATCCACCATTGAAATTATTTCCATTGGATTACATTCACCCTTAGAATTTTAACGAGGGAATTGTGTAAGCTCTTGAAATTCTACCGAGGTAGGATATGACTTATCTTGAAGTTCAATCGAGGGGATTACGCCCGAATTGCATTTTCATTGTCCAGAGAGGGTTATACCCGCTAAATGGACAGATGGAGGAGGGTTTGTCGTGAGGGGATTTGTCCGGTTGCTGGTCGACCTGGTTAATATATTTTTGAAAGACACAGAAAAGCTTTAAAGGTGATAAACTTATTTTTTGTCCTATATTCTTTCAAACAAACACTTTGTAGTTCAAGGTTTAATTAACCCTTTAGGCCAACAGATTGAATTTGTCGACTTGTCAAATTTGAAAACTGATACAGCTGTAAAAATACTTTATTTTGACGTCCGTTTACAGAATAGTTTTGAGAAAAGAAAAAATACTGTTCATCCGAATGTCTTATTTTCATACAATTTCTTGCTAAATCTTTCCATGATATATGATACACATTTCCTGCCAAGATATCAAAATATTTTGCCATTTTGAATTAGGGAAATTGAAGATTTTTTTTTTCGTAGGGAAAAATGGTTCAAACTGATCCGCATGTCATATCACGTTTGGATACTTATATTCTTATTCAAGTCACAATTTAGCCCTTTCGTAAACAATGCCATCTAGAGAAGTCCAAAAATTTAAACGATTTTAAAGTAACGCAATTGAACAAATGTGCTCTGGTCGTGATATGGACGTGGAATGGTGTATGTGACTAGGCCTTAATGGCTTGGTCACATTATTTCGCGTCCTTAACCCTTTCCCAAACAAGACCTGGTTTTGACGTCCCTAATAGATATGACTTGGGAAAACATTGAAACAAAAGAAGAAACTGTTGATAACCAGCAGTTTCTCCTTTTGCCTCAATATTTTCTGAGCTATATTGTGCACAATTCAAACCTTGATTAGCATTCATTTTGTCATATGTTGCAACTTTTCAATTGGACAACCCAAAAAATCTGTCATTTGGGAAAGGGATAATGGCCTGGTCACATACATTCCATTTCGCGTCCACATCGTGGCAGGAGCACGTCCAAATAAAAGCAGTATAAACTGTTGTACATTTTAATTTTGGACGCGATATGGGCGTGATGCGGACGTGTTATTGTATGTGGCCATGCCTTAATCCATTTCCAAACAACAAAATCTTGGACTCTTCCAATTTGAAAGGTGTTGCAGACAACAATTTCAAGTTGTTGAAATTTTGGAAATATTTCCTTTTCTGGTTAGAAAATATTGTGGAAAATGAAGAAATTACTTGTCACAAGCAATTCATTCATTTTTCACAATGTTTTCACAAGCCTTTTCTTGCGAGGGAGTCAAAAGGAGTCACTGTGCAGTAATGGGTTAAATGCTGTCATGGACTTATAGGTGAAGTTAAAATCTTATACAAATAGTGAAGGGGGTAATTTTCATGTCAAATCCCTATTATCACCGATTTAACAGTTCATCTGCAAAAATTGTGTAATGACATAATGGCCCAGTTCAAAAAACCAAATTTGGTAATTCTATCTACCGACCTTATCCTTGTTTTCAAAATTGTGGTTTTACACTCGAAATTGGACCCTGCTTGACGCATATAAATCTTATATTATACCATTTAAAAGTACATGTATTCCATACATCATTAGATACTTCGTGCAAAATCGAGTGTCATCCGTGGCAACGGAAATTGACGAGAGTATCGCTTGTCAATTCCCGTTGTCACGAGCGAAGCACGGGAAATTTGCGAGAGTATGCCATCGTCCATTTTCGTTACAACGGATGACGTTCGAAGTTGCACGATGTGTTTTGTATTTAATGATGGATGCAAGCGGCAAGATATGAGGACCGCCTTTTTCGTCCTTACCGTTGGACCTAGAGCTTTTAGATTTTATGAGCAGCACCGTGTTATGGAATTCTATCAGAGAGGGTATATTTATAATATTATCATTTAATCATCGTGTTAATGGTTGAAATATATCTATTTTTTGGTTCCTGGATAATCCGATTTTACATGGGTATATTAGAGAATGCGTTGTTTAGCAATTATTTAATTCTAAGCAAGTGTAATTTGTATATGGTTTCGTCTAATGGTCTAGATTTTACTTCAATTACTTTTAAATAACAATCCAACGCTATGCCGTGGTTCCTTGATTTTTCACAAGGGCTAGGGGGATCTTTGACGATCGTCACATACCGAAGCCTTGTCATAACCAATTATCAGAATCCTTACAGCTTTTACAAGCGGTATGTCTCGATGTCTTCCCGGGTTTTAGCGATGCATTGTCATCTTTGTCCTCTTTCGTAATAGTTCTTATAAATAGTTTTTCAATTGTGAGTCTATGGCATTTAAGTACATGCGTGCCTATAGAAACATGTTTCCTACAAATCAATCAATTAGATCCAATTATGGGAGGTCGCACTGTCATGAATGGACTGTATAGCGGACGAGAATTGACCTAGCAGAGCATTCCATTCGATTAGCACTGGCTGCTCTGCCAGGTCATTTATCGTGAGGTTTACAGGCAAATAAAAGTCTAAACTTATGCAAACAAAATAAAAATATTACTGACCCTTTTTCAAACAAGACTACCTCTTGACATCCCTTATAGCAAAAAAGGAAAACATTGAGGCAAAAGAAGAAAATGCTGAAAACCAATATTGTTTCTTTTTGCCTCCGTGGTTTCTTCGTTGCAGTACTCAAATTTTCATCAGGAGATATCTCTAAATAGGACACCATTTGATTCATTTTGGCTGTTATAGCTCACGATAAATGACCTGAGAGAGCATCTCTAGCTATTAGCTAGCTAATAGCTAGAGATGCTCTAGATATCATAGCCAGAGATGCTCTGTCGTGCCATTTATCGAGAACTATATAGGCATATCAGTTATCCTGACTGGATGCCTGAATAAGGAAACATTTGTGACCCGTCACGCTAAACGGGACCTTAACAGAACTCCAAAAGTCCAATTTTTGACAAACTTGTCAGACTCACCACAGGTCAACCAGGTCCCGTATGGGAAACAACAAAGATAACGAAAGATAAGGAAAACATTCCGGATTTAGAAAATTACATAAAAGTGAAAAGTGTCGGCCCTAGTCAGGCTGCGCGGAGTGTGCAGACTGACTAGGGTCGATATTTTTCACACTTCCTATGAAGTCCCTTTTGGCGTGACGGGTCACATTTATTAGGAAACATATCGAAAACACTATTTCCAACAGCTAGACCTTTAATTTTACTATGCCATTCTTTCCTCCTTCGATTTAATGCCTTTCAAATTCCGACTGTGTAAAACATGGTGAACGAAAGAGGCTGAACAAAACAAAACAAACCAACAAAAAACACAAACAACTGATCAACATGTATTTCTATTTCTTCTATAAAGTCCCGTTTGTATTATGTCTGTTTATTTGTCCATCTAAGTAATCCGATTTGAAAGCTAGGCTACTGCAGGTGACAAAACAGTTGTTGATAAACATAAGATTTTTATAGTTATAGTTATAGTTAAGAAAAAAATTGAGACAAACGGAGAAACTAATGATGATCAGCATTTTCTTCTTTTGTCTTAATGTTCTCATAAGACATTCTAGGGGTGTCAAAACCAGGTTTTGTTTGGGAACTTGTTAAGGCCTTTCTCCTTCTCTTGACACCTTCTTCAAGGTCGGCAGAAAAGGTCAGCGTCTAATGCCGTTGTAGCCTAATGATTTCGAGAAAGAAAAAATAAGAATAAAACACGTAATTTAACCCTTTCCTAAACAGTGGCGCATTTAGACGCCCCACAAGATAAAGGTTTGGGAAAACAGTGTGGAAAATGAAGAAACTGCTTGTGACAAGCAATTTCTTCATTTACCACAATGTTTTCTATCCCACAATGGAAATACTTTAAAAATTCACCAACTTGATATTGTCGTCTGCAACACCTTTCAAATTGGAACAGCCCAAACTTTTGCCGTCTGGTAATGGGTCCTTCCAAAGACGACGCAATTCAGGCTTGTTCAACATGATAACTGCTGTAGACAGCTACATTTGTTCATATTTAAAATTTGTGTACAAAATAAGCGAAGCCGATATTGAGACAAAAGCTAGATAATATGCGGATTATCAGCATTTTCTTCTGTTGTCTCAAAAGTTTTAAAGGTCTTTCCATTTAGGGACGTTGGACCCATTTTTGTTCGGGAAAGGTTTACGGAATATTGATGCCTCATTGTTTCGTCTTGGGAAGAGTTATAATGTGGTGCCAAGCCTACCCAATTTACAAAAGGTTATCAGCCTCGGGTCTAAATGTTGCTTTTTCGTGCCTTAACCCATTTAATTTTTACCGTGAGTTTGAATAATTTATTGTTTACTTCTTGCAACGTCTCTTTTTTTCAATAAAAACTTTCAATTTGTACAAGCTAATCGATAAATTAACGCTTTCTAAAACGGCAAAAAATAGACTTTTCGAATTTGAAAGCTGATGTAGACTGAACTATACGACAAGTAAAGAAATGTGTATATTATGGCATTAAAACACAAAGGGAAAAAAAGAAAATCCTAATTATCCTAATTATCAATGTAGGCCTACATTATAGAAACATTCAGAAAAACTTGATGCTGCTGACAAACAGAACTTCGTCGCTTTTCAACGAAAACCTCGTAACTGCAGCTTAGTACAAGCTGCAGTTACGAGGCTTTCGTTGAAAAGCATGGACTTTCTTCTTGGCGTCAATGGGGAAGGGGGGGGGGTAAATGAGTTTTGTTTGGGAAAGGGTTGAGATAGCTGTTACTTTTTGATGTAAGCTAGCTACTTACAAACCAATCGATGCTTTTCAACAAAAACCTCGTAAATACAGTTTCAAACATTTCAAACAAACTGTATTTACGAGATTTTTATTATTTTTTGGATAACGACGAAATTCTGTGCCGATTTTCTGAACATTAGGCTATCTTGTAACAATCAATATGATTGGTTGATTCCAAATGTTTAAAGTTTGTTTTTTGAAACACAGAATTTGCTGTCTATATAAGGTTTAAATTAAGTCCATTTTTATCTGGAAATGGGCGTGTAAAAAATATGACGATTTGGTACAGCTTTTTCATTCATCTAGAATTCTGAATATATTTTTGTAAAAATATTGCTTTTTTCTCATATCAATTTTTCTTCGCATGACAAAGGTTGCTTTAATGATTTAATTAAAGTATGCCTAAATTGATTGCCGTGCTCCAGTGACATAGAGCCCGCGGCATTTTGTACGTCTGCATCGGTATCTATCTAATTTACTTTACACCTACAAAATTCATGAAATTGTGCTATAGGTAACAGTGGTAGTTTGTATTCTTAATCCGTTATTATTACACAAAACCCTATGTTGTTGGTATTAATTCGAATCGTCTCATCGAGACGATTCGAATGGGAACCAACAAAATAGGGTTTTATCAACAATAATTGATATAGGTATATATAGAATTTGGAATTTAAACAAACCTCTTGATGAAGAGCTGTGTAACAAAATGCATCTCATTAAACATTACATGTCAACGTAAGTCAGTGAACTGTTAAAAGCCTATTTGAGACGCGTTATGTAGGCCTATAAATGACGTGTTAAAGCTAAAGTCAAAGTGAAAAAAAATGTGTATGAAAAACAAAAACAATAACGACAAAGCACAAAACAAGGAAAAACAAGCAATAACCACAACAACAACAAAAACTCTATGAAACAAAACATCGAATCAGACACAAACACAAGTTCTTGCTAGACGATCGAGGTCGAATATCTAAACAACAAAATGTGAAGTATAGCTATCTAAAATTCAAATATGGTGCAGCAGGGTGATAGAAAGACGGACAGCTCCAATGTCTCTATATATACTGAAACAAAAAAGAAACGCAACTTCCATTTCAGTTCCTTTTTACGCAAAGACATCAAATCAGATTTAAACAAAATATATTGGTCAATGTTATCACCTCAATTGGTAGATGTGCATGAAGGAAGGAATTCATGGTTCATTGATTTTTGCTAGAGTTATGCCCCTTAAAACCTAGTCTCTGGGGCTTATTGAAATTGCAGCCTTGTCAACGCAACTCCTCCTAAGTTTCTGGCTGGATCTTAATGACACTTGGTCAATGTTATCACCTCAATTGGAAGATGTGCATGAAGAAAGGAATTTATGGTTCATTGATTTTTGCCTGAGTTATGCCCCCTTAAAACTTAGTCTCTAGGGCTTATTGAAATTGCAGCCTTGTCAATGCAACTCCTTCTAAGATTCTGGCTGGATCCTAATGAAACTTGGTGGATGTTATTACCTTAATTAGTAGTTTGAGTTTATTGGGGTTTTACGCCGTTTTCAATTGCCTGGGTCATATCGCGGCGGCTGGAGCACCTAGTCATGGATTCATGTTGTTTCCCAAACCAGTACTACCACAACACCCTTACCGATCCTCCAGCTGCTTGCCCACTTAGGTTAACGATTTCAAACCCATTGGTTGGTGACAATTTTGTCAGAAAGGGTATTAGCCGCGGCCGGGTATCGAACCCAGGACCTCTCGAATGAGAGGCAGGTGCGCTACCAACTGCGCTAAGGCCGGGCCCTTAATTGGTAGATTTGCATGAAGTAATGATTTTATGGTTCATTGATTTTTGCCTGAGTTATGCCCCCTTAAAACTTAGTCTCTGGGGCTTTATGATATTTCAGCCTTGTGAACGCAATTCCTTCCAGGTTTTTGACTGGATATGTATAAAACCTTCTTGTGAACACAACTTTTTACAGGTTTTTGTGTGGATATTTATAGATCCTTGTCAATGTCATTTTGGTTTCTCAAGGTTTATAAGTGGCGGCGTATATTGTGACCATGACACTTTTGTTAAGCATTTACTATATATCTCAGGATCAATTTACGACATCTGAAGAAAATGTCACTGTATTTATGCGTATGGATGCAGGTATGTTAAAAATGTAATCAATATCCATTAAAACATATTTTGTCGAAAATATCATGAAAAATCGGGGTTGCGTATCTTTTTTGTCCTAGTATACATTAATGATAACGTAAAACATAGAGCGACGGAGTAACTGAAAGTATAAGAAAGGAAGTAACTGGTCATTAAAATGTTTACACAAAAACTAGATAATTTTTCATATAATATTAAAAAAGGATCTAAAATATCCACAAAAACAAACTTGTTCTAAATACGCTGAAGAGACAGTATTCTCCCCACCTTAATAAAATGTTCGCTACACCAAAAAGGTCAATCTCTTTAGCAGTTTTCTACCCTGAATAAGGATCAGATACGCAGGCCTACCTCTGTAGTAATCTCTGTTTGGAGGTTGCCAAAAGGCATTGTTTTAAAACTCCTATTTTAGGTCGATAGTCCGATAACGTATTGACCTTTAACGAACGGTTGTGGAAAGTAACGTTCTTGACTACCCAGCATGGGCTGGATTTCCTAGGTTCGTGACGACTGACAAGTTTTCGCTTTCCTGCGGAGCCTCTTACTAGACGAGGATCTTCATTAATTATGTGTAAATAGTAAATACGTGTTTGCTTTTTCAATTAATCCCCTTTTCAGTTGACACAACACAGTTAATTAACCGGTGATGTTTAAATGCCTACGGTCAAACATAAATGATACGCGTAATGAGTCTAATAGTGATGCAAAATGCACACGATCTGCGAAAGGTGTTCCCGGAAAAATGTCTTGATCCTTCTTTGCGTACACTAGATTCTATACTGGACCCAGATTCTACGAGGACCCCTTTTTGCCAGATGCCATTTTCTAATACAAGTATAGGTCCCGATAAATGACCTGGAAGAGCATCTGTAGCTAATTGCTAGCGTTACCATGAATAGAAAACATTGGATGATCTAGAGTCCATTTGATCACGCTGGCAAACAGATTTCAAAAACATAGACATGGATCCATAATGAGTTATTACTCTTAGCTTACAATGCAAAAAATATGATGTAGGGCCTACAGTAAGGGTGGAAAGTACCTAGAATATTCGTGACATGAAAAATATTCGTGACACGAATATGATTTATTTTCGTGGCACGAATTTATATTATATTTTCTTGGCGCGAAGATTAGGTACTCTCGAGCATAAAAGTACATTGCACATCATAAAAACTCTCCTCTTGTCCAGAAAGTTCGTGCATGCTTAATGTGACGTGATTCATTTACATATCAAGGTCAAAACGTTGTTTTTCTGTCGTCAATATGCACTTTTATAGCATTAAATTAGAGCCATTGAACTCTTCAGTCACAAGGATCTTTAACATTTGACTGCTGGTGACGAATCCATGAATTAAACCATTACTATACAAAAACAAGTGCTGAAAGAGAACGGAACGCTCGACTAGATGAATATAAAATGCTTGGTAGCAACAGCAATAAAACGTCAACAGCATCATGTGCGTAGCAACCCGTACGCAAAAACACAATTGCGTACACATCGCAAAAAATAAAGTAAATGTGAAATTTTGTTTTTGTCTTGAAATAAACACATGAATCGCCATTAAATACATACAAAATACACACCAGAAGCCACGAATGACTATTCGTGACTCAAGGTGTGCATTTGGTATGTGTTTCATGAGCATCTACGTTAAATGTTTAAAAAAAACTGGAATATGCTCGCAAGACCCACCCAAGCAGTATAGAGCCCGTCACCAAACCTCCGCTGAGACATTAAGCATACGTTTCGCGTACACTTTATTTTCGGCTAGTTCAGTGTGTTATCAATTGAATTTGCAGTTGAAATAGGGCTGTATGGAATTCTTTCTTTAGCCTACAAACAAATTGTGCCACGTAAAAAATCCAACATTTTGTCATAAAGTAGGCTACAGTACTAAATCTTTATAGGTGAAAATGATGATGGGAACTGGTAAGAACCTCCTCCCCTGTTTATTACGGGTCTATAAAGATAGGCTTGTCGTGATACTTTGACCGTGACTATTGACCATGGTTATGTTTTATGTTAGTTCAGATCTAGACCTATTATAAAGTTAAGTTATTTAAATACGAGATATAGGCCCTAATTTTCCAAATCACGGCACGACATCAACGGGCCTAGTGCATTCTAAATGTGATCCATCAAAACCTTATTAGGCGAAACCTACTTGTAAGCAACGTATTATCATCTTCACACATATTAGCCTAGTCTGTTGCGGCTTTTGACATCTTTTAGTTGTGTAATGCAAATGGATATAGATCTACATCCATCAGTGGCATTTTTGAAAACAATTTTAGGCCGAAAAAATACGTGTGTTTACGGTCGATCGACCGTCCCGACCCTGTTTAGTTCCAGACCCATTTTTAATTGGACGTCCGAAAGGACGTACAATTCTTATAACCACTTTTGGACAGGCGAAATGGGTTTTCATTACCAAAAAACCCTTTCTCAGACTCAATTGCCAGTTGACCAAAATTCAAAATAGATTTTGCGACCATACAGGAAAACTGTCGTATCTTTTCCTATTTTCTATGTGTTCTCTAACAAATACTATAAGATTCATTGGCCGATTCAATTCATGCCACGTCTTAACCAACTTTACGATCTTTTTTCGATTTAATCATTTTCTTGTAGTTTTTTGACTTTCGTAATATTTATTGTGTAAAGGGTAAGATCTTTAGAAAGCGATACATGCATACACTATGGTTATAATGTAAACAGTCGCCCTATATCATCAGCAGCAGCGATAGCTCAAACGGGAAAGGATTAACCTCGCAACCTTTTTTCAGTTTGAAATTTGGAACGCCGTTGGTTCAAAACCAGTTCGGATTATATCTTCTGTAAAACGTTTGTTAAAACGTTTGTTTTTCTTGATGTGTTTACTGAAAACACATTTTAGAATGATTACCCAATTTAATGCACGTATTGTGTATGATAGGCTCCTTTTCTTTGATCATTGTTGTTTAAGTCTTTGACATATTTAAAGGAACGGGGTTTCCACGAGACGTACTTTGGAACCAGGGTTTTGAAATTGATTATCGGGGAGTGAGTTCATTTCGCAACTCGGGTTCGACTCCATGACAAATCGGGGTTCCATCTGAACAGCCTCAGATGAGACACTAGTGAAATCCACCTATTCAGAAAAATAGTTGCTCTTACGAGTTTTTTTTTCTCCAGCATCTGTGTCACTGATATTCGACAGTATCATGACCTATTTACATACTGATCGATGATCATGACAACAATGATTATTACTAGTAAAAGACTAAGTGACAGCGATCTGTATTTATTTCGTCCAAGTGACCCGTTTACGTGTATTGAGCTAAGAAGATGAAGCAATGGGTCTGCAACAGATGGTACCTGGATGATCTTATGAATATGTGTACAGATAGGGACATTGCTATTCTCAAATTTTCGTTGATAATGATATAAAGATTTAAATTGCTTATTGTACTCCACTGCCATTTTCCCGACGGCACGTTCCCAATTTCTTCTTTTTATGCACATCTGTAGATGTAAGGATGCTGCGGTAGTACTTGTATGAGGAATCCATGGTTTGGTGCTCCAATTCATCTGGTATTTTGTTTCAGGAAAAGTATGTATTGAATTTGTTTTGTAACCACAACCAGGGAAAACTGCTACCGTGTTTTATTTCTTTTTTTACTCTAAACAGGAATAAAAATCAAAGTGCTTGGAGCACTATATTTAGACGCCTTTCATTGATTGAGCGGACTTGTATGTAAATGATCGTCGTTTCATTACTTTATTTCGTTGAATTTGTATTAAGATCGATTCTAAATCACTGCGGTCGTTTTTTCGCCAACGATGGTGGAGATAGAAGTCGAACAAGAGTGCCAAGGTCACAATATACGCCGCCACTTATAAAACTTGAGACAAAAAAAAAATACATTGACAAGGATTTATAAATATTCACACAAAAACCTGTAAAAAGTTGTGTTCACAAAAAGGTTTTTATAAATATCCAGTCAAAAACCTGGAAGGAATTGCGTCACGAGACTGAAATATCATTAAGCCGTAGAGACTAAGATTGAAGGGGGCATAACTCAGGCAAAAATCAATGAACCATAAAATCCTTACTTCATGCACATCTACCAATTAAGGTAATAACATCAACCAAGTTTCATAAGGATCCAGTCAGAATCTTAGAAGAAGTTGTGTTGACAAGGCTGCAATTTCAATCAGCCCCAGAGACTAAGTTTTAAGGGGGCATAACTCTAGAAAAAATCAATGAACCATAAAATCCTTCCTTCATGCACATCTACCAATTGAGGTGATTGACCAAGTGTCATTAATATCCAGCCATAAACGTAGGAGGACTTGCGTTGACAAGGCTGAAATTTCAATAAGCCCCAGAGACTAAGTTTTAAGGGGGCATAACTCTGGCAAAATCAATGAACCATAAAATCCTTCCTTCATGCACATCTACCAATTCGTCGCATTATTATAATAGTGTTCTAACTACCATTTACATGTTTTCGAGAAAATAAGCTTCAAAGTTTCAGAGGCTTGTAAAATCGTTAAACATCGTTCGATTTTGACAAGGAAAAGACCGTTTAGTTCATCTTGATTTTTTCTTTCCTTTGATATGTAAAAGGATCGGCAAAAATCTGTCAAATTCTTTTTATTTGGAAATATCGGTTTGGAGATAGAACAAATTGGTAAAATAAATGCAAAGAAAATTATTATTATATTGTTACATGTGATTTAGAACACTTCATTTCTGCAATTCAAAATTTCATTCAAAGCATTTAAAGGAAATTGTTCTATGTCCAACTTTAAATTTTGGTATGTGGCCCTGCTGGTAGCTGAGTGGTAAGCGTATGTAACTCGTGACCTGGAGGTTTATCGTTTGATATCCGGATATAGTGAAAAGTGGGTCAGTACTGGCGTAAGAAAGCCAGAAAAGACATGTGTACATCCACTTTTATGTACTGCTATGACATGACTTAAGCTTTAAAAAGGTGTCAACCCTTTCCCAAACAAAACCTGGTTTCGACGTTACTGAGGGAATAGGCTTGGTAAAACATTAAGGCAAAAGAAGAAATTTCTGGTGACAAGCACTATCTCCTTTTGATATAATATTTTCTAGGTTATTACATACATATTTTCTCCTTAAGATATTATCTATTTTGTCGTCTGCAAAATCTTTCAAATTGGGCAAAGAGGGACATCTTTCTTTTACACTACTTTTTGTTGGGTTGAATCTGTATCGCGTTGTATTGCTGAAGACTTCAACTGGTACCTGTTCTTCATTTCGTATTCATTTGTGGAGAGGAAAGCAAGGTCGTCTTGCACAGGTTGTATGTGGTAAATTAATGCAACCAATTTGTACACATTGGTATTCATCTTCTAGATGAAGCAAGAGGGGGTTGTTGTCTTTTGTAATGTTATAGAAAGTACACCTCCTTAACGCACACCTTGTTTGACGTTGAAGCTTTAAGAATTAGTACCTTTCCAGGATACTACTGATGTCATGTTGTTGTATAGGTCTCTGATAAGTAGCCGGTCGTTTTCACGAATACCATCTTTGTAAAGTATGTTAGGAAAAGTTCGTGGTGTACCACATCAAAGGCCTTTTGGGTGTCTAATGTTGTAAGCATCAGCATTTGTTTCCTCTCCTCGGTTTCAATTTGGCATTCAGTAACAAGTAGGGAAGAGACAAGTGAAGATTTTCCCTTAGTAAATCCAGTTTGACGTACTGCTTGGGTAGGTTCTAAATAGTGTCTGTGACGTTCTTTAAGGATGTGTTCAAGGGGTTTGGTAAGTATTGGGGGCACTGTAATTCCTCTATAACTACCCGGGTTATCTGGGGTGGGCTTCTTGTAAACTGGGTTGAGTTTGGATATGGCAAACTCTATCTCTGAAGAAGACACATCAGAAGATTGGTTTCGTGTGTGGTTACAATCTTGTAAAATATTTTTTTTCTCTATGATGTTATCGAGATGGTTGTTATCAAAGTTCGGGTCTACAAGTGGAGTGGCTGGAGTTTAGAAGTAGTCAGCCCATACTTTTTTACTGTCATCTGGGTGGTCAACTGTTTGTTCATTCACAGATAAGACACTAGTTTCTTGTGTTGACGATGTTGTTTGATCTCTTACTAGTTTGTAGAAGATTTTTGGGTCATGTTTTGAATCCATGATTATATTTCTCAACAATCCCTGTAAGTTCATCGAAGGTGGTGGTAAATTCTCCATTTGAGTGATTTCCTCTGCATGGCATGTATATTCTAGCTGTGTAGCATTTGGGGTTTGTGTGTATTTGTAGTAAGGTGATCCTTTCTGATCCATCCTCTAGTTTGACGCATTTTGTTTTCCAGTTTATTTCTGTATAGAATGGCGGTTCCACCGTAACCGTAACCTCTTGGTACTTGGATAGGTGATATAGGGCTATTCATGTCTACTGACTTAGAGTGAGATTCAAAGACATCATTAATATGATTTAGATTTGTTTGATTCAAAATTAATAAGCCAATGTTCTTGTAAGCGTATAATATCACTGGTAGTTGTAAGAGTTTGTAGGTAGTGTTTATTTGTTTTGACATTCTTTATATTCAGAGTCGTTAGAACGATCTTCTTTTCTTTTGGTCTGCCCTGTCCAATTTTGATCTCGCTCGTCCGTGGCACAAAAAATCCGATTCTGGGCTAGAAGATTCATGGTTTTCTGTAGATTTAATGGGAGATTCCAGTGTCACTGGTTGGTTAGTTTGTATGTCTGTGTAGGAGGTGTTGGCAAACCTCACTTTTTTAGAGTTGAGTGCCTGGTAGAATGGTTTTTTTCTGTCGTTACCCTTTGTTGCACCTTGGTAATTGGGGATCCGGTTGCAAAATCAAGTAATGAGGGTATAACAACGCTTTGGCCATTATGCGGGGGTTAATTGCTTTCTTGATCCTTATTGGGGGTAGTCTCAGGCCTGGGGCTGGCACTTGTTTGTGCCTGGTTACGTCTTAAGGTTGTCGTCTCTGTGACTCATACGAGCATTTCTGGCACTGGTGCTTGTTTCTGGTACTTGAAATATTTAAGTGGTTACTGTTGTTTTGCGCAGGTCCGTCGTATCCATTCTGATAGGTTGGAATTTGTTATATATGCGGGGTTGGGGTGGTCTGATCCAGTGCATGTTTGCTCTGTTACAGTTTTGCTGTTGGTGTAGGGTTGGGAATAAAGGTACATGCCAATGTGGTTGTATTTGCTGGGTTGGTTGGAAAGTCGGCATGTTTAGGGGTATATTATATCCTCCTGGAGGTGGTTGCCATTGAGGCATCTGGTTACATAGTTGCATTTGGGTTATCCTTTGCATGTTCTCTGGGTGGGAGAGTCTCAATTCTGTGTGGAGGGTATTAAGTTTTTGATCTGTATAGTCTCTAATAATATTGTCGTTTGGTTGTTGACGAAGATGTTGGGTTGGGTCAGCCTTTTGTTGATTTCTGAGTAGGTTGTTGGTGTTCTCCGGATCTTTGATCTTCTTCTCGAGACTCTTAATAAAGGGTGTTGCATGCCTTAGCTGCTCGAGGATGTCATTGTTTTCCTGTTTGTTTTTCTTTTGATTTGTTCTGGAGCCCTTGACTTTCGTGGGTAACATAGGCTTGTCTTGATCTTGAATAGTTGTTTCTCTGGATATAAGTTTGTCTGATTAGATTGGATCAATTAAGAGGGGACCAGGAATGTGATTGTCTTTAACGGTTTCAGTGGTTTGTTTCAAGTTTGTTTGGTCAACCGAACATTTCAAAGTTTCTATATCATTATTTCCTTATTTGTCTAGATCTGGATACTCCCTTTGTAAGTTACCGGTATCACTTGAGAGAGGGCTTAATGGATCACTAATATTGCCCAGGTGGTCTGGTGAATGTGGAATGACTGTTAAAGTTAATTGGCAGCATGGACGACAGCTTTATAAGGCTGATTCATTATGAAAGTCTATCAGATTTTCGTCTATATGTTCACACGAGAAATGGTACCACCGATTACATACATCACAATGGATACCTTCAGTGGTTACAATAAGATCACAGTGCATACAGCTAGATAAAGTTTCTACTAGTGCAGGAGATGGTCCAGTGGAGCTGGAAAGTATAATTTGAACCCCTACCAGACCATGTTTATTGTGAAAATGTTCGCGTTTTGATTGGATGTTACGGAGATAGAACATCACATGATGTAACATAAAAGGACTTAGAACAAAGTACTTCTAAAGTTGTTAAAGTCACGTGACTCCAATATCCATTCTGATTGGGAAATTGACTTAGAACACTATGTTTTCGAACAAGTTGTAAAAATAGTGGAGTTAGAACAAGTTAATACTGAAAATCTCTTTAACTAGCCTTGATATTACAAAACTGATTTTACGGGGAGATAGATCTCTTTAAGACGATTCCAACGATATAAATATCTCAAATTTCCCGAAAATGGAGTTAGAACACTTTTATAATAGTACGACGAATTGAGGTGATAACATTGACCAAGTTTCATTAAGATCTAGCCAGAAACTTAGGAGGAGTTATGTTGACAAGGCTGCAATTTCAATAAGCCTCAGATACTAAGTTTTTAAGGGGCATAACTCAGGCAAAAATCAACGAACCATAAAATCCTTCCTTCATGCACATCTACCAATTGAGGTGATAACATTGACCAAGTTTCATTAAGATCCAGCTAGAAACTTAGGAGGAGTTGCGTTGACAAGGCTGCAATTTCAATAAGCCCCAGAGATTAAGTTTTTAAGGGGCATAACTCAGGCAAAAATCAACGAACCATAAAAAATCTTTCTTCATGCACATCTTCCAATTGAGGTGATAACATTGACCAAGTTTCAAGAAGATCCAGCCAGAAACTTAGGAGGAGTTGCGTTGACAAGAAAAGTGGACGGACGTACGGACGGACGGACGGACGGATGGACGGACGGATGGACAGACGGAGAAGATGATGCCAATATACGTCCGCCTCCGGCGGCGTATAAAAAAAGATGATTAAAAAGAACAATGTCTGAGTAGAATTCGAACCCAGGGCCTTCCGGATATAACATGTGTAAAGAGTACAAGGTGAATGCTCTGCTAAGTGAGCTATCGCGGCTTTCATTTATGTAGCGCGTTGGCTTACATTTTGAATAAATTGCTTTGTAGCGTACTTTATAAAATCAATGAAAAGTATAACTGACGACAATACTCATAGTAAACCGAAACAAGAAGACAAAAGTGCTAATCGCATGGCCTTAATTGAATTTGGTAATCAAATTAATAGTGATTATTCATAGAGACAAATCAGTTGTCTTGAAACGGCAATCAAATCAATTTGAAGCCTGAGAAGGGTTTTCTGGTATTAAAGCCGATTTCGTATGTCCGAAACCGATCTTATAGAATTAAACACAGAAGAATGAATAAAATATCTTTCGTTCATGTACAATCCCGCTCAATCAATCAAAGACGTCCAATTACAGTGCTCTCAGCACTTTGATTTTTATTGGGGAAAAATCAACCTCCGCAATCCCACGATCCTGGTATTCGTAGAATCCCGTCCCGTAAATGTAGGCCCATAGGCCTATATATCTAAAATTGTTTTGTCCAGTCTATTTTCCATCGTTGTCAGTCTATAACCTCACAACAGTCTAATGCGCACGTGCAACAGCAGTTAGTTACGCGCCTTAAAATTAAAACAACGAGGAACAGAATCTGATAAAATGTGATGATCGACACTCAAAAGTAAAATGGTAAAAATGAACTTATCGAGACTATTTCTGGACTGGCAGATTGTATGCCTTACAATGATGCGTCACTTAGAAAAGTAATGTGTTTTCGTGCATTTTCGACTTTTTTTCTGGTATCTTTGTTTTATAATTTTATGGATGCTTTAAGGTCGTTTTTAGCTCCACTGGCCTTCAGGCCAGCGGGCTATTGCCATGGCGTTGTGTCCGTCGTGCTAATCCGAGTCTTCTCTGATGTAAATACGCTCTTTGATATTTTAATTTTTCGCTATGTACATCAGAGAGCGTTGCTCTTTGAAAAAATCAAGAAGTTCTCAACAAATTGTTGCGCATCTTTCACCGTCTGATCTTAAACGCTATCGTTAAAACCCCTGATGATTTCGATCAATGAAACATTTATTGTCATACATGTTGAAAAAATTACGGCCAAAAAGTATTTCTAAAAGGTTTATAGGCAATGTTTTTCAACAACCCTCACCTGAGCAGCCTTTGTTTACCTTGACCTTCCATTCAAAACCAAAGGTTATACTCTTCCAGCAGGCCGATTTGAAATGAAATTTTTGGTCAGGTGTGACAAAAAATTATTTATTGATCTATACCCTACAGTGTTTTACCGAGTGATTCGATATGATACACAAAAACAAAGCTTCACTACTTGTAACGTTACCTAACTTTCCGCTGTTTTCAAAGAGCAACGCTCTCTGATGTAAATAGCGAAAAATCAAAATATCAAAGAGCGTATTTACATCAGAGAAGACTCGGATTACCGTCGTGCGTGCGTGCGTCCGTCCGTCGGTAAACTTTTTCTTTAAAAATCTTCTTCTAAAAAACTACCCGATGGATTTCAACCAAACTTCACAGGAATGATACTTGGGTGACCCTCTCTCAGATTCCTTCAAATAATTCTGATTGAAGTAGAAAGTCTGGAGTTATCTGCCCTTGATTGTCAAAAATGGCTGTTTTGACTTTGTTTTCACTCTAGCAACGACAAATATTGACCAATCAAGACAAAACTTTGACAGAATAATAGTGACTATAAGATCTTGATTTGATATAATTTTCAGTTTGATCTTAACTTTACATCATGAGTTATTTGCCCTTGAAATTGACAAAATTGCCATTTTTGGCTTTATTTTGACTTTGTTTTCACTCTAGCAACTAGAAATTTCAACCAAACAGGACAAAACTTGTACAGAATGATGGTGACTATAAGATCTTGCCTAGGTTTAATTTTCAGCTTGATCTGAATTTTACATCATGGGTTATGTGCCCTTGTAATTGACAAAATTGCCATTTTCGGCTTTATTTTGACTTTATGTTCACGCTAGTAGTTACAAATATTAACCAATCAATACAAAACTGGGACAGAATGATGATGACTTTAAGATCTTGCCTGGGTATAATTTTCAGCTTGATCTGAAGATTACATCATGAGTTATGTGCCCTTGAAATTGACAAAATTGCCATTGTCGGTCTTATTTTGACTTTGTTTTCACTCTAGCAACTACAAATATAGGCCAATCAAGACACAACTAGAACAGAATGTTGGTGACCATAACATCTTGCCTTGGTATAATTTCAGCTTGATCTGATTTTACATCATGAGTTATATACCCTTGAAATTGACAAAATTTCCCTTTTGGGCTTTTTTTTCACTCTTGCAACCACAAGTATGAACCAATCAATACAGAACTTTAACAATCTTACTGACATTAAGATCTTACATGCTTGTAAATTTCAGCATGATCTTAATGTCAAATCCAGAGTTATGTGCCCTTGAGTTTACAAAATAGCTATTTTCCACTTTGTTTTCACCCTCTTTACATCCACAAATAATGATCAATCAGGTCAAAGCTTTATTAAATGTTGGTAAAGTTAAAATCTTGCTTGAGTGTGATTCTAAGCTTGATAGAAATATAACATTGTGTGCTCTTGAATTTGACAAAATTGCCAACAAAAAAAGACCATTTGAAATCATTGATGTGAAAGTAGTCATGGATTTGCATGTTTGCGCGCCTGAACTTTTGAAATGGCTTTCAAGAAAACAAACAATTCAGGCCTGTGGAGCGTGTCCAGACGGCCAGGGCTGTCTAGTTAGGATTTAAAGATCTCGAATTAATATATCGGCTTGGTTGTAACTCAAATCTATCTGGTTTTATATCCATCTTCAGCGGCGGATCCAGGATTTCTGTTAGGGGGGTTCGGATATATGCAAATAGGGGGGTCCGTTTTTCTAGTATTACACATTTTTGACTTTTGAACCCCCTCTGGATCCGCCACTGATCTTTCCCCTGGTTTTTGCAGTCCTAGAAACTTCAGCTTAAAGAAAAATTCTTGGTTACAAACACATTCTCCTTTTTCAAGGATTTCTTTTAAACTAGATCTATAAGTTGAAGATTTCTATCTTCCAGTAATGTTTTTGTCCGATCTTCTATTTTTAATTTAGAAAAGACTAAACACTTAGTCATGTAAGAAAGGGTTAAATCTTTCCCAAACAATATCTGGTTTTGAAGTCCCCTGTAAAAAGGGCTTGGAAAAACATTAAAGCAAAAGAAAAAAATGCTGATAATCAGCATTTTCTCCTTTTGCCTCAATATTTTCTTGGCATTACAGGGGTTTTTTTTACTAAGAAATTGGGGCCGAATTTCGGCCCCTTCCCCTCTGGTAATTTTTCCCCTAAATTGTAATTTTCCCCTCATAAATCAATGTTTCAACCTTTACAATGTTCTCCCATGGGAGTATTTATGTTATTAATCAAAGATATTCAGTTTATCAGCTTATAAATTGCTATCAAAATCTATTTTCTTAGTGTTTTCTAAAATATTTGAAGCATTTTCACTATTCAAGCAAAATACATGCTTGAAAATTTTTCCCCTACAAGGGATCATTCGACGCATTTTCCTCCCAAATTAAGGGCCCCGGGCCCCTTCCCCTTACCATAAAAAGAACCCCTGCATTATTGTACACAATTCCTCTCTCAAACAACATCTATTTTGTGGTCTGCAGTGGCTTTCAAATCTGAGCACTCTGAAATTTCGTTATGGGTTAATCAAGATCTAAAGCAAACAGTCACCTGTTGAATGTAATTAATCAAATATGGGTTAATATACATGTATTTGAAAAGAGCAACAGCAATAAATTGCCTTTGATCAAGAATGGAAATTCATACCATCTGAAATCATTCCCTACCATTTGAATCTTAATTATTGTTAATCAACCCATTCATCTATATTTAGAACAAAGCATTCATAACCTTTTTGTGCCGAGCTATAATCACCTATTTGTACCAGAATATTCAAGTACCGTATTTCACCTTATAGACGGGCCCTCCCTAATAGACGCGCCCCCCACTATATTTACAATCTCGGAAGCCATGGGACACCCCTCTCACCTTCACCCGACCTTACCTTGACTGTAGAGTAGACCGTAGAGTAGACGGTAATGACAAATTCCAAACTCAAACTCCACCAAACTTCATCTTTGTGATGATCATACTTGTGGAAAAACGCTTTATCTCAACAAGTAAAGCGTCTTATAATAGGGTATACGGCTCGGGTAATTGATTGAATAATTCAATTATGGTTATCCCTCTCAAGGTAGAATTGAAATTCATCCGGCCCCGGTACGAGCATTGATAAACTTTCCTTTATCATTCCCCTTGCAGAGTGACCATTTATGCAGTTTATTTCAAAGCCCCGTAAGAGGTCGCGTTTGATTTGTAAATTAAGAAGTGGAAAGCGAATTGATAGTACGCACACAAATGAAAAATAAATCATTTTTGCCGAAAATGAATTAATGAATATGGACAGATACCACGGGAAGTATGTTTTATTATTTTGTAAAGTGAAGAAGAAGAAGAAATCAAAACATTCCGAAAACGAAAGTAGAACACACCCGCCTTTTCGAGACAAAGGACTAGACTGGCAGGTAACTGTAGACTGGATGACAGTTACGTCACTTCGTCTCCGCCGATTTATACATGTACCCGGTGTGTATTTATAAGATACAACGTCATTTACTGATAAATTGACATATCTTGATCGATAATTTACGGTAGGTTGATTTTCTACATTCAGCAAAGCACTTTAAAATTCAGTAAAAGTGGTACGAAATAAACGCGCCTACACGGCGTTTTGCATCGCGCCGGGGCGCGTCTATTAGGTGAAATACGGTACTTTCAAGTTTTCAGCTCCACTGGCAGAAGGTTAGCAGATATTTTTGTCATGGCCAGAGAAACAGATGAGAGGAGATGAAGACATGCTAAATTTGTCATTTAACTCTTTCCCAAACAAGACCTGGCCCCGGTTTCTCGAAAAAACTTAAGTATGTTCTCATGCTCAAATCTGAGCATCGTGCTCAAATCGCACGAAATCCACGTGAACTTCAATTGAATACCAATCAACGTTGATTGGTATTGAATAGAAGTTGAGCATGAATTCATGAGAATATACTTAAGTTTTTTCGAGAAACTGGGGCCTGGTTTTGACGTCCCTAATAGAAAAGGCTTGGGAAAACATTGAAACAAAAGAAGAAACTGCTGATAATCAGCAGTTTCTCCTTTTGCCTCAATATTTTCTAAGCTATATCATGCACAAATCTTATCTCTATCATCATTCATTTTGCTGTCTGCAGCAGCTTTAAAATTCAATCACCATAAAATTTTGCGGTTTGGGAAAGGGTTAAACTCCAAACCCTATGTTGTGGTACTCATTTGATTCAGTTCCATGAGACGGTTCCATGGAATGAGTACCCACAGCTTAGGGTTTTATGAATAATTAATGAAATATTGCATTTTTTAAAAAAAGTCATCACCCCTCTTATATCACAGTGGTTAATCATGTGACTAAGAATTTCAGAAAATCTTCAATAATTTTGTTAATATGGGAATAAATTTGAATTCGGTTTGAAGCAGAGAAGGTGGGAAAATGCCAGGAACTAGCTGGACATGGTCCATAAAAAAGTTTTTGAAGATCAACCAAAATTTTGATTTTTCAAAAATCTGCCAGTCTTCCTTCTTATTGGTGACATTTGTCCACCTTCTCTGCTTTAACTCGAATTAATATTGATGCCATATTAGACGCAATCCCAGTTAAATGGGACAATTGAATATTTTTTTTTCGAAATTTTTCATTTTACCGTACACTCATTCTGAGTGCTTTTTCTTCGTTGGTCACATCTCCTGTGTAGAATTCTCTAGTTTTGTCAAGTGGGCTTGCTTACTTTTGGATTAAATGGCTGATGAACGACCTTAGGTGTGTACGAGAAAGCATGAGTTTTAAGAAAGACCTTCTGTGAAAAACATGTCTAAGTTCACATTAATTTATAGCTTAAGATTAGCAAATATCACGCATTTTGACGGGTATGTGTATGTGAATGATGAATCAATTGACAAGAAGGGTGACAATGGCGAAGTAGTCCGATAAGAAATAAAATACCAAACCGTATAGCTTGTAAATTTTCTTTATTCTAAAACTTTGAATACTTTCAACTCTTCTAAAATGTATCAAACAAACTTTAACTTGTGTTCGAACTGTTAAACAAAAATAAGGGATTATTGCCTTTATCAATAAAAGAGAACAGAAGTTTACGGAATTATTACACATTAAAAATTGTACAAAAATGATTCTGTCTCGAACGTTACTATACTTTGTCCCGTACATAATACAATTTGTTTTTAAACACAGGACCCTCTTTATTTTCTCTTTGATTAAGATATCAAAAAATACATTAATACTCAATAGTCATATACTTTATAATACGTTTACGACAAAAAATAAGCAAAGAGCGAGTGTTATTTTACAAATTAAACCACTTGTTTAAATTTTAAAATTGTAAAAGTAAATATGTTGTGAGGTCTGGACGCTTGGACTATTAACTATCACACCTGAAGTCCATACCACTATTAACCTATCCGATATATCTTAAAAGAAACCATCAGTTCTGTTCATTTGTTATTGCAGTACTTCAATTTAGAATTGTCCCGTACGTAACTTAAAATATGTATCTCTAGTTGTTCTGGAATGTAATACTGTCATCCGTAATACTTTTGTTTTTACCTCGTCACTCCTTTCTATACATCGTTGGCTACTGTCTGAATTGTTGTTACTTTAGCTCGGATGATTTGTAGTTACATAGTTTTTTATTGTCTTTATTGGTTAACACTATCCCCTGTCAGACTTTTAGTAGCCGATCTTTCAATTATATGGTTTATTGACGATAGAAATTCTATTCATTTTCCTCATCTATCAAGTCAATTATTTCATTTGGAAATGCAAACATTCGGCCCGCCCTACTTGTGGCTACTGGAGCTTCTACTTTCCTGAGGATTTCATCTAAGTCGACCCAGTCATTATCTTCGTTTGTTGGCCACTTGAATCTACGCTTCACCTTTTCACATTCATGCATGAAATTCAAACGCACTGTTTTGTCTCTATCATTCATTTCAATGACTTTTGCAGGGTAACGCGTTTCGTCATACTGGACAATAACGTAATCTCCAACTGTTATATCTACGTTCTCCTTACATTCCTGTATGATATGGTCATGTTTTTGCTGACTATCTCTCTTTGTATCAGTATCTTCTGTAACACTCAACTTTGGCTTAGTTCCAATATAATGAGTTTCCCACCCACACTCGGGTTTTCCAAAGATCCCTGCGTCATTGAAACAGTTATCACACGCACAAGTGGTATTTCGTGAAACAATCTTACCACTTCTACCTTTTACACCAATTACAGCATGTATCATCATTGAACCTTTCACTGGCTTTATCTCGGAGTTTCGCTGATCAACAATTCTTTTATTGTGGGAATATTCCTCTTCGGTGATCATTTCGTAATGTATGCCCTTTTCGGTTTGTATAGCCCATGCGTAAAAGTCCGCTGCGTCCTGTATCAGGACTTTCCCTTGTTTAATGGCATTATCGGCGTTGCGTTTAGTAGTCCCTCCAACACCATCACATGGGCCTTTCCCATGTCCGCTTTCGAAGTAGTGCCATGATGCAAGTGGGCCGTATATCTCAGCAAAGCGGCTTATCGTATCAAAGATTGTCTTATTTCGATACTGCGAACTTGGAGAGTCTGTCCAGAAATGAACATATTCAAGATGTGGAACAAGTCCTTTTATAGTATTAATCAGTTTGTCGATGATACTTATCACCATGGCAGAGTTGTGGTGAAGGACCTCAGATATATATACGTAGCAGGAGTGTTTGAGCTCATGGTCGTCACGATAGTATATAACAGCTGGATGTAGAGTAACCATAGAGCTGTTCCAGTAAGCAGACTGTATCTCTTCCAGTGTGCTACACGTGTAATTTTCGCTAAAGTCCATTTGAACTAACACATGGCCCGATGGAAGCTTCTCCTTCATCGCTTTTATTCCTCCATATTGCTCTTTGACTCTCTCTATGTGTGCTTTAAAAGCATGGAATGTCTCAGTCATCATACGTACAAAATCTGTCTTGTTGAGGTTTACTTCAACGACCCTTTGTCTTTCTTTCCCATTTGTTAGCTTTACTCGTTTCCACTGTTGAAACTTGATCAATCCATCGTCGCTGATCTTCTGTAGTAATGTATCTAGTGACGTTTGATTATCTTTGTACATTTCAACAAATTTATCTGGGTTGGTGCAGTTCTGAACTCCGTAAGTTTTCAGAGCACGCAATAGGAAACTAAAGTTCTGATGTTTTGAACATAGACAAACGCTTCTGGACGCAAAGTTCACTAAGGAAATGTGTTTCGGTCTTGCTTTATGGAAAAATGTCCTTGATACCTTTATCGGTGATTCTGCCAGGTATTTGAGATGCAGATTATACATATAATCATTTAAAACTCTTTTCTGAACCTTTGCTTTCCCGCTTTTTATGGCATCTTGTTTGCCTGGTAGCATTCTGGAATTATCATCACGTTCTAGAAACTGGGATATGTCATCTACTGCTCGCCTTCTACGTTCAGTCATTCTCGACCTTTGGTATCTACTAATACTCTTGTCAGCGTACAGCCTTTTCCTGTTCAATCCAGTTGACCTTTGGAGGGTAGATTTCATCCTATACTTCTTGATAATTCTTCCGGATACTATCTTATGAACCATATCTATCCCATTAATCTTCTGTGCCGCTTTGGCTCTTTGTACTTCTAGGCTGAGACACTCTCCGAAAATTATCTTTTTTCTGATATTCGGAACATCTTTTGGTTGTATTCCAGACTCTTTCAGTAACTTATCTGTCTTACTCTTAGGTGTCAAATCTAACTGTGTGTTCTTCCTTTGTTCAAATCTCTGCAGGCGCTTCTGTGCATTTCTTAATTTTTTCTGAAGTTCTTCGTTCTTATCTTCTAATGTTTCAATTCGTCGATAAGATCTTGATAAGGCTCTTGACACCCGTTTCTTTCCCCCCGTACATGAACCAGATGTAGAATAGGTGAACGGCATCTTTACTGTCAATTGGCCAGTGTTACTGGTGCTAACCGTATCATCACTTGTTGATGGTGTTGGCTCAGGATTTTCTGGGGTTTCTATCATTCTGTCTTCCTCAATCTCTACTTCACTGATTCCCTTCTTCCTATTTCTATAGCGTGCCTGTCTGACTCTGCTCAACTTTCGAATGTGTTCTCTCTTTTCATGATCAATGCGTTCATTTTCCCTGAATTGTTTCACCCTTTCTCTCTCCATCTTTAACCAATTGTCACCGAGCTGTTGTTTCTTTCTCTCTCTGTATTCTTTCATTCTCTGTGCCTTTGACTTTGCCATACTGGAATGAAAAAAAAATGAGGTTACAATAGATAGGAATGTTAAGTTACGTTCGGGACGAAATTGAGTTACGTACAGGCCTTACATTCTATCATTTGCTGTTAGACTGTTAAGATACAGGCTTACAAATACATGGAATTTTGTTATAAAATGATTATCAAAGCATACAGACATGCCACATGTATTCATGTTGTATGACGACCGTGTGAAAAAAACCCGCCTAATCATAGTTTGCCTTTTGTCAAACTTAAATACAAGAATGGATGCTTTGTTCTTTTTCATGTATTTGGTATCCAATGTGATTCAAAAACATATATTAATGTTTAATATCTAATTTAATATGTCAGCTACAGTGCAGTGTCATCCATGTAACAACAACATTTCAAATAAACTAATTTTTCACAGATAATTACAAGCAAGCCTATTTCCTAACGTACGGGACAAATTCACGTTGCGTTCGGGACAAATATTTTTGCAACGATAGCGTGCACCGACTGCACGTCGCTATTGCCCAAGTCTTTCATTTAGAATTATCCGGATACCATTTAATGTAAAATATTAAATATGCAGAGTTTTGATGCATTAATGTCTAGTTTCACTCACCTTTTTACTTGACACTATTCTTGAAAATTGTTGGGTGGTCAATTTTTACAAAAAATGGCGCCTGTTCACCTTGTAAACAAATATGGAGGACAGTTATTAATCGAGGAACCCAAAGCACGTAATTGGAGAAAAGGAATTTTTCCGTTTGAGCAGTTTTTAACGTGCATTGTCTCGAACGTTATGGACTCGTACGTCACTTTTTAACGATCACTCGACCTTCTTTTGCCGGTAGTATCAATACCGTGACATTAATCATCAGGACCTTTTTAACATATGTAAAGATACTTCGAATGATGGTATTACATTAAGAATTAAGCAATTTATAGTAAAACATAATAGACTACACGTACTTTAGTAATTGACTCGAACGTAACGGAGTTAAAATTACGGTCAGTAGGTGGCGACTTTTATCATTTTTTTTTCAAAATTGAGAAAAGAACCCCAAAATATGACATACTTTTATTTTATATATATTTATAACGATGTAAAAAACGTTATAAAAACTTATGGAAAGTTAATTTATGTCAGTGCCTCATACCTTTATATAAAGTGTCCCGTACGTTTTTGGATTTTGGAGACACCCATATATTGCTGCTCTGCGAATTCTGGGTATCATATATTATATAAACACGTTTGCCGTTTTGAGGCACTGGGTAATCTTCGTGAAATATGGGTAATTCTGTTAAGATATTTTGTTGTTTAAAAATTCTACTGGGGTTTGAAACTCGAAATTTTCGCTGGAGACACCCGATTTTCACGACCCCTAGACTGTTTGACATATATTTTTCTTATGAAACCGATTTCTTTTCAGCGAAATTTGTAGCTAAAAAAATTGGTAATAGGTACTAGAAGTAAATTAACATGATGGGCGATGATATTGTGCAACGTTGTTGTAGTTTAGACCTTCTAAAGGTCGGAGACAGCAATTGTCCCCTTTAACTGGGATTGCATCATTAACAAAATTATTCAAGATTTTCTGAAATTGTTGTGTCACATGATTACTGATTATCTACGGCATTTATTGCAGATGTACAAGAGCCACCAGAACAGAGTGTTATAGTGAGTCCATTCCGCCCTGTGCGATACGGACAGAAGAACAGTCGGCTGGTCGTCGACTGTCGTGTCACATCACAGAGTCATAAACTAGAGTATGAGTGGTTTAAAGACGGAGTGAAGCTCTTCTCAAAAAAGCGGGTATACATTGCAACAAACGGGTCACTTATTTTTAGCAAGTTGGTCAGTAAAAAGCATAAAAGTGATACGGGACATTACGATTGCTACGTTACGAACAAGTTTGGTACAGTAGTTGGGGCACAAGTTGACATCATCGTTGAAAGTAAGTTACCTTCATTCTTTCTTCTTGATTTGTATGCCTTGAAATATAAGGGAATTTTGCCCATGTATGGAGAGATAGGGGGCATATTGTTTTACTCATGTCTGTCTGTCTGTCCGGGCCAACGTCCGGGGGTTTATGTGGTTCAATCCGTCCATAATTTATATGAAATAAGAACAATTCCACTTAAGGTAAAAATGGCCTAATTAGCACCAAACAGCGCGCGGTGAAATTTGAAAAGTGCTAGTAATTCCTTAAGTGTGTTACATTTCTATTCCAAATATAAACATAAGCATTTTGTACGGTTTAGAATTTTGAATTAATGCATATTTATGGAAATATTAGACAAAAATGTTCCAAATTACCTCCCTTTTATATGAATATAGAGTGAAATAATATTTGTAAATTACTTTCTCCTTGAAGCATTATCTTGAAATCCGGCACGGTGAATCAACTTATGTGAAGTGTATTTACAAGTGTGTGTAATTTAATGCATTTCGTATGGCTAGAAAGTGGTGTTTTTAATTAGGCACTTCATACCTTAAACCATGCCATTTTATGTGGCACTTTTCTTCAAAAAGATCAAAGAAAAAAACACTTAATCCTGAAATGTTTGCGCGTCCGTCCATCTGTCTGTCCGTCGGTCTGTCTGTCCGAAAACTTAATATTTGCCTTTTCTCTAAAAGTATTTAACATGCAAAGCTCAAATTTGGTATGCAACTTCCTTTCAATGATATCTATCTGTTCCATTCAATTTGACCTTCCTCAATGTCATCTGTTAACCTTTATCAACCCTTTACAAGAAAACATAACATTTTAGAAAAATGGCCATTTGGGGGGCATAGGTGTTTCACAAACACAATCTTGTTTTCATTGATTATGATATACATGTATATTAGGTACATAAAGTTCTTGCCTAAATACTGAGGCAAAAGGAGAAAATGCTGGAGCAATTGATAGATGGACTGAAGTATTGGATATTGGTGATTCAGTGTCTTCAGGGCTGTGTTCAGTAGACAAACTGTTAGCTAATGTTACCAACATTCGCAACTTCTTTTACCCAAATCTGACAGAATTGATGGAGTATTCCGAATGAAACGGCTAACTGTTAGCTAACGTTTTGTCTTAGTGAATGCAGGGCTGCTATGCTGTTCTATTCCTTCATGATAAGGAATTTTGCCCCAGTATATTACAGGTCTGATCCATTTTGTTCATGCACAACTTTAATATCATCTTAACCCATTACCACATGTTGATGCTTTTCGACACCACACAAGGTGATGGCTTTGGAAAACATTGTAAAAATAAAGAAATTGCTTGTGAGTTGCAATTTTACATTGTCCACAATGTTTTCTGCCTAGAAAATTTAATACACTATTAATTATCATTTGCAACATCTTTCAATTTGAACCAGATGAAAATGTGCTGTCTAGTAATTGCCTAATTAACAATAAGAGAGCTGTAATTTAATGACTGATGAGACTGCATGTATGTGTAGGCTGATCAGAATCCATATTAGTCTCTATTGCTATATAATGAAAAGCAACAGATAAGAGCAGGTAAAGATTATTAGATACATGTATTCTATTATTGTTTTCATTTTAAATCAAAATGCTATGTAGGGGGGTCCTCATTTGAATTGTCTTGAGACAATTCAAATGAGTACCCACAACATAGTATTTGTTCCATGGAGATTTAACAAGATATTGCATTTCTAAATGCAAATACCGCCTCTTACTTATAGCTGTATATAATGGCCTTGTTTCAGGTTCTTTCTCATTTCTATTTTACAGAACAGACAGCTGTTATAGAACCAAAGAGTTTGGAGGTGGAGGAAGGGGGCGTGGCCCGTTTTGTGTGTTCAGTTACCCATTCCTCAGGTCCACTTCTGTATTTATGGGCGTTCAAGGACGTCGAAATCAAAACACATGCTCATAATGCTCGGTAAGTGGCTCATTTGTGTATAATTTTCTACCCCACACACTAAATTAACCCTGTCCCAAACGACGAAATTTTAGGGCAGTCCAATTTGAAAGTTGCTGCAGACGACAAAATGGCCATTAAATGATAAAGGATTTGTGTACAATATAGCTAGGAAAATATTGAGGCAAAAGGAGAAACTGCTGATTATCAGCAGTTTCTTCTTTTGTCTCAATGTTTTCCCAAGCATTTTCTAATAGGGACATCAAAACAAGGTCTTGTTTGGGAAAGGGTTAAGGAGGTATACTGGTTTCACCATATCTGTCTATCTGTTTGTCCCTCCCTCCATCCATCTTTCCATCAGTAGACTTTATCGTTTCCATGTTCTAACTCAGGAACTATTTGACTTAACCCTTTCCAGAATGACGAATTTTTGGGTGTTCCAATTCAAAAGATGTTGAAGAGAGAAAATGGATGTTGATAATTTATGTATGATATAGCAGAGAAAACATTGAGACAAAAGGAGAAACTGCTGGTTATCAGCAGTTTCTTCTTTTTCCTCAATGTTTTCCCAAGCCTATTCAATTAGGGATGTCAAAACCAGGTCTTGTTTGGGAAAGGGTTAAGGAGGTATACTGGTTTCACCGTGTCTGTCTACAGTGGCGGATCCAGGATTTCTGAAAGGGGGGTTCGAATTTACAATTAGGGGGGTTCGTTTTCCTATCGTTATACAATTTTGACTGGATTTCTGGATGAAAATGAATGAATTAGGCTTCAGAGGGGGGTTCAAACGAACCCCCCAAACCCCCTGTGGATCCGCCACTGGTCTATCTGTGTGTCCCTCCCTCCATCCATCTCTCCATGCTCTAATTCAGGAACTGTCTGACTAAACATGATGAAACTTTACACAGTTGTTGCCCTTGACCTTAGGAGGTTCTCTTTTGTTTTGGGGTCCCATGGGTCAAAGGTCAAGGTAACTATTGGACTATTTTAAAAATCTGTTTCCATTCTCAATTGAAGAACCTTTCGACCTATAGTGTTTTTTCTGCGACCAGTAGATAGTTGGGGATATTTGTCCACTTTGCGACAGTTCTAGTTCTGTCACTGTATCCATTATAAGTTCTCTAATTTGTACCAATCAAGGTATATGATTGTACTGCATAGTTAGTGGCTTGGCTCAATATGGTTGTTACTGTTACCTTTTCTCAAACAAGACCTGGTTTTGCCACCCCTTATAGAAAGGCCTTGGGAAAACATTGAGACAAAAGAAACTGCTGATAACCAGCAGTTTCTCCTTTTGCCTCAATATTTTCTAAGTTATTTTTAACACAAATCCTCTCTCTGTCAACATTTCTTTTGTCATCAGCAGTATCATTTGAACTGTAACAACCCTGAATTTTGTTGTTTGGGAAAGGGTTAAAACATGTTGTTATGTCATGTGATTCCCTGTCATTGTTTTGGTCCAACAAAACAGGCGAAAAGCTCTTAACTCTACATCTACAGATGCACTGCTTTAAAGGAACTTGTGCAAACATATTATGCAGACAATGTGCTATGGCCAAAGTGGATGTTATTCAAGATAAGATTTGTGCACAATGTGTCAGAGAAAATATTGAGGCAAAAGAGAATTGCATTTATCAGCATTTTCCTCTTTTGCCTCAACCTTTTCTGAAGCTTTTTCTTTAAGTGATGACAAGACCATCAGTATTGAGTGTTCACATGGCTGCTTTTAAAAAATCTTACAGCATGTTTTATCCCCTCCCTCAAGGGGCATTGGAGGCTGCTTGCAAAAACTGGGGGTCCCCCTCCTCCTGTTTTGTTTTTCTTTTTTTTTTTTGGGGGGGGGGGGGGGAACCCAGATCAGATTTTCTTTAGAGGTGGTTTAATAATGAATCTAAAGACTTGTGTGTTACCCAATTTCTATGGAGGTATCCTGTTATATTTTATTGGCATTTAAAGACCCCCCAATAAAAATACCGGCTCATAATGTTAGGTCATATCAAGTCACCCATTTTATGCATTCCATTACCCCATTTATTAGCCTATTGGCATGTTAAAGAACTAACCCTTTTCCAAAACGTTGAAAATTAGACCCTTCCAAATTCAAAGGTATAGCAGGCGACGAAATAAATGCTGTCAGAAAAGAAAAATGCACTATTTATAAAAAAAAGTCTAGAAGTCCTTGAGAGAAAATGAGGTTTTCATCATTTTATGCTTATTTGCCGAGGGTTTGTAAACTTGTAGCTGCTAGAACAAGGGTTCCCCCCACAAAGCTTTTGATGAATAAGAAAAGTAAATGTGACCAATCACGCTAAAAGGACCTAATAGAAAGTTTGAAAAGTATCGATCCAAGTCAGTCTTTGCTGAATGTGCAGACTGACTAGGATAAAAATCTTTCACTATTGCAAGCTTCTGAATCTAGAATGTTTTGGTTAGCCCACTATAATGTTCATTTTCCAAATATGACATTTATTCTGAAATTTGTTTTTTACTTCTTACAACTCCAGAGGGCCTTCGAGTGTGTAGGGTCACAAATGTGAAATTTGATTGATTGACTATAAATAGGGCTTGAAATTGTGATATAACCCAACATGCTACAGTTTTATAGAAAGGGCAAAATTTAAAGTGCAGAAAGCATTAGTTTGGGTTGATATTTTGGCAGCAATCATGGTCCAATAATGTTGCTAGTGGGTCAGACTCTCATTTATGAGATCTCTTGTTCAACTTGTAGTCATGGCTTTTAACCCATTCCCACATATTGAAGCTTCTTGACACCCTACAAGATAAAGGCTCCAGAAAGCATTGTGGTCATTACTAATATTCTCTTTGACTGATTTCCCTGACCCAAGGGTGTATAATCATATACCTATAACTAAAGCCTCTTTTTAAACAGGTCGTACGTGCTCCTGTGTGCGGTCTGTGTCTAAAACATACGTTTAGTCCTGCGATGCACGCACATGCAACATATGATTTTGGTGGACGCAACCTTGACACAGACTGCACGCAGCAAAAATTGACCGGACAATTCTTTGCTACGACCATTCTGCGCCTTTTAGAACGCAAGGAGCACGCAAGACAGAAGTATGGAGCTCGTACGACAGGCGTACGTGTGACGCAGGGAACGATATACTGAAATTCCAGAAAATTTACAAAGAATGCATACTTTTCTGGAAAGAGATTCATACTTTTGACCTGCTTTGAACATACATATTTTAAGGGGCTCTGACAACCCGTCGTGCGTCTTCATAAATCGTGAGATTTTGCAGAGTTTTTAAATGTAAGATTTAAAAAGACGCACGACGAGTTGTAAGAAAGGCTTAAGGCTGGGAAAGAATGTTGTGGTAATACAAGTAATCAAACTAATTGATCAGCTTTTAACACCCCTTTCAACTCTTATGGTCATTTAAAACATGGCTGGAGCACCTAACCATGGACTCTTGTTGTTTCTCATACTGGTACTACCACAACATCCCTACCAAACCTCCAGCTGCTTGCCCACACAGATTAATGATTATCAAACCGTAGATGAGACCCAATTTTGTCATTTAGTATGTTTGTTGCAGCTCACTAGGGATCAAACCCGGGACCTCATGAATGATAGTAAACCCCTATCCCGAACAGCAACATTTTATGGTGGTCCTATTTAAAAGGTGATGCAAATGACAAAATGGAAGTTATTAAAGATAGAATTCATGTAAAATATGGCATAGAAAATATTGAGACAAAAGGAGAAAGTGCTGGTTAACAGCAGATTCTTCTTTTGTCTCAAAGTTTTCTCAGGCCTTTTCTACTAGGGACATCAAAACCAGGTCTTGTTTGGGAAAGGGTAAATAATCAATTTACATTAATTATGCTATTTTTTCACAGAATTAAAATTTTAAAAGATTTTTTTTTTTTTTTGAATTTATATTTAGTTATTGAGAATGAGTATAAAAATATAAAGCGTAAATTTTGTCATCTGCAAACAATTTTATGGGTTTTAACTTTGCACTTTGATTATATTTTTGCAATCTAGATCATATGTCATCAAGGTTAAAAGTTTGCAGAAAATAGAACTCGGTTAAACCCTTGAATTTACACATCCCCAAATCCCGGGTCCGGAGCATTTAACCCTTTTACAAACAAGACAGGGTTGTGACATCTCGTAAGGAGAGAGGGTCAGAAAACATTGAAGGAAAAGAAGAAAATGCTGATTATCAGCATTTTCTCCTTTTCCTTCTATGTTTTTTTGTGCTGTATTGTAATGTTCACAATTTCCTTACAATACATCAATTTTGTTGTCAGCAGGAGCTTTCAAATGAACACAGAATATAATTTTGTTGTTTGCAAAAATGTTAACCCATTACCAGACGACAAAAATTTAGGATGGTCCAATTTAAAAGTTGCTGCAGACAACAAAATGGGCTTTGAAAAAGAAAGGCTTTTTGTACAAAATAGCTAAGAAAATATTGAGACAAAAGGAGAAACTGCTGGTTATCAGCAGTTTCTTCTTTTGTTTCAATGTTTTCTCAAGCCTTTCCTATTAGGGATGTCAAAACCAGGTCTTGTTCGCGAATGTGTTGATGTTAAAGAGCACTATCTTGCCTGTGTACATTAACCCTTTCCCAAACAAGACCGAGTCCCTTAGAAAAGGCTGGGAAAAACACTGAGGTAAAAGAAGAAAACATTGATAATCAGCATTTCTCCCTTTGCCTTAATATTTTCTGGGGCTTCATTTTACACAAATCCTATCTTTATCAACATGAATTTTGTTGTTGACAATTCAAAGAAAAATAGTTGTTTGGGAAAGGGTTAATATGCAGAGAGGTGAGAAGTGTAAAAAGTGTTGCAGCGGCAGCGGCAGTGGCGCAGCGAGGGCATGCTATGTAGGTAGGCACAGCGATAAAAAACAAGATATATTTAGAACATTAGGTCACACCTTTCTCCAGGTCTCGTAATACCTGGATATTGTTAACTCTTAACCTCAAACTGCAAACATAATTGTGGACTGTTTCAAACTGCACGGTGTATAATCATGTGACTTAGAATTTCCAATATTATAAATCTTCAATATCTTTTTTAAAACTTGGCCAATTTGAATTCGGTTTGAAGCAGAGCTGGTGGGAAAATGCCAGGAATAAGCTGGATGTGTTGGATTTTTGAAAAATCAACTGATAAAAAAGTTATTGAAGATAAACCAAAATTTTGGTTTATCTTTAATAACTTTTTTATCAGTTGATTTTTCAAAAATCAACCACATCCATCTAATGCGTGACGCCTGTTCACTTTCTCTACTTCGGACCGAATTCAAATCGGTCCAGTATCTACAAAATTATTGAATATTTTCTGAAAATATTGTATCACATGATTATCCACCATGAACTGGTCGCTGTTGCTTACTGCGAAAATAAAATCAATGTAAATAAAATTCTAACCTATTACCAGATGGCAAAATTTTGTACTGTTCCAATGGTGCTGCAGACGACAATTACAAGTTGTTTAGATTTTAAAAATCTTTTTATTTCGGGTAAGAAAACGTTGTAGAAAATTGTAGAAAATGAAGAATTTTTCCCAAGCATTTTAAAGAGCGTCAAAAAGCGTCACTGTGTAGGAATGAGCTAATATACATTACAGTAAAGGAAAAATAGTTACGGGAAAAGGAGAAAATGCTTGCCATCAAGGGTCAAACATGTATGACATTTTTTTCTAAGACTTTTCCAACATAAGAGGCTTCAAAAATAAATAAATAGATAGATATATAAGAAAGGAGCAAATGCTTTCACATATTTTTCTGAACAAGTTTTTAATGAGATGAAAGTATTTTTCTGCAGTATGCACAGAATGCATTGTTATCTCTTGCAGTTAATCAAAGGTTAACCCTTTCCCAAACAAGACCAGGCCCCGGTTTTTCGAAAAAATTTATGTACGTTCTCATGCTCAAATCTGAGCACTGTGCTCAAATCGCATGAAATCCACATGAACTTCAATTGAATACCCTCCAACGTAGGAGAGTGTTCCATTGAAGTTGAGCATGTTCTCATGAGAATGTAATTAAGTTTTTTCGAGAAACCATGCAGGGCCTAGTCTTGTTTGGGGAAGGGTTAATCCAAAAATGATATCGACTAAGCTGTTGCATGTGGTATTTTTGTAGTTTGGCTTTTTCCAAGAAAAACCCACACAATTTGTTATATTTCTGTCTCACTAAATATGTTTTTTTAAGAAGCTCAAAAGTATTAATCTAACACTTTCCAAAAAACAAGACCTGCTTTGTTGTCTCTTATCAAAACAGCTGAAGGAAACATTGAGAGAAAAAAAGAAAATGCCATTGATGAAATACCTTAAAAACAATTTTGTGCAATGCACCCATTAGAAATATTGTAAAAGTATTTTAATACCTACTACATTGGGTTAAAATGAGTATGAAATTAACAGATTCAGGGCATAGTATTTTCTCTTTTTAACCCTCATCCTACCAACATATTTTACATACACATCCTACCAACTGGGGTCCATTTGGACCCCACACATAATTTTTAATTTCATGACAAAAATAAGTTTCACAAAAGACATATTCTTTGTTTAAATGTTATATTGGTTACTAACAAATGATAATAGCACAAAAACATACTTAAATGAAAAAATAGAAGGCCCTAAAGGGCTTGAATCGCTCCACAGGCATGTATTCATTTTACTACATTATGCAATTTTTGCATAAAATTCAAGGACACATAACTCATGATCTAAGATTTCGATCAAGCTAAAAATTGCACTCAAGCAAGATATTTTAGTCACCAACATTCTGTTCACGTTTTCTTTTGATAAGTCAAAATTTGATGATGTGAGAGTAAGAATAATAAAAAAAAAATAGTCAAAACCGCAATATTGGACAATCAAGGGCAGATAACCCGGGTATTTTTTGTTAAATCAAAGTTCCTTGGAGGAATCTTAGAGAGGGTCGCCCAAGGATTATTTCTGTGAAGTTTGGTTGAAATGCATCCAGTGGTTTTTTAGATGAAGAATTTTTTCTAAAAAATGTTAAATAAGTTTAAATAGTTGTAATAAAGAGTAATTATAGTGGGGTCCAAACGGACCCCAGCAAAAAAATCAATATTTCAAAGTCAAATTATGCGAAATTCTGAAAATGTTGCGTGACATGAAGAAGGTTGTGGTAGACCAACAAACTCCTAAAATTTGGAGACCAGAGTGCATGCAGTAAAAATATGACACGCAAAAAATGACGCGTGGGGTCAGATTGACCCCAGTTGGTAGGATGAGGGTTAATGTCACAAGCTCGATTTCACTGCAGTGAAAATTGAAATCATCAACATTTAATGATTTTAGAAAAGGTCCCCAGCTGTGAAGGGATTAAATGAATGTTTTTAAAAAGGAAATTTAAATTAGATTTTTATGCTTTCAGGTGATATAGCATCATAAAAAGCATGTAAAAGTTTACACTTAATTGCACTCGCATATTACTTTATTCTTTTCCCTTATTAGACCTGATTTTGACATCTTTAGTAGAAAAGTCTTGGGAAAACATTGAACCAAAAGAAAAGAAATGCTGATAATAAGAATTTTCTCCTTTTGCCTTAATGTTTTCCTGAATTTATTTGCACACATATCATATCTATATCATCATCATTTTTATTGCCTGCAGAAGCTTTGAAATCTGGCCACCTTATAATTCTGTCATCTGGGAAAGAGTTAATGTGTGTTGTAAAATATTGAAGCATACTTATCGCTTACAGCCCTTAGTGCCCTATGAACAACCCTTCTTCAATCATTTCCTACACAAGGTCTTGTTTTGCTGACCCCAATATATAGATAAAGCGTGCAAAAATATTAAGAAAAAAGAATAAAATGCTGGTAAGAAGCATTTTCACCTGTTACCTCTATTTTTTCTGTTTTATTTTGTGAACAAATCCATCTTTTATAATCAACATCTATTTTGTCATCTGTAACAACATTCAAAATAATAGCGATGAATTTTTTGCTAAAGATGTAGACTTGGTTTTCATTTATGTATTGATAAACTGTCAAATCAAGCTACAGTTACTGGATTTTTTAACAACGCCTACGAAATACTTATTGTTTGTCCGAAATTATGTCACAGTTAACTGGATAAAATTCAATTTCTATTTGATCACTGATTTTTTGCCACTTGGGGAAGGATAACTTGACATTCAAGTAGAAAGAATTTATGAAGCCGCAGGTAAAAATCCCAGTCCTTGCAATATTAGCTGTCGAATGTTGGTATCCCTATAAAGAACATTTATATATATATTATAAAAGAATTATTGAATTCATTTGAGCCGAGCCCCAATAGCTCAGTCGGTAACGTCAGAGTCTCTCAATCCAGCAGTCACAAGTTTGAACCCCAGGTCGGCCAGTATCCATTCTGATATTTGACAAAAGTCATTAGTCTCACCAATGGGTGTGAATCATCTATGAGAGAGAGCAGCTGGAGGCTCGGTTTGGATATTGTGGTGGTACTTGTAAGAAAAATACCAGGAACCTACGGTTAGGTGCTCCAGCCGTGCGATATGACCATAGCAGTTAAAAACAGCAAAAAACCCCAATGAATCGAATCAAATCAATTCATTTGAACTCAACATATCCAACATATCCAATCCCAGCCATCTGGATTCAGAAAAGTATATTAGAGTGAGAAGCAGTGACCTAAGTCTGTGCAGATTGGGCATACTGACTAGGATTGATACTTTTCTCACTTCCAAGAAGGTCCCTTTTAGCGTGACGGGTCACATATCGTCTTTGTAAATGCAAAACCTCGCATCTCGTTCTTGGAAAATTTTAAAGGGGAGGGAAAAAAGTGTAATAACTTTTCCCAAACTGAAATGTTTTACTCGAAATTTGGACATATTGTTCACAAATGATTTGTCATTTTAAATACTGATCAGTAAAGATATCCCAAAACCTGCGAAAATGGTCTTTAACTGGGCGCACAAGTTTGTACTTTGAAAATCGCAAGAATCGACATATGAGGTTTTGCATTTACACCGACAATATATCAATGTTATGACATTGTCTTTTATTGCCAAAATAATTTTTGTTTTTCTTCATTTAACATGTAATCAAGCGTGAGCCACATTAGTTCCTATTTGAATAAATTGAATGACAATGAATTTTGTGCTAAAAATAGACTGGGTTTACGGTTTACGGTTATGTATTGATAAACCGTCGGTGTTGTTATTAAATCTCGTAACTACGGTTTGAATCAAGCCGAAGTTACGGGATTTTATAACACCACCCATGTATACTATTGATTGTCTGAAATTACGTCACTGCTTACTTGATAAAATCGTTCCCTATTATGGCAGCTGGGCTTTTCCCTTCATTTATTGGTTAATCATGCTTGAACCCCATTAGTCCTTATATGAACAAATAGAATTATGGAAATTCTATTTTCTGAGTAGCCTAGATAGCATGATAGCTGATTTGTAATATTATTAATATAAAGATGATCTTTTTAGGGTTCTTGGTACAAATTGGTTCAAAAGTTGCCACAATCTAGTCTGGCAGTAGCCATGGCACAATTGGTAATGCAATATACTATCACTCATGAGGTCCCAGGCTTAATCCTTTCCCAAACGACAATTTTTTAGAGTGATCCAGTTCAAAAACTGCCACAAATGAAAAAGTGGATATAATTCAAGATATGATTTGTGTGAAATATGGCACAGAAAATATTGAGGCAAAAGGAGAAACTGCTGGTTATCTTGCCTCAATGTTTTCCCAAGCCTTTTCTATTAGGGACGTCAAAACCAGGTTTTGTTTGGTAATGGGTTAATCCATGGCCAATGTTTTCCAAAACTGTTATCTTGTGGAGCATCAAAAAGTGTCATTGTGTGGCAATGGGTTAATCTTTTTGTTTGAAATTTGCTCATTGCTTAAAAACCATCTAAAGGAAAAAAAAATAAGAATTGATGATATCCCCGAAGCACCACTATAAGTTTTGTTTTCCTTCATTTTTTCTGTAATCAAGCTTGAACCCTATTAGTCCTGATCTCTTTCCCAAACAATACCTAACTTTGATATCAATAGGCTAACAGGGAGACCAATGAAAAACATTTGAGAAAATGATAAAAATTCTTCATTTATTCCTTTTCACTCAATATCTTGTGTCCCATAAAATCATACACTGGTATCATTACATATTTTCACCTAAAGTTTTTAAATGTTCTGGACCAATTGTCAATTTTGTTTTGGAAAAAGTTTTCCTTTATTCCAAAACATGATCTGGCTTTGACATCCTTACAAAAAATAGTGTTGAAAAATATTGAGAGAAAAGGAGAAATCTGCTGATAGCCAGCCATATCTTCTTTTCCCAAAACATTTCTTGTTCTACAATATGCACAATTTGTTTCATCAATGTCCATTTTATTGTTGTCTGGAATAGCTTTTTAACCCTTTCCCAAACAAGACATCAGGTTTTGACGTCCCTAATAGAAAAGCCTTAGGAAAACATTGAAACAGAAGAAGAAACTGCTGATAACCAGCAGTTTCTCCTTTTGTCTCAATATTTTCTATGCTATATTTTACACATATTCTATCACATATATAATAACTTCCATTTTGTCATTTGTGGCCACCCTAAAATTTTGCCATTTGGGAAAGGGCTAATTTGAATATCCCAATTTTTTCCCCATTCGCAAAAGTGTTATATGAATAATTGAATTATTGAGCTGAGATTCGCTGATTAGTTCCGCTCATTTTTGCAGATAACTAGTAAAATTGAAAAAATCAAAATGAGAAGTTGATACGGGATACGGTTATTACTTTTTAAACTAATTACTAATTTTTTGCCCCAGATTGAATTTCAAGTAATCATATTAGAGAAAATTATTTTTTTTGTATTTTGATCGAAGATATGGTTGTTTTTTGTACACACTGATATAGTTATAACGGTATCACTTTAACTCCAAACAAAAAATTGTTACTTTTCAACAAAAACCTGGTAACTGCAGCTTGAAAGAAGCTGCAGTTACGAGGTTTTCTTTTAAAAGTAGCAAAATGCAGCTTTGATGAAATCTTAATGATCAAGCTTTACTTGTAAATCAAACATGAGGGTGTTCAATGATTTTCCAAACAAGTTTTTGTTTTGATGCCCCTAGTAATCAAAGAGAAAGTTGCAAGAAGTATAGAGAGGAGAGAAGAAAGAGTTTCACCATAATTTTCTTGCTATAACATACTATAATTTGAATATAAACTCCCACTCGACTGCAGACAATTATAACCCTTGCCAAATGACAAAATCTGGTCCACTTTGAAAGCTCAGACGGACAAGATAACAGACATTGAAAAAGATAGCATTTATCTATTCTATAGCACAGAAAATATTTAGGGAAAAGGAGACCATGTTGTTTATCGGCATTTTGTCCTCAATGTATTGTTCAATCTTTTCTACAAGGGACATTACAACAATAATAATAATCTTTTGCCTCATTTGGAAAAGGAATGAGATGAGGCTATATCATAGAATTTGATACTTTTGTGACAATTTATTGAAATTAATGGCTTATCATGTGAACCCAATCTCTGTTTACCAAAGCCATGCGAATATGGAATGAAAACTTTATGTATACAGTTATTGTTGTATTTGTTTTCCATTTCAATATAGTTGCATTATCTACTGTAATTCTATTCAATTTTAAACTCAACTGTTCGAGGATAATAGAAGAGCTGTTCTGGTTAATAAAAGAAAATACAGGGGGGAATCATGTTACAGATAATAGTCAAAAATTTTGTGAATACTTGACCAATTAGAATTTGGTTTGAAGTAGAGAAGGTTCGAAAATGCCAGGAATAAGCTGGATGAATTATAGTAGATCTTTTAAAAGTCAGCTGATAGAAAAGTTATTGATAAACAAACATAATTGTTTTCATTTTTAAGTCCAAATCTGTTATAGAAGCTTTCATAATGTTCCATGCAAGTGCTTATATCATTCTGTAAGTGTCCATATTTGCAAGTGTCCATAATATTATCTGCAAGTGTCCATATCTGTAAGTGTCCATACTGCAAGTGTCCATATCTGCAAGTGTCATTATCTGTAAGTGTCCTTATCTGCAAGTGTCCATATCTGCAAGTGTCAATATCTGCAAGTGTCCATATCTGCAAGTGTCAAAGATACAAAGATACAAAGATACAAAAGTTTATTGCTTAAAGGCCACAGGCCCAATACAATTTTTACAATTTGTCATATAAACATTCTATACCAGTGGTGATTTATATTTTTCAATTGTTCATGTTTAACCCTTTCCTAATTACTTAAAGCTGTTACAAACATCAGTAAGGCTTCTTTCAAAGAATTGGAATTAATGAAGAAAAAGGAAAACGCTGTTTAACATCATTTTCCTTCTTCAATGATTTCATAGAATTTGATTATTTAGTGCATCAATATTCACTCTTGTCTTGATTTGGGTTAATCTTATACAAATATAAAGAATATATCAAACAAATAATTGACAATGGATTCGTGCACGAAAGTTGCAAACTGGTATGCGCTACACTGCTTTAAGCGTGCGCATGCCAGTCTACATCTCTCGATATTATAAATAACTTTGGTAATTTGACAACAATGACACATTTCTAATATTTTTTGACCATCATGCTGCTTTTGCTAAACCTACCAAAACGAAAAATAAGGTATCAGCTTAACAGCACCATATCATATATTTACACAATCACCCACAACTATTAACCCTTACCTTATCAACACATGTATATTCGTAGTCAGACTATGAACGGACAGTCTCTCCACGAAGATACACTGAGTTTTTATTAACCATTGTTATAATATCTAGTCAGAATTGTGCAATATATTGGCGACCAAACCCCGGAATGTCGCAATTGCATCTTTAATAAGCTGTAGTTACAACATTTCGAACGCCCCAACGACATTCTCATAATTTTGCAAATCGATTCGTTAAAAGGGTTATTGATAGGGTTTGCATGAATACATCTCTATTTCCCATTATGTCCGTTTGCTCAGTATTTGCCTAGTGTATAAAAGATGCAACTTTTTAGCTCACCTGAGCACAAAGTGCTCAAGGTGAGCTATTGTGGTCGCTTTTTGTCCGTCGTCCGTCCGTCTGTCCGTCCATCTGTCCGTCCGTCCGTCCGTCCGTTCACAATTTCTTTCAACATCTTCTCCTCCTAAACCATTGGGCCAATTTTTACCAAACTTGGCAGGAATGTTCCTTGAGTGACCCTTCTCAAAACTTGTTCGTGGATTTTTGATTCGTTAAAAAATGTGGCTGTGGCAGGGAGAAAGGGGCTTATTAGACTTCAAGAAATCATAAGAAAATTCTTTAAAAATCAACCATTGGGCCAATTTGAACCAGACCTTGCATGAATGTGCCTTGAGTCATTCTTTTCAAAATTTGTTCACAATTTTTTTCATTTACGAAAAAATGTGGCTGTGGCAGGGAGAAAGGGGCTTATTAGACTTAGAGAAATCATAAGAAAATTCTTTAAAAATCAACCATTGGGCCAATTTGAACCAGACCTTGCAGGAATGTGCCTTGAGTCATTCTTTTTAAAATTTGTTCAAATTTTTTTTCATTTGTCAAAAATTGTGGCCATGGCAGGGAAAAAGGGGCTTATCAGACTTGGAGAAATCATAAGAATATTCTTTAAAAATCAACCATTGGGCCAATTTGAACAATACTTGGCAGGAATGTGCCTTAAGTCATTCTTTTCAAAATTTGTTCACAATTTTTTACATTTGAAAAAAAAATGTGGCCATGGCAGGGAAAAAGGGGCTTATTAGACTTAGAGAAATCATAAGAAAATTCTTTAAAAATCAACCATTGGGCCAATTTGAAGCAGACCTTGCAGGAATGTGCCTTAAGTCATTCTTTTTAAAATTTGTTCACATTTTTTTTCATTTGTCAAAAATTGTGGCCGTGGCAGGGGAAAAGGGGCTTATCAGACTTGGAGAAATCATAAGAATATTCTTTAAAAATCAACCATTGGGCCAATTTGAACAATACTTGGCAGGAATGTGCCTCAAGTCATTCTTTTCAAAATTTGTTCACATTTTTTTTCATTTGTAAAAAATTTTGGCCTTGGCAGGGAGAAAGGGGCTTATCAGACTTGGAGAAATCATAAGAAAATTCTTTAAAAATCAACCAATGGGCCAATTTGAAGCAGACTGTGCAGGAATGTTCTTTGAGTCTCTCTTTTCAAAATTTGTTCACATTTTTTTTTCATTTGTAAAAAATTGTGACTGTGGCAGGGAGAAAGGGGCTTATTAGACTTAGAGAAACCATAAGAAAATTATTTAAAAATCAACCATTGGGCCAAATTGAAGCAGACTTTGTAGGAATGTTCTTTGAGTCTTTCTTTTCAAGATTTATTCACAATTATTTACATTTGTCAAAAAATGCTGGCATGGCAAGGAGGAAGGGGCTTATCGAACTTAAAGAAATCATAAGAAAATTCTTTAAAAATCAACCATTGTGCCCAATTGAACCAGACTTTACTGGAATGTTCCTTGAGTTACTCTTTTCAAAATGTGTTCATAAATTTTTCCATTGGTCTAAAAATGTGGGCATGGCAGGGAGGAAGGGCTTATCAGACTTAGAGAAATCATAAGAAAATTCTTTAAAAATAAACCATTGGGCCAATTTTCTATTTCCCTTATCTGTTGCTCTCAGGCTGGCCCCATGTTTATCTTATGTAAACAAATAAGGGATTAGCCTTAGCTTATCAGATGGTAATCTTTCACTATATTCTATCAACCACAGACAAAATCTTGTTAATTGAGCCTATCATAAATGATCAATGTCTAACAGATCAGTATGCTTTGAAAATTAGCCCTATGTTGTATATTGCGAAATCATGAAATAATTGTTGAAAATAAACTAACTCAACAATTCTGCTAATTCATACCCAATCTTACAGGATCGATTGGAACAAAATAATTACTCAATTGTTTCCAAACAGAAAGTCCTTCTAAGTTTCATGCCTTTGAATTTGACAAAATTGCCATTATCACTCTTGTCATCTTGATTCAGGTGAGCAATTTAGGACCATCATGGTCCTCTTGTTTATAGCCTACTCATTTGTTGATAGACAGTCTTTGTTTTCAATTCCTCTATGGTCCATGTTATGATTCTAATCTTTGACTCCTATACGTGCTTCTCATTGTCCAGTTATTGCTATGCTGACGTGTGTATTTGTAACATCCATCCTATCTGGTTCATTTACCTCTCGATCTTCTTCCATTGTCACTGTGTTGCGTGTCTTAGTCATGTAATCTGCAGGTTCTTGCATTTCACGGTCTTGGGTAACAATGCCCCTTATCCCCCTTTTATAATATGTCCTGTGTTCTAGAGATTGTTTCTTCTAACATGTAACTCCCCTTTACTGTAATAACCTATTTCACCCCTTTCCTTAACTCTTTTCAGCTCTTCTCTTTGGCTCATTGTTAAGTCGTCACTGACTCTGATACCATTTTCTCGGAGACGATCCCTTCCCGCGTATACTTTTGATTTTAGCTCCTTGTCTCTCAATTCTAGAATGGTCATATATGGTCCTTGGTGCCCTTTTATCCTATATACTTGTTTAATATCAGCACTATCCCATTCGCTATTTGGGCTTGCTACATTTAGTACTTCTTTAAGCACTTGCTCTTCTATAGATTTTCTGTCTTTGTGTTCTTTGGCTTTAAGACCAAAAATTCTCATAGAACATCTTTTGCTCTCTCTTTCTAGTTCTTCTATATTTCTTCTAAGGCTGCTTATTTCTGTATCCCTTCTCTCTATCATGTCATTTAAATGTTCTATGTCTAATTGTGCATTTTCTTGTTTATCTAGAACCCCAGATACTTCGCCTTGCAAGCCTTTTATACTATTTTCCATGTCGATTTGCTTGCTCTTTATTTTACCTATATCTTGTTCAGTTTTAGCATAATTTTCTTTTATTTCAATTACTTCGTGCTTTAAAGTACTTATGTCAGTTTTAATATCTTGTATTTCCCTTAGGAGACGAATTTCACTACACTTAATTGCATTTATTATTTCTTCAACGCTATTTCCGTCGAAAGGTCCTGGATTCATTTCCACATCAGATGATAAAAGAATTTTTAGTCTCGAGTAACAATAATGGGTAACATTCTCGGCAGTATCTAGGTAGTCCATATTTATATTATAGGTAGTCGAACATGTTAAATGTTCGTAAACAAAAATTTCGAGTACGTACCTAGTGTCCAATTGAAATCTATTTGGAATCTCCAATATTCCTCTCATTGCGAATAGTACTCCAATAAACACGATTCCCGAACAAAACATTCTAAAATGTATATTCGAGCCTACAACAGTTGGTTTGTATTTTGAACTTGTCTTATCTCTTTTCTTCATTTGTTTTTTACAGAGATCAAATGCACCAATTTTTTCCCTGTAATACGCTAAATCTATCCCCATCTTATTGTATTTTTACGTTGCACTATAACTGGTTAATTATCTCTTCTATTTGTGGATATTTGTGGACATCAGATGTACTTTTGTAATTTGTCATTTATTGCCCTTTTAGTCCACCATAGCATGTAGTTCCTAGTGATTATTTCTTTACGTTTACCGCTAGGAATTCCAAAAACCAAGATCTACCTGTATTCTACCTGCAGTTTTAACATAAGTAAAGTGTTTATTCAAGTGTGACACATCATCCTTTTACATCCTTTCCTTATTTTCATTGATAATGATGGGAACTGCAGCCAGTTGTAAGGTCACAATTTAGCTTCATATGCAAAATGTCCTCATATATATCCTCTCTCGTGTCCCCACTTAATCCCGGGTAATAAATCCAAAATGCTTTCAATCAGTTTGCACTTATATAGTCCTTTATCACGTCAATTTTACAGGATCCCAAAAACACGTCTTTCTCTCACCACTGGTCACTATTCCGTAAGTGTCCATATCTGCAAGTGTCCATATCTGCAAGTGTCCATGTCTGCAAGTGTCCATATCTGTAAGTGTCCTTATCTGCAAGTGTCCATATCTGCAAGTGTCCATATCTGCAAGTGTCCATATCTGTAAGTGCTCATATCTGTAAGTGTCCATATCTGTAAGTGTCCATATCTGTAAGAGTCAATATCTGTAAGTGTCCATATCTGCAAGTGTCCATACTGCAAGTGTCCATATCTGCAAGTGTCCGTATCTGCAATTGTCCATATCTGCAAGTGTCCATATCTGTAAGTGCTCATATCTGTAAGTGTCCATATCTGTAAGTGTCCATATCTGTAAGAGTCAATATCTGAAAGTGTCCATATCTGCAAGTGTCCATACTGCAAGTGTCCATATCTGCAAGTGTAAATATCTGCAAGTGTCCATATCTGCAAGTGTCCATATCTGTAAGTACTCATATCTGTAAGTGTCCATATCTGTAAAGGTCCATATCTGTAAGTGTCCATATCTGTAAGAGTCAATATCTGCAAGTGTCCATATCTGCAAGTGTCCATATCTGCAAGTGTCCATATCTGCAAGTGTCCATATCTGTAAGTGTCCATATTTGCAAGTGCCCATATCTGCAAGTGTCCATATCTGCAAGTGTCCATATCTGCAAGTGTCCATATCTGCAAGTGTCCATATCTGCAAGTGTCCATATCTGCAAGTGTCCATACTGCAAGTGTCCATACTGCAAGTGTCCATATCTGCAAGTGTCCATATCTGCAAGTGTCCATATCTGTAAGTGTCTATATCTGTAAGTGTCCATATCTGTTAGTGTCCATATTTGCAAGTGCCCATATCTGCAAGTGTCCATATCTGCAAGTGTCCATATCTGCAAGTGTCCATATCTGCAAGTGTCCATATCTGCAAGTGTCCATACTGCAAGTGTCCATATCTGCAAGTGTCCATATCTGCAAGTGTCCATATCTGCAAGTGTCCATACTGCAAGTGTCCATATCTGTAAGTGTCCATATCCGCAAGTGTCCATATCTGTAAGTGTCCATATCTGTAAGTGTCCATATCTGTAAGAGTCAATATCTGCAAGTGTCCATACTGCAAGTGTCCATATCTGCAAGTGTCCATATCTGTAAGTGTCCATATCTGTAAGTGTCCATATTTGCAAGTGCCCATATCTGTAAGTGTCAATATCTGAAAGTGTCCATATCTGTAAGTTTCCATATTTGCAAGTGCCCATATCTGCAAGTGTCCATATCTGTAAGTGTCAATATCTGTAAGTGCCCATATCTGCAAGTGTTCATATCTGCAAGTACCCATATCTGTAAGTGTCCATATCTGCAAGTGTCCATTTCTGTAAGTGTCCATATCTACATGTTGCCATATCTACCAGTCTTCATATCTGTATCTGTAATTGTTGGATTGGATGGAGTTTAATGTCCCACTCAACAGCTAAGGTCATATGGAGATGGGTTAGAGTCTCATTCGAAAGACTAAAGAGGCAGGGGAATGAACCAGCAACCCCTTTGTTTCAAGTCCAGAGCATTACCACTCCACCATCTCTGCCCCTGTATCTGTAATTGTCCATATTTGTAAGTGCACAAACCTGTAAGAGTGCATATCTGTAAGTGCGCATATCTGTTAATGTCCATATCTGTTAGTGACTGTCCTTGTCTGTAAGTGTCCATATCTGCAATTGTCCATATCTGTAAGTGTCCATATCTGCAAGTGTCCATATCTGTAAGTGTCCATATCTGTAAGTGTCCATATCTGTTAGTGCTCATATCTGTAAGTGTCCATATCTTTATCTTTATATGTCCATATCTGCAAGTGTCCATATCTGCAAGTGTCCATATCTGCAAGTGTCCATATCTGCAAGTGTTGAATTCTAAATACTGCTGAATGCTCTTGTTTCCAAGACCACAACACAGGGTTGAAGACAATCAGAGCTACAGATAAAAGTGGGTAAAGCCTTTTCAAAATGCAACTTTTTGTTTATTATTCACCAAACTTTATTGTCTAGATAAGACAATTTCAATGAGTACACACAACATAGGGTTTGGATTTGAAATAATAAAACCAGAATGTCTTTACCCCCTTATTTGTTGATGTGGACAAAGACTGATGTAATGGCAGAATCATGACTTGACACCTTCTGATGCTGTCTATTTGACCCTTTCCCAAACAGCCAAATTTCTGACTGTTCCAATTCCAAAGCCACTGTAGATGACATGATTGTTGTTCTTAAAGACATGAAAAGGGTATAACATAACACTGAAAATATTGAGACAAAAGGCGAAACTGCTGGTTATCAGCAGTTTCTTCTTTTGTTTCAATGTTTTCCCAAGCCAATTTTATTAGAGACGTCTAGTTTGAGAAAGGGTCAAAACTGTACACTTTGTTATAATGTTTGTTGTTCTTAAAGACACGAAAAGGGTATAACATAACACTGAAAATATTGAGACAAAAGGAGAAACTGCTGGTTATCAGCAGTTTCTTCTTTTGTTTCAATATTTTCCCGAGCCAAATTTATTAGAGACGTCTTGTTTGAGAAAGGGTTAAAACTGTACACTTTGTTATAATGTTTTGGCCCACAACACAGGGTTGTGGACCCTTGCATATTTGTAAAACCTGTAAAACCTAATTATGTACTCCTGATTGATTTCTAATGTAGAGCAAGGGCGGATCCAGGAATTTTTTCCAGGGGGGGTCCAAGCCCAAGATTTTTTCCATGGGGTGTCCAAGCTCAAATTATGGCTTAAAATGAAATAAATATGTAACGTTAATACACTAAATCTATATAGTCAAAATTTAATTTTCGGCCAATGTGAGGGGGGTCCGGACCCCCCTCTAGATCTGCCCATGTAGATTGCTTGATATTCTGATAGCTCTTTAGTATATTTTAGGGGAGTACTAAGTCAATGTGGTCTGTCGATTAATTAGAACACATGATTAAGGAAAGCTAAGAGATTTCTTGAATTCATTTACATCTTGTTGTCAACACTTTCTCTTAATATTGGGGTTGCCTTGTTATGCCGATGTTATGACTAATGCTTTAGCCAGAGAAAGCTTTGGACAACATTGGTAGAAAAGAAGAAAATGCTGATAACCAATATTTTCTCCCCTTTCCGTCATTGTAATCCATACTTTTGTGGAAAGAATTTTATCAATATTTGTCTCGTGATACCCCCAAACTTTTCAATCAGATGATGCAAATTTTGTCGTTTTAGAAAGGTTACCAGCATTACCAAATGGTGTAATTTATTGGTCTAAATGCAAAGATGCTGTAGACATCAATTTCAAGTGAATGAAATCTTTATATTTTGCTGTCTTTCTAGGTAAAAAAAAAAATGATTGGGTTAATGAAGAAACTGCTTGTCACAAACTATTCTTTATTTTCCATAATGTTTTTCCGATGCTTTTATCTTTTGGGACGTCAAAAAGCACCATTATGGGGAAATGGAAATTCCCCTTCCATAATGTGCTACTGTATAATAATGTTTCAAAAGGCCATTTTGCTTAATAATACTTGTTTCCTGCAAGATATTTTGTTTGAAAGAAAGAGATGAAAGCATTTCAAACAATGCAACTTTGAACCTTTGCAATTCAACACTTATTAAATGCCTTGTAATGACTTGCACTTTTAAGCCTTTCCAAAACAAGACATGATTCTGACTTCCATGATGGAAAATACATTTGAACAGTTGACATAGTATATGTCATGGTTCTCTTGTTTATAGATCTTTGCCTATTATATAAAAGTTATTTGTAACAAGATCTTGTAAAGAATGAGGCAGATTTGTATTGCCGCCATATTTCTCATCAACAGAGTAGTTTTTGTCTGGTTTCTCTGCCCTCATAGAGAATTATCCTTACCAAAACGACCAAAGTTTGATGACACAAGTTTGATCAGCCCAATTTGAAATATTTGAGATATTTTAACAACACTCTCAATTTCTCATATAAAATGGTAGACCCAGAATTCATTGCTATTTTATAATGTTACCCTTGACCCAAGGAGGTGCCTTGTCATTTTGGGGTTCACATAGCTAAAAGTTCGAAGTCAAAACTGGACTTTATTTAACCCATTATTGCACAGTGATGCCTTTTGACTCCTTAAAAAGATAAGGCTTGAGAAAACAGCTAGGAAAATGAAGAAATTGCTAGTCACTTCCCACAATGTTTTCTACACAAAAAGACCCAAAAGTATAGAAAGACATTTTCATCTGCAACATCTTTGAATTTGGATCAGTCTGAAATCAGTCTAAAAATTTTTGTCCGGTGATGGGTTAACCCATTAGCAGACGGCAAAGTTTTGGACTGTTCGAATTTTAAGGGTCTTGCAGAAGACAATTTCAAGTGAATGAAATCTTTCATATTTTGGTCATTTTCTGTAGAGAACATGGTGGGAAATGGAAAAAAATGCTTGTGGGGAGTCAAATGGCGTCATTGTGTGGTAATGGGTTAGAGTTTGTTTCAACAACAGATTGATCTAGGACCATGAACATTTACACAGTTGTTTACCTTGACTCAATGAGGTTCCCTATTCTTTTGGGGTCATGTAGGTCAAAGGTCAAGGTCACAATTGGACTTCTTTTAAAATATTTCTATGCTCTTGCTCAAAAAATGAAAAAAATCTTTGACTTGAAATTGTCGTCTGCAACTCCTGTCAAATTGGACCAGTTCAAAACTTTGCCATCCTGTAATGGGTTAAACTATGTCTATTTTCAGGATGTTCATCAATGATGGGGTATTGCAGATTTACAATGTTGCGTCAGTAGACAAAGGCCTGTGTATTTACAGCATTTAGAAACAGCTGCACCAGCTGTTGCTAAAAATTGTTGATTTTGATATCAAACAACATCTATTTTCAGGATGATCATAAATGGTGGAGTATTACAGATTTACAATGTTACATCAGCGGACGAAGGCTGGTACCGTTGTACAGCATTTAGAAACGCGGACAATTTTGACATACTTGAAGAAAGTGCCTTTCTCAAAATAAAATCAGGTAAGAGAATTTTTTTCCTGAAAGGGCAAAATGACATTATAAAGTAACTAAGTTTATTAACCCTTTCCCAAACAAGACCTGGTTTTGACGTCCCTAATAGAAAATGTTTGGGAAAACATTGAAACAAAAGAAGAAATTGCTGATAACCAGCAGTTTCTCCTTTTGTCTCAATATTTTCTATGCCATATTTTACACAAATCATATCTTTAATACCATCCATTTTGTCATGTGTGGCAGTTTTTGAAGTGGATTACCCTTAAATTTTGTCGTTTGGGAAAGGGTTAAAACAGAATATTTGAGATGAGATTACCTTGCTTCTAGATCAGTTTGTGAATGTTTTCAGTCTGATCATGATCCATGTTGTTCTGGTATAGTTCTAACTGATAATGTAGAATACAATTTTTTGTCTCTTTGAAACAAAACCTTGTAACTGAAGGCTCAAGCTGAAAACAACAAGGGCATAGCGCCCATTACGCATAATACGCATGTGCGTAATGTAAAAAAAAATGCGAATAGGTTGTAGTTTGCTTAGTGTTGATTTTAGGATCAGTTTTGCCGATTTTGTGTCTCAAAATGCCCATAGAATGCATAACAACAAGTCTTACAAATCATTTTTTTCTCTTGGGAGAACCCTGAACCCCCTAAAGAGCAGGATTACCCCCTCTCACGCTCCCCTCTCTCCGGCCTATGACGCTCGTGCGTAATATAAATAAATTTCTGGCTACGCCCATGAACAATCTGCAGTTACAAGGTTTTCATTGAAAAGTGACAATTTTCTTTAGGGTTGTGGGTTTCTGTAGATTAGCAGCCTTCCCTCATAAAATCATCAAAATGTATCATTTCTCCGGTAAGGGTTGAAATCTCAGTCATATAGCATAACACTACTTTCAACTGCTTTGGTCATATAGTGGGGGCTGGAGCACCTAACCATGGTTTCTTGTTATTTCTCTCACCACTACATACTTACTGAGCCTCCAGCTGCTTGCCTACATAGGTTAACCCATTACCAAACAACAAAATTTTAGCCTAGTCAAAACTGAAAGGTGTTGCAGACGACAATGTCCATTGAACAAAATTTAACATTTTTTGGTCTTTCTTCGTAGAAAACATTGTCACAAGCAATTTCTTCATTTTCCACAATGTTTTCAAAAGCCTTTATTTTGTGGGCGTCCAAATGCGTCAATATGTGGGAAAGGGTTAACTATTATCTACCCATTGGTTGGAGATAAATGTCAGACAGGATGTTGCCACAGCCATGGTACAATTGGTGGTACATTGGTCTCTCACTCATGAGGTCCCGAGTTTGATCCATGGTCGTGACAAACAGAGCTTCAGATTGTTTCAGAGACCTATGGGCCACAGGGCCCCTCAAGCAGGATTTTGATGGGTCATTTTCCAAAACAGTGGGTCACAGGTAAACTGTCAAATGCGAACTTTAAAATCAAGGGATTGGATAAAGGCATATATTTGAAAGGAACTTGGTGTTTATTTTCTTCAACAAGTGTTGTGACAAATGAAGAATAAGCCTGAAACAAGCGATTTCTTTAACGTGTAAGACTTGTTACTCAGAAAGACATTTTTAGAAAATTTAATCAGGCTAAAATTGGTGTTTTTAATATCTTTCAATTTGTAAAGTCTGAAATGTCCCATAGTGAAACGTGTCAATAGTGAAAGACAGACACCCATATAGATCAATTGTTTGTGGTTTGATAGAATATTTGACAAAATATTTCAAGTTCAATCAGTTTGATGTTATGAATTGCAAGTTGCGAAAAACGAATAAAGCCTAAATAGGTTAGTTGATTGGATCAAAATCCCCCAACTTCAGTTTGTTTGAGCTAAATATACCATGTTTTAACAATTAACTACACCGAAAGAGCGAGTAAATATCGGGTTCAGAAGCGTCTGCAAGCTAACCTTTACACATTAAATTATTTCGTCTTAAATTTGTATGATCTAGATTATTATGGACTAATAATCATCTAAACCTGAACAAATAACGATCTTGGGTTCTTCTTCCATTCTTATCTCCTTCAGGATTACGCCTCGAGTGCTGTAAAAGCCTTGATTCTAACATTTTATCCGCCGATTTTCCTTTACTAGACTACCGGAAGTAAACAAATCGACCACATGGCCTGGTTACCGATATCAGATAAAACCGGGTACCATCGTTTATCGATCGATTTTCGGTTTAGTTTGGCCAACTGAATCAGGGGAATCCCAGGTAGAATGCACACGATTGGCTGTTCGCTTGTTTACGGGATATGATTAGCTGATAAAATTGGGTCATTATAATAATCTAAAAATAGAACAACTTGATCCTTGATGTGTCTAGGAAGACAGGTTTGTTATTAAATGAGGGACAGTTTATCAAAATCTGATTTTCTTTGTCTATAGTTTTATTTAAAATCGTGCGCCAGGTTGGCGCATCAGAGCTTAAAATCATGCGTCATATTTTGAAAATTTGCGGGAATGGCGCGGGCGCACCGTCAATCTGAAGCTCTGGACAAATATTCGTTCGGACAAAATTGTCTCCCACCAATGGTTTGATAATCATTAACCTATGTGGGCAAGCAGTTGGGAGGCTCAGTAAGGTTGTTGTTGTAGTGCTGGTATGAGAAATGATAGAAATTCATTGTTAGGTGCTCCAGTCCCTGCAATAGTTATGGCCATAGCAGTTGAAAGATGTGTAAAACCCCAATCAATCAATCAGACAGGTTGTTACCTACTGATGGGGATTGAACCTTGGACTTGGTGATTGAGGGTCTGATACACTTCCAACTCGGGTATAGAAAAAAAAAAGCCCGAACTAGATAACAAAACCAATCCATATCATCACAAACAAAAGCTGTTACAACAAAAAATGTAGAAAAAGATGTAACTTAGTCATACTCAAACAAAAACAAACAGTGTGGGAAGAAGTAGGATAATGTCTTACAATTGTAACCCATTCCTACATAATGATGCTTTTGACATCCTACAAGATAAGGGCTTTGGAAAACATTGTGGAAAATGAAGAAATTGCTTATGAAAAGCAATTTCTTCATTTCCCACAATGTTTTGTACTCAGTGTGACAAAAAATGTCAAATTTCATTCACTTCAAACTATTGTAGCAAAATCTTTCGTCTGATCAAATTTTGCAGTTTTGGTATTAATTAACCCTTTCCCAAACAACAGAATTTTAGGGTCATCCAATTTGAAAGCTGCTTTAACGGACAATTTAAAATATGTGTTCATACAGATATTGTTTGTCTAAAATATTGCACAGAAAATATTGAGGCAAAAGGAGAAATTGCTGGTTATCAGCAGTTTCTCCTTTTGTCTCAATATTTTCCCAAGCCTTTTCTGTTAGGGACGTCAAAACCAGGTCTTGTTTGGGAAAGGGTTTAAGTTAATTTTTAGCTTATTTCTGTATATCACATTATCTGTCTGTTAAACGTACAGACAGTGGGGGCTAATTTTGTAAGCATTTCACAAGTAAGAGTAGAACAAGTATAACATACAGTCTGAATCAATAACAGAAATCAGAATAACTGGGGTAACAGTGCTGCAGGGTTATGACTTAGTTGTACTCAATAAAAATTTGGCTCATTATAATGTGGGCTTATCATACCCCAGTCTGCAAAGTAGAGGGGGAAAGTATTGGTTCTACCATGTATTTTTGTCTGTCCATCCTTCTTTCTATCCATAGCCTTTTTAGTTTCCAGTTGACCTAGGATCATGAATTTCTACTCAGTTGTTGCCCTTGACCCAAAGAGATTGATTTTGGGTCAAATAGGTCAAAGGTTAAGGACTTTGTTTAAAATTCATTTCCTTGCTGCAATTTGTTTAAAATTCATATCCATGCTATAATTTGTTTAAAATTCATTTCCTTGCTGTAATTTGTTGAAAATTCATTTCCTTGCTGTAATTTGTTTAAAATTCATTTCCATGCTGTAACTCAAAAAATATTTGACCTATGATTAGGAAATTTTACTCAGTTATTGCCCTTGACCCAAGGAGGTGTCCAGTTTGTTTTTGGTCTCATAGGTCAGGGTAACAATTAGACTTTCCCAAACAAGACCTGGTTTTGACGTCCCTAATGGAGAAGGCTTGGGAAAACATTGAAACAAAAGAAGAAACTGCTGATGACCAGCAGTTTCTCCTTTTGTTTCAATATTTTCTATGCTATATTCTACACATATTCTATCTTTGATAACTTCCATTTTGTCATTTGCGGCAGTTTTTGAAGTGGATCACCCTAAAATTTTGCCGTTTGGGAAAGGGTTTAAATACATTTTTGTGCTCTAACGCAAGAACAGATTGGCCAAGGATGATGAAACTTTACATAGTTGTTGCCCTTGACCCAAGGAGGTGTCCTATTGTTTTGGGGACACATAGATCAAAGGTCATGGTCAAATTTGTACTTTGTATGAAATCCATTTCCATGCAAAATAATTACACTTTTGAAACTGTTTGTCATTGCTGTAGTTATAAAGCCAGATTTTCTGGATGTTTCTGCTCTAATGATACTGGATTAGTTCAGACGTATTGACCCAGACAAAGAAACAAAGTTACCAGGACACAATAATCAATATTACTTAACATTGTGGTCAGACAAAAATCATAAATTTATATAAACAGGACTGGACTTTCCTAGCTGGGATTATGTATCCCCAGAACATACTTAACCCTTTTCCAAACAAGACCTTGTTTTGACGTCCCCAGAAGAAAAGGCTTTGGAAAAAATTGGGACAAAAGAAGAAAATGCTGATAATCAGCATTTTCTTCTTTTGCCTCAATATTTTCTGAACTAAATTGTACACAAATCCTCTTTTCCTGAATGTCCACTTTCTTATCTCCAAAAGCCTTTGAATAGGAACACCCCCAAATCTTGCCATTTGGGAAAGGGTTAAACTAAAATTATGATATTATGTCGTAGTGACATACCCTCTTTGGCGCCGGGGAAGGTAAAGGCTTTGGAAAACATTTTGGAAAATGAAGAAATTGCTTGCCACAAGCAATTTCTTTCATTTCCCACAATGTTTTTACCCCCCCCCCCCCCCCCAAAAAAAAAAAAGAAAAATAAAAAAATAAAAAATAAAATAAAATTAAAGAAAAATAAAAAAAATGTAATCTCTCATTAACAATTTACAACTTCTTTGGATTTGGATTAGTCTAACATTTTGCCATTCGGTTATGGCTGCAATATAAGTTTACATTTGAATTTGCTGATAAAAGCTAGCACAATTAGCTTTCACTAATACATGTATGTTTGACCATTCCAAATTCAAGCTTATCTTGCAAGCGTATTCTAGCTTGCCATATTCAGGCAGCTGGCCTGTGATAGCTAGGGCAAACATTCTGTTTGCATGTATGTGTAGGCTAATTATTCACAGGAAACTTTAGGAAAACATTGCATGAAAAGTTGATACACACTCTTCTGAGAAGCTCTCTATGATTCATCGAACCTTTGTTATAAAATCTATTTCAAAATCAACATTTCAAAAGCAGCTAAGTGCTTAAGGAAGCTCTATTTCAGTGTAATAACAAAGATTCATGGCATGTGACAAATGTCCTTTTCCTTACCAATGATTAGAATGTTTAAAATGCCTTGGGACATGAGCAATTGGACTGACTAACAAATTGCTGATTGTTGCATTAACCCTATCTCAAAAACCACCTGGTTTTGACATCCTGAAAGAAATGGCTTGGGAAAACATTGAGACAAAAGAAGAAACCAGCCGTTTCTCCTTTTGCCTCAATATTTTCTGTGCTATATTGTACAGAAATCATATCTTTAATTTCGTCCATTTAGCTGTCCACACCATCTTTCAAATTGGACCACTCTAAAATTTTATTGTTTGGGAAAGGGTTAAACCCATTCTTAACATTTCGGTTGGTCCATTTCTCTTGAATTTCATCTATAATCTGGCTGTTACCCTTCTCGATTGCTATTGTTTATTGCCATGCTTTGTTTATTATGTCTCAAAGGTATACTAGCTATTCTAATGGGCCAATTTTATGGATGCTTATTCTTAGAATATACCGATGTTATATGCTGTTTTTAAACCCCCGATAGGGAGGCATCATAAATTTGACTTGTCCGTCCGTCCGTCCGTCTGTCCGTCCGTCTGTCTGTCTGTCCGTCCGTCCGTCCGTCCGTCCGTCCGTCATTCCGTCCAAAAACTTTAACATTGGCCATAACTTCCTTATTACTCAACATATTCGCTTCATACTTTACCACAACATTCCTTGGTACATTACCTTTCTGTAGGCACATACTTTGGTGACCTTGACCCCTGGATGACCTTGACCTTGAACATAGATTGGCCATAATTTAAAATCAAAGCGGTGTCGGGGGGCATTGTCATCTTACAGTGACAGCTCTTGTACTGTAATCATGTTGGATGAAGTAGATATTTTCCATTCTTAACAGAATCAACAAAATTCTGTTTAGAAATCTTAGCTGCTTGGGAAAGGATTTATAAAATATTACTAAAATGACATTTAAAAGCTGCAGAAAAGTTTTTCCCATTATTTCATCATAATTCTCCTAATTTGTTGAAAACTCACTGACAAACAAATTATGTTAGAATTGTTCTTGCTTCCTTTTCAACCCCTCTGCAATGTCCAAGACAGATTTGCCTAGACAAGCTATATAGCATAGGAAATTTGATTGAGTGAAAAGTTTAAAATACTGGTTTTCAGAATTTCTTTCTGTTCTTTTAATGTTTCCAAAGATGTCTTTTATAGGTACACTATAATAATCCTACACAAAATGGAATTATACTGGTTACAAATAAACCATGATATTCAAAAAAGAAAACCAATTCAGAGAATTATTTGCAGCAGTATTCAAAATAAGAACCAATAAATTCAGCAGTATTCAAAATGAAAACCAATAAATTGCACAGGTATTCAAAATGAAAACCAATAAATTGCAGCAGTATTCAAAATTAAAACCAATAAATTGCAGTGGAATTCAAAATGAAAACCAATAAATTGCAGCAGTATTCTAAATGAAAACCAATAAATTGCAGCAGTATTCAAAATAAATACCAATAAATTGCAGTGATATTCAAAATGAAAACCAATAAATTACAGCAGTATTCAAAATGAAAACCAATAAATTACAGCAGTATTCAAAATGAAAACCAATAAATTGCAGCAGTATTCAAAATGAAAACCAATAAATTTCAGCAGTATTCAAAATGAAAACAAATAAATTTCAGCAGTATTGAAAATGGAAACCAATAAATTTCAGCGGTATTCAAAATGAAAACCAATAAATTTCAGCAGTATTCAAAATGAAAATCAATAAATTTCAGCAGTATTCAAAATAAAAAACAATAAATTGCAGCGGTATTCAAAATAAAAAACAATGAACTTCAGCAGTATTCAAAATGAAAACCTATAAATTTCAGCAGTATACAAAATGACAAGAGTTGTCTGCGGACAACGTAGCTCACCTATATGAGAGCTTGTTTCAAAAAAAGGTTTGGTTTATTGGGTTTTTACGCCGTTTTCAACTACTAAGATCATATTGTGGTGGCTGGAGCACAGACTATGGATTCATGTTGTTTCTCATACCAGTACTACCACAACACCTTACAGAGCCTCCAGCTGCTCCCCCACATAGGTTCACGATATCAAATCATTTGTCAGTAAGGGTATTTGTTGCGGCCTGGTATCAAACCCAGGACCTCTCTAATGAGAAGCAGATGCACTACCAATGCCATGGCCGCAGCCCACTAAAAGGAGTCTGAGGTCAAGGTCAAGGTCACTAGGTCATAGGTCATGGTCTCAAGGTCAAAGTCATGGCATGAGGTATCCATATCTAAAATATGAAGGCTCTATCAGTAATAGTGCATGAGATATAGGCCAGGTTAAGTTTTTTATAAGCAGGTCAAACTCCAAGGTCAAGGTCACTAGGTCAAAGGTCATGATCCCAAATGACGGGTCTTGACAGGAGGTATCCATGTGTGAAGTATAGAGGCTGTATCTCTAATAGTGCCTGAGATATAGACCAGGTAAAAGTTCTTGAAGACGCGACGCGACACTAGGGCTGTGACATTAGCTCCCCAAACATAAAGTCCCGGCTCGCTAAAAATCAATAAATTGCAGCGGTATTCAAAATAAAAACCAATAAATTGAAGTTGTATTCAAAATGAAAATCAATGAACTGCAGTGGTATTCAAAATGAAAAACAATAAATTGAAGCGGTATTCAAAATGAAAATCAACAAATTGCAGCAGTATTCAAAATGAAAATCAATAAATTCCAGTGATATTCAAAATAAATACCAATAAGTGTCAGTGGTATTTAAAAGGAAAACTAATAAATTCCAGTGGTAAATTCAAAATAAATACAAAAAAATTCAGTGGTGTTTGAAATGAATGGCTGTAAATTTCAGCGGTATTCAAAATGATTGCCAATAAATTGCATTTCTAAACAAAATGAATGCCAATAAATTGCAGTGGAATTCAAAGTGAAAACCAAATAATTTCAATGGTATTTAAAATGAATACCAATAAATTCCAAAGGTATTTGAAATGTATATAAATTAATTCCAGTTGTATTCAAAATGAACACTAATAAATTTTAGTGGTATTCAAAGTGAAAACCAATAGATTTCAGTGGTATTCAAAGTGAAAACCAATAAATTCTAGTGGTATTTAAAATGGTTTAATCCCATATCGTCTACTCCCAATTCGTCTACTCCCAATTCGTCTACTATTTTTGACCTAAGTCCCATTTCGTCTACTCTTCTATACTTTGTATATCAATATGATATTATATGATTTTTATCAAAATGTTTGCATTTTCATTTCATTTATGAATATATTGGCTTAATTTATTTTTAGCTCACCTGAGCACGAAGTGCTCAAGGTGAGCTATTGTGGTCGCTTTTTGTCCGTCGGCGTCCGTCTGTCCGTCTGTCTGTCCGTCTGTCTGTCCGTCTGTCTGTTCACATTTTGTTGTTACCACTCTAGCACCCACAAATATTGACCAATCTTAACCAAACTTGGTCAAAACATGTATGACCATAAGTTCTCGGATGAGTTTGATTTTGAGCCAGATCGGACTAGGAAGTCCAGAGTTATGTGCCCTTGAACGTCAAAAATGGCTAGTTTTGACTTTGTTACCACTCTAGCATCTACAAATATTGACCAATCTTAACCAAACTTAGTCAAAACATGTATGACGATAAGTTCTTGGATGAGTTCGATTTTGGGTCAGATCGAATCAGGGGGTCCGAAGTTATCTGCCCTTGAATATCAAAAATAGCTAGATTTGACTTTGTTACCACTCTAGCATCTACAAATAGTGACCAATCTTGGCCAAACTTGATCAAAACATGTATGACAATAAGCTCTTGGACGAGTTTGATTTTGGGTCAGATCGGATCAGGAAGTCAGGAGTTATGTGCCCTTGAATATCAAAAATAGCTAGTTTTGACTTTGTTACCACTCTAGCATCTACAAATATAGACCAATCAAGACAAAACTTGGCCAGAATGTCAGTAACCATAAGATTTTGGATGAGTTCGATTTTCACTGTCATCGGAGAAGGAAGTCTGGAATTATGTGCCCTTGAATTTGAAAAAGTTGCAGTTTTTGACTTTGTTTACACTTTAGCATCTACATTTATTGGCCAATCAAGACAAAACTGGGCAACAATGTAGGTAACCATAAGATGCTGAATGAGTTAAATTTTCAGCTTGATCGGATCAGAAAAACCAGAGTTATTGGCCCTTGAATTTCACAAAATTGCTGTTTTCAACTTTATTTTCACTCTAAAAACCACAAATATCGACCAATCAAGACACAACTTGGTCACAATGTTGGTGATCATGAGATCTTATATGATTTGATTTATCATATTGATCGGACTAGAAAAAACAGAGTTTTGTGCCCTTGATGGTGACAAAATTGCTGATTTCGTTTTAATTTCACTCAAACAGCAATAAATATTGACCAAAAAAAACAAAAAAACTTGGACATAAGGTTGATGAGAATATCTTTATCAGAACAGAGTTATGTGCCCTGGATTATGACAAAATTGATGGTTTTTTTATCGACTTGGTTTTCACTTTAACAGCCACAAATATTGATCATTAAAGATTAAGAATGCTGTTTTCAGCTGGATCATAATTTCCCGTCTTAAGTTTCATATTCTTGTCTTAGAGATACTTAGGTCATGTAAAACGTGGGTCTTGTTCTGCATTGAAAAAGTTTCAAACTTCTATCAGGTGAGCGATCCAGGGCCATTTTGGCCCTCTTGTCTTAAATAAAAAATAATGTTGTTTATTGATGATTTGACATGAAAGTAGACGAGTTGGGACAGTAGACGAATTGGGACTCAATGCACTTAAAAAACAGTAGACGAAATGGGAGTAGACCAATTGACCAAACGCCAATCGACAGATCGCTCCGCCCAACATAGAATTTAAGGCAAACATTGTGCATGTGGTCGGTAATAGGGAACGATTCTATCCAGTAAATCGTGACTTAAATTCGGACAAACAAAGTAGTATTTCGTAGTTGTTGTTATAAAATCTCGTAACTACGGCTTTATTTAAGCCGTAGTAACCAGATTTTATAACAACACCGACGCGGTTTATCAAAACATAACTGGGAACCTAGTCTATTGTTAGCACAAAATTCTTTGCCATTGGTATGTCGATTGTTTTGATTGTCAGTCGATAAATCGATACAAAACCACGTGCAACGATGAACAATCGGGGCATAACATTTTTGTGATCGTCCATTGGCTAATCGATGCTTATGATTGACAGTCGGCGTTTGGTCAATTGGGATGTTACCTTTAAAATGAATACCAACAAATCCCAGTAGAATTCAAATGAATATCAATAAATTATCGTGGTATTCTAAATAAATACCAATTAAAGACGTTTTCGGGAGTTTGTTAGTGCGCAAGTTCGTGCGCATTGAAATTCTTCACTCTTGACAGCCTCGGTGGCGCAGTGGATAGCGCACTCGACTTGAAACCCGGAGGTTCCGGGTTCAAACCCCACTGGGGGTGTGTCTTTTGGCAAGACATTTAAAAAGGAACAATTTTTTCAAGTAAATTATGACGTAATTTCGGACAAATTAATGAATTTTGTGGGTTTTGTTATAAAATCTCGATATAAGCCGTAAATACGAGATTTCATATCAACACGGACTGTTTATCAAAACATAACTGTAAACCCAGTCTATTTTAGTGCAAAATTCCAACAAAATTAATATGGTTACCCCTTTATTTCTTTTTACAGTTATTTTCAGCAAACTTTAATGTACAAAATCTGTGAATTTAAAAAAAATTAAATTCGTAATACTTTTTTAATTTCGATTTTTGTGCATTACTTGAACGAAATTTGTGGAAAAATGTGCCTTTGACGGAAAAAGTAGTAATTTGTAAAACCACATTCCTTAGGTATTTTTACTTTTCTACTTATTTCATGAATTCCACATCTTGTTTGTAATACAAACTGAATTGTATGACCAAAGAAATATGTTAGATATGTGATAAAGGTATGAAAAATCATGTATTTGTTAAGATAGTGTGTATTCTTTACAAAATCAAAAAAATCATGTAAAAAAGGTTTACAGGTGTGTTGTAAGAATCCAAATACAAGGAAAACTAATATGGTGACCCCACTTTTTCTTTGCATATTTGAACTGGGCATACTCTAAAGAAAAAAATGTGTAAAAATGAGAAAAATTAAATTCGGCAAAAAGAATCTAGCAAATGTCTTTAATTGTAGTCCTTTTCAAAATGAATTTAAGTGGTATTCAAAATAAATACAAATAAATTTCAGTTGTATTAAAAATGAATACCAATAAATTCTGGTGGTTTTCAAAAATCCAGTGGAATTATACTTGAATTCCAGAAATATCAATTGTATTGCATTTGACATTGAGAAAAGATTGAATAAGTAAGAATAAGTAAGACTTTTCCTGGCTGTGGTGTCCATGGTCAAGAGGTAGAGTATCTTGTCTGTCGATCAAGTGTTTTGAACTCCAGCAATGGTGTTTGATTTTGGACATTTCATTGGCATTGATGCAGACTTAAAAGCGGACCTTTAACCCATTTCTACATTATGCTGCTGTCTGATGCCTCACAACTTAAAGGCTTTGGAAAGCTTTGTGGAAAAGGAAGAAATTGCTTGTGAGAAGCAATTTCTTCATTTCCCATGATGCTGTCTACTCAGAAAGACTGAAATATATGAAATTTCTTTCACTTGAAATTGTCTTCTGCATGATCTTTCTTAAGTTTTGTAGTTTGGGAAATAGTTATCTGTTTAACTTTATTGAGTAATGCTGTTACTTTTATTACAGGTCCTATAACCAAAGAATCCAGACTGCTGAACACACCTCAGAACATTACAGTCATCGAGCAGGCTCCAGCCTTACTGGAATGTTTGGTCCAGGGTCAACAACCAGTCATTATATCATGGAAATATCCTAGTAAGTTATCACACCTTTATATCACGCCAATATAACACACCTCAGAACATTACAGTCATCGAGCAGGCTCCAGCCTTACTGGAATGTTTGGTCCAGGGTCAACAACCAGTCATTATATCATGGAAATATCCTAGTAAGTTATCACACCTTTATATCACACCAATATAACACACCTCAGAACATTACAGTCATCGAGCAGGCCCCAGCCTTACTGGAATGTTTGGTCCAGGGTCAACAACCAGTCATTATATCATGGAAATATCCCAGTAAGTTATCACACCTTTATATCACACCAATATAACACACCTCAGAACATTACAGTCATCGAGCAGGCCCCAGCCCTACTGGAATGTTTGGTCTAGGGTCAACAACCAGTCATTATATCATGGAAATATCCCAATAAGTTATCACACCTTTATATCACACCTTTATAACACACCTCAGAACATTAGTCATCGAGCAGGCTCCAGCCCTACTGGAATGTTTCGTCCAGGGTCAACAACCAGTCATTATATCATGGAAATATTCCAGTAAGTCATCACACCTTTATATCACACCTTTATAACACACCTCAGAACATTAGTCATCGAGCAGGCTCCAGCCCTACTGGAATGTTTGGTCCAGGGTCAACAACCAGTCATTATATCATGGAAATATCCCAGTAAGTCATCACACCTTTATATCACACCTTTATAACACACCAATATATCACACGTCAGAACATTACAGTCATAGAGAGTATTTCATGATTCACAGAGTTCGACCTGTTGGAGACATTGAAACAAGGCATTATTTAGGAAACAATACATCTTTTACGTAAATTAAAGACCTCAAATTTGGACAGAGACACCCATTCAAAAAGAAAACCAAAACATCTAAATCTGGATGTTGTTATTATTTTCCTATTTTTCAAGGCTTTTTCAGTGTGGAATTTCTAACAGTACATTAATCAATTCTATACAGTGTTGATTGAAGGTCACCCAGAAGATGCCGAGAGCTCCTCATTTTAACCTATTACCAAACGGCAAAATTTTCGACTTGTCGAAATTCAAAGATGTTGCAGACGACAATTAAAACGTAATGAAAATTTACATTTCTGGTCTTTTTGTGTAGAAAATATTGTGGGAAATGAAGAAATTGCTTGTCACAAGCAATTTCTTCATTTTCCACAATGTTTTCCCAAGCCTTTTCGTGTGAGGGGGTCAAACAGCGTCACTGTGCCGTAATGGGTTAACCTATTACCAGACGGCAAAAATTTAGACTGTTCCAAGTTGAAAATCATTTCAGATTACAATTTCAAGCTGATGAAATTTGAAAAAATGTTTCATTTTGGATAAGAAAACATTGTAGAAAATGAATAAAAATTGCTGGTTACAAGCAATTTTTTCATTTTACACAATGTTTTCTTAAGCATTTTTAGCTCGACTTTTCGAGGAAAATGAGAGCTTATACTGTCACCGGGGCGTCGGCGTTGGCGTTGCAACAAAGGTTAAAGTTTTTTCAAACATCAATAACTTCCATATTATCAAAGGGATTCAACCCAAACTTGGAATACTTATTCACCATCACACCCTCTACCTTACTATCAGGGTCCATGACCCTGGCTCCACTATATTTGGAGTTATTCCCCCTTTATACTAAGCAACTTAAAAAGTCGAGCGCGCTGTCTTCGGACAGCTCTAACTTGTTTTTCTAGGGTGTCAAAAAGCTTCAGTGTGTTGGAATGGTTTAAAGCATTATTCTGATTATGATTATTACAAAAATGGTTAAATAGAAATATTTTTGTGGGCATAATTTCTTTGGTAAACCTTTTCCCAAACAAGCCCTGGTTTTTGAATCCCTTATGGAAGAAGCTAAATTGGGAACACATTGAAATAAAAGAAGAAAAATATATAAAACTGCATTGATGTAAAATAAAGATAGTATTTCTGTACATTATATAGCATAAAAAAGATTGAGACATAAGAAGGAAATGCTGATTACCATAATTTCTTTCAAATGTAACAATATTTTCCCATGCTTTATGTGTTGGTGACATTAAGGTATTCAGGGCCTATTTAAAAACACCACTTTCTAGCCATGCAAAATGCATCAAATTAATCACACTTGTAAATACACTTCACATAAGTTGATTCACCGTGCCGGATTTCTAGATAATGATTCAAGAAGAAAACAATTTACAAATAATATTTTACTCTATATTCATATGCAAGGGAGGTAATTTTGAACATTTTTGTCAAATATTTCCATAAATATTATGCATTAATTCAAAATTCTAAACCGTACAAAATGCTTATGTTTATATTTGGAATTGAAATGTAACACAGTTTTGGGGTTACTGGCACTTTTCAAATTTAGCCACTGGCTCTTTGGTGCTAATTAGGCCCTTCTTACCTTAAAACGATGTACTTTTTCAGAAACAGTTAAGCTTATTAACTACCCTGTCCCACTGAACCTGATTTAATCCCAATTTCAAAAGTTTAGAAATCGGAAGGAAATCAGGTTACTTCGGAAGAGTCATAGTTCATCCTGATTCAAATTGGCACCAAATGGAGATCAAAAATAAATCTTGACAAAATTTGCAACATGCGCAAAATTTCCCCCATGATTTTGAAAATCTTGGTAAAATTGGTGCACCTCCTACTAAGTCGTAGTTGTTCAGGTTAGTAAATCATGGTTATTCGGCAACATATTTTGCCTATTTTGTCATACTGACTTTGGCTATGAACAACAAATAACGGCGATGCACTACAAATTACTCCCAATTCTCACAGATGAACTAGGGCGACGGAATAAACTGGTCTTATAAGATAATACGCCTCATCCATGGATGAACAGGTATAATTGGCTCAAATTTGTAGAAAATTGGTGACAATGCCCTCTCACGAAGCACTACGGATATTTTGTAAATCGGGCTCAGTGGGACCAATGGTAAGCTAGTGACTGGTAGACTAAGTCAGACTTCTGATTTGTTCAGGTTGATCATAGTCTAGGCAGGGTGCCATACAGATTTGACTCAAAATTTCTCACCCATACATGGGTCAAGCCTTTCCCAAACACACAAGACCTGCTTTGATGCCCCTGATAGGATATGATTTGAAAAATATTGAAGCGAAAGAAGAAAATTCTGGTAATCAGTATTTTCACCTTTTGCCTCAATATTTTCCATACCATATTGCACACAAAAACAATCTTTATAAATGTTCATTTTTTTGTCAACAGTAGCTGAAGAAGTATATCACATTAAGATTTTGTCATTTGGGAAGGGGTTAAGTGTGACATGTTTTAATTTCTACCCTGATTTCCTAATGATAGCGAGAGGATGTGTTAAAATACAAAATACAAATTCTTGAGATTTTTTTGTTCCCCAGAAAATATTGATCACTTCCTGCGAGAACCCGCATAAGAAAATAAACAGGAATTTTCTGAGAAAAAATCCGCCCTACTCTCTTGCTAAATCTGGATCAATACAAACAGTCTGAAAGAGGTCACAGAAAATTAGAAGAAACTTAAAAATAAATTAAAAATGAAACCATTTTTTTCTGCAATTTGTTTTCGTGCTGGTCCCTGATTTTCAAGATCTGTGCGGAGGTTTAACTTAACCCTTTCCCAAACAAGACCTGGTTTTGACACCCCTAATAGGAAAGTCTTGAGAAAACATTGAAACAAAAGAAGAAACTGCTGATAACCAGCAGTTTCTCCTTTTGTCTCAATATTTTCCATGCCATATCAGGGGTTGAAAAATCCACTCGCCCGCTCGCATTGGCGAGTAGAAAATGCCGTAGGACGAGTAGATTTGGGGACAAACTAGTCCGACGGGGCGAGTGCAAATTTAGGACTTGAATCACGCTGATTGAGGGGAAAAAATAAAGGATAGAAAAGAAAGTATTTATTTTAAACTTCATATCGGAAACAATAATATTCGCTGTAAGTACGACCTTTTCCTGTTTGTGTCGATCAATCCCGTAAGTGAAACTAAACAAGGAAACTAGAGTAAATCTATGTTACTCATATGCGATGATTTGAGCGAGATCAAAGAGGCCGCAAACACAGTCAATTGATGACGTAGTCATTCCAGTTTCAATATAATCACGTGATTTTTCCGCACCCAAATAAGGTTACGTTTTACTATGATTTGTTTACAAAAGTCGCGCGTGCCAGAAAAGTGCGGGAAAATTGGATGACGCAATGAAAACAAAACGCTATCTACGTAGTAAATACACTGACGTTAGATGGTTTTAACACAGACGTGTTGTCTCTTTCTGTTATGCCGCCTCGCGATTACACAAAGAAATTCTTTCACATTTACCGGGTAGTAGTACATATTAAAATGGTGTGCTTACTCGACCATTTTGACAGCTAATCTATCTTTCGAATTAAATAAAAAGTAAGTGTTTACAGTAATGTTAATCAGCGATTGATTTATGGTAAAAGATGGAGTCAAGTCTGAGCCACATTCGATTTATTGACCATCTTTTTTAATAAAATTGTTGCCTTATTCGCATAGATGACTTTTGAAGTGGCGATCGCCAGCGCGAGCCCTGTCTGTCATTTATACCGAAGAAACTTTACTTGTAGAGTCAAAGAGTTATGTTATTTGCATAATAATGCATCCGTAAGAGCCAACAGTCTAAAATTTTCTTCGTCTTTAAGGGCGAGTTGGGTTGCCGTAAGGGCGAGTAGAAATTCAGAGCTACTAGTCCTACAGGACTAGTAGACGCAATCCCAGTTAAAGAGGACAATTGATGTCTCCGGCCTTTAATATGTTCCAGTTGCAAATAGTCAACATTATATAAATGCCCACCACATTTATTTTCATCCAACACCTATAACTTAAAAATTAATCTATAATTAACGTTCGTAAGAACCCCATTTCTTATGAAAATCTTGTGACAATCAAACAAGGGGGTACGAAAAACCGATGTCTCCGGGTATAAATTCTAACTTTCAAACCAAAAATGTCAATTTCAACAATTAATTATCTTAACAGAACTGTCCCAATCCTGTACAGAACACATAGAGCTCCAAAACGATACCAAGATTTATATAAAAAATATAATCCAAAATTTGTAGAAAAGCCTCGAGTCGTTGTCTCCAAAATTCAAAAACGTACGGGACACTTTCTTTAAAGCTAAGAAACACTGACATAAATATACATCTAATGCATCAATCAAGCGTAATCTACTTCAGTATAAATATATAATATCAAAATAAAGTCGTATTTTGATATACCTTTGTCAGTATTTTTACAAAATCAACATGATTCTTAAACAATTTACCGTAATTTTAACCCCGTAACGTACGAGGCAAGAACTAAAGTAACTGTAGTTAAAAATGTGTAGTTATAAATAGTTTAATTCTTCAAGTAACATCACCATTCGAAGTCTCTTCAAATATGATAAAAAGAATTATAGCGATTACTATAATAGCATTGATACAGTAGCACAAATAAAGTTTGGTACACATTAAAAATGACGTACGAGTCCATAACGTTCGAGGCAATTTTTAGTTTTCAGTTTTTTAATTGCTGAAATGGAACGTTTCCTGTGCTTTATTTATGTACTTTGGGTTCCTTAATGGCTCCAGTTTAAGCAAAATAGACTTTTAATGCACATAATAGACTGTACACGTACTCGTACTAGTCTCGTACGTAATGGTATTATAATTACGCTTAATTGAAACTATTTTTACAATATTGAGGAAAGTTCCTCAAAATATGCCGGTTTTTGTTGATATATATAGGAATATATTCATATCCATATACATTACACTAGATTAATGCATTAAAATAGATTATTTCAGCGTTTCTTACCTTTATAAAAAGTGTCCCGTACGTTTTCGTAAATTGGATCCATCAGATTTAAGGATGTCTAGCAAATTTTGGATAACATTTCACTTAATTAAGCAGTTATTACACATACCTCATGTGTCAAAACAATACGAACATCTCAACTTTTATAAATTGAAATTAATTTGGCTAGGAAGTTTTAATTTGTAAAACAACACACCCAGATGGCTTATAGAGTTGTATTTATTTTCATTTATTCATTTCATTATAATTTTTTTGACAAAGTGTCTGGCAAATGGATATTGCCTGATAATATTATGATTTGATTGAAAAGGTAATAACACAAAGGCTGTGGTATTAAAGAAAAGAAAGCACATTACGTACGGGACAATCTGTAGTTACGTTCGGGACAGACCAGTTTTAAACTATTGTTGATTTGTAATAAATCATTGACTTTCCATTTCTGCATATCGATTAAGGGAATAACTCATTGCTTTTGTTTAATAATACAAGAGAAAATTAAAGGTTGTTTGGTGTATTTTAGAAGAGTTGGAAGTAGTCAACGTTCTAAAATAAAGGAATTGTATAAGGATAGCTGTTTTGTATTTTCATTCGCATAGGTACAATTCACCATTTTCACCCATATTGTCAATTGATTCACATTTTACAAACAAATACTCATCAAAATGTATCGGATTTATTATTCTTTAGGCATAACTTAATGGGAAATTAGACACACATTTCACAAAGGGGTCTATTTAAAATACGCATTTTTTATGCACACATTCGATCATTTAACATTCTATAACTCCAAAACTAGGCAAGCCCACTTGACAAAACAAGAGAAATTTACGCAGAAGATGTGATCCATGAAGAAAATTTGTCCAGAATGAGTGAATGGTAAAATGAAAAATTTCGAAAAAAATTTAGTCAATTGTCCACTTTAACTGGGATTGCGTCAGTAGGTTTGAAGAAATTTTTCAACCCCTGCATATTTTACACAAATCTATCTTTAATAACTTCTATTTTGTCATTTGTGGCAGTGTTTGAAGTGGATCACCTTAAAATTTTGGCGTTCGGGAAAGGGTTAACCCATTCCCACATATTGCAACTTTTTGATGCCCCATCAGATAATGGTTTTGGAATTTATTGTGGAAAATGAAGCACTTATTTAGTGACAAGACACTGGCGGGGGGTATTTATCCACTTTGTGACAGTTGTAGTTTAAGGTAGTCCACCGGTAATGAGATTCATTTGATGTCGGAATTATTCAGTCATGGTCGTAAACATTCAGTGGTGGAACTTTCCACCGCCAAATGTTTATGACCGAGCCCCAATAGCTTCGGATATGTATTAATGATGCCGCTCGAAAAAATCGGATGTTTTATGAATATCAAAATGGAGACTTTATGGGTTTTCTACCTTAAGTCTAAACTGCATAATGACACAAATTGGAGACAAGATCTACATATTTTTTTCTTCATTACACAGCTGTTCTGAACAACAGCTTCGAAATTGTACCATCCTTTTACGTTTCCTATTACCCATTACAAACTTTAAATATTGCATGATTTCCTGAAGATAATCACTTCTGGAACATTTTTTCACTCTACAAGGTTATCAAATAAAATGAAATGTTAACATTTTCATTAACTATTTTAAGAATTCCTGCAGCTTAACTTCATATTTTGTAAAAAAAAAAAAGATAAATAAGATAAAAAACGAAATGTCAATTGAAAATAGACATAATTGAGCCGGGATCTGGAAAAACGTCCCTTATAGCATTTGAGACAGTCACATTTCAAGACCAGCCTGTGCCTAAACCAAGACTGGCAGACACTGATGCTGCTCTTATATGGTTGCTACAGGTCACAAAGAAGCTATTAGAGAACAACATGGATCCTGATCAGACTGTGCATATGTACAGGCTGATCTGGATCTATGTTGGGCTCAAAAGCCTTAAGGGACGTTTTTCCAGATCCTGGCTCAAATAATTGTTTTTGAAAAGTTTAGCAAATACTAATGAATAATAGACCGTAATAATTATTCAATCTATTTTGTAGATGGCAGCACAGTTGCTACAAACGAGCGTGTAAAGGTGACCGGAGCATCCAACCTTGTGTTGAGTCAGACATCGAGGACGGACGCTGGACGATATATGTGTATCGTCTCTCACAGAAATGGCTCAGTAACAACTCACTTCTTTACTCTTAATATTCAGGGTAAGTGGAAAACATGTCTTGTCATTAAATGTAACAATTTGCAGATGTGATGAAGTATAAAATATGTTGAAATTGGAGTTATATGCCCTTGATTGTCAAAAAACACCCTTTATGAATATGTTAACAGTCTCTAGTATCCATTAAGTTAAAATATCGTTCCATTTTGTTACAATACTTCATCAAAATATGTCTAGAGTATTATTTTAATCCTGATTGAAAAAGTGTATCCCGAGTTATTTGCCCTTGAGTTTAACAAAATTGTCCTTTTCAACTGTTTTTGCTCTAGCATCCACAAGTATGGAACAATCAAGACAATATTTGGACAAAATGTCAGTAATCATAAGATCTTGCATGTGAAATTTCCAGCCTGACAGGAAATGTACTTGCTGGGCTATGTCCTTGAAGTTGACAAAATTACTGTTTTCTACTTTCTTTTGAATTTAGTCTTTAATATTCTTCTTTCGTCATCATCGCTCAAGTGAGCAATATAGGCTCACCATGCTCCTCTTGTAATAAAAGTAATCAATTTTGTCATCTGCTGCAGCTTAAAGTTTAAATTTCTGTCATTGATAAAATTGTTTACCCATTACCAGATGGCAAAATTTTGGACTGTTCCAATTTGAAAGATGTTGCAGATGACAATTTCAAGTTGATGAATTTTTTTTACATCTTACTATTTTAAGTTAGAAAACATTGTGGAAAATGAAGAAATTGCTTGTCACAAGCAATTTCTTCATTTTCCTCAATGTTTTCTTAACCCTTTTCTTGTGGGGGAGTCAAAAGGCGTCACTGTGCACAGGGTTTTCTATAACACACAAATCATGTGCCATTGTTGCACTTTTAAAACAACTAAAATGACCCCTTAGAAATTTACCTGAGGGTCATTAATAATGCAAGTTATGAAATCCAGATTTTCATATAATACTTGTATCCTAAAACACTAAAACATTAGTAATATTTGACCCATAAAATCGGAGAAATGACCCCCAACTTTGAAGGCAAGGAGGTCACAATTATGACCCCCCCAACATTCTTATGCTAAGGGGAAACCCTGACTGTGCAGAATAGATAACCCTTTCCCAAACAAGACCTGGTTTTGACATCTCTAATAGAAAAGTCTTGGGAAAACATTGAAACAAAAGAAGAAACTGCTTATAACCAGCAGTTTCTCCTTTTGTCTCAATATTTTCTGTGCCATATTTACACAAATCCTATCTTTAATAACATCCATTTTGTCATTTGTGGCAGTTTTTGAAGTGGATCACCTTAAAATGTTGTCGTTTGGGAATGGGTTAACATTATCGTTACAGTTGCCCCAGAGTTTGAGAAATCCCCTCAACTTGTACAAGAGAACCGTATAGCCCAGCGAGCCCGCCTAAATTGTATAGCCACGGGTAACCCACAACCGGACGTCATCTGGTATAAAGATGGGCTCAGGATATTTCCACCACCAGAAGGCAAGGTGAGGTGGACATTTATCATCTCTTTCGTAGCAAGGCGCGTTTTTTAGAGCGAGATTTCTTAAAATGTTTTAGATAGAGTGTTTTTAAGAACTAGATTCTGACCGAGGTGCTCCAAATGCTCCATACTTCATACAAATGAAGTCATGATGATGTCATTTGTATGAAGTATGGAGCATTACTACCATGGTACAATGGAGCATTCGGAACAACTCTGTCAATTCTCACTTAGAATATTGTTTCTACAGAGTTAACCGAGAGGTTCCACACAAAATATAGGGTAATGGCGCCTCCGAATGAGCGTCTTAAAAATCTTGCTCTAAAGAACGCTTTATCCTAAAACATCTCAAGAAATCTCAATATATCTCAAGAAATGTCACTTGAAAGAACGCACCTCAGGACAGATTTGATTGAAGTGTCAAGCTGGAATGTACATAAGGATATTATAATGATTTGTATAAGCCTGAAGAGTTATATGTTATTGCCTTGGTTGTTTGTCTGTTTGTGTGTTTGTCTGTACATCCATCTATCATCAATTTCGTGCCTAACTCCTTCAACAGTTTCTAATGAGAATTGATGGAACATGCCACTATGAATCTTCATTTCGTATAGTTATACATGCCACTTTTGAAATTCTGACAGGTAGATCTAACTCTTGTCATTCTTGAATGATCTGTTCTTAAATTTTAAAAAAATACTGACAAGGCCCTCTTGAGTCAAGTGTATTGGCGCCACTTGGCAAGAAGCTGCTGTTGTTACGCTTCATGGGTCTCATTAGGCCCAATGTTGTTCTTTAGGTAACTTCTTGACCTGTAGCAACTGTGCCACACAGCAGTATTAAGCCAAAACTTTACAATTCAATCTACACCAATGTTGGTCTCCAATGCAACAGAGAACTTTATTTCACACTTTGACAATTTATATGTAATCTATTCCAGCTTGGAGATGAGCTAGTTTTACATGGACAATATGAAGATAGCGGGTATTATCAATGTGTGGCCAACAACTCAGTGGAGACCATTATTGCATCTGCATGGGTCAACTTTATGAGAATTAGTAAGTATCAACAAACACCTGAACTTGTATACCTCCTGTAATTGTCATCCCACTAAAATATTAGGTTCGTAAGTATTTGGTATGAAGGTAGAGCTCATTAATCCATTCCCACACTATGACGTTTTTTGGCGCCCCACAAGAAAAAGGTTTTAGAAAACATGATGGAAAATGAATTTGCGGTAATATTTTAGGGATTGAAATTATTCTGATTTAGCAATTTCTCTCCATTTTATACTATATTTCAACTAAACAGGTAATTGAATACCAATTTATGTTGCAAGTAAACAAGTAACTGGATGGATTGTAGTACAAAAATTTCCTGTTTAATGTGGTGCCCACCTCTAACTTCAATACAATGAATATATATTACACATCGTAACAGCTTTTATTTCCTATTGACAGATGGCACTCCAGGAGAGATCATCAATGTTATGGCACGACCTCTGTCTCACACCAACGTGAGTTTAACATGGTCACCCGCTCAAACCCAGGACCAGTTTCCAGTGGTAGCATATGTGGTACACTATCATGAGCTGTACGGTAAGTTTAATTGATTGATTGGTTGGGTTTTCAACTGCCATGATCATATCACGATGACTGAAGCACCTAACCATGGATTTCTGACATTTCCCATACCAGTACTACCACAATATCCTTACTGAGCCTCCAGATGCTTGCCCACATAGGTTGATGTTTATCAAACCATTAGTGGGAGACAATTATTTTGTCTGAAAGGATATTTGTTGCAACCAGGGATCAAACCCGGGACGTCATGAGTGAGTGTGTGATTGGCTGTCAACTGCACCATGACCTCAATCACTGTAATTTTGTCTATGTTTGCTTGGGTTTTAAATTTGCAAGAAGCAATTCATGTGCCTTTCGATGCATCACATTCTGTCAGTTGACACATTCATACTGAGTTACCAATCATGTCAATTAACCCATTACCAGACAGTGATTCCTTTTGACTATCCACAAGGTAATGACTTTGGAAAACACTGTGGAAAATGAAGAAATTGCTTGTGACAAGCAATTTCTTCATTTTCCACAATGTTTTCTACGTAAAAAGACCAACAAATGCAAAGTTTTATTCACTTGAAATTGTGGTCTGCATCATCTTTTAATTTGGACTAGACTAAAATTTGCCGTTTGGTAATGGGTTAAGACATTTATACTGAGTTACCAATCATATATTGATTCACTTGTTTTTGAACAGTCTTCGCTTTACAGCTATATTGCAAGAATTTAGTACTTAGTTGCCACCTTTTTAATTTGACTTTAAACCTTTGTCACTTGCTTGCATTCCAAATTGATTGTTGTTCTCAAATGAAAACTGTTGTTTAACCCTTTCCCAAACTTGACCTTGTTTTGACTTCTCTTTGGAAAAAGGCTTTGGAAAACATTGAAACAAAAGAAGAAAATGCCGGTCTCAATATTTTGTTGCCAAGAATGAGCACAAATTCTTCATTTAATACCATCTATTTTGTCGTCTGAAGCAGTTTTCGAATTGGAACAGTCTAAAGATTTGCCAATTTGGAAAGGGTTAATTTTGTTTCAGACTTTGAATGCCCTGGACGGTGTACCTACCTGTATGAGAGGCAGAGAGAAGTGTCCAAAACCACCTATCTTACAGTGAAGGGCCTCAAACCATACACTCAGTATTCCTTCAATGTACAGGGATTCAGCTTGATTGGTGCTGGGGTACTCTCTAGGCCTGTCATTGTAAGGACACGGGAATGGGGTATGTCAGTTTACTGGGTAAAAAAAACCCATGTCTTAAAAAACTGAGAAATGTTAATTCAGATAAGACTTTATGTGTGATACACAAAATAAGCACATTACAACATGTTTATAAAGGCATGTGCGATATACCCTCTTCCTCTTCCAGAAGAACATGTGATAGAAGAGGCTTAGTCACATGATAGAAGACGTGCAGAAGACCAAAAATAATTCGAACATGTCTTTAAAATGGAAGTGGCTATCTATCAAAATGCTCTTCAAAAAGGAGGAAATTAGAATGGCCAGCTCCAATTCGGTAGACTGGTTACCATCCTCGGTAATACTATGTAGTAGTGAGAAAGGCACTTCTTTTTCAAAAGCATAAGTTTTGTTCACGTTTTGGTCCCAAAATAAATACAAACTAGTTGTTGATAAGGGATTTTAAGTTATTGAAAAAATCTGCACTTTGTAACTAAAGACACTCTCATGTTGCCAATCATGTGACTGACTTTTTCGGTCTTCCATCTTCTGCTCAAAATTGGAAGAAGTAGAAGAGCTTCCAGAAACAGAAGAGGCCCGTTCGTTTAAATTGGAAGAGCTTGTCACGTGACTCTTATGATTTCAGAAGAGGTAAAACAAAGAGAATTTAAGGTCTACCTCTTTTAGAAGACCACTTCTGGCCTAAATCGCACATGGCTTAAAAGTCTTGGATTGCTGCCTATGAAAACAAAAATTATACAGTCATTAAATATGTTAATCTGTACAATGAAGTTCAACAGTTATTGTCCATTGACAATTTCAAGACACAGAAAATATGGAGGTATAACAAGAAAATGATGATAATCAGCGTTTTCTTCCTTTGCCTCAATGTTTTCATAAGCTTTTGCTATTACAAACATCAAAACAAGAGCTTGTTTGGGTAAGAGTTAAAACAAATTATTGTAAACTTTGAAATGTCACTTCCAGTGCCCTCAGCTGCCCCAGATGTTCAGATTACACCTGACTCTCCTACAAGTTTTCGGATTTCCTGGAGTGAGTTGCCAAAATCAGCGAGGAACGGTGTGATTATGCAGCATAAAGTGTCCATCGAGGCAGACATGAAACGAACAGTGATCAAACTACCAGGAACTAGAATGGAATACCTAGAAACAGGTAGGTTGGGCAGTCTTTTTCCAAACAATTCAAAAATAGATTTTAGCGTGACTGTTCTTAGAATAGGTTTAGAATGTTGTGGTAGTACTGGTATGAGAAATGACAGGAATCCATGGCTAGGTGCTCCAGCACTAAAAACTCAGCATTGGAACTCAGAAGGACAGAAAATAACAAATATAAGGAAATCATGCCAATATTTAGTGTTGACAAGATAGGGTAATTCTATAACCTAGATGGAAACTCAAAAATGTCTAATATTTCTTAATTTTATGTCTTTGAAAAGTTTTGGCTTGTAGAAATATTTGTTGATGTCTGATTTGAAAAGCCTAAAATCATTTTCCAGGAAAGAATTCAATGCATGGACTTTTTAGGGAATGGAGAAAAATGCTGGTTATCTGCATTTTCTTCTGCAATCAATGCTTTCTCTAATGTTGTTTTGTTTTTTAAAGGTTTCAAATGTGTAAGGCACACAATTCTTTCTCTTTACACATGCATTATGAGCAATTGTCTTGCTAAAAGCAGAACTGCAGATAAGATGGAGTGATGGCTTTTCTAATTGCAACATTTAATTTATTGTTCATCAAACCCTTTGTTGTGGGTTTTCATTGGAGTTTTCTCATTAAGATGATTCAAATGAGTACACACAATATAGGGTCTGGACTTGAAATAATAAATAGAATGTCTTATCCCATCCTACCTATTGCTCTGTAAAAGTAATCTTGTATTTTGACTATTTATTTAGGTCTAGATCAAGGTAAAGAATACAAAATTCAAGTGTTGGCTGGAACTTCACTGGGCTTCCCCAGAATCAACGATAACTGGATTACTTATAGCACACCACAGGTGGAAGTTAGAGGTACATCTTAGAAATAATAGTTATAACCCGTTCTGATGTCCTTTATAGAAAAGTCTTGCAAAAAGTCAGAAAACATTGAGGCAAAAGAAGAAAATGCTGATGATCAGCATTTTTTTCATTTTGCCTCAATATTTCTGTACTATATCATAGGGATAGATACAGCCTACAGGTCTTAGCTGGAAGCTCCTTAGGCTTCCCTAGAATAAACGATAACTGGATTACTTTCTAGTACACCACAGGTGGAAGTAAGAGGTAAGTGGAATACGACACAGGCCCATAGGAACAAGGGGCGGGGTCTAGGGGAGCCCCAAAGTTGACCAAAAATGCACAAAAATGCAAACAAAATTCCTTTTTAGCTCACCTGAGCACAAAGTGCTCAAGGTGAGGTATTGTGATCTATCAATGTCCGGCGTCCGTCTGTCCGTCTGTCCATCTGTCCGTCTGTCCGTCACGGCGTCAACAATTTCTTTAAACGACATCTCCTCCTAAACTACTGGGTCAAAATCAACCAAACTTGGCAGAAATGTTCCTTGGGTGGTCCCTTATAAAAATTGCTAAAAGAATTGAAATCCATGAAAAACTCTGGTTGCCGTGGCATCTGAAAATGGGAAATTTCACAAAAGCTCAACAATTTCTTTAATTGACATCTCCTCCTAAACTACTGGGTCAAAATCAACCAAACTTGGCAGAAATGTTCCTTGGGTGGTCTTTTACAAAAATTGCTAAAATAATTGAAATCCATGAAAAACTCTGGTTGCCGTGGCATCTGAAAATGGGAAATTTCACAGAAGCTCAACAATTTCTTTAAACGACATCTCCTCCTAAACTACTGGGTCAAAATCAACCAAACTTGGCAGAAATGTTCCTTGGGTTGTCCTTTATAAAAATTGCTAAAAGAATTGAAATCCATGAAAAACTCTGATTGCCGTGGCATCTGAAAATGGGAAATTTCACAAAAGCTCAAAAATTTCTTTAAACGACATCTCCTCCTAAACTACTGGGTCAAAATCAACCAAACTTGGCAGAAATGTTCCTTGGGTTGTCCTTTATAGAAATTGCTAAAAGAATTGAAATCCATGAAAAACTCTGGTTGTCATGGCATCTGAAAATGGGAAATTTCACAAAAGCTCAAAAATTTCTTTAAACGACATCTCCTCCTGAACTTCTGGGTCAAAATCAACCAAACTTGGCAGAAATGTTCCTTGGGTGGTCCCTTATAAAAATTGCTAAAATAATTGAAATCCATGAAAAACTCTGGTTGTCATGGCATCGGAAAATGGGAAATTTCACAAAAGCTCAACAATTTCTTTAAACGACATCTCCTCCTAAACTACTGGGTCAAAATCAACCAAACTTGACAGAAATGTTCCTTGGGTGGTCCTTTATAAAAGTTGCTAAAAGAAATGAAATCAATGAAAAACTCTGGTTGTCGTGGCATCGGAAAATGGGAAATTTCACAAAAGCTCAAAAATTTCTTTAAACGACATCTCCTCCTAAACTACTGAGTCAAAATCAACCAAACTTGGCAGAAATGTTCCTTGGTAGGTCCTTTATAAAAATTGCTAAAAGAATTGAAATCCATGAAAAACTCTGGTTGCCGTGGCATCTGAAAATGGGAAATTTCACAAAAGCTCAAAAATTTCTTTAAACGACATATCCTAAACTACTGGGTCAAAATCAACCAAACTTGGCAGAAATGTTCCTTGGGTGGTCCTTTGTAAAAATTGCTAAAAGAATTGAAATCCATGAAAAACTCTGGTTGCCGTGGCATCGGAAAATGGGAAATTTCACAGAAGCTCAACAATTTCTTTAAACGACATCTCCTAAACTACTGGGTCAAAATCAACCAAACTTGGCAGAAATGTTCCTTGGATGGTCCTTTATAAAAATTGCCAAAAGAATTGAAATCCATGAAAAACTCTGGTTACCGTGGCATCTGAAAATGGGAAATATCACAAAAGCTCAAAAATTTCTTTAAACGACATCTCCTCCTAAACTACTGGGTCAAAATCAACCAAACTTGGCAGAAATGTTCCTTGGGTGGTCTTTTACAAAATTTGCTAAAATAATTGAAATCCATGAAAAACTCTGGTTGCCGTGGCATCGGAAAATGGGAAATTTCACAGAAGCTCAACAATTTCTTTAAACGACATCTCCTCCTAAACTACTGGGTCAAAATCAACCAAACTTGGCAGAAATGTTCCTTGGGTGGTCCCTTATAAAAATTGCTAAAAGAATTGAAATCCATGAAAAACTCTGGTTGCCGTGGCATCGGAAAATGGGAAATTTCACAGAAGCTCAACAATTTCTTTAAACGACATCTCCTCCTAAACTACTTAGTCAAAATCAACCAAACTTGGCAGAAATGTTCCTTGGATGGTCCTTTATAAAATTTGCTAAAAGAATTGAAATCCATGAAAAACTCTGGTTGCCGTGGCATCTGAAAATGGGAAATTTCACAAAAGCTCAAAAATTTCTTTAAACGACATCTCCTCCTAAACTACTGGGTCAAAATCAACCAAACTTGGCAGAAATGTTCCTTGGGAGGTCCTTTGTAAAAATTGCTAAAATAATTGAAATCCATGAAAAACTCTGGTTGCCGTGGCATCGGAAAATGGGAAATTTCACAGAAGCTCAACAATTTCTTTAAACGACATCTCCTAAACTACTGGGTCAAAATCAACCAAACTTGGCAGAAATGTTCCTTGGATGGTCCTTTATAAAAATTGCTAAAAGAATTGAAATCCATGAAAAACTCTGGTTGCCGTGGCATCTGAAAATGGGAAATTTCACAAAAGCTCAAAAATTTCTTTAAACGACATCTCCTCCTAAACTACTGGGTCAAAATCAACCAAACTTGGCAGAAATGTTCCTTGGGTTGTCCTTTATAGAAATTGCTAAAAGAATTGAAATCCATGAAAAACTCTGGTTGTCATGGCATCTGAAAATGGGAAATTTCACAAAAGCTCAAAAATTTCTTTAAACGACATCTCCTCCTGAACTTCTGGGTCAAAATCAACCAAACTTGGCAGAAATGTTCCTTGGGTGGTCTTTTACAAAAATTGCTAAAATAATTGAAATCCATGAAAAACTCTGGTTGCCGTGGCATCGGAAAATGGGAAATTTCACAGAAGCTCAACAATTTCTTTAAACGACATCTCCTCCTAAACTACTGGGTCAAAATCAACCAAACTTGGCAGAAATGTTCCTTGGGTGGTCCCTTATAAAAATTGCTAAAAGAATTGAAATCCATGAAAAACTCTGGTTGCCGTGGCATCGGAAAATGGGAAATTTCACAGAAGCTCAACAATTTCTTTAAACGACATCTCCTCCTAAACTACTGGGTCAAAATCAACCAAACTTGGCAGAAATGTTCCTTGGGTTGTCCTTTATAGAAATTGCTAAAAGAATTGAAATCCATGAAAAACTCTGGTTGTCATGGCATCTGAAAATGGGAAATTTCACAAAAGCTCAAAAATTTCTTTAAACGACATCTCCTCCTGAACTTCTGGGTCAAAATCAACCAAACTTGGCAGAAATGTTCCTTGGGTGGTCCCTTATAAAAATTGCTAAAAGAATTGAAATCCATGAAAAACTCTGGTTGTCATGGCATCGGAAAATGGGAAATTTCACAAAAGCTCAACAATTTCTTTAAACGACATCTTCTCCTTAACTTCTGGGTCAAAATCAACCAACCTTGGCAGAAATGTACCTTGGGTAGTCCCTTATAAGAATTGCTAAAAGAATTGAAATCAATGAAAAACTCTGTTGCTGTGGCATTGGAAATTGGAAAATTTCACAAAAACTTAACAACTTCTTTAAACGACATCTCCTCCTTAACTTCTGGGTTAAAATCAACCAAATTTGGCAGAAATGTTCCTTGGGTGGTCCCTTATGAAAATTATTAAATCCATCCATTCATGAAATCCATGAAAAACTCTGGTTGCTGTGGCATCAGAAAATGGGAAATGTCATAAAACTCATCAATTTTTGTGAACGACATCTCCTCCTAAACTACATGGCCAAATTCTTCTCTGGGACCACAATGCGTAACATATGCAAAGTTATTTGGCATTATTAAAACATCACTCAGGTGAGCGATTTAGGACCCTCAGGGTCCTCTTGTTTTATGCTTAAAATTAGGGAAAATCCCCACCCCACCCCCCTCCCCCCAAATATTCAGACACAGTGGCTTGAGCCACCCCAATATGAAATTGCTTCCTACGGGTCCGCCACATATTATAGATGTGTTTAGACGTGTATTTGGACCTTACTGATTAAGTATTAACATACAGATGGACTTTCTTCTTCCAGATGTATGATAGATGTTAGAAAAGAGATCAATATTTTTGTGTACACTGGTAGTTAAGGTTCATTTGCTTCATTCTTTTGAGAGTATGATAGACTAGTTAGAATGGAAACAATTATATTGTGTATAATTCCCGCTCTTTTTCCAGATTTACCGACACCTGAGTTAACATTTAGTCCCATCAACTCAAGTGCTGTTTTGGTTAGCTGGAAAAATAACAACAACAGTAATGTAGCCAGTTACCGCATCATGGTGAAAGACTTGTTAGACAGTGTACCCATGGGGGAGTATAATCTGTCTGGAACGGCCAGTCAGTGTATTATTGTTGGACTTGGTGAGTATATGTTAGATAGTGTCCCAGTTATGTAGCTAGTTACTGCATCATGGTGAAGGACTTGTTAGACAGTGTCCCCATGGGAGAGTATAATCTGTCTGGAACGGCCAGTCAGTGTATTATTGTTGGACTTGGTGAGTATATGTTAGATAGTGTCCCAGTTATGTAGCTAGTTACTGCATCATGGTGAAGGACTTGTTAGACAGTGTCCCCATGGGAGAGTATAATCTGTCTGGAACGGCCAGTCAGTGTATTATTGTTGGACTTGGTGAGTATATGTTAGATAGTGTCCCAGTAATGTAGCCAGTTACTGCATCATGGTGAAAGACTTGTTAGACAGTGTCCCCATGGGAGAGTATAACCTCTCTGGAACAGCCAGTCAGTGTATTATTGTTGGACTTGGTGAGTATATGTTAGATAGTGTCCCAGTAATGTAGCCAGTTACTGCATCATGGTAAAAGACTTGTTAGACAGTGTCCCCATGGGAGAGTATAACCTCTCTGGAACAGCCAGTCAGTGTATTATTGTTGGACTTGGTGAGTATATGTTAGATAGTGTCCCAGTAATGTAGCCAGTTACTGCATCATGGTAAAAGACTTGTTAGACAGTGTCCCCATGGGAGAGTATAACCTCTCTGGAACAGCCAGTCAGTGTATTATTGTGGGACTTGGTGAGTGTATGGGTTATAATAGATTCAAAATTAAATTAGGATAATTACAGGTGTTTGAAGGCCAGGGGCTTTATTAACCAACATTTCTAAATTGATTGTCTAAAGTAAAATTATATTACAAGCCATATGATTGGACGAGAGGTATGTCTCGGCCAATCAGATGGGTTGTTGTGTGATTTAAGGGCAAACTGGGATTTAGACTGGTTGGTGAATACTGCCCCTGTTCACATATATCTATTCCACAGCCATATCATATCCAGAGCATGTAAAACAATGGTCCGTTTTACAGCTTTTTAGCTCACCTGAGCACGAAGTGCTTAAAGTGAGCTATCGTGGTCGTTTTTTTTGTCCGCCTGCGTCGGTCCGTCTGTCCGTCTATTCACAATTTGGTGTTACCGCTCTAGCACCCACAAATATTGATCAATCGTAACCAAACTTAATCAAATCATGTATGACCGTAAGTTATCGCATGAGTTCGATTTTGAGTCAGAGCGGACAAGGAAGTCCAGAGTTATGTGCCCTTGAATGTAAAAAATGGCTAGTTTTGACTTTTTTACCTTGCTTGCATCTACAAATATTGACCGATCAAGACATAACTTTGCAGTGTTGGTAATCATAAGATCTTGAATAAGTTCGATTTTCAGTGTCATCGGAGCAGGAAGTCTGGAGTTATGTGCCCTTGAATTTGACAAAATTGCTGTTTTTGACTTTGTTTACACTGTAGCATCTACATTTATTGACCAATCAAGACAAAACTTTGCCACATTATTGGTAACCATAAGATCCTGGATGAGTTAAATTTTCAGCTTGATTTGACCAGAAAGGCAAGAGTTATTGGCCCTTGAATTTCACAAAATTACCGTTTTTGACTTTATTTTCACTCTAACAAACACAAATATGGACCAATCAAGACACAACTTAGAGATCTTAAATGTTTTAATTTGTCAGATTCATTGGACTAAAATAATAGAGTTGTGTGCCCTTGACGGTGACAAAATTGATGTTTTCGACCTTGTTTTCTCTCAAACAGCAATAAATATTAACCAATAAAAAAAACTTGGACATAATGTTGATGAGAATATCTTTATCAGAACAGAGTTAGGTGCCCTTGAATGTGACAAAATTGTTGTTTTCTTTTTTTTCGCTGTAACAGCTACAAATATTGATCATTCAAGATTATGAAAGCAATTTCAAGTTGGATCATACTCTCGCATCTTAAATTATGTGCTTTTGAACTTGGCAACATTGCGACTTTCATTCTATCTAGGTGTAGATGAGTGATTAAGGACCATCATGGTCCTCTTGTTTTTGATGCGGTATGAATGTGATGTGGATGCGAAATCCGAATTGAATGCGACAAGGGCTTTAATTTGATTTTAGGTAGAACAGACTACGTTAAAATGAATCAAAACAACTGTAACAGTACTTTAACTGTAACTTTTATTTTTAGCTCACCTGAGCACGAAGTGCTCGAGGTGAGTTATTGTGGTCACTTTTTGTCCGGCGTCCGCCGGTCCGTACGTCCGTCCGTACGTCCATCAGTCCGTCAACATTTGGGGTGTTTACTCTCTAGCATCCACAAAAATTAGGCAATCTTGATCAAACTTGGCCAAAACAAGTAGAATCATCATAAGTTCTCGGACAAGTTCGATTATGGGCCTGATCGAACCAGAAAGTGCGGAGTTATCTGCCCTTGAATGTCAAAAATGCTGTTTTTAAGTTTGTTTACACTCTGGCATCTACAATTATAGATCAATCAAGACAAAACTTGGACATAATGTTGGAGACCATAAGATCTTGGATGAGTGCAATTTTCAGTCTGATCTGATTAGAAAGATTAGAGTTATGCGCCCTTGAATTGGGCAAAATTGTCACTTTTGGCTGTTTTCAACCTTGTTAATCTAAGGGAAGTGAATCTTGACACAACTTTCCTTTAGTATAAGTAGAGTTATCTTGTTTGGTAGAGGATATAAATAGATTTACACTCTAGAATCTACAATTATTGATCCTTTCCCAAACAAGACCTGGTTTTGATGTCCCTAATAGAATAGGCTTGGGAAATCATTGAAACAAAAGAAGAAACTGCTGATAACCAGCTGTTTCTCATTTTGTCTCAATGTTTTCTGTGCCATATTATACATAAATCATATCTTAATTAACATCCATTCTGTCATTTGTGGCAGTTTTTAAAGTGGATCACCTTTAACTTTTGTCCTTTGGGAAAGGGTTAATCAATCAAGACAAAACTTGGACACAATGTTGGGGACTATAAGATCTCAGATGAGTTTGATTTTCAGTCTGATCTGATTAGAAAGTCAATAGTTACGTGCCCTTGATTTGGACAAAATTGCCATTTTCGGCTGTTTTCAACCTTGTTTACACTCTAGAATCTACAATTATTAATTAATCAAGACAAAACTTGGACACAATGTTTTTTGGATCATAAGATCTCGGATGAGTTAGATTTTCAGTCTGATCTGACCAGAAAGTCAATAGTTACTTGCCCTTGAATTGGACAAAATTGCCATTTTCGGCTGTTTTCAACCTTGTTTACACTCTTGAATTTACAATTATTAATCAATCAAGACAAAACTTGGACACAATGTTTTGGACCATAAAATCTGGGATAAGATTTTCAGTCTGATCTGATTAGAAAGGCAAGAGTTATGTGCCCTTGAATTTGACAAAATTGCTGTCTTTTACTGTTTTCGACTTCGTTTACACACTAGAATCTACAATTATTGACCAATCAAAACAAATCTTGGACACAATGTTGGAGACTATAAGATTTTGAATAAGTTGGATTTTCAGTTTGATCTGATTAGAAAGTCAAGAGTTATGTGCCCTTGAATTTGATAAGATTGCTGTTTTGGGCTGTTTTCGACCTTGTTTATACTCTAGAATCTACAATTATTTATCAATCAAGACAAATCTTGGATACAATGTTTGGCACAATAATTTAGATCACAGATGAGTTAGATTTTCACAACCTTATTAACCATAAGTTCTTTTTCAGTCTTAAAGTAATAAATATTAATTGTATTGAAAGAAAGTGTTGCTCATATCATTTTGGTTCAGGTAAGCGATATAGGACCATCATTGTCCTCTTGTTTGAATATATATTAGGGTTTAAAATATTCTACATAGATTCAGAAAAAAGTTAATTTAACTGTCATCAAAACCCTACAGTTTCGATAAACAAAGATTTTACTTTCATTATGCATAATATGCAAAATGTGCTTGGAATCAACATGGAAATTTTTTATAACATCACAAGAACTGATTTACTAGTTTGATAAACAAAAGAGCAAAAATAACATGTGTGGCATGACACTTCAAATCAAGTTTATTAGCTCACCTGAGCACAAAGTGCTCAAGGTGAGCTATTGTGATCACTTTTTGTCCGTCGTCCGTCTGTCTGTCTGTCCGTCCGTCCACAATTTCGTGTTTACACTCTAGCATCTACAAATATAAGCCAATCTTGACCAAACTTGGTCAAAACATGTATGGCCATAAGATCTCAGATGAGTTTGATTATGGGTCAGATCGAACTAGAAAGTCAGGAGTTATCTGCCCTTGAATGCCAAAAATACCTAGTTTTGACATTGTTTACACTCTAGCATCTACAATTATTGATCAATCAAGACAAATCTTGGACATAATGTTGCAGACTATAAGATCTCAGATGAGTTCGATTTTCAGTCTGATCTGACCAGAAAGACGAGAGTTATGTGCCTTTGAATTTGACAAAATTGCCATTTTCGGCTGTTTTTGACCTTGTTTACTCTCTAGAATCTACAATTATTCATCAATCAAGACAAAACTTGGGCACAACGTTTGGGACCATGAGATCTCGGATGACTTTGAATTTCAGCCTGATCTTACCACAAAGTCGAGAGTTATGTGCCCTTGAATTTGATAAAATTGCTGTTTTTGACTGTTTTCAACCTTATTTACACTCTAGAATCTACAATTTTTTCCCAATCAAGACAAATTTTGGACACAATATTGGAGACCATAAGATCTCAAATGAGTTTGATTTTCAGTCGGATCTTACCAGAGAGTTATGTGCCCTTTAATTTGATAAAATTGCCATTTTCGGCTGTTTTTGACATAGTTTACACTCTAGAATCTACAATTATTTATCAATTAAGACAAAACTTGGACACAATGTTTGAGACCATAACATCTTGGATGAGTTTGATTTTCAGTCCCATCTGATTAAAAAGTCGAGAGTTATGTGCCCTTGAATTAGACAAAATTGCTGTTTTCGGCTGTTTTCGAACTTGTTTACACTCTAGAATCTACAATTATTGACCAATCAAGACAAATCTTGGACACAATGTTGGGTATCATAAGATCTCGGGTGAGTTTGAATTTCAGCCTGATCTTACCACAAAGTCGAGAGTTATGTGCCCTTGAATTTGATAAAATTGCCGTTTTCGACTGTTTTCGACCTTGTTTATACTCTAGAATCTACAATTATTGATCAATCAAGACAAAACTTGGACACAATGTTGGGGATCACAAGATCTGGGATGAGTCTGTTTTTCAGTCTGATCTGATAAAAAAAGTTGAGAGTGATGTGCCCTTGAATTTGACAAAATTGCTGTTTTCGGCTGTTTTCGATCTTGTTTATACTCCAGAATCTACAATTATTTATCAAACAAGACAAATCTTGGACACAATGTTGAGCACCAAAAGATCTTGGATGAGCTCGATTTTCACAACGTTATTGACCATAAGTTCGTTTTCAGTCTTAATGTCATAAATATTTATTGAATTGAACAAAAATATTGCTCATATCATTTTGGTTCAGGTGAGCGATATAGGACCATCATGGTCCTCTTGTTAATTAAAAATACATGGAATAGTAGGGTATTAATTATGATAACTTTTACAATATTTTTTCATTGATTGTTACAGAGAACAGGACTTTCTATGAGATAGACTTCATGGTTAAAAGTTCCACATCCAACGCTGTAAAGACAGTTAAGGAACTGTACCAGTCATTAAGTCCAGGTGACTTCCCAGAACCTCCACCACCAATGGCCATCATGCCGGAGCCTCTCAGTTCTACACAGATCCGGCTTCAATGGGACGAACCAAAAACCTCACTGGACATTGTGAAATACACGGTGAGGTATCAGCAACGAGTAGCGGAGGAGATGATTAACGAAGAAAATATGGCAAGCTTCAGACAAACGTGAGTATAACCTGCGTTTATTTATTTGCTGTTCTACTTATTCTGACCCTAAAAAAAACTTTTTGTGAACTATTGAAGGAAACAGAGAAAATATCAATCTTAACAAACCTGGCTGGCAGAATAAGGGGCCCATACTATTAACAATTGTATGATAATTTTTTGCATAATTACTTGTAACAACAAACCTGATTTGCTCAATCTGATTTCTCATGCAATCAGATGTTTTGTTACACAGTTCGCACAAAAATGTGGTCATAACAAGGGTTGATAATACAGGCCCTATGTTAATAGGTGGCATTTGGACTCTTAATGAGAAGTTTTGTTACATTTGAATCCTTAACACCAATTGATAAATAAATGATGCTTTTTGTCGCCATCCAAAATTTCTTATTTTACAGTGCAGTAATTTCTTCCTTCAGGCCTCTGAATGAACAATCTTTGATGATTAACGTCTCTTATTTGGTATCCATTTTTTATATTTGGTCATCTTGTAATGAAACTATTAAACACACAAGGCCAAACAATTTTGCTTAATAACAACAGTAATTATAGATGTACCTTATTTGTTAACAGGGATACCTCGAGTGCTATAATACAGAATCTACTCCCATATACCTGGTATTTTATATCTGTACGGTCACATACACACGGTGTTGGTGGTCTATATATCAACAACTTCTGAAATATCCCTCTTGTTGTATTTATTTACAGAGATACAGCTAGTGCTATAATACAGAACCTACTCCCATATACCTGGTATTTTATATCTGTACGGTCACATACACACAGTGTTGCTGGTCCATACAGCAGACCGGTCCTCATACAAACATTGGAGGGAAGTAAGTATAATCTTACCATGATGTATTTATCATTGCTTTTCAGCAAAAAAAATTAACTGCAGCTTGTTTTAAGCTACAGTTACAAGGTTTTGTTGGAAAGCAGTGCTTTGCTTGAAAGGGTGTACATGCTAATGCTTTGGCCATACATTTTGTGGCTTAACTCTTTTGCTGCCAATGTCGCCGAAAAGCGACCCATAGGAAGACTGTCAATGTCGCCGATCGGCGACTTTCAAACAATAGCTTAATGAGGTCATTGAAGGTCAAGGGCAAGGCCATCTGTTCAAACTGCCTAATAAAAAGTTTGCTATTAGACAAAACAATTTATGTGCAATGATTCCTGAAAGTTTCAGCTTAATATTGTCAAACAACAATTTTTTACAATTCTATAAGTTTCCAAAATTTGGTACTGGAATTAGGACAATTCCAGGTTTGGCAGAGAAAGAGTCAATGAAAGTAGAATAGAGACCACCTTCCACACAAAATTGGAGTGACTGCTTATTGTACCTTCTAGTCTAGTACAGCATGGATCTTGATCCATATTGGTCACAAATTCGATTAGAGGCATTTATCGTAGCTAATTTTCTGTACAAGGACAAAAGAAATGTTCTTGTATGGTAGCAGTGTGATAGTGAGTCAAATTGTCTCTCTCCATCTGATTTTACATTTTGCAGATACATTATATGACCCGTCACTCTAAAAGGGACCTTATGGAGAGTGTGAAAAGTACCAACCATAGCCAGTCTGTACAAATTGTGCAGACTGACTAGGGTCGAAACTTTTCACTCTACACTTATTTTCTTGATATAGATTGTTTTCCCATCTTACTGTATCTTCATTTTCCAAATACAGCATCTGCTTGACCTCTGACTAGTCTGAATTATTTTGTCAAAATTTGGATTTTTTAAATCCTGACAAGGTCCCTTTTAGTTTGACATGTCACAGGTCACATATTATTTTTCCATGTGGATTTTTTGGACGGGCCTTTAATTTCTCCTACACTATAAATGCTAGCAACTTGAAACTTCATACACTGATAGATCATAGCACAATCATTGGTGAAGCACAATACACAAGAACTTCATATTTTTTGTCTCTATTCACAGTTCCTTCCCCTCCTGAAAATGTTTTGGCAGAAGTAGTCTCCCCTGGCACAGTGAAGTTAAAATGGGGCCCGCCATCCAAACAAAATGGAGTGATCACATACTATATTATATATTACAATGCAGATAAAGATGTTCCTGACAACTCATGGACTTCCATACAACAAAATGGTAAATATTTTACATAGATTTATACCTAAATGACAAGTCCTTAGTAAAACAAGATGTGTTTGTGGAATTTATATGCCCCCGAAATGGCAATGTTAAGTTTTCATGTTACTTTTTTATATGTAGGATTGATAAGGGTTATTGGATGACCTTGAGGAAGGCCATATTGCATGAAACAGATAGATATCATATCAAATTTTACTTTTGTATGTCAAATAAGTTTGGAGAAAAGGCCAATGTTAAGTTTTTGGACAAACAGACAGACTTAAGGACAGACAGACAGACAATAAGTAAAACTATCTCGATATCTCGATATGGGGGGCATAAAAAAAGATAAACAACTATATTTAGCTTGAGAAAAACAATGAGAATTCTTTATTAGTATTGCTTAAAGATTTTTGTACAATAACGTACACAATTTCATTGTTGTGAATATCTACTTCATTGTTTGCAGACACTACCGAATAGGAACATTCTCAAACTAAATGTCTAGAAAAATTGTTTGAAGGATAGCCACCTTTATAAGCCCATTACCAAACGACAAAATTTTAGGGTGATCCAAATTCAAAGATGTTGCAGACGATAATTTGTAGTGATTGAAATCTAAAATTTTTGGATGTTTTTGTGTAGAAAACATTGATGTAAATGAAGCATTTGCTTCTTACAAGCAATTTCTTCATTTTCCACAATGTTTTCCAAAGCCTTGAACATGTAGGGCATCCAAAGGCGTGACTGTGTGGTAATGGGTTAAACTTAAATAAAGTCAACGGCCATCTTATGCAATCCTTGTATTAACCCTTTTCAAAACAAGATTGAGTTTTGTTGTCCCTGTTTAGCCAAAATCTTGGAAAATCTGATGCATAAGAAGGAAATGCTGATAATTGATTATCAGTATTTTTTTCTTTTGCCTATTATATATTTACTTGAATATGCAGGCTTATCTTATACTATCTACCAAAATACCTGGAATATTTTGAGTCTAGCATGACCTAGGTAGGAAATCAAAATTACAAAATATATTGTTTTTGCAGTCGGTTTTTACAAATTTCATGTTGTATTTCTGTGTTCTAGCTTCAACAACCACAGTGGTTGTAGCGGATCTTACAAGTAAAGTCTACTACTTCAAGCTGCGAGCCTGCACTAACGCGGGAGAGAGTCAATCGACTGACATCATCGCGATTAACACTCTGAATTGTGTAGGAACAGAATGTCCTGTCTGTCAGCCCCCACAGTCTTGTGTCAAAACTGGTAAGGATTGATTTATTGGGGTTTAACCCTTTCCCGAACAAGACCTGGATTTGACGTCCCTAATAGAAAAGGTTTGGGAAAACATTGAGACAAAAGAAGAAACTGCTGATTACCAGCAGTTTCTCCTTTTGCCTCAATATTTTCTGAGCAATATTTTACACATATAATATCTTTATCAATACATATCTTATTGGTTAAAGCAGCTTTAAAATTGGATAACCCTAAATTTCTGTCGTTTGGGAAAGGTTTAATGCCTCTTTCAACTGCTATGGTCATATCTTGGCGGCTGGAGCACCTAACCATGATTTCCTGTTGTTTCACATCTCAATACTAGACTACCACAACATCCTTACAGAGCCTCCAGCTGCTAGCCCACATAGGTTAAGGATTATCAGACCATTTGTTTGACTATTTTGTTAGAAAGAATTTTTGTTGAGGCTAGAGGTGCGTTCTTTAGAGCGAGATATCTTGAGATTTCTTAAGATATTTTAGGATAAAGCGTTCTTTAGAGCAAGATTTCTAAGACGCTCAATGGGAGACGCCATTACCCAATACTTCTTGCGGAACCCCTCGGTCAACTCTGTACAAACAATATAAAAAAGATTTGACCGAGTTGTTCCGAATACTCCATAATTCATAACTGCGGTGTTCCGAATGTTCCACTTTATACAAATGACGTCATCATAAATATGGAGCATTCGGAACAGCTCGGTCAAAGTCTCGGTCTTGAAAACGCTTTATCCAAAACATCTTAAGAAATCTTTAAAAATCTCGCTCTAAAGAACGCGGCTCGGGTATTGTACTAGGAACCTAGTGAGTAAGAGTCTGAGGCGCTACCAACCGTGATATGTCAGCAGCCTAAAACTGGTAAGAAAGTTGATGGTTTAGTGCAGAGTTATTGTATGTGCATATTATATTACGTGCTTACAATGGATCCTCTGCAATTGTTATAATCTATTAATGATATGTTAAAACTAGTTTAACTCTTTCCCAAACGACAAAAAAAATAAGTTGATCCAATTTAAAAGCTTCTGCAGACGACAAAATGCATGGTACTACTTGTAAAATTTGTGAATAACACAGCACATAAACCATTGAGACAATAGGAAAAACTGCTGGTTATCAGCAGTTTCTTCTTTTGTCTCAATATTTTCCCAAGCCAATTCTATTTGTGATGTCAAAACCAGGTCTTGTTTGGGAAGGGGTTAAATTACAAGCCTGATAAAGAGACATATTTCATTATGTTGCATACAGGTTTTGGTACATGTATGGGTTCAACTTGGTATGGTTGTTTTTCAAGTGTTAGAGTGACAATCAAGTACTTTGTTGTTAGTTGAAGATTAAAGTCACCCCCATGATTTAGATATTATATTTACATTATATGTGGTTGAAAGAAGGTCTTGGTATCTTCCATCTGTTTAACCCTTTCCCGAACGACAAAATTTTAGGGTGATCCACTTCAAAAACTACCACAAATGACAAAATGGATGTTATTAAGGATAGGATTTGTGTAAAATATGGCACATAAAATATTGAGACAAAAGGAGAAACTGCTGGTCATCAGCAGTTTCTTCTTTTGTTTCAATGTTTTCCTAAGCCTTTTTATTAGGGACACCAAATTCAGGTCTTGTTTGGGAAAGGGTTAAACCTAAATTTTCTCTCTCCTTCTGTCAAGTTACTAGAATTTTGTGCATTGTTTTTGCAGAAGACCATGAAAGGTTGACCGTATTATTTGAACAAAGACTAGGGATTGTGATTGGCTGTGCTGTTGGACTGGTTTGCATTGTTATCTGCAGTGTATTTGTTATCATCAGACACAGGTATGTGACACAGTCTACATTTTGTAAGTTTTACTGTCTATTTTAAAATATTCAGGAAAACTACATCTTGAATACATAATCATCTTCACATTTCAAGTTGACTTAGGCAAAGTCTTCTTTAACCCTTTAGTTTGCAGAATTATTTCCCAGAAATGACTTTTTCCCTATTTCCAAGTACTTCGTGTATACACATGCTTAATAAATAGATTTTACTAGCAGAATACCCATAAACCTATATATCATTGGAAAGGTTATTCAAGTTCCTTTCACAATATGATAAGTAACTGATAGAAAATTTGCATCTCATCAAAATCTCGACCTCTAGCCCCATGACCCCTGTCAGGCCCCCTGCCACGACCCCAGACCACCCCAACCCCTACGATGCGGGACTGGTTTCGGTTAAGGGTTATTGGAATCACTATTGGAGTCACTATTCGAAGTCTCCGAAACATTTCTAATGTTCAAATCACCTTTTGACCCCCCAAAAATCAAGATAATCGCTATCATCATCGTCCGGCACTGACATGGTGATTCGCCGGACCTCTTCTGCAGAATATTGGACCCTCCTGGCCATCGTTACAGCTCATACAAACCCAAAAACTGTGTTTTTCTTCACTTTTTACGAGAACATAACAATATTGGGCAATATTTCCGGTGTCATAATAACTTTAATAGTGTAAAAATTGCTTTTAAAAGCCCATACCCCCCTAAACAGTATAGGCGTTCCTGAACCGCGCTTTAAAGCGCGCTTGCAAACGAAAGGGTTAAGGGGTCATACATCTGTTTGTCCAACCATGCTAGACTAACATAATTATAATGACAACTTTTCAATGGTTCTTGTATAAAACTTGTTATGATCCGTCTTTTTCTGATTTGTCTATTTTGCTTCAGACAATTACGTGCCCAGTACAGAAACAATTCAAATGTTCATCTCATGAATACCTCCAATGGCCAGAATGTGGGCCTCTACCTCAGTCAACAACCAGCCGTAACTCACTCGGCCACGGATAGTTATTCTCCCATACTGCAACGGCTTCCAGAGAACCAAGATTCAGACTCGAAGGTAACATCAAGAGTTAACCATTGTGCATTACAAGTTGTTTTCTTCCCCAAAAGATCAACAAATTTTAAATTTCATTCTCTTGAATTTGTCGTCTGCAACATCTTTTAATTAGGACCAGTCTGTAATTTTACTGTCTGGTAATGGTTAACCCTTTCCCAAACAAGACCTGCTTTTATATATATAATACGTCATGGGTGTGTGATAATATAAAAAATATCTAACGAGGTTGGGAAAATCGATAATTGTCGAGCCTCTGGCGAGACAATTATCGATTTTCACAACCGAGTTAGATATTTTTTATATTTTCACAGACCCATGACGTATTATGTTTATCTTTCAACATTTCCCCCTTTTGTACCCCTTTTTTGTCCAAAATGTGGGTTTTTTCTTCATTTATTTTTGGAATCTGGGTCAATGTCAGTTGATGACGTCAGACCGAAGAACGTTCTTTTTTCATTGCGCGGAAGAAACAAATTCGTTATATTTAGTACAAGCTCGTCCTTAAACCGAGAGTTCGAGCGAAAACATCAATTGAAAATGATTATTTACTACTTTTCCAACGAAATTCCGTGATTAGAACAGAGATAAACTATACAGATCAACCGTCGACTCAAATCTGAGACAACATCTTGAACACGATAAAAAACGATGCAGGGATCAGTTTTCCATCGTCATGATTCGGATTGAAATGGGACTAAAAAGCACTTACAGTGATGATTTTAGATCTTATACGTAGAAAATATGTGATTTATGCCTCAAATAAATTGTCTTGGAACATAACAAAGTGAAACAGTGGCAGTGATTTTAGCGGTGGAATGACGGAAGAACGAATATGTCATGGCCGCAAATTATTTGACAGTTGCAGTTTGTCCAGAATGATTCCTTTTACAACTATGTGTCCCGAAATAAAAGAATATTTAAATGCAGTAGGTAGGTGTAGTTTCTTCAACACTTAAATAACAATTTCTTATTTTGATAAATTCAAATTAGATAGGCCAGGGAGAGAGAGAGAGATGGGGGGGGGGCAGAGAGACAGACATGCAGACAGACAGGCAAGCAGTCAGACAAGCAGAGAGCCAATTCAAAGACTTCCTTGATTTTTTACCTTTGAATAAACAATTTGATCATTTTTTAATTCAACTCTTTTAATTCCAATTGTTGCAGAGAGATAGATAACTAGAGAGAGAGATAGATCTAGAAAGATAGCATGTGAGAGAAGAATAATTAGCAAATGACAGAGAAAGAATGACACAGAAATCAGGGTGGGAGAGCCTGAATTCTTGTTTGTTTTTTTCTACCACAAAATTGAAAACATTTTGACTTTCCTGATTTGTACCTTTGTTTGATTGATATTTAGTAAATTTTCACTTTGGGAACACTTAAATCATTTTAGATCAGTTTTTTAAATTACAAATTCATGCAAATTTATTAAAAAAAAACATTTTCTTTTAATTTCAGAATTTGATGTCACAAGCATGCAGGTTCAAGACAAAACAGACTGTCTGGAGACTATTAAACCCTTACATGATTTATCTAAATCTGGGGCTCTGAACACAGCCAGAGAGACAACTTCACAAAAAGACAGAATTTGTATGAAAAAGTAGAGATCTCAATTCCAGCTATAGAAAGGAAAAACCTACAGACTCAGCATTGCTGGCACATTCTCCTGCAAGTCATTGCATATCTTATATTAGTGTAAAATTGATTTCAAGTAGTCAAATGATTGAAATAGGTCTGATAGGCCTAAGTGATTTGTATTTTTGATAAGAACATGGGGATTTATAACAATTATTTTCAGTGAGTATTTCATTTTTTTCCCAATATTGTAAACAAAGCATATTAAAACACCTTTAATGGCAACACCTTAATTATAAATCCAAAGTGAAGATATTTAGTAAAGTCATGTGGACTTTGAACAGGCCAAATGCAGTGAATAAGTAGTTCTTCATTTCAGAGCAATGAATTTGAGCATTTCCCCTCATTTATCTATATTAAACACCTTGTTTACTAAATAGTCATGAAATTTGAAGCCAAAATTTAGCTGTCTGAATGGTTCAAATCTGTCACAAACAAGATTCAAGACCTGATTTTATATGCCTAAGACTATTGGGATAAGGTTCAAGTTAGGAAAACATGGAGAGAAAAGAAGAAACTTTTGAATGTTAATTACTGGCACTTCATATTTGACCTAAAATGTTTTGACCTTCCAGTTTTCTGCATTAGATTCTATGTTTGTTTTGTTCTACAAAATAAGGATTAGATCTAGTATGAAAATCTGTTGTTATGGAAAGATAAAAAAATCCATGCTGTTCAAACAGTCAAATAAGACCAAGTTTACTTTTTATTTGCCTTATTTATTTCTGTATCTAGATCTAGTTGTGTGCTTTTTCCTGTAAAAAATCATAGTTTCATAATCAGATCTATGTTTGTGTGTTTGTAATCCTTTCACAAAACTGCAACCTTTTTGACTCATCAAAATGTTAAGAAAGCTCAAATCTGATGGGAAAATATTGAGGCACCAGAAGGAAATGTTGAAAATCAGCATTTTTTCATTTTGTCTCAATGCTTTCTGTGCTATGATTAAAGAAACATTCAAACTCTAAGTTTCCAACCCAAATTTGTTATCTGCAACAACTTTCCAAGCTATTAAAATGTGTGTAAAAAGGGCCCAATCCTGTAGAAAATTCTGAGGTGTCTTGTATTCTATGCTACATGGGATGAGAAATAGTGGTTTGGATTGCATTTTGCGTATGTATTTTTGCTTAATGGGCATCTAAATACATTATTTTGTGCACCAATAACAGCATTATATATGAAAAATGTTGATGCAGATTTAAAAACTCGAAATTTCCCAGCCATAAACTTGTGTATTGACCTAAATAAATGAAGGTCACAATATCTGGGTCGGAAGTAGTTCCTGCTGTGTATCCTTACGCGCCATGTCGTCATATTCTAAAAATATCCATGTGATAACAAAAAATTTATCACATGGGCGATATCACCCCGATATTTGGCTAGTTGAAAGATAAAATGATGATAATATTAATAATAATAAAGACTTTATTTTACGGGGCTACCCAGTTGGGATAATACCCAGTTTTCCCTCTTCAAATATTTACAAAGACAAATCATAAAACAAAATATGAATATGTACAACAAAAGAGAAAGAAGAATCTATGTGTAATGCAATTTTGTGGAAGTAACCCATAAACTCTTCCTCAAACAAGACCAGTTTTGAAGCACAAGGATAAACTTATGATTTGGAAAGCATTGAGGTAAGAGAAAAAAGTTGTAAATATCATGTTTTCCTTTAAAATGGATACGAAAGAGACAAATTCATATTTTTTTTATATTTTGATAGGAAGTATAGTCAAGGAGCAAATTGGACAACTAATACAATTTGTTCCTCAGCCAATTACCTCTGTACAGCTTTTGGCATGCCTTATAGAAAAGCCTTGGGAAACATTGAAGCAAAAGGAGAAATTGCTTAAAATCAGCAATTTCTCCTTTTGTCTCAATATTTTCTGTGCCATATTGCACATACATCCTTACCTTATCAACATTCATTTTGCCATCTGCAACAGGTTTCAAATAGAACCATTCTAAAGTTTTGTTGTTTGGGAAAGGGTTAACTTAAAGGGTTAATTTTTAGCTCCACTGGCCGAAGGCCAGCGGGGCTTATGTCATGGCCCTGTGTCCGTCGTGCGTCCGTCCGTGCGTGCGTGCGTCCGTGCGTCAACTTTTTCTTTAAACATCTTCTTCTCCAAAACTACTGGACCAATTTCAACCAAACTTCACAGGAATCTTCCTTGCATGAACCTTTTCTAAATTCCTTCAAAAAATTAAATTCCGTTTAGAACTTGAATTTTAATTGAATTAATTAATTTAAATTTTCGAAGAATCTTTAAAAAATTTCTTCTCCAAAACTACTGTACCAATTTCAACCAAACTTCACAGAAATCTTCCTTGCATGAATATCTACCAAATTCCTTCAAAAGAATAAAGTCTATGCAGAACTTGAATTTTAATTAATTTAATTGAATTAAATTTTTCGAAAAATCTTTAAAAATTCTTCTTCTCCAAAACTACTGGACCAATTTCAACCAAACTTCACAGAAATCTTCCTTGCATGAATCTCTACCAAATTCCTTCAAAAGAATAAAATCCGAGCAGAACTTGAATTTCAATTAATTTAATTGATTTAAATTTTCGAAAAATCTTTATAAATTCTTCTTCTCCAAAACTGCTGGACCAATTTCAACCAAAGTTCACACAAATCATCCTTGCATGAATCTCTACCAATTTCCTTCAAAAGAATAAAATCTATGCAGAATTTTAATTTTAATTAATTTAATTGATTTAAATTTTCGAAAAATCTTTAAAAATTCTTCTCATAAACTACATGACCAATTTCAACCAAACTTCAGAGAAATCTTCCTTGCATGAATCTCTACTAAGTTCTTACAAAAGAATAAAATCCGCGCAGAACTTGAATTTTAAATGATTTAATTGATTTAAATTTTCGAAAAATCTTTAAAAATTCTTCTTCTCCAAAACTACAGGACCAATTTCAACCAAACTTCACAGAAATCTTCCTTGCATGAATCTCTACTAAGTTCTTACAAAAGAATAAAATCTGCGCATAACTTGAATTTTAAATAATTTAATTGATTTAAATTTTCGAAAAAAATTAAAAAAAAATTCTTTTCCAAAACAACTTGACAAATTTCAACCAAACTTTACAGAAATGTTCCTTGCATTAATCTCTTCATAATTCCTTCAAAAAAATAAATTCTATGTAGAACTTAAATTGTAATTAATTTAGTTAACCCATTACCACACAATGACTCTTTTTGACTCCCTACCATACAATGGCTTTGGAAAACATTGTGGAAAATGAAGAAATTGCTTGTGACAAGCAATCTCTTCATTTACCACAATATTTTTCTACAATAAAAGAATAAAAAAGTTATATTTCATTCTCTTCAAAATTTCGTCTGCAGCACCTTTGAATTTGGGACAGCCTAAAATTTTGCCGTCTGGTAATGGGTTAAATTAAATTTTCAAAAATCTTTAAAAATTCTTCTCCTCCAAAACTACATGACCAATTTCAACCAAACTTTACAGAAATATTCCTTGCATTAATCTCTTCTTAATTCTCTCAAAAAGGAAATATAAATAAATTCTATGTAGAACTTAAATTTTGATTAATAAAAATTAAATTTTCGAAAAATCTTCTTTTCCAAAACTACTTGACCAATTTTAACCAAACTTCACACGAACCTTCCTTGCATTTATCTCCTCTAAATTCCTTTTAAAAATCATTACTGTGTAGAACTTAAATTTTTTATAAATTTAATTAAATTGAATTTTCGAAAAATTGTTAAACAATCTTTTTCTCAAACTACTGGACCAATTTCAACCAAACTTCACAGGAATCTTCCTTGCATGAATCTCTTCCAAATTCCTTCACGATCGGATGACAAGCTTGGCTGTTGTAGGCTAGGCTTATTTTCGCTATATGAAACAGTGTAATTTTAAGAAAATTTTAAAAACATTTCTGCTCCTTAATCACTTATTGGATTTCATTCTGGTGTAGCATGAATCTTCTTTAAACAGACCTCTATTGTATTCCTTGAAGAAGTTCGTAGTCTAAATGTCCAAAAGCCAGTGGAGCGATACAGGGCCATCTTGGCCCTCTTTAGCTCCACTGGCCGAAGGCCAGCGGGGCTTATGTCATGGCCCTGTGTCCGTCGTGCGTCCGTCCGTGCGTGCGTGCGTCCGTGCGTCAACTTTTTCTTTAAACATCTTCTTCTCCAAAACTACTGGACCAATTTCAACCAAACTTCACAGGAATCTTCCTTGCATGAACCTTTTCTAAATTCCTTCAAAAAATTAAATTCCGTTTAGAACTTGAATTTTAATTGAATTAATTAATTTAAATTTTCGAAGAATCTTTAAAAAATTTCTTCTCCAAAACTACTGTACCAATTTCAACCAAACTTCACAGAAATCTTTCTTGCATGAATATCTACCAAATTCCTTCAAAAGAATAAAGTCTATGCAGAACTTGAATTTTAATTAATTTAATTGAATTAAATTTTTCGAAAAATCTTTAAAAATTCTTCTTCTCCAAAACTACTGGACCAATTTCAACCAAACTTCACAGAAATCTTCCTTGCATGAATCTCTACCAAATTCCTTCAAAAGAATAAAATCCGAGCAGAACTTGAATTTCAATTAATTTAATTGATTTAAATTTTCGAAAAATCTTTATAAATTCTTCTTCTCCAAAACTGCTGGACCAATTTCAACCAAAGTTCACACAAATCATCCTTGCATGAATCTCTACCAATTTCCTTCAAAAGAATAAAATCTATGCAGAATTTTAATTTTAATTAATTTAATTGATTTAAATTTTCGAAAAATCTTTAAAAATTCTTCTCATAAACTACATGACCAATTTCAACCAAACTTCAGAGAAATCTTCCTTGCATGAATCTCTACTAAGTTCTTACAAAAGAATAAAATCCGCGCAGAACTTGAATTTTAAATGATTTAATTGATTTAAATTTTCGAAAAATCTTTAAAAATTCTTCTTCTCCAAAACTACAGGACCAATTTCAACCAAACTTCACAGAAATCTTCCTTGCATGAATCTCTACTAAGTTCTTACAAAAGAATAAAATCTGCGCATAACTTGAATTTTAAATAATTTAATTGATTTAAATTTTCGAAAAAAATTAAAAAAAAATTCTTTTCCAAAACAACTTGACAAATTTCAACCAAACTTTACAGAAATGTTCCTTGCATTAATCTCTTCATAATTCCTTCAAAAAAATAAATTCTATGTAGAACTTAAATTGTAATTAATTTAGTTAACCCATTACCACACAATGACTCTTTTTGACTCCCTACCATACAATGGCTTTGGAAAACATTGTGGAAAATGAAGAAATTGCTTGTGACAAGCAATCTCTTCATTTACCACAATATTTTTCTACAATAAAAGAATAAAAAAGTTATATTTCATTCTCTTCAAAATTTCGTCTGCAGCACCTTTGAATTTGGGACAGCCTAAAATTTTGCCGTCTGGTAATGGGTTAAATTAAATTTTCAAAAATCTTTAAAAATTCTTCTCCTCCAAAACTACATGACCAATTTCAACCAAACTTTACAGAAATATTCCTTGCATTAATCTCTTCTTAATTCTCTCAAAAAGGAAATATAAATAAATTCTATGTAGAACTTAAATTTTGATTAATAAAAATTAAATTTTCGAAAAATCTTCTTTTCCAAAACTACTTGACCAATTTTAACCAAACTTCACACGAACCTTCCTTGCATTTATCTCCTCTAAATTCCTTTTAAAAATCATTACTGTGTAGAACTTAAATTTTTTATAAATTTAATTAAATTGAATTTTCGAAAAATTGTTAAACAATCTTTTTCTCAAACTACTGGACCAATTTCAACCAAACTTCACAGGAATCTTCCTTGCATGAATCTCTTCCAAATTCCTTCACGATCGGATGACAAGCTTGGCTGTTGTAGGCTAGGCTTATTTTCGCTATATGAAACAGTGTAATTTTAAGAAAATTTTAAAAACATTTCTGCTCCTTAATCACTTATTGGATTTCATTCTGGTGTAGCATGAATCTTCTTTAAACAGACCTCTATTGTATTCCTTGAAGAAGTTCGTAGTCTAAATGTCCAAAAGCCAGTGGAGCGATACAGGGCCATCTTGGCCCTCTTGTTGTTGAATAAATGTATTCTGTAAAGAGCTATGGTTTCTATTAACGATGATCTAAGGAGATGACTTGGTATTTTGGGTACCTTGGGTGAAGTTGACCTTGCTTAAGAATAAATTTTTTGCTCTATCTATAAAACTGTCAGGCTCTTAACCCTTTCACAAACAAGACCTGGTTTGACGTCCCTAGAACAAATGGCTTGAGAAAACATTGAAGCAAAAGAAGAAAATGCTGATAACCAGCATTTTCTCCTTTTGCCTCAATATTTTCTAGGCTATTTGTACCCCAAAATCTATCATATCAACACCAGTTTTGCTGTCTGCAGCAGTTATCAAATAGGAACAGTCTAATTTTTGGCCGTTTGGGAGAGGGTTAATGATGCCATTGTTTGCATGAGTATAACTGTTTCCCAAACGGCAAAATTTTAGGGTGATCCACTTCAAAAATGGCCACAAATGACAAAACGGAAGTTATTAAAGATATAATTTGTGTAAAATACGGGATAGAAAATATTGAGACAAAAGGAGAAACTGCTGATTATCAGCAGTTTCTTCTTTTGTTTCAATGTTTTCTCAAGCCTTTTCAATAAGGGACGTCAAAACCAGGTCTTGTTTGGGAAAGGGATAATAGAGGACTGTTTGATGTAGAAACCTGTGAGAATATCATGATCTGTTCCAGGGAGTAGAAGATAGCTATGACAGAAGAATAAGTCGACCATTGTCTCATAATGGTCCACCTAGAATATTCTCAAGGGGTCATCAGGTATGTATAATGAAGCTGTTTGTAACCCTTTCCCAAACAAGACCTGGTTTTGACATACCTAAAAGAAAAGGCTTGGGAAAAAATTGAGGCAAAAAAATGCTGATAATCAGCTTTTTCTCCCTTTGCCTCAAATTTTCTTTGCTGTAATGTAATAAATCCTTTCTTTATCTACTATATTGTCATTTGGGAAAGGATTGAGGTTATTAGTGTATGTTTCTCTATCTACATTCTTCTGATACTGTTGCTTTGATATGTTTTACTTGTGTATTAGACCACAATACATTTTGGTAGGTAAAGCATAGGATGCTTGACAAGAATTTGTATTGCGGTTAATCAATCAAATTTTTCATCAACTTTACCAAAATATGCAAAAAAAAATGCAATGAAATCTATAGGAAATGTCTTTAGACTCACTTAAAACATTTTCAAAATGTTTGATACATCAGAATTTACACGCATACTATTTCAGGATACCGCTGCAGAACAGCGAGCGCTCCTATCTGGGGGTACAAGTAGCAGCAGCCAATCCAACGAGACCTCTGAGGAACGAGACGTCGGCACTCTCGACTCAAACTCCTCCTCACCGGAGGCCGATTTTGAAATCTCGTATAATCGGATAAAGAGTTCTAGGCCTCCGGAAAACGAGGCCAGTGAAGAGAATTTACCTCAATCAGAGAAAAAGCATTTGAAAGACTATGAATCTGTGGATCTTGACAGCATTGGAACAATTGAAAATACAAGTCATTTGAATAGGTCAGGTGTTCAACATTCAGGGTCCGAGCGGGGTTCGGACGTTCATTCAGACGTTGGTACGGACGGACCTGAGTACAGAATCAACAGTGAGATACCTCCACAACAACAATTTTATTGTTAACCCTTTACCAAATGAAACTAATTTTTAAGACTGGTTCAAATCAGGAAAAAATTTGCAGACGACACAAAAACTGTACAATAATTCTGTCTGAACATAGATAACTTGAGGGAAAAGATGAAACTAGCGTTTATTTTCTCCTTGTCCCTCAACATTTTCTATCGAATTGAATGTCATGAAAGGGTTTGCAAAACTCAGGGTTTTTGTAAAGGGTTAAGGACAAGGCGGGTTTTATTTTTTCAATGTTTTTAAAAAGGGATATAACTCTGGAAAAACTTCACATTTTATAAAGGGAAGTAACTACCTCAAAATTTTTATTTGGACAGGGAGACAACTCATTAGTGTGTTTTAAAACGTTCACTAAACCCTTTTCCAAACGGCAAAAATTTAGGGAAGTCCGTTTTGAATGCTTCTTTAGACGACAAAACGGGTATTGATTTAGGTACGATATGTGTACAGTAAAGCACAGAAACTGTTGAGGCAAAAGGAGAAAATACTGATCATCAGTATTTTCTCCTTTTGCCTCAATGTTTTTCCATGCAATTTCTATCAGTGACATCAAAACCAGGTCTTGTTTGGGAAAGGGTTAATTAACAGAATGTATTTTTTAGACTCCACATAAATGGTAAAGGACTTGTGTGACATGTCATTGTAAAAAAGGGGGTTTGTTTTACTCATGCAAAAGAGTTGCTCAAATTTTTGTTAGTTTCTATCTGTAATTTGACAAACAACCTTTTATTATTGTTGTTTGAAGGAAATGGTTCTCAATGTAGAGAAAATAACTCATGATAACTGACCTGGCCGAGTATCCCTAGCTAATTGATAGAGATGCTCTGCCATGTCATTTATCATGAGCTATACAGTGCAAATAAAGAAAACAATGGTAATTCTGATGGTAAATAACATACAGAATGAATTTCTATGTGTGTTTTGTCAGAGGCAGATATGATATATGGCTGCTTTCAACAAAAACCTTTTAACTGCAGCTTATAACAAGCTGCAGTTACGAGGTTTTTGTTCGAAAGGGAACAATATATTGGGATAAACATGGAATATTGAGCCGCCTTTCTTACATGACAGGTAACATAATTGGGGCTGAGAGTTGGAGTATGTTGCTCATTAGGGATTTTAGAACTTGAGCAGTAAGCATGTTTGAAAAAGGGGCATTAGGATGCCATTGAGTGGTGGTCATTTTTCTAAAATGTTTCATGAAGTTGTCATGGTTCAGGATGTTAAACCCGTTTATGTTGTCAAGAGGGTTTATGGCACTAGGATAAGGACTTTTGTAAGTACCGGGGTATTATGCAGATAAGTGATGGCTTTTCAAACTGCAATATTTCATTTACTATTCATCAAACCCTAATTTGTAGGTACTCATTTGCATCGTCTCATCAAGATGATTCAAATGAGTACCCACTACATATGGTTTGAAATTGAAATAAATAAGTTAGAATGTTTTCGTCAATATTACATTAATTGTTTATGTAAGAATGTAACAGGAAAAGTAGTGTGTCTACAAAAGTCCTTTTCCTAGCAAGTGTATTTAAAAACTGCCATTTCGTCGATTGGTGAATGCAATACAAATCTAAGGTCCTTTTCAATGTTAAAAGCACATAGATAGGTATTGTGCTTGTTTGTGGATATGATATTTGTGAGTGGAGATATGAAAAAGGGGCTTTATGGTATATGAAACGACTGGATTAGTACCTAAATAAAGTCTCATTAGGCAGGATCCATGCTGCTTTAACCCTGCACTGAACAGCAAATCTTTGGGTTCGTCTTATTTGAAAGCTGCTGCAAACAACACAATGAACGTTGATTATGTTGAGATTTGTGTACAATAAAGAACAGAAAATATTGAGGCAAAAGAAGAAAATGCTGGTGACCAGCATTTTCTTCTTTAGCCTCAATGTTTTCTCAAGCATTCTTCAGTGGGGACATGAAAACATGTCTTGTGCGGAAAGGGTTAAAGGCATTCCATTTGAGAAATCTAAATACAATGGATCCTGATCAGACTATGAGTATGTGTAGGCAGATCAGGAACCATTTTCGTCTCAAATATCATAAAGTCCCTTTTACTGTATTTTTGTCCCCTAATATGAATGACTTGGATTAGTTTTGCATTCACCATGGAAAATTAGTGCTGTGGAGAAATCGCGCTGACCTCAAATTATTCACTGAATAACTTTCAGGGAGGAAAATGACTTATTTTCAAAATTTCATTTTTCGGTAAATTGTATTTTGTGTTTTTTCATCATTTAGTGTGCATGATAAGAGGAAAGTTTGTATTTTAGTGAAATTTATTGTTTTTTCATTCGGTATGAAACCTTTTCCCAAACAAAACCTGCTTTTCTCAAATATAGTGAGAGAAATCGCTAATTATCAGCAGTTCCTTTTTTTTATTCAATAATGTTTTCTTAAGTTTTTTTCTTTCAAGGGAAAGAAGGTCTTGTTTTGGAAAGGTTTAAATGATTCATATATCTTAATAAAACATTATCAACTTATAATGAGATTCACTTGAAGTTGAACACTTTTGGGCGACCTTGTTAACATTCAGCAGAAGAAAGTGCCATAAAGATAGAAAAAGTTACCAATGTTTATGACGAGGTTGGAAAGATTCCGACATGGCAAGAATCTCATTAGGTGTAGACTTTCTTAGATATCAACTTTAACCCTTTCCCACACATTGACGCTTTTGGATGCCCCAAAAACTAAAGGCTTTGGAAAACATTGTGGAAAATGAAGAAATTGCTTGTGACAAGCAATTTCTTCATTTCCCACAATGTTTTCCATCCAAAAAGACCTAAAAATTAAAAATTTCATTCACTTGAAATATTTGTCTGCAGAATCTTTCAATTTGGACTACCCTAAAATTTTGTCGTTTGGTAATGGGTTAATGAATGAATAATTGGCATATTCTCCTCTTATCTTGCTCATTTGTCATAGAATTTTGTACTGTGAAAAGTTGTTATAACAACATTCTTTAACATTTGAATTGTCAACTTGTAAAGTAGATAACTTTATGATGGACCAAAAAATTGACCAACCCTTTTGTAAACAAGACCTAGTTTAATGTCTATTAGAAAACGACTTGGGAAACATTTAAGGAAAAAAGAAGAAAATGCTGATAATCAGCCTTTTCTCCTTTTGTCTCAATATTGTTCATGAATGCTAAATTTCACACAAATTTGATCTTTATTATCAATCATTTTGAGGTCTACAGCAGCTTTTGAATCAGATCCTAAAGTGTTGCTGTATGGAAAATGATTAAACGATCATATCGTCCCTTGATTGCCAGAAGGGGCTATCAGCACTTTTCATAGTTTTGAGAAAAACGCGTTTAAAGTTTTGAAAGCTTGTCAAAAATCAGGTTTTCAATGGTCAAATACCATGTTTGGCCCATGGGTAGGACATGATAGCCACTATACACATACATATTATCAACCTTCATTTCCAATGATTTACGCCTTTTTTGGTCAAAAACGCTGATAGCCCCTTCTGGCTGCCGGAAAAAATACAAAATACAGAGAATATGTTTCTGCCAAAAGGAGTCAACAGCAAGACATGTCTTGTTCTAAAATCATTTATTCTTATAAATAATGTACTTTTGCACATTTTCTGTTTGTTTATGCTTTCATCAAACCACCATGATACATTTCCTTCTTTTTTAGCAACTGATATTGAGAGTTTTTCCTTATATTCATTGGCAGAATTTCAGAGGGTCTTCGACATAGTCTTTTTCACCTCAGTACAAATAAATTCTGGATTAGCCTACTGCACATATATTTGTATCTAGCAAATATAATGAACTATTTCATTTGGATGGCTTCTTTGCACTTTCAACACATTGACCTTGTGCTAGTTTATCCTGCCGCCATCAGCGCACGTTTTAACGCTTTCAATAAAAAAAAGTTGCCAGTCTATAAAGATACATCGACCCAACTACACAGCTTCATGTAAATCAGTGTAATGTCCTTTTTCCAGCTTAAAAAAGTACACACACAGCTTATTCTCTTCAAAATGGTCACCAGAAATAGAGAGACGTTTATGCATTTCGTTTCAAAGCTGATTATAATGCATTTTTGTAATTATGATAATTGGTTACAAAAATGGAAAAGAAGAAATTTCTCAAAAAGAGCAATTTCTTCTTTTCTCGTTATGTTTTTATTCAGAATCCTTTGCATAAATATTGTGTTTCAATGTTTATCGAGACTTATATAATTCGCCAATGCAGATTCAAACTATTGTGCGGAGAACCCAGACACACTGTTTCGGTTATAACGTCTGACCATTTAAAATATGGTGTCCCATTGTTGCGGAACGTATAGTAATGTCCGGTTTTTTTGTTCTTTTTTTTTTGGTGGGGATACTCTATAACCGAATGCATTGAATCCCATTCCACTTGTGCGTGTCCGGACTCCAAATGTTACTGCTAAAAGGACGTGTCGATACAACTTTAAGCAAACCTGAGGCCAGATATCTAGTTCTGTTCTGTCCGGAACAGCAGTCAGAATAGAGTATAACATGCTTATATACATGTTTATATATTTAATGGTAGAAATTAAGATGCGTCATCATGGTCATTATGCAAGTACCCATTCTGATGATCCACGCTGGCCATGAACCTCATTCAGGTCCCTTATTTTGTCTGCCAATAAATACAGCGTAGCGGTTCAACTTTCGTTTGTAATGTGTTTTTGACAAATTGGAGCATGGCGTTTTGTCGTTCTAACGGCCTGCAAGTCAAAGGTCGCTACATACAGAGTTTTGTGTTACGTTTCGCATTCTTCTTTTCAGTGTCTTTTTTTATTCTTGCCTGACCTTTTCTAAAAGTATGTTCTTTAACCGTTCTGAAGTTTCTATCCGAATTTAGGCAAAAATCAGGCTGCCAGAAGGGGCTATCAGAAAATTGAAACTCATTTCTTTCTATTCTAAGGAGTTTGTTGAGACAAAATTCTATATATTTAGTCAAATATATTACTTTTCGTTAATGCAATATTTGTTTAGGAAAGGGTTATGGGACAATTAGGCAGATAAAATGTCCGGTTAATTGTTTACATGAGTCCCATTTATCAGTGAGGGGACAATGCTGATAGACCCTTCTGGCAGCCCAGTCGGTGTTGATAGCCCCTTCTGGTCGGAAACAATCTGGCTAGTTGCTGATAGACCCTAAACATATTATGCAATTTTTTATCATTTTTAATTGGAATATCAGTACCAATATTTTTCCACAGGTAGAAATCACTCCACTGACTTAAAAAATGATAAAATGCCATTTTCGCCCGAAAGTGCTGATAGCCCCTTCTGGCAATCAAGGGACGATATTAAAGAAATGTGAGAAATTCATATCCGCTTAATACAGTTATAATGATAAATTTACATATTTCTACAGCTGGTTAAGTGTGAAACAGCTGTAAGTGTGTATTGAATGAATATGCATTTACAGCAGTTTTGTTTTTATCCCTGAAATGTTGTTGTAACAAGATTTCACAGTGCAATAGAGCAGTAGTGCTAGGTTCATGTCATTTGTTTAGAATTTTTGAAAGCATGTGTCAAATATGAAAAAAAATGAGTTGGGATTTTGAAAAAGGGAACTTGTTGCATTTAAACAGCCTAATCAGGGTGCAAACTGGCCTCTGACAGTACTTGCCATTGTTGAAGTGATAGCAGTATAATATTTCTTGTCTCATCAGGATAGTTATTTTTTGTATTAATCTCTTGCACACAGATCTGGTTTTGTTGGACCCAATAGAAATGACCTTGGAAAACATTCAGACAAAAGAAAGAAGTTCTGATAATCAGCATTTTCTCCTTTAGCCTCAATATTTTCCATGCTATATTGTACACAAATCTTATATATTTTCAACATCCTTTCTATCATCCACAGCAGTTTTCAAATTGGAACACCCTATCATTTAACCATTGGAGAAATGGTTAAATGCCATAGACGCCCCTTTTCTCAATCACAGCTTATTTTGAGTACCATTTTGAAAGTGGGATAAAATAGGCTGCTACTTACATGTGTTCTGTTAATGTTACTTTTTATGTGTATAACCATTAACAAAACAACAGAATTTCTATGGGTGAAATTTGGAGGCGACTGTAATCAGTTTTGATGCCATACAAGGAAGAAAAACAATTGTGACAATACTGACAGAAAAGAAAAAATGTCAACCTAACAATATCTTGTTTCCCCTCAATGTTTTCCATGCTATTACTTGCTTATTTTCTACTTGGACAACAATTGTTTAAATGTATTTAATCCCTTTCAATTTAAACATGTGATTTTGTTGATTTGTAAGGGTTAGTTCTCTTCTAGAGAATTGTGAGGATAGGTATTGCTTGACACAAAAGTTACTGATAGTTTGTTATTTCAAAAGCTGAAAAAACGTGTGAAATGCATGTGCAAAACTATCATAGCTGTGTGAAAATTTTATTTTGTCACTTTTCTTCAAAAACCTTGTAACTGCAGCTTGTTTTAAGCTGCAGTTACAAGGTTTTCAAAGAAAAACAGTAATATTCATTTAGGATAGTTTTGTGCTGTCTATTCACATCATGTTTGTTTTGTGTTTTTGTTTTAACCATTTCCCAAAAAATTGTCATCTGATCCAAATTGCAAGCTGCTGCTGACAGCAAAGTTGGTGTAAGTTAATGTGGAATACAATATGGCTCGGAAAATACTGAGGCAAAAGAAGAATTTTTCTTCTAGGGAAGTCAAAATCAGGTCTTGTTTGGGAATGGGTTAAAGATTACTTATGATAAATGTTCACAGAGTGCAGCTACAGGTATAATTCGAGTATGTGAGAAGAGTACACTAATGATTTCTGATATATCATTATTATGATCTAATATGATATTCTGATAAGCATTTTATTAGTAGGTGAAATGCAGTTATATGAAATTAAGTTTTAATTTTCTTATTACCACACTGTGAGGCCGTTTGGCGCCTTGCAAGATAAAGGCTTTGGAAAACACCATGGGAACTGAAGAAATTGCTTGTGACAAGCAATTTCTCCATCTCCCACAATGTTTTCTATAGAGAAAGACCAAAAATTATAAAATTTCAGTAACATAAAATTGTTGTTTGCAACACAACACCTTTGAATTTAGACCAGTCTAAAATCTTGCCATCTGGTAATGGGTTAATCAAATGAATGCTTTCAGCTTCTTGTTTTGAAAGATTTGCAGCCTTTAGATTTGACCTTGTCTTCCTCTTCTAAAGGTATAAATTAATGACAAAAGACACTTTCATGCTAGGTTTTATACAGTACCTATATAATGTTCGTTTTTTAGTGCATGAGGGAGATTAGACTTTTACTGTCCCTGATACTACTTTGCATAATTATTGAAAATGATGTTGTATCAGGGCTGTAACCAGTCTAGACTCATGCATGTGTTAACCCTTTCCCAAACAGCAAAATTTTTGTTTGGTCCACTTAAAAAAATGCCACAAATGACAAAATGGAAGTTTTTTTAGATAGAATTTGTGTAAATGATGGCATAGAAAATATTGAGACAAATGGAGAAACTGCTGGGTATCAGCAGTTTCTTCTTTTGTTTCAATGTTTTCCCAAGTAATTTCTATCAGGGGCGTCAAAAGCAGGTCTTGTTTAGGAAAGGGTTAAAAGACTTTCAGACGTATTTAGGTATAGAATAAAACATATCATAAAAAGGTATATTATTACTCAACTATTTCCCAGAACAACATGGAATTAGCTTGATGCAAAAGAGACTGTAAAGTCTGCATTTTAACCCTTCCCCAAGCTTGGGAAAACATTGAAACAAAAGAAGAAACTGCTGATAACCAGCAGTTTCTCCTTTTGTCTCAATATTTTCTATGCTATATTTTACACAAATTCTTTCTTTAATAACATCCATTTTGTCATTTATGGCAGTTTTTGAAGTGGATCTCCCTAAAATTTTGGCGTTTGGGAAAGGGTTAATATAATACTTCTGTCTTCTGTATCCTTTTGGATTTGGACCATTCTTTAATTTTGTTGTTTTCAAAGGGAAAATGAGAAAAAGAATGAACCCAAGACAGAAAAAACAAATCATAAAAATACAGATAACAATCCATGGAATTTAGAAACATTTGAAATGATTGACAATTTTTCATGAATGTTACATTTTACTCTGTATTAGATGTTTTCATGAAATCATTCTTGTTAGCTCCACTGGCCTTTCAGGCCAGCGGGCTATTGTCATGGCGGTGTGTCCGTCGTGCGTCCGTCCGTCCGTCCGTCAGTCCGTGCGTCCGTAAACTTTTTCTTTAAAAATCTTCTTCTCAAAAACTACTGGATGGATTTCAACCAAACTTCACAGGAATGATCCTTGGGTGACCCTCTCTCAGATTCCTTCAAAGAATATGGATTGAACCAGAATAACCTGAGTTATCTGCCCTTGAATGTCAAAAATAGCAGGTTTTAACTTTAGTTTTCTTCTGAAATCTACAAATATTAAACAATCAAGACAAAACTTTGACAGAATGATGCTTACTACAAGATCTTGCCTTGGTAAAATTTTCAGCTTGATCTGAATTTTACATCATGAGTTATGTGCCCTTGAAATTGACAAATTTGCCATTTTCGGCCATATTTTGACTTTGTTTTCACTTTAGCAACTACAAATATCAACTAAACAAGATAAAACTTTGACAGAATGATGCTGACTATAAGATCTTACCTTGGTAGAATTTTCAGCTTGATCTAAATTTTATATCATGAGTTATGTGCCCTTGAAATTGCCAAAAATTGCCATTTTCGGCTCTATTTTGCTGGTTTTGACTTTATTTTCACTCTAAAATCTACCAACATTGACCAATCAAGACAAAACTTGGACAGAATATATATAAGCATTATATGCTGCCTGTGTGTAATTTTCAGCTTGATTGGAATCTTACATCATGAGTTATGTGCCCTTGAATTAGACAAAATTACCATTTTCGACTTTGTTTTCCCTCTAACAACCACAAATGTCAACCAATCAAGATGATACTTGGAAAGAATCTTGTTGACAACAAGATCTTGCTTATGTGTAATTTTCAACGTGATCACACTGTTACAATCTGAGTTATGAGCCCTTGAAATTGACAAAATTTCAGTTTTCGACACTTTTTCCACTCTTGAAGCCATGAATATTGACTAATATAGACAAAATATGAACAGAATGATAGTGAACATAAGATCCTGCATGTGTTTGATTTTCGATTTGATTTTAAATATATATACTGAATTATGTATCCTTGAATTTGGCAAAATCACAGTTTTCAATTTTATTATCGCTCTTACATCCCTAAAATATTAGTCAATCATTTACTTTCTTTTTGCATTGACCACATGATTGCTGCTTTTGACTTCGTTTTTGCTATAAGAACCACAAGTATTCAAAAATCTAGTCAAAACTTAAATTGAGTATTAAAAGAAATTCAGGCCTGTGGAGCGACTCAAGACCTTCAGGTCTTTCTAGTTTTTTTTTGTCTTCATTATTCAGCCATTTTCTGATTTATAAGCTGATGAGTTTGGGCAAAACTATAGTAGGAACATGTAGAATGATATGTATTTACAATAGTCACGGTGATTAATCATGTGACTCAAAATTTCAGAAAATCTTCAATATTTTTGTTAATCCTTGACCAATTTGAATTTGGGTTGGAGCAAAGAAGGTGGAAATGCCAGGAATTAGCTGGACGTGGGGCATTCTTGACAAATCTTCTGATAAAAAAGTTATTGAAGATCAACCAAATTTTTTGGTTGATCTTCAATGACTTTTTTATCAGCTGATTATTGAAAAATCCAACATGTCTATCTAATAGGTGACGTCTGTCCACCTTCCTTCTCTGTTTCAAACCGCATTCAAATCGGTCCTGTATTAACCCATTAACCACACAGTGACTCCTTTTGACTCCCCACAAGATAATGGCTTTGGAAAACATTGCGGAAAATGAAGAAATTGCTTGTGACAAGCAATTTCTTCATTTCCCACAATGTTTTCTACAAGAAAACACCAACAGTATTGAAATTTCATTCACATGAAATTATCGTCTGCAACATCTTTGAATTTGGAACAGCCCAAAAATTTTTGTTTGGTACTGGGTTAACAAAATTATTGAAGATTTTCTGAAGTTGTTCTATCATGTGATTGTCCACGGTGATAGTTTTGCACCAAATACATCAAACATCCTCTTTATATCTCAGGCATGATTTCTTGATATTACAATTGAGCTGGGAACTTTGAAAAACAGTCCCTATTGCATTTGAGATGACCATGTTTCCATATTTTCAAAATTAGTTTGATCCTAAATACTGTCTGATTTGGATCCATGCTTCTATCTACCGGTAATTGCTTTTAACTTGAAGAAGTTATTGAAGAGCAGCATCAATTTTTATCAGACTGATTGTATATGTCTTAATTGAAGCTTGTTTTAACCCTTTCCCAAACAACAATTAGGATGGTCCAATTTGAAAGTTGCTGCAAACGACAAAATGGACATTGAAAAAGAAAGGATTTTTGTACATTATAGCTAAGAAAATATTGAGACAAAAGGAGAAACTGCTGGTTATCAGCAGTTTTTCTTTTGTCTCAATGTTTTCCCAAGCTTTTCCTATTAGGGACGTCAAAATCCGGTCTTGTTTGGGAAAGGGTTAAAATGTTTTTGTTAAAAAGCATCAATATGCAGGCTGATCTGAATTCATCCTGGTCTCAAATACAAAAATTGCCGTTTTCTAGACTCAAGTTCATTGGAAAGACAAATTTAGTATTGTTCTTGGTTCTTATTCAAGTTAGATATAATCACATCATAAATTATATTGTTGAAACACCCACCCTAATCAGGGTGGTTACACTCAGCAACGGTTTTCTTTCCTGTTAAGGTAGTCTGCCCCTAATGAGATTCACGCGACGTCGAAACTATTTGGGCGACATAAAAAGCATTTGGAGGTGGAACTTTCCACAGCCGAATGTTTACGACCTCACCAGAATATGTTCGGATACATAATGACAACGCTCGAAAAAATCCGATGTTTTATGAATATCAAAATGGCCACATTACAGGTATTCTACCTTAAATATTGAAATTACATCATAATCAATCTGAATGGCTGAGACATATGTCTAATCCAATCAGATTTGATCTACTTGTAATGTAATTTAGAATTAGAAAGCAGATTCTGATTTAGAATTGTTGTTGAATACAGGTCAAGATTTTGAAAGAAAAAAACTAGCAATAGTTTCAGGACCTTTGCCAGTCTTTAATAAATTGGCCATTTTTTCTTGTTTTTCTTTGGCTAGAGAATTGCAGCATAATTATGGCATACATATGTGTTTTGTTCATTGTGTTGTGTTATTGTTTCTGTGTTGTGTAATGTCATATGTCCATACAGGGATTATTAGGACACATTTCTAACTTTTAACTGTTCCTAGATAATTGAATATATATAGTAGGATTTTATGTAGTTTTGTAAACCATTTTTAATAATGAATTTAGCATTTTTTTAGTCTTGGATAGTCTTAACCCATTACCAAACGACAAAATTTTGGGGTATTCCAATTTGAAAGAAGTTGCAGACGACATTTCAATGTGATGAAATTTCGAGATTTTATAGCTTTTTGGATAGAAAATATTGTGGGAAATGAAGAAATTGCTTGTCACAAGCAATTTCTTCATTTTCCACAATGTTTTCTAAAGCCATTATATTGTGGGTAGTCAAAAGGAGTCACTGTGTTGTAATGGGTTAAGAAATATTGTTTTGAAAGCAGCCAACAAAAATGATGTATACATCTAGATTCAGCTTAGCTCTTTCCCAAATGACAGAGGTTTAGACTTATTGAAATTGTAATTGATTGCCTCATGTATCTGCTGATTGTAGAGCATTGTACTTTTGTCTGACTGTCTGCAACATTTTAAGGTTTACGAACTGAGAATGAAAACACCACTTTCTAGCCATACGAAATGCATCAAATTACACACATTTGTAAATACACTTCACATAAGTTGATTCACTGTGTCGGATTTCAAGATTATGCTTCAAGAAGAAAACAATTTACAAATATTATTTTACTCTATATTCATATGCAAGGGAGGTAATTTTGAACATTTTTGTCAAATATTTCCTTAAGTATGCAGTAATTCAAAATTCTAAACCATACAAAATGCTTATGTTTGTATTTGGAATAGAAATATAACACAGTTTAGGAATTGCTGGCACTTTTCAAATTTCGCCTCTGGCTCAGCATTTCATTCTCAGTTTGTAAACCTTAACCCTTCCCGAAACAGTAAAAAATCGTCTTTGAATGCTGCTACAGAAGATAAATGAAGATGAATGTAGTAAAAGATGGTACTCTGCGAGATTGGGAACTTTGCCTCAATGTTTTCCTATGCTTTTTAGTATCAGGACATTTAAAGCCAGGTCTTGTTTAGTAGTCCGGCAGAAAGAGCACATGACCTGGATTTGAATACCATAGAAAATGTTTTTGTTGTTTCTGAAAGCTGACATGGTGTAGTTATGAAAAATGGCGGGTATTAACCGGGTACCCTTGAGCAATTCTTTGAAATCAAGATGGCGTCCAAGATGGCCGAATGTCATGGAACACGATCATATATCTGTTCAAATGGATAAATTTATGGCATAAAATTGTTAGAACATGTCCAGAAATGCTACGAAAGTACCCGTTAGGAAAATAAACAGTGATAGTTCCAATATCTAGTGGAATTTCTACAAATATCTGGTAAATTTGTAAAATCTTACCCCACCCACCTCATTTTATTTTGAAAAATAAAGTTTCGCATAATACTGTTAAAATTTCCTTTATTCTATTGAAATAAATTGTCTGATTTTCATCAAGATTATGAAATTAGATATTTGCAATGATAAGTCAGTCAAAATTGCGTCTTAAAGAATTCAAAATGGCGTCCAAAATGGCGTCCAAAATAGCGTCCAAAATGGCGTCCAAAATGGCGTCCAAAATGGTGAAAAGGGCGATTTCTTACAAAGTAACAAGTACTGTGTATTGTCTTTTGTTTGTAGAATGACTACAAGATATTTTATGTAAATACATGTTAATCTAGTATCAGCAGCTTAATGTATTCGCTATTTACATACAGAAAAAGAAGAGATCCTATATCTTACCCCACCCACTCCAACTTTCAATAATTGAAACTCGTCCAATCTTAATAGAACCGTAACTAACAGACTTGAGCATATCATATTCAAAATCCGTTTAGAAGAGCTTAATACAAAATTTGATATGTTTTTACTATATTGTCAGACAGAAAAACAGGTCTTTCCCTCTCTAAACTCTTTGCCAAACAACTCATGGTTTTGCTTCATACTAGATGCAACGTCTGTCTATCAATGTAAATAACATTTGTTTAACTTGGGAATGAAAATGAAAGTGATGTAGAATATATAGAAAGCATATGACTGGTTAAATTGACAATAATGTGCATGTAAAATACTACCACCTCTGATTAGAAGCATGGATATTTAGAATTGTATGCCAATAACATTCCTGACAATTAAGGTTCATGATCGCTTGATAAATTATCCACGACTGAAAATAAACTCTTTGTCAACTCTGATAGGCTACTTTTGAAGACTTTGTTAGACGATCTTCATCATTCTGGTGAAATTCCTGTAAATTCAAATACTGGTTCATTCAAAGACCACAAAGCCAAGTTTAGTGCACCCCAAACATGTTCTATAGAACAATGTCAATGGTAACTAAATGATTGCATACTAAAGGCGCGTTCCCATTGCCGACCAAATCAACTCGATCAAGCGATCGAGTACCGATCAAGCTTGATCGGCAAGATTGATTGGGACGATCGAGCGTGGTGGGCAAAAATGTTCAGGAATTTATCGACAAGAAATAAAGAAGAAAATATGTAAATACATTTGATCGGGTTTGATCTGGGAATTTAGGCGATAAAGTTGATCAATTTGATTTGGTCGGCAATGGGAACGCGGCTTTAGGCATTCATTAACTTTGAAAGAAACACAAATATGATAAAGTCATCACACAAGACATTTACTGTGTATTTTCTCGGTATGACGAGAGGTCGGGGATCGTTTTCCACCAAGAAGCATCCTAAAACACTTTCCTGATAGCGTACACAACACATGTCGTTTCCATCAATTTGTTTTCTGCACAGAGTAGACCTTGCATCATTGCCTAGACTGACTTGATTTCAGTCTGCTCTAGCTGATTTATTTGAGGTGACGGTTCATCACTAGCATATATGCCGACATCTATCAAACAGTGCTTGTACTGGTCCAACATATCAGTCGTTGCTGGTAATAGACTGCAACAAGCAACTTTAAATGATTCACAAAATAGACAATGTCACCATAACTGTTACACTTATGAGATAAATTTGACGTATGAAGATGCATGAAGACGTTATTTATCTCGGTTTTTAAGGTATAAGATTAAATTAATTCGATTTCAACGAAAACCAGTTCTGTGTAGCCTTTGTGTTTCAGGTACCTTTACCTTACCTCCTGAAAATCAACAAAATTGATGTTTACTTGAGCATCCAATCAATTTACAATGGCTTTAGAATAAATGCCAAACAAGCACTTAAATGTTGTGATTACTAAGATGTTTTATGCACTAAATGTAGCATTATAGGTCACAATTTAACTTTCATGTTATTCTCTTTACTGAGCGCATACTGTTATAGGATGTCTCAAGATCATTTAAAAAGAAATTGTATCAAGGAGAATAAAGTTTTCAATCAGTTTTTTTCAATTTATGTAGAAGATAAGTGGGTAAGAAGGTAAGTTGATATGACCTTGCATTTTCAAACCCATAAGAAGCAAATTTATATGAGAGCTGAGCCCCTGTCCATGCAGGCCAGTGTCTGAATACTGGAAAGGCTTAAATGCATTTCCTTAATTTTTCACTGTACAATAGGGACATTTCGACATTTTTAGCCAACTTAGGGGGCTTAGCTGTTACTAAAGACGAAAGTACTTTTTCATGGATTCTGTAAACAGATAAGAGGGCGCAAAGGCATTCTCTTTTCAGTTTCAAATCAATCCAAAGCCGATGTTGTAGGTACTCGTTCCATTCGTCTCGAGAACACAATAAGTACCCACACAATAGGGTTTGACGAACATTAAGAGATATCTTGCATTGTAAAAGCCAATACAACATGCAATCTGTAGCTCAGTTTAAATTGTATCCAATCCATTAGAAAATATATAAAAATGATGTACAAGTCTTACAAAGTATTTTGAAAAAGCCGCCATTCTGGAAGCCATTTCAATTTCTCAAAGACACTTTATCATTTATTTTTTTTAATTCATTGTGCAGTTTTATGTTTTAGAGTGTTCATTTGCAAAATTAAATAAAAAGTCTATTGTTGTATATATTTGAAGATTTTTCCTATGCTAAATGTAGTGGGTGGGGTAAGATAGTACAAGAACGCTATATTCTGGTAGAAATACCATTAAATTATATAAACTACAGATCTAAGACGCTCTTAGCACTTCAAATGAATGAAATAAAATAAATTATTGCCATTTCAAAGACTATTTTAGAACACTTTTGATGGTTTTTTAACATGAAACTTTATAATCCGCCATCTTGGACGCCATCTTGATTTTTGAAAATTGCTCAAGGGTATCCGGTTAATACCCGCCATTTTTCATAACTACAATATCTCAGCTTTATGAAACAACAAAAACATTTTCTATGGTATTCAAATCCAGGTTCGGTCAAAAAATGCCATTTTTCTGCCGGACTATAGGAAGGGTTAAATAGAATAGCTGTTTCAGTGGCGGATCCAGAGGGGGTTTGGGGGGTTCGTTTGAACCCCTCTGAAGTCTGATTATTTCATTATCATGCAGAAATTCAGTCACAAGTTTGTAATAACAGAAAAAATGAACCTCCCTATTTGTAAACTCGAACCCCCTCACAGAAATCCTGCATACGCCACTGTGCTTTAACCCTTTCCCAAACAAGACCTGGTTTTGACGTCCTTTATAGAAAAGGCTTGGGAGAACATTGAAACAAAAGAAGAAACTGCTGATAACCAGTAGTTTCTCCTTTTGTCTCAATATTTTCTATGCCATATTTTACACAAATCCTATCTTTAAAAACATCCATTTTGTCATTTGTGGCAGTTTTTGAAGTGGAACCCCTTAAATATTAACGTTTGGGAAAGGGTAAAATCATCTCTGTTTTCAACAACCATGTTGTTCTACCTATAGTGTAGTTACTGTATTATGGTACATGTTTACAATTTTTACCTATGTAAACAATTGGGAAAGTGTTCAAATCACAATACAATCTTGCAAGTGTTTGTTAGAATCTTACAGGTATGAGACACCTGTATGATTCCAACCATCACAGTCATGTGGAATTGTAGTAGTTTAGAGTTTGAAATGTTCTTGTTTACATAGCTCAATATTGTAAATATGTGTTAAAACATCTTGACAGGACTATAGTTTGATATTTGAATGAGTATTTCACACCAAAGTTACTCAGGAGTGATTAAACCGAAACTTTGTTGTGCCTTACTTAAGATCTGAGTTAAAAAGATCTGTTTCGCAGCATTGATTGTGTAAAAAGTAAAACCTGAAAGTATTAATTGTTGGATAAAAATTTCTATTCATGTATATCGTTGTTGTTTAGCTATTCAAGAAATTAAAAAATAGGCAATCACAAGTTTAAATTTCAATTTGAAAGACAGCTTTGTTGATATTGTATGATGTATTCTTTTCAAACAATGTTTTGTAAAATTGGACAAAAATTTGACTAATTGTCTAGCTCTATGATAAATTTTGACATGTTGGATCAATTGGTCATTGTGTCTGTACCATTGAAAATGGTATAATTTACAAATTATATTGAACCTAGAGATGGGATTTTAGTGTATGTAGTTACAAAATCTGTTTAAAATATACATCAGTCAACAATATTACATCAGTCAACAGTCTGTAAGGCATTTATAGCTCATGATAAATGTCTTGGCAGAGCTTCCCTAGCTATTAGCTACAGTTGTTTTGCCAGATCATTAACCATGAGCTATACTTTAATAAAAACTTATTACTGTAACATTTGTTAAAGGGACATTTCATTCCAATTTCAATTTTTTAAAGTATGTCTTGATGCCAAGATTGGTTATTATAATGAGTATAAATACTATTGGTTTCTTGAAGTTGTTGCCAATAAGCGAGAAACACGCATTTAAAGTTGAGACATAATCGATAAATTACATATAAATCCGAACTGTTGTCCACAACAATTTGTTCAATTTTAACACAAAAATATAAATTTCTCATAAACGGCGCCATATTTTGGCTTGAAAGTTTCAGAACTTTCATAAGGAAATATGCTCTTTCAGATAAAAATAAAAGTAAAATGTATGACAAAAAATTCTGAAATGTCACTTTAACTCGCTAAGCCACGATGTAATGATTATAGACAACTAATTCAAAACTTTCTTGCAATAAAAACACAAAAACAGCTTCAGAGTTTGTCAGATGGCATAAGATAAATGAGCTGGGATCTGGAAAAAGGACCTTTTGAGAACAACATGGATCCAGATCAGCCTCTGCATATGCACAGTCTGATCAGGATCTATGTTGTTCTCTGATAGTTTCATCATGTTCTGTAACAACAGTAAGAAAGTAGCATGGATGCTTATCTGATTGTACTTAGGCACAGGCTGATCTTGAAACATGGATACCTCAAATGCTATAAGGGACCTTTTTCCAGATCCTTGCTCAATTGATAGTAAAGACCTTTGTCTTAGTAATATTCAACAAATATGACCAACAAATTACCTCAATCACAGAAATATTTGTTTGTCAATTAATTAATTAACCCTTTCCCAAACAAGACCTGGTTTTGACGTCCCTAATAGAAAAGGCTTGGGAAAACATTGAGGCAAAAGGAGAAACTGCTGATAACCAGCAGTTTCTCCTTTTGTCTCAATATTTTCTATGCTATAAAATACACAAATCCTGAGTTTATCCACAACCATGTTGTCGTCTGCGGCAGCTTTGAAATTGGAACACCCTAAAAGTTTGTTGTTTGGAAAGGGTTAAAGATATGATCAGTATATACCGGTAGCTCACAATTAATGACCTGGTAGAGTATCTCTAGCTGTTAGCCAAGGATGCTCTGCCAGGTTATTTATCCTGAGCTATAACAAATATTCAAAGATTCACTTAGCATAACATCTTAATTCATAAGTCTATTAATTGGTCATAACTCAGACGGAATTTTGTGATTTTTCGATTGTATTCAATTCCCCTTAAAAATGTTCCCTTCCCTGTTTGTATATGCAGTGCCTGGACAATTTCTGATCAATTTGCAGCAATTTTGAATCATTATTCTCTGAGTATTGCTCATTCTAATGTCATAATGTTTTAAGTACATGTTTTAAGAAATATTTTCTTCTTATAAGGGTCTGGTCACATAAAGCTGTATGTTCACATCACATCCTAAATCAGCTGTAGGACTGACCATTTTGGAATGTGCTTCGGCCGTGATGTGGATGTCAAGTTGTGTTTGTGACTAGGCCTTTATATACTTTTACAGATTTTACAACCCCGAAATTTAAGTCTTTGTTTGCCCTTACATCATCAAATTGAGGGCATAGTTCTACGTTTCATTGTATCAGTGTCAAACATTGTGACATTGGTCAAAAATAAACATTGCATTGGCAATACAATGGTTTGTTTTTCTGAATTCTGATAGTAAAGGCACTGAAGATATTTTATCCTGGACCTTTTATTTCTACATTTTTTCTTATCATTATTATATTCCCATATCATATGTTCTTATCATATACAGTACTTTGTGTTCTTATCAATTCATTATAAAGTTTTTATATACTTGCATTTTTTATCCTTTTTCCCTTAAATGGCACTTCTTTGAATACCTCTGTAGAAGATGTTATTCATGAAATATTGTGACAAAAGGAAACTAAATTTGAGTTTTGTTGTAAACTAAATTTGAGTTTTTTTTGTAAAGGTTCCTTTTGGTATTTATTTCTTAGAGTAGTGCATATGCACAATTTGACCAAGATCCATGCTGCTTTCTAGTTCTCAAACACATTACTAAACAGCGACACGTTTTGACGCTTTGGAAAGCATGGTGGAATGTAGAGAAAATGCTTTGGAAAGCATGGTGGAATGTAGAGAAAATGCTTGTGGCAAGCAATTTCTTTATTTCCCACACCGTTTTCTTCCCAAAAATAAAAAAAAAACTGTAAAATTTAATTCACTTGAAGTTGTCGTCTGCAGCATCTTTGAATTTGGACAAGTCTAAAATTTGGCTTTCTGGTAATTAAGAATCTATATTGTACATGTCAACCAATGTTATCTACCTCAAATTAGACCGACCAATAAGATTTGCCCAGTCAACATTTGCTCATGTTGCCAGATAAATCTAGAATTTTGTCACTGTGGAATGAATTAGTGGAATCAACCAATGGTCTACCTCAAAATAAGATTAGTCTATTTTAACCCTTTCCCAAACAACAAAATTTTAGGGTGGTCAACTTCAAAAACTGCCTCAAATGACAAAATGGATGTTATTAAAAGTAGGATTTGTGTAAAATATGGCACAGAAAATATTGAGGCAAAAGGAGAAACTGCTGGTTATCAGCAGTTTCTTCTTTTGCCTCAATGTTTTCCCAAGCCTTTTCTATTAGGGACGTGAAAATGCATTTTTACACCCTAAATAGAGAAGTTTCAGAAACATTGAGACAACATTATGAAATGCTTATGACCAGCATTTTCTCTTTTGTCATATTATTTCTGTGCTATATTATACACAGATGTGATCTTTATCAAGATCCATTTGTCTCCGTGGCAGCTTTAAAATTGAAACGTCTAAGTGTTTGTCGTTTTGGGAAAGGGTAAAGACCAAATAAGGCACAATGTTGAAATATTTTAGTTGAGGCAATCATTGGACCAGTCAAAAAGTTCGTTTTTTCCTTAACAATGTTAAAACACTTTGTCACCATATTTCATGAAAGCCATCTCTTACACTCTTGATCGTCATATTATGGGAAAAGGATGGTATGTTGGATCGTCGTGTATGTCATGAAAGTTTTTCTTCATTTGTGACCCGTCATGCTAAAAGGGACTTTATCAGGTGTGTGAAAAATATTGACCCTAGTCAGTCTGCGCTGTCCGCGCAGCCAGACTAGGGCCGACACTTTTCACTTGCATATAATTTTTAGCTCCACTGACCAAAGGCCAGTGAGCTATTGTCATGGCATTGTGTCCGTCGTGTGTCCGTCTGTGCGTGCATGCGTCCGTTAACCTTTTCTTTAAAAATCTCCTCTCAAACCAGTGGGCCAATTTTGGCCAAACTTTGCAAGAATGTTCCTTGGGTTACCCTGTACTAAAATTGTTCAAAGAATTTTGATTGGTGTATAAATGTGGGCGTGGCAGGGCGGGGCTTTTCAGACTTAGAGAAATCACAAAATGACTCTTTATAAATCAGTCAATTGGCCAATGGAGACCAATTTTGGCAGTAATGTTACTTTGATGGCCCTTTACTGACATTGTTTGTGAAATTTTGATTGGTCCATTAATGTTGGCGTGGCATGGCCGAGCTTATCAGAATGGGAGAAATCAAGAAAATTAATAATTCTTTACAAACAACCATTGGGTCAATTTAGTGCAAACGTGGCAGAAATGTTCCTTGGGTGGTTTACAGTGTTTGTGAAACTTTGACTGTAAAAGAAAAGTAAAGTAAAGGTGGTTTATAGTCTCAAATTTACAAACTGGGTCCATATTCCTGCAACTTTCACACTTTACTCCACGATCATCGAGCTTCAAGTCGGCTGTTTACAGTCGGCGCCTGCGGCAGCCACAACACATCGGCTATCAACTCTCCGGTGTACCCATTTATACACCTGGGTGAAGAGGAGCAACGTGGGGTAACTTTTTTGCTCAGAAAAATTCCCGTGACCTCGGCGGGATTTGAACCCAGGATCTCACGATCCCTAAGCCCGCGTCCTACCACTAGACCACGGCGCTCCACGACTGGTCTCTAAATGTCGGTGTGGCTGGGCAGGCCTTATCAGAATTGGACAAACCATGAAATAATTCTTTGAAAAGAAACCAATAGGCCAATTCAGACCAAACTTGACAGAAATATTCCTTGTGTCAAGATTTGGCAGTGCGAGGCTTACAAGAAATCATGAGGTAATTCTTTTACTTTAGCCAGTGGAGCGATACAGGCCCTCTTAGGCCTCTTGTTTATATCTGGAATGTTTTCCCTATCTTACTTTACGTTCATTTTTCGTATACAGTATCTGGTTGACCTGTGCTGAGTCTGACAAGTTTGTCAAAATTTGGATTTTTGGAGTTGGGATAAGGTCCCTTTTAGCATGATGAGTCACGTTTCTTTATAAGTATGTACCTTGTACCATTACATAGAGATATGTCATTATAATGTAGAAGTCAAGCTTATCAGGTGTTCTCTTTTTATATCCCTTTTTATACGCCCTTCGAAGACGGGACGTATTATTGGATCACCCGTGATGTCCGGCATACTAGGCCAGTCACTTTAGCATTTAGGGTACCACTAATTCTAACAGAAATAATTTTGTAACTGAACGAAAGTCTTTTATAACATGATCAACATATCAAAAGTCCTCAGAGCAAATCTGGGGGGAAATGGTGATAAATCACGCTAAAAGATGCCTTGATATGATCGTAATACGCTGGTCCATCCTAACCACCATACATTTTCTCGAGTACCACGTGCTTCTCTTACACTATACTTTTCACATATCATTTTTAATTTGATTGAATTTTATATGAAAATTGAAAAATGATTTCATTATAAATAAAAATATAAAAGGATAAATATAACGAATAAGTAAAAATAATTTCGCTTTAAAATAAAATTATCTGAGATCGATTTTTAAAATTACGGAAGCTCAATGTGACTATAATAATTTTACTTATGTCAGATATAGATTATTCAAATCGGAATTACACAATTTGCGAATAAATCATCTTTTACTCGCCCCCAACCACTTGATTTGAAGTCCACACGTGCTTTTTGTTATTAAACGCCCGAAGGGCCGTATTACACTATGGCCCGGTCGTCTGTCTGTCCGTCTGTCCCTCCGTCCGTCCGTTAGCAATTTATTGTGTGCGTAACTTCTCCTACAGTTTTGACAGGAATTTGATCAACCTTGCCATAATGAATCTCCATGGTGTCTAGTTGTGCACACCGCTTACGGAATTCAGATAACCCTTTTCGTTCTTGAATTATCTTCCCTTGAATAAAAATATGCCAATTTTATAGTGTGCGCATTGTGTGCGCAACTCCTCCTACAGTTTTGATCAGAATTTTATCAAACTAGTCACAATGAATTTCCATGGTGTCTAGTTGTACACACCGCTTACGGAATTTAGATAACTGTTTTCGTTTCTGAATTATCTGCCCTTGAATGTAAGGAAAAATGCCCATTTTCTCAAAATGCCAATTTTCTCGTGTGCGCAACTCTTACAGATTCAACCCGAATTCAATCAAACTAGCCACAATGAATCTCCATGGTGTAAAGTTATACACAGCGCTTACAGAATTTAGATAACTATTTTCCTTTTCTGAATTATCTGCCCTTGAATTTAAGGAAAAATGCCCGTGTCCTTATAAATACCCACTTTCTCGTGTCGCAATGCCCACAGTTTCGACCAGAATTCAATCAAACTAGCCACAATGAATCTCTATGGTGTCTGGGTGTGGAAGCATAATTTGGATAACTTCTCATGTTTGAATTATTTGCCCTTGAATTGAAAAGAATGGCCAATTTTACTGTCGGGCGTATATGCGCCGCTCTGCGAAGCTCTTGTCAAATATCGAGGTAAAGGACGAAAATCATAATGGATATCTTCACATTTTCTCTCGATTATTCCTTATTTTATATATTGTGCGTTTTATTCTTTCAGTTACTTTGACATTTTTTGCATCTCTTTATCCCGTGTCGGTCTGAAAGGAAGGGTGTCAATAAGGCCGTTTTCGTGACCTAGTCCGAATTTCTTCCTTTCTACTAGTATACACTTAACCACTAACATGTTGACCATATGCAAGCAAAGTATCCACTGAAACGAAGCATTGGTTTTAAAAATTCATTATATCAAAATGACGGGGGTAACTCACCCGCTATGCCATTAGGTGGTAATCAATTTCAAATGCAGTTTTACTTAACTTTCAAAATTCTAAAACTGGTTATGCAGTTTTATGCATAACGTTATATACATGTTGTTGTTTAGCCTATTACATTTCAAAGCGTCCTGTACGAGAGAAAAGGGATGATAAGCAGGATTATGACTTTTTCTGATTTTTAACGGTACTAACTTTACGAAAAATCAACAGATACATAACCATAATTCGTAAAATTATAATTTTCATAAAGGCTCCACATTTGTAGATCAAGATCAGGCTGTGTGTACGCACTGTCTGATCACAAAGCCCGTTGTTCCTATATCATTTTTCGTGTCCTATACAGTCTTTTATATTGTCGACCTTGATCAGACATTGCTGAGGCACAATTCGATCTACATATTCGGTAGTCTGAAAGATTAAAATGGTCGCTTATCCAGATCCGCACCAACACACAAACACTCAAATATAATTATCTAATGAAGCATTTTTTGTCATTGGGGTAGATACAACATCAAATATACTATTTTGCCTTACATAACCTTGAATTGCACATAATTTGAAAACATACAAACGATTTTATTATTTATTATTATTATTATGACTCGAAATCCATTGCAAAGTGATAGTAATGAATTTTGTGCTAAAAATAGACTCGGTTTACCGCTGATTCAAGCCGTAGTTACGAGATTTTATACCAACACCTACGAGATACTATTGTTTGTCTGATATTACGTCACGGTTAATTGTCACAGTTAATTGGATAAAAGTATTCCATATATGCATTTTTGGCCGGTGGCTTTCTAAATAGCAAAAATCAATCAGTAATGAAAAACAGTCATTGGTTTGACGTCTTTGAAGAAGATCGAATCGTAAAATAAACTACAAATGATGAAAGTGATGACAATCAGATTTTTATCCTTTTGTATCAATATTTTCTTTGCTATAATGTACACAAATCCGATGTTTTTGCAAATAGTTTTTGTCGTCTGCAGCAGCTTTAGAATGGGAAGTCTAATATTTACGTTCAGATGTCGGTTTAAATGTATTTGATAAGTTAACCTTAGTAAATGAGTGGGTGGGGTAATTTCACCTGCAAATTTATTTCCCATGTCTAATTGAAATAAAGAAAATATCAAAGTCTGCGTTTTTTACTTTATAAAACCCTAATATTACGTTATCTATAATATGTTTCATCCGCAATAACATATTTGGTTTTAAAAGATGGGTTTCTAAGCCTACACGGAAAAACATTCTTTTGGCTTGCCTTGTATGGGTCCCTTCGTTTGATCAATATTTTTCATATTTCCCCCCGAGTAACATTTGAGGACTTTTTTTCTGGAATGAGTGGATGGTTGTAGATTATTAAATTGTTGGTTTCGTTTCTGTTAGAATTAGTGGTGGATTGGGCCTATTTTTCGGCTAAAGTGACTGGCCTATACGGTCGTCCGGGCGTCCTTCGGCGTCCACTTCTTTTTCCGGAGCATAACTCTGTCACCTTAAGTCCGATTGACTTTAAATTTGGCAGTTATATTTTTCTTACCATTACGGAGTGCAGTGCACAAGAAACATAACTCTACCTGGCCTATTTTTAGCTCACCTGAGCACGAAGTGCTCGAGGTGAGTTATTGTGGTCACTTTTTGTCCGGCGTCCGTCCGTCCGTCAACATTTGGGGTGTTTACACTCTAGCATCCACAACAGTTAGGCAATCTTGATCAAACTTGGCCAAAACAAGTATGATCATAAGTTCTCAGACAAGTTCGATTATGGGCCTGATCGGACCAGAATGTGCTGAGTTATCTGCCCTTGAATGTCAAAAAATGCTGTTTTGAAGTTTGTTTACACTCTAGCATCTACAATTATTGATCAATCAAGACAAAACTTAGACATAGTATTAGAGACCATAAGATCTCGGATGAGCTCGATTTTCAGTCTTTTTTTTTTTTTTTTTTTTTTTTTAAATGTGGACTTTTGTTTTTGTTTCCCTTGAAATAAACACCTGAATCGCCATTGTTTAAAATACATACTAAATACCCACCAGGAGCTACGAATGACCATGATCACTTTATTTTCGGCTAGATACGTCAGTTGTGAGCTGTACGCCTGTACCAAGAAGAACAGGTTTGATGAAGACTTGTAACACAGGGTTCTCTTCTTCCATCCCACACAACTCTGAAAACACATTTCCTTAAAACCTTTGCTATTGATTCGAAAATAAAACGCTATTCGAATATGGCAAACAGAAATTTCAAAGAAAAAACTTCTGATCATCTGTATTCTCTCCTTTTCCATCAATATTTTATTTGCGAATTTATTTATGAATAGATCTATACGTGTTTTTGTAACGTTACATAGACATGATCAATACATACCCCTCTTAATTCATGATCGGAAACAGACCTTGAAACGTGGTATAGATCCCTATAAATGACCCGGCACAGCGTATCTAGCTAACAGCTAGAGATGCTCTGACAGGTCATTTATCGAGACGTATACATCTTGATGGATGTCGTTAACACTAGGGTTAACACTAGTTAACCCTTTCCCAAACGACAAAAATTTGGGTGGTCCACTAAAAAAAGTGACACAAATGACAAAATGGATGTTATTGAAGAAAGGATTTGTGTAAAATATGGCACAGAAAATATAGAGACAAAAGGAGAAACTGCTGTTTATCAGCAGTTTCCTCTTTTGTTTCAATGTTTTCCAAAGCCTGTTCTATTAGGGACGTCAAAACCAGGTCTTGTTTTGGAAAGGGTTAAACCTGGCACAAGTATTCACGTTAATGTTAATCGGTCGTTGAATGATAACGTTACGATCAGGATGTTAGATTTTACGTAACGCGCTGCATCGAAAACGCCTTCCCGGTTCTACGTAAATGTCAGATATCCGCTTGTCTTATTAAATGTATCCATAGACATGCGGGACTTCGTTAACAATTATTTCAATCCTTTTCCAAACGGCAAACCTTAAGCCATTGGTGGTTCAATTTAAAAACTGCTGCAGAGGACAATATGAATGTTGAAATAAAGTGAACTTATGTAAAATATAGCGTAGAAAATATTGAAGAAAGATGAGAAAATGCTGATGATCAGCATTTTCTCCTTTTGTCCCAATGTTTTCCGGTGCCTTTTTATACGCCCGAATGGTCGTATTATGTTATGCCCCTGGTCGTCCGTCCGTCTGCCCGTCTGTCTGTCTGTCCGTCTGTCCGTCCGTTAGCAATTTCTTGTGTGCGCAACTCCTCCTACAGTTTTGATCGGAATTTGATCAAACTTGCTACAATGAATCCCCATGGTGTCTAGTTGTGCACACCACTTACGGAATTCAGATAACTCTTCGTTCTTGAATTATCTGCCATTGAATTAAAAAATGCCCATTTTCTTGTGTGCGCAACTCCTCCTACAGTTTTGATCAGAATTTCATCAAACTTGCCACAATGAATCTCCATGGTGTCTAGATGTGCACACCGCTTACGGAATTCAGATAACTGCTTTCGTTCTTGAATTATCTGCCCTTGAATTTAAGGAAAAATGCTCATTTCCTCAAAAATGACCATTTTCTCGTGTGTGCAACTCCTACTGTTCCAACCAGAAATTAATCAAACTAGCCACAACGAATCTTTATGGTGTCTTGTTGTGAAAACAAAATTTTGATAACATTTCATGTTTGAATTATCTGCCCTTCATTTGACAAAATGGCCAATTTTACTGACAAGCCCCTCTCGGGCGTATATGCGCCGCTCTGCGAAGCTCTTGTTTATTATGGACGTCAAAACCAAGTCTTGTTTGTGAAAATGTCAATTAGGTTTACTCTGTAAAATGACGTTGGAAGGGGAATTGTATATAATTTGTGGTTTGTTGCTATTTAGTAATGACGGTGTTCTTTGCCAATCAATTCATTACCAAACGGCAAAAAATTAGACTGATCCAAATTCAAAGGTGTTGCAGACGACAATACCAAATAAATGATTTTTTTTTGTTATTTCTTGTTAGAAAACATTGTGGACTAATGAAGGAATCGCTTGTCACAAGCAAATTCTTCATTCCCAACAAGCCGAGCCCGGATAGCTCAGTCGGTTACGTCGGAGTTTGTCAATCCAGGGGTCCCGAGTTCGAACCCCGGCTCGGCCAGTATCCATTCTGACATTTGACAAAAGTCATTTGTCTCTCACCAATGGGTGTGAATCATCTATGTGAGAGAGCAGCTGGAGGCTCGGTTTGGATATTGTGGTTGTACTGGTGCGAGATATACCAGGAACCCACGGTTAGGTGCTCCAGCCGCCGCGATATGACCCTGGTAGTTGAAAACGGCGTAAAACCCCAATAAACTCAAACATTCATTCCCAACAATGTTTTCCAAAGCCTGTCTTATCTTGTAGGGAGTCAAATTGAGATATTGACTAGTAATGGGTAACGCTAAATATCTTTTTGCAGACGTTAAAATACGAATAACCCCAACGAAACTTGCTTTAGGGTAGTCCACTCCATATGAGAATTGTGCGACGTCGGAATCATTCGGGCGACGTCGAAAACATTCGGCGGTGGAACTTTCCACCGCCGAATGTTTACGACCGCGCCCGAATAGGTTCGGATACGTAACGCCACAGCTTGAAAAATCGATGTTTTATGAATGTCAAAATGGCCACATTACGGGTATTCTTCCTTAAACAGCAACTAATATTCGATTAAACGTGTAGAATGTTATTCAATGCATAATAAAAAAGATAGAAAGAATTCTTTAAAACGCTGATTGTCTAGTTTTATTTCCTCTTAAATTCATTTTCAATTTTCAGTGGCGTTTCTTTTTTTCTTTTTTATTAAGGCTATACATGTATGAGGATATGCATTCGTCTGTGTTTTCAACCCGAATTGTTTTTAGGCTAAAAATCCAGGAAATAAATGTGGATGTTAAAAATCATGTATAAAACGTCACAAAGGTAAATAAACACGTTAACTTTAGACCCGGACGTAAAATCACGTTAAATACGCTTGACAACAATTCGACGTCAGTCAGTTGAATGAAAATAGGACACAAAAAAGTCATCATGGACGCTTCAAAGATTGTTTTTGTGTTGGCAATTTCCTCCCTTATATGTCAGGTAATACAATTTTGCTGGATTCTTTGGATAAAAACGTCAATTTGGTCGAGTATTTAACACAATTATTGACGATTTTCTGATAATTTGTGCTGCCACGTTAAAAGAAAAATATGCGCAAAACCCACTTTAAGTGATACTTATTTTGTCGTCTGCAGCAGGTTTCATATTGGACCGCCGTACGTTTTTGTCGTTTGGGAAAGTTTAATGGAAGGAAGTTGCATTTTTAGAGTGACGCTTTAACAGATGTTTGTAATCGTCATATTAGTATCAGCATTGATATTCATCATTCTATTTATTTTATGTAATATGACAGGGATACTTTTATCAAGTAGGCCCTAAATAGTGACATTTAAAATTTCGGACAAACAACAGTTTTACGTCGGTGTAATTCTAAAATCTCCCAACAACAGATACACTGGTGGTGAACTCGGCCAAAGCGTGGGACGTTTTTTCGCGATCATTGTATTCCGTCGGTGTTTTTATAAAATATCGTAACTACGGCTTCGATAAAGCCGTAGTTACGAGATTTTATAACAACACTTACGCTTTGTCAATACATATCGGTAAACCCGGTCTATTTTTAGAAAAAAATCATTGTTATTAGATAAACTATCCAATCAGATCTTTAAACTCACATTTAAACGCAAAATATCTGTACCTTGTTGTAGTGAAAAACGTCCATCGCTTTGGCCGAGTTCACCACCAGTGAGATATTTTGTTTATAAAAACACCTTGACAGTTCCTTATAGATCTATACAGACAAAACCAATCTATTTTTAACACAAAATTTATGTCTATTTTACGTACAGTGTACGTGCATTCCTGCGGTTGGTCATGGAGCGTTGTCCGGATTCTGCAACAGTAACACAGACTGTCCCCGCCTACTTGAATGTTGTGTGCACTTTGACAACCTTGATCCGAGTGAGCCGACCGGACTGGCCTCTGGGTTACAGGGTATTGTGACTGGCAAATGTTTCAACGTTATACTCAGGCCTTGTGAGTAAAGCTTCTGTAACTTTAACCCTTTCCCAAACGACAAAATTTTAGTGTGATCCAATTTCAAAAAAGATACAGACGACAAAATCGATGTTGAAAAAGATAAGATTTATGCATAATAAAGCTCAGAAAATATTGAGGCAAAAGGAGAAATTGCTGATTATCAGCAATTTCTTCTTTTGTCTCAATGTTTTCCCAAGTATTTCTTGATCGGGATGACAAAAGCAGGTTTTGTTTGGGAAAGGGTTCACGCCGACTGTCCCGACCCACTTGAATGTTGTGTCCATTTTGATAACCTAGACCCGCGTGAAGAGACCGGACTTGCCTCTGGGTTAGAGGGTATTGTGACTGGGAAATGTTTCAACTTTTTACTCAGGCCTTGTGAGTAGATCTTTAGTCATTTAATCATTTCTCATACAAATTCTAGTTTTGACGTCTAGAATTGAAAGGTTTTGCTGAGAAAACATTCATGCAAAAGAAGAAAAAATGCTGACAATCAGCATTTTCTCCTTTTGCCTCAATGTTATCTGAACATTTTCATCCACAAATGTAACCTTTAGTAACATCCATGTTGTGATCTACAGCAGCTTTCAGTTTCGATCATCCTAAAATTTGAATGTTTTGTGCACTTCGATAACCTTGACCCGAGTGAAGAGACCGAACTGGGTTAGAGCCTAATGTGACTGGGAAATGGTTTGACTGTTTACTCAGGCCTAGTGAGTAGAGCCTAATGTGACTGGGAAATGGTTTGACTGTTTACTCAGGCCTAGTGAGTAGAGCCTAATGTGACTGGGAAATGGTTTGACTGTTTACTCAGGCCTAGTGAGTAGAGCTTTTTTTTTGTTTGAGAAAGGGTTTATCCGTTTAGACATAAACTATTGAACGGAAAAAGAGAATATTGTTAACCCATCCCAAATTGGTTCTAAAATATCTGGCAACAATTGTTGATTTTGCTGTTAACAGTATACCTTTGAAGTTGAACCAGCCAAAATAATAGTGGCATGGGAAATTAACCTTTTCACAAATAATGTAATTCAAGATTGGACAGCATTCAAAGACCAAACAAGTGTTACAAAACATTTTAAATTGGTGTAAACGAGTAGGAAACTTCGATTGGTGATTCATTTTTTTTTATTATTTTTATATGCATTTATTAAGCTGCAACAGCTTACGCTTTGAATCATCCTAAAATTTTGTCGTTTGGGGAAGAATTAAAATGCCTTAAACTTTAACCTTTTTTCAATAAAGGCCTAATTATATGGGAAACAATGAGGCAAAAGGAGGAAAATGCTTAAGATCTCTACCAGTTTTGTTTTTTGTTTGATTTTTTTTTATTTTAATTGGCTCAATATTTTCTGTGCTGTATTTGTTACAAATTATTAATATCTTAAAGGGACATTTCACAATTGTTTTTACATAGATTTTACTTTTATTCTATCTGAAAGAGCATCTTTTCTTATGAAAATTCTGATAATTTCAAGTCAAAATATGGAACCGTTTACGATAAATATATATTTTGGTGCTAAAATTAAAGAAATTGTTGTGGACAACAGTTCAGATTTATATAGAATTTGTCATTTCTGTCTCAGCTTTAAAGGCGTATTTATCGCTTATAAATAACAACTTCAAAAAACTGATAGCATTTCTATGCATAACAATAAACAATCTATGCATCAAGACATGTATACTTATATAAAATGAAATAAATGCGAAATGTCACTTTAAGCAACACCTATCTTGTCATCTACACAAGCTTTGTAATTTGAATTGCCAAATTACATGTATCGACTGCTGTTTAACCTTTCATCGACTGTTCCAAGTTGAAAGCTTTTGCAGACGCCATCTTGATCTAAATAAATATGTTTGTTTAATATATTGAAGCCTAGAACATATTGAGGCAAAAGGAGAAAATGCTGGTGGTCAGCATTTTCTTCTTTTGCCTCAATGTTTACACAAAGTTTTTTTCAAGTAGGGACGCCAGAACCAAGACTTATTTGGGATAAGGTTAAGGTAGAATACCCGTAATGCCGCCATTTTGAGATTCATAAAACATCGGCTTTTTTTCGAGTGGCCTCGCTACGTATCCGAACCTATTCGGGCGCGGTCGTAAACATTCGGCGGTGGATAGTTCCACCGCCGAATGTTTCCGATTGCACCCGAACAATTTCGACGTCATGCGAATGTCATTAGGGATGGACTACCTTAATTGACAACAAGATAAACACTATAAGCCTGTTTCTGTTCTGTTTTCAGATCTACAGTGTATGGCGAGCTAACATCACGACAGTATTTGGGCCGACCAATTCCCAAACATGCCAGTAGAGAAGGTTTGGGAAAATAATGAGAAAAAAAAGATGTTGCTGATTATCAGCTGAGCAATTTTGCATAAATCCTTTATTTATTAGTATCGACATCGGCGTTTGCAACTACTGTCAAGTTTGACGATCCTATTTCTTTGCCGTTAAGGAAAAGGTTTAACAAACAGTTCTAAATCAGTTTTCTATATATAAAATACATGATGTTACAATCCATCTGAATGGGCGAGACGTATGTCTCTAAATAAGACTTGTTGGTTAAAGGCTAATGTTTATATCTACTAAGAATTCATTGGGATAATGCTTAAAAACCATCCCATCCTTTGCATTGGCAGAAAAGAACAGAGTGCTGATGACAAGCATTTTAAATATAATTTTCAATGTTTAATTTCATTAAAGTGACATTTCAGAATTATTTTTACATAAATTTTACTTTTGTTCTATCTGAAAGAGCATGTTTTCTTATGAAAATTCTGAAAATTTCAAGCCAAAATATTGAACCGTTTACGAGAAATATAATATTTTTGTGTTAAAATTAAACAAATTGTTGTGGACAACAGTTCAGATTTATGTATTTGTCATTTCTGTCTCAACTTTGAAGGCATATTTTTTGCTTATAAATAACAACTTCAAAAAACTGATAGCATTTCTACGCATTAGAATAAACAATCTTTGCATCAAGACATACTTTTAAAAAATAAAATAAATGTGAAATGTCACTTTAAGTCCTTTGGTTTTATAAGATAGTTTAACTGTTGTTGATTAAAATGTGAAAAATAATCTTTATTATTCTTATCATGATTATTATCTCTTGACAAATAAAATGCATTGTTAGACGTGTTTGTAAGATACTTCATCGTTCATGATGAATAATGAAAGTGTAACATGGACACGGTGGATAATCACGTGATACAAAAATTTTACAAAATCTTCAATAACTTTGTTAATTTGGGACCGATTTGAATTCGATTTGAAGCAGAGAAGGTGGAAAGACGTCACACATTAGTTAGACGTTGTGGATTTTTGAAAAATCAACTGATGAAAAAGTGATTGAAGATCAACCAAAATTTTGGTTGATCTTCAATAACTTTTTTTATCAGCTGATATTTCAAAAGCTCACCACGCCAAGCTTATTCCTGGTATTTTTCCACCTTCTCTGCTTCAAACCGAATTCAAATTGGTCCAGTATCAACAAAAACATCGACGATTTTTTGAAATTCAGAGTCATGTGATTATACACCGTGATGGATGTCAGGCAGTATTCTTTGTTGTCTGCGAAAGCCGTAAGCAGACCCACAGATAAGAGGGGTATGATAACTTTTCAAAATAAAATATTGCACAATTTTTTCATCAACCCATATGTTGCGGATACTCACTAGAAACGACGATTCAAATGAGTACCCACAGCATAGGGTTTGGTTTTGAAATATCAAATTTAGACCGCCTTTACCCCCTCCCGTCCGTTTTTCTGCTGTTTTGTTGAAGGATAGCCTACTTGAATGTGTCCGAATGACAATAATCTATCCATGTTTCAAGTTAAATTACATCTTTCATGAAAAAATCTTTTCCTACCAGCACTATCACTGGTGGTGAACTCGGCCAAAGCGTGGGACGTTTTTCGCGATCATAGTATTCCGTCGGTGTTGTTATAAAATCTCGTAACTACGGCTTTATCGAAGCCGTAGTTACGAGATTTTATAACAACACAGACGGTTTGTCAATACATATCGTTAAATCCGGTCTATTTTTAGAACAAATTCATTGTTATTAGAAAAGCTATCCAACCAGATCTTTAAACTCACATTTAAACGCAAAATACATGTACCTTGTTGTAGCGAAATACGTCCCTCGCTTTGGCCGAGTTCACCACCAGTGACTATTAGAATCTATTTTTCTTCATTTACCCTACATCCTCGATGACGTAGTTGACGCTTTATTTCACTTTTACAGTCACCTTTATCACGGCGGATAATCACGCGACTCAGAATTTCAGAAAATCATCAATAACTTTTTCAATACTAGACCAATGATTTAAATTCGGTTTGAAGCAGAGAAGGTGAGAAAATGCCAAGAATAAGCTGGACATTGTGGATTTTTGAAAAGTCGACTGATAAAAAAGTAACCTTCTTATCAGATGATTTTTCAAAAATTCCCACGTCTATCTAATGTGTGACGTCTGTCCATCTTCTCTGCTTCAACCCGAATTCAAATCGGTCCCATATTAGCAAAGTTATTGAAGATTTTCTGAAATTGTTGTATCACGCGATTATCCACCGTGTTTATACGTAAGCATACTCACAGAAACCATTAGTTAACCCATTACAACGCTTGACGCATTTTGACGCTCCAAATAGAAAAGGCTTGGGAACACATTGAGGCAAAAGGAGAAAAAAGCTGATCATCAGCATTTTCTCATTTTGCCTAATAATTTTCTATGCTATATTGTACACAGTCATAAGCTATCCTAGTCTTATTTACATCTTTTTTGTCGTCCAATGTCTTTCAAATTGGACCGCCTTAATTTGGCCATTTGGGTAGGGTTCAAACGAAAATGATGTGCTTTCCAATAGGCCTACCGTGAAAAGATGGCTTATCAAAAGTTATCATTGCAACTTATCATTGGTGAAAATATTGCACAAACAAGATGTGACATTGAAAAGGCCACAACTAGAGGTTTACTTTGATTTCATTTTGAGTGTTCGAGTAAATCCCAGAAAAAAACTCCACTATTGCCATGTTACAAAGGTCAGAAAACATTGTATGAAATAAGGGCTATCCTGGTGATAAGATTTTTTCCAACAATGTAGGCCTATATGGTGTCCCGTTTGGGTCAAGAGTATTTATTTGTCGTCCTACGAATTCTACTTTTCGTCCATCCAAATGCCTATTTTCACCGGACAGATATTATTGTTCGTTCGTCGAAAATGTTTGTTCTTACGAACATTATTTTTGACCCAACGAATGCTAATGTTCGTCCGAAGATAAATACAAGTCAACTTTTGAAACTTGCGGTCGCAACATTATAAATTGGTCTTTCATCAAAAGCAAATGAGCTAGTGTTCAGTGCGTTCCAAGAGGGTCGAAAGTATTTGGTCATATATGGACGAGAATCGTCCGAGGAAAGATACTATTCGCTGGACAAAAGTATTCATCGTACGAAAAATGATATTCGTCGGACGACAATTGATATTAGTTGGACGAAAATTAACATATTATTATACATACATGTTTTATTACACTATTTCACCTTTTAAGGGGGAATGCTCCAGTTTTTCGGAACACTCGGTCATTACTGTAGTAAATTATATGTTTCGTACCAATATGTTTCGCTACCAAATTTTCAATAATATAACATATCATAACAATTTACCATTTTAGACGATAAAAGTGCATTTATTATGCGAATTTGATTTCCTCAAGATGGAAATCGATTATTTAGAGCAAGACAGTCGTAAGTGTGTCTGCAGTTACCACTGTTTTGCGTCATTTTATTCATGTGTAGCTGATAAGAATTGCTGTAATTCACTAATAAGTGCGCTGACCCATACATTTTCTTTTTGAATTATTACCAGGACATGTTGCTTAATACAATGAGGGAGTTTTGTCAAATTCTATTATGTAGAACTTGAAATATTCCCAAAAATATGCAAATTTTGACATAAAACACTCCAGCTTTGTTGATCTAACCGACCACGTGAGCATGCTGTTTTATACATTTACGCGTTTATAAAAGCACATATTTTGAGTTTTCTGTTCTCATAAAATGTAAGACGTTACTTTTAATCCATTTTCGGGACTAAACTATGAATATACAGCATTTTATTGGCATTTTAGTGACCTTGGACAGGTGCAAGAAATTGTGCATTTTTTCGCTGTAGGGGTATGTGATACGAATGCCTATAAAATTCAAACAAGATCGCTGACCATCAATTTTTATTTTGTTTTTCAATTGGTAATAACATGTAATTTCAACATACAAAATATAAATAAATTCTATTATTGGGAAAAAATTCAGGAAACTGGAGCATTCCCCCTTAAAAGACAAGGGCCGTCATAGACGGATTATGCTCCCCGAATAAGTGTTTGTCACAAAATAAAAACTATCATACATTTAGCCCCCTTTTCCCATGACAGATTTTTGAACACACATTATTTATAGAAAATGGTCAAGAACATCCTATTTATCACATGAGTACGAAATTTGATTTAATTCTGCCCTTTAGATGAAGAGAAATTAGAGAAAATTAATTTTAACACTAAGACCCCCTTTTTCATTGCGTAGCCTCAAATTAATAAACAGAGAAAAAGTTCCCTATGGATTATTGGATTATTCCCGGGATTTCACATGTGAAGTTTCATTGAATTTGGTCCAATGTATGCTGAGATCTGGCTGTGGACGGACGGACGGAAAGACGAACGGACGGACAGACACACGAACGGACAGACAGCGTGGCGACTATATGCTCCCTCGAAATTTTTTCGGGGAGCATAAAATCTCATATTTTTTCACAATATTATACAAAAATATCTGTTTTTCTGTGACGTCGCCTTATATGATGCCATCATTTCCTCCGTCACTGCAGGGCCGCTAATATCCTCAACGTAAACAAATCCGAGTTTTTCTACGTCAAGCCGAACGATCTCATGACCAATTGTTACAGGATCGAATGTCCGAAACTTTCTGTATGAGTATGTCTCTGAGGTGCTGCTCCAATCTTGTAGAGAAGATGTCTGACTGTACAGAGATGCAGCCTGATCTGGTCCTATATTACTGTTTATGTCGGTGTAATCAGATGCATCTAGATGTTTGTCGTCGCTTTTCAACGAAAACCTCGTAACTGCAGCTTGTTTAAAGCTGCAGTTACGATGTTTTTGTTGAAAAGCATCGTTATAGTCGTCCTCCTCGTCATATTCTGTGTCAGTGGTGTCTTCCGACTTAAAACAGTTCATAGAATTAAATCCAGATCCATAACCCTCTTTCCACTTATTTCCTCGAGATCTTTTACTCGATGAACACTTTTCTGATATTGAAGAGTCTTTACTATTTTCAAACCCACCTCCAGATCCCATTTTCCGATCCTTTGCTCGAAATTTCTTTGTATATGAACGTTTATCTGTTGACGATGCGTGTTCATTCAACAAATGTAAGTATTCAGAATCGTGTTTGTCATTTGTGTAATGTTGATGCCTTACATTCAGGGTTTGCGGAGGGTTTTGTCTCGAGTTACTACCACAGGGAAGCGCATTGTTATCACCACGTTCCTGGCTGCCCATCAACGTTATACTCCCATCTTGTTTAATATCAACACCATGTAAACTGTCTTGTTCTACTGATGACTCGTAGATAATCCTCAAATACCCGTAATTGTCATTACTGTCTGTAAAGTCTCGACGTTCTCGTTTCTTCTTCTCCATAATTCAATAGCTTGTAATCAGGGATAGCTTCTCAAACAGTTTCTTAGAATCCCCTACATGTATGCATGCAGTTATCAATTGAGTCGAAGTATTGTTTTCATCTGAAATTAAAAGAAATAAATTAATTAACTCTCTTACAAACAAGACATGCGTTCGACGTCTCCATGCTGATAACAAACATCTTCTCATTTTGTTTCAATATTCTCTGTGCTATATCATATACAAATCCAACCTATGTCAATATCAATTTTGTTGTCTGCAGCAGTATTTAAGCTAGATTGACTCCAAACAAGAGGGCCATGATGGCCATGTATCGCTCCATTGGCTTTTAGACTTCAGACTTTTAGACTATGGAATTCCTCAAGGAATATAACCGACGTCCATCCAAAGAAGATTTGTGCTACACCACAAGTAGTTATGGGGAGAAAGTTTTTTTTTAATTTTCTTACAATTACACTTTGTTTCATATAGCCAAAAATAAGCCCATCCAACAGCGGTCATGTTTTTCATCCTATCGAAATGTTTTCAAGGAAAAGTGTACATTGAACATTCAGGCTAAACAATGAGCGTAATTAGCTGAATTAAAATTTGAGTTCTACACGGATTTTTTTTTTTCTTTTTTGTTTTTTGAAAGAATTTGAAAGAGATTCGTGCAAGGAAGACTCCTGCCAAGTTTGGTTGAAATTGGTCCAATAGATATGAAGAAGAAGATTTTTAAAGATTTTTCGAAAAATTGATTTAATTAATTCAGTTAAAATTTCAGTTCTAAACGGAGTTTAGTTTTTGAAGGAATTTGGAAGAGATTCACGCAAGGAAGATTCCTGTAAAGTTTGGTTGAAATTGCTACTGTAATTTTGGAGATGTTTGAAAAAAGTTTACGCACGCACGTACGGACGCACGGACGCACGACGGACACAGGGCCATGACATAAGCCCCGTGGCCTTTGACCAGTGGAGCTAAAATGCCCTTTGGGAAATGCTTGATCTAATATAAAAGCTGACAGAGAGAAAATTTGTTGACCTGTATGTACAGCGAAGTTAGGTGTCAAGGGAGGTCTCTTCGTATATCGGTAGGGACCCATTTTGGCGAAACCAAAATAAAGGTCTACAAAAAGTGATAGAAGAAAGTGGTTATAATTGATGAACCTTATCCTTCACTGTTTCTATGCTGCTATTTATGCATTGCCTATATTTGGATCATAAACTTATCTTGCCTCGTGTATATTGTTTGCATATTTTTCAGTCCATAATTTTCTAGAAGAATGAAAACTAAAACTGTCGCAAAGCGGACAAATACCCTCATTAGCCCCTTGTCATTGAAGAATTGGTATAGGTGAAACGGTTGAGTTAGAGCACGGAAACAAATCTGAAACCAAATCAAATTGAGAACTTGACCTTCTTGACCCAGAAACAATAGGACGCCTTCTTAAGTCAAGGGCAAGCCAACAACTGTATCCTAGGTCCATTGATTTTTTAGTTAGAACGCGGATACTGATTTATAGCGAAGTCAAATTGTGACCTTCACCTTTTACCTACATGGTTCTAAAACCATAGGACACCTCCTTTGATCAACAGCAACAAGTGAATAAAGTTTCATGATCCTAGGTCAAACGGTTCCTGAGTTACAGTACGGAAACGAAAAAGGGTCTGCGGACGGATGGATGGACGGACAGACAGACAACATGGTGAAACCAAGATACCCCCGCCACTGCGTAGTTAGGAGGGGAATGGGGGCTATAAAATTACCATTAGATATCCATACATTTGTTGTACTTCATTTTCATTTTGACTCAATTCAAGCCTCCTTCGCAGAGCCGTACAAACGGTCTCATTGGAGTCTCTCAATCCAGGGATCATGAGTTCGAGGCCCGACTCCGCCAATATCCATTCTGATACTGACAAAAGTTATTTAAATTATACCTAACCAATGTATGTGAGAGAGCAGCTGGAGGCTCGAATTGGACATTGTGTTAGAAATTGTGGTGAGAGAATACCAGAAATCCATGTTTAGGCGCTCCAGCCACAGGAATATGAACATATAAGTTGAAGTGGGCGTTAAACCACAATATATCAAACAAGCTCTCTTTATAAAAAGAAAGGTTTAAGAGATACGTTGAATAAGAAAACAACGATCAACATCCTTATCGGTTTCCGTCTCAGACTGCTTTAACCCTTTCCCAAATAAGACCTTGTTTTGACGTCTCTAATAGAATAGACTTGGGAAAACATTGAAGCATTTTCTCCTTTTGCCTTAATGTTCTCTGAACTATATTATTCACAAATTTTGCCTCTGGTAGCATGCATTTTTGTCGTTTGCAACAGCTTCAAATCGGATCACCCTAAAACTTTGGCGTTTGGGAAAGGGTTAACTCTATCTCAAGCATGTCGTGCTTATGTCGTCCCTGTTGAGAAAAAGCTTAGGAACATTGGGACAACATAAAAATGCTGATGATCAGCATGTTCTTTTTTTGTCTAAATGTTTTCTGTGGTGTTATATAATATTAGATCATGCTAACATTTTGCCGTCTAGGAAAGGGTTAATGAGTTTAAAAGTGAACTAGTTTGTGACTGCGAATTACCCTTTTCCTCTTGTATGAAAAAATTGTCCATTTTGGTAGGACTAACGTATTTGCACAAGTCGGCAAGTAAAACCAAACTTTTGAATGTGTATAATAATTGGCTAGAAAACTGTGAGGGAAATGGATAGATGCACTGTAGGGCCTACATAGCCTACTGGTTGTCGAAAAATGCTTTCTGTTATTAGCTCAGAAGTTTCGTCGAGCAAAAACTGTGTGGGAAATAGTTACGGTTGGATAGTACTAGAAAACACTAGAGGATATCCGGACCAATTTCCGACCCAACATGCCAACATTATATACGTTTTTAACATTTTCTCTAACAAAACCTGGTTTTGAAGGTGATTTTTAGGAGATCCGCGCTGTCAAAAGTACCGGTAACTCTTGATAAATGCGAGCCATGAATCTCTCTTTATTTTTTTCCATCGCCCACCGTTGTACCTTTATCTGATTTTAAACAAATAAATAAATAAATAAATAAATAATAATAAAAAAAACACGATAGAAAGCTCTAGAAAACATTGTGTGAAGAGAAAAAAAACGCCAATAAAATGTTATCATTTTCCTTCGTATTTTTATCACGAAGGGATAATGTTTGGTTATCAGCGCTATCTCCTATGCTCTCATCGTTTAAAAGAAACCCCTTCTCCGATGATGTAGGAGTCTGAGATAATGTATCTTACTTCAATTGATGCTAAACATATGAAATTCTTTTGACATGAGAATTGAAATAGATTCTCGACCTTAACCTCACGTGTTCAAAGTTTTAAAAGAACACTCAAAGATTAGAACCGACTATTTAGAATATCACTAGCCAGAGTTGCAGTGATAATTCTAACTCTGATATTTCAGTTCCTAACCCTATGTTGTGGGCATTCATTTGAACCGTCTCGAAAAGTTGATTCCCATGAGTACCCACAATAATAAAGGTAAGGTTAACAAAAAATGAAATATTGCATTTTGAAAAGCATTTATCCTAGCTCCTCTTATCTATAGCTCTGACTAGTTGAGTTATGATCTGAAAAGTGTAACACGTATGTATGGCATTTGATACAATCATAGATCCAGATCAGGCTTGGTTGCAATAATATAATCGAAACCTTTTGAATTTTGTTCTGGGTTTCACAAACCAATACCCATCATCAAGTTTGTGGCTACGATATCCCATAGGGGTCGTTAAGTTTTACGAACTGAGAATAAAATGCAGGGCCAAAGGTGAAATTTGAAAAGTGCCAGTAATTCCTAAACTGTGTTACATTTCCCATTCCAAATACAAGCATAAGCATTTTGCATGGTTTAGAATTTTGAATTAGAGCATACTTATGGAAATATTTGACAAAAATGTTCAAAATTACCTCCCTTGCATATGAATATAGAGTAAAATAATATTTGCAAATTATTTTCTTCTTGAAGAATAATCTTGAAATCCAGCACGGTGAATCAACTTATGTGAAGTGTATATACAAGTTTATGTAATTCGATGCATTTCGTATGGCTAGAAAGTGGTGTTTTTATTCTCAGTTCGTAAACCTTAACTTGACTCTTTTTTTAGCTTCTTATAGACCAATACTAAATGGCATTTAGTATTGGTCTATATAAGGTGCTATGTACAGGCGGATCAGGTTCAATGATGCTAGATGCCGCAGGGACGTCGCGCACGGTATTGCGACCAATTTTTGTAACGTCAAAATACACGGGAAGACGTTGCGTGCAACGAACATTCTTTGTCATCCGCGCTTTCTTTCCCGTTTATCCAAGAAAAAAGTTCAATCGGTGTCGTTTAATGAGATATTTAGAAAGCAGGAGAATACGTGGATAAAAGAAATGAATATATATCTGAATTATAGTTCAATTAAATTTCTACTTTTTGTTGATTTTGTTGATGAATAATGCTATATGCGTTTGAGTATTATCGCTACATTATAAACGGCGCGCTGGCGGTATTCAACACTAAATTTTGAGAATATTATATATATATATATATATATATATATATATATATATATATATATATATATATATATATATATATATATATATATATATATATATATATATATATATATATATATATATATATATATATATATATATATATATATATATATATATATATATATATATATATATATATATATATATATATATATATATATATATATATATATATATATATATATATATATATATATTGCAATTACATTTGCGAAACATGCATCATATCACTCAATATGAAGGGAAAAATTTAGTTGTAGGTCTACATCTGAATAGTTTCTGTTGTCTGTATGTTATTTCATATCGTAAATATTGTGTCATGTAGAACATGTTTCTTGTTTAAAGATAAAAAAAGAACAATGGAAAATAATAACTATTTTTGCGTTAAAGTAAAACTAGTAAAACAATTTTATGGTTGGATTCAATGTAACATGGGTCTTCCATTACAGCAAAATTTTATTATTGTGTGATTCGTGTAATCATGAGCGAATGATTTGAAAGAGACGCACGAAGAAACTTTTATTTAATTTCATGTTTTTTATCCAACATTTTAGTCGGCGAAAGAAGACAAAATCCCATTACAATTTATTATAAACGATGCCATTGCCACTAATTGTAATTGTTATAGATTTTCCGCAATATTAAAAACCTTTTCAATACCATAGAAATCGACCACATTTTAACGTCGACGTTAAACGTCCATTTTGACGTAAATTTAGGGGGGTGGACATTTCTGTTTTACCTGGGAAAAAATTTGGCGTTTCTCGTATAATTATGATACGCATCTACATGTTACATCATTTTGAAGATATTGTAATGAACTAACTGATTATCAAAACATCGATGCTTAGAATTTGACGAATTTAAACATATCAATGTTGAAATGTGCGCTAAAACATTTTTCCGCGAAAAAACGCAGGGGTGGACATTTCTGTTTTACCTGGGAGAATTCAAAATAAAACATGAAAACGACGTAATAGATTGTTCATATTTCAAATATCTAAAGTTTATTTGATGAACTTGATTATGAATTAAGTTTAAATGAAAATGATACAATTGTTTTCATTCCGAGTTAAGTGAAAAATGACATTTTATTGTAAAAATCCAGAAAATAGCTCACGTCACGCGCCAAAGCGAGTTTGTTTTTTCATTATACTGACCTTAATTTTTGAATGTTTTTCATAAAAGTCATATTTTTGTATAGCAAATAGGATAACAAAACGAAAAGTGCTATCTTTAAACATGAATTTATGCTGCAAATACACGTTTTATTTGGAGTAATCAAATTCGTCGAATTTTTATGTTACACGTCACGCTTAAAAACTGGTATCTTTTTCGTAAAATATGTACCGAAATTCATGACTTTCCGGTGTATCGTGTCCATGTAAAACTATATACAGACAGTTTCATATATACAGAAACAGATTCTATCAAAAAAATAATTCTTCACTAAATATGCTTCTTGAACTAGCGCATCTCTCGTTGATGACCCGGATTTTTCACGACTGGTCGCAATAACGTGCGCGACGTCCTGGCATGAAGTGACAACTATGCCTGTAGGTACTATACGTAGATACGTTGAAGATACCTGTAGGTTGATCTCAAATGCAGCTCAAAATTACGAGATCTGGAAAATGAGCTGAGCATTTATCGCAGTTGATGTCAACAAGAATGAAGATCAACATTCTGATCAACACTCAATCTGTTCATTTTTTTATGCCTATGGCAACTGTGATATCTCATACAGAACTGTTATAGAATTACTACAATACTGGTTGGAATGCAAGATTTTTATTACATAAGGAAGGCAAGCGATTTTGTATTAAAACCAAAATTGTAATTGCTTTTTTTACCTATAAATTTGACTATAGATAAACATGGTTGGGTACCGTAGATATCATTTGTGTAGAAAAAAGTTAATTACAATTTCAATTTTATTACATAAAAATCGTGCATTCCAACCAATTTTGTAATCATTTCATTATAATTCCGGTTTAATTAAAATTCAGGCTGTAACAATCTGATCTGATTCCTCTTAACCCATTACCAAATAATGTTTTTAGTCTAGTCCAAATTCAAAGATGGTGCAGACGACAATTTCAAGTGAATGGAATTTTACATTTTCTAGTTTTTTTACGCGGAAAACATTGTGGGAATTGGAGAAATTGCTTGTCAAAAGCAATTTCCTCATTTTCCACGATGTTTTCCATAGCCATTAAAAGGAGTCAAAAGGAGTCATTGTGTGGCAATGGGTTTAATCCAAGATGATCTATGCTAAATAGTGACAATTTAGAAATTTGTAAGTCCAAAATAAGGAAATGATTTAATTACATTTTCGAAAAATGAGAAAGTGAAAGCGGACTTTTCTATCTGAAACCCATTTTTTATGCTTGGTTGATTTTCAAACCACTAAAATGCAAACAAGATTTTCAAATCCTTTCCAAATATTGCACGATTGTTTTGGCGACGGTACTAGTAGTCCTATCACTGGGGTAGCTAGCCGAAAATAAAGTGAACGCAAAACGCATGCCTAATGTATCAGAGAGGTTTGCTGGCGGGCTCCATACTGCCGGGTTTGGGTCTTGCGGGCATCTCCCAGAATTTTTTTGAAAATTTAATGTAGATGCTTATGAAGTACATGTATACCAAATGCCTACCTTGAGCCTAAAATGACCATGGTCATTCGTGGCTCCTGGTAGGTAGCCTATTTGGTATACACTTAAAGATGCTTCCAACGCAACACTTAGGCTACATTTTTCATCATAATTAAATAAATAATGCAGTATAGTTTATGAAATTTTCAGCAAATATAAAACAACTACGTTTACATGTTTTCTGTAAATTTCATCAAAGTCGATCGATCCAAACATAAAAAATATTGATGTTTTTCGCTAAGACTCAAATATGAAAAGTCACAAAACTCCAGGCAATTGCAGAATTCAATAGCATCAAAGCAGCGTCACCAGATCATGCTCATATCTCATACCACTGCTTCATAAGATTTGATAACATGCTTTCACGTGCGAAGCAATACTAGAATTCAGTTGCACCTATTTTGTTTAAGAAATAATGTTTTGTACTTGTCAGCATTGCACAAAATTATCGAATTTGTTACCAGACATTAGTTTTTCGCCCTTTTGCTCCAAGAAATTTTCAACAACTGGAGCAGGAACTTAAAAGGGACAAATTAAGAATGATCCCGCACAGATTCATCATTAATTATGCTTTATCAATGAGAAGGGGATGGATGTCTTCGTGTCATTTAGGTCTATGCCGGACACACAGATTGTTAGCAGAATGTCATAAATTTTGCTGCTGTTACATGAATAACATGAATTTACGTTATCAGCTTGCACAGCTTTTTTGCGACTTTTGGTTTTCTAGTCATATTATATAAACTGCAAATTTAGTCATTTCTACTCGATGTTTCTTTGTGCAAATTACAGATATTATGCAACTAGATCTATAAATGAATTAAATTTGTTGAAAATTTGATGCAAAATGATTTAACAAATTTCAAGTTATTACCAAAAAAGTAAGTGTTGCGTTAGAAGTATCTTTAAGTGTATATTTTAATGGCAATTCAGGTGAATGTTTCAATGGAAACAAAAACAAAAATCCACATTTTTTGCGATGTGTACGCAATTGTACGGGTTGATACGCCTATGCCTATGCATGTACATTGTAATTCCAAACAAAGACAAAGTAGACCCTGGTGATGTTTCAAAGAAAATGTTGATCAATGGAAAAGGAGGAGGAATGCTGGCTATCCACATTTTCTTTTGGTGTTTTACTTCTTTCTACAGAATGATCGTCGAGGTCTTGACTCGTGGAAAATGTTAATTAATAGATCTAATCGTAGCGCAGACAGACAGGCAAACATTATATAGGTCTAAGCACCGGCCTATTAAGGTAGGACACTATGTATGTAAGTAAATCGTATATAGATGCTGTTCAGCTAAAACCTCGCAACTGCAGCTAGTTTTAAGCTGCAGGTACGAGGTTTTTGTTGAAAAGCGACAATATACCGGTATAACTCTTATCCAGTCTACTTTAGACGGGTCCAAATAGAAATAAAAAGACGTTTGCAGTCGACAAAGTAGGCCTAAATGCTAACGGAAACAAACTTGTTTGCCCAAATGCAATGAAACGGAGAAAATAATCATACAAAAATTTCAAAGCTTTCTGTTAGAGAAGTCAATGTTACCTAGATGTACTGTTCGGAAAAGAATATATTAATACACACCTTAATCTATGGAATAGTCCACATTTTTGAAAACGTTTGTATTTGAAAACTCTCCCCACTCACTTTTTTGCGTCGTTATATAAATTTACACTCGGTTTTTGAGTTTCAACGAAAGCTAGGTTTTCTTTGTTTACATGGAAATTCCCTTTTTTACACCAAGCGTATAAAAATAGATCGGTATGTAACTCTACATGTGAAATGAACCTTGGACCATCACGAGTAGGTCTACATGTGAGTTCTTACATCATCCAAGTGTTGATAATTAAAACAGCATCCCCTTTTAATACGCCGCCGGAGGCGGTCATATATTGGTGTCATCTTCTCCGTCTGTCCGTCCACTTTTCTTGTGAGCGCAACTCTTCCTAAGTTTCGGGCTGGATCCTTTTGAAACTTGGTCAATGTTATCACCTCAATTGGTAGATGTGCATGGAGGAAGGATTTTATGGTTCATTTATTTTTGCCTGAGTTTTGCTCCTATCAAAGTCTCTGGGGTGGCGTATACATGTATTGTGATCATGGCACTCACGTTGAACTTTAAAATACGGTCAAGGATCTGGTAAAAAACATCGCATGGTATTTTAGACCATGATTTAGATCAGTTCCTACGTAATCATATCCTGGTCAGGATACTTGCTGCGAATAGAGTTCAGAAAGATTACATGTAAAGGAGAAAGCTGTGCCAAGCCTGATCAGGGTTGCCACTAGTCAGTGGAAATAAAATTCCTTGACAAAATTGGAAAATTCCCCGACGTGTTTCTTCGCGGTAACTTGCAACATTTTGAGACAATTTTGAAAGGCGACGTTGAAATCATTAACAGGGTTGCCACTAGTCAGAGGAAATAAAATTCCCTGACAAAATTCGAAAATTCCCTGACTCGTTTCGTCGCGGTAATTTTTCAGTTGCTCGCGATGTCTTGGGACATTTTTAAAATGTGACGTTGAAATCATTATTAATTATATGGCACTGCATCTTATTTTTTCAAAATTCTCTGACAATTGTTAGTATTTTCAAATTTCCCTGATAGCTCACAAAATTCCCTGACCTTGAAAAAATTAAAAAAATTTCCCTGACATTTCCCTGACGCGTGGCAACCCTGATTAATCATGTGGCAATGCATTCTATTTTTTCGAAATTCCCTGACATTTGCCTGTATTTTCAAATATCCCTGACAGTTCACAAAATTCCCTGACCTTGAAAAAATTTAAATTTCCCTGACTTTTCCCTGACGCGTGGCAACCCTCCTGATCTAGAGCACTTGCTTAGTCGCAAACAAAATGTGAATTACCCATCCAATTGATACAGTTTTGTCTCACCGCTTCTTTTGTGTGGTTGATGTTTTCAAAAGCAAGACGTCAAAACCACGTATTATATTTGTACATGTATTGACATATTTTGCCTTTTTAAAACAACATCCGTGTAAAGCTAAATGATTCAAGCAAAATGGTTTTGGGGTTTGAAGCAGTAATTCGAAATGTCTACGGACCAAAGACAGGACGGATAAGAATGTAGCTCACAATGGTCTCTATTTCATATGTGGGCGGATTAATGAATGAATATATTGAATGTTAACGCCACTTTCAACAAATTTTCAGTTAAATTGAGGTAGCTACTGGCTAGTACACCCAACAATCATCAACATGTGGTGTGGGTACTCATTGGAATCGTCTCATTGAGACGATTCTGATGAGTACCCACAACAAAGGATTTGGAATTACAATTTTAAAATGCCTATACAATGCATTATGGTGTAGATGGTGTTGAGATTTGCACACCTTACAACTTCTTCGGTGGAAAGAGTTACACGCTTATATGCCGTTGTACGGGTTTAACCATGCCTTCAAAGCCATTTCCACGCTAAAGTTTGAACATTCCGGTAGACGTTACATGCGTGTCAACGTTAGTAATCGCTACGTTAACAGTCTAGTAAAGGGTCGTCGAACGGTGCAACAGCGTTCTACACAAAATCTGTATGCCGTTAAGATGCCATACAAATGGATACTTGCTATTAGAATATAAATACCGTACAAATTAAATTTTGTTCAGGGCTTTTGTTTTCACCAGGTTCGGTCTTGTTCACTGACGTTAATTGTAATTCATTCCCCCCTTATGCACTATGGACAGATGCAATTAAAATGTGATTTTATGCTAAGGTTTGCTTAAAGGATTGCAGTAAGTTCAATTTCAGATCGATATCTCATACAGCACGTGAGGCATGCGTGAAACACTAACTAGACAGTCCTGGCGGCCTGGAAGCGCTCCACAGGCCTGATTGTTTGTCTTGTTGAATACAATTTCAAAGGTTCAGACTGCGCAAACAAGCAAATGCATGACCAAGCTGAAAATTACAAGCAAGTAAGATCGTATGGTCAGTAAAATTTCTGTGAAAATTCTGTATTGATTAGTTAATACTAATTAATGGTTGTAAAAGTGAACATAAAGCCCGAAATGGCAATTTTGTTCAATAACAAGGGCACATAACTCATATAAAATTCAGATCAAGCTGAAAATTACACCAAGGCAAGATCTTATAGTCACCAACATTCTGTACAAGTTTTGTCTTGATTGGTCAATATTTGTAGTTGCTAGAGTGAAAACAAAGTCAAAATAGAGTCGAAAATGGCAATTTTGTCAATTTCAAGGGCACATAACTCATGATGTAAAATTCAGATCAAGCTGAAAATTAAATCAAGGCAAGATAATATGGTCACCAACATTCTGTACAAGTTTTGTCTTGATTGGTCAATATTTGTAGTTGCTAGAGTGAAAACAAAAGTCAAAATAGAGTCAAAAATGGCAATTTTGTCTATTTCAAGGGCACATAACTCTTGATGTAAAATTCAGATCAAGCTGAAAATTATACCAAGGCAAGATCTTATAGTCACCAACATTCTTCACATTCTTTACAAGTTTTGTCTTGATTGGTCAATATTTGTAGTTGCTAGAGTGAAAGCAGTGTCAAAATAGAGTCGAAAATGTGATTTTGTCAATTTCAAGGGCACATAACTCATAATGTTAAATTCAGATCAAGCTGAAAATTATACCAAGGCAAGATCTTATGGTCATCAACATTCTGTACAAGTATTGACTAGATTGGTCAGTATTTGTATTTGCTAGAGTAAAAACAAAGTCAAAATAGAGCCGAAAAGGGCAATTTTGTCAATTTCAAGGGCACATAACTCATGATGTAAAACTCAGATCAAGCTGAAAATTATACCAAGGCAAGATCTTATAGTCACCAACATTCTGTTCTACTTTTGTCTTGATTGGTTGATATTTGTGGATTTTAGAGTAAATTAAAAGTCAAAACCAGCTATATTTGGCATTCAAGGGCAGATAACTCAGGTTATTCTGATTCAATCCAAATTCTTTGAAGGAATCTGAGAGAGGGTCACCCAAGGATCATTCTTGTGAAGTTTGATTGAAATCCATCTGGTAGTTTCTGAGAAGAAGATTTTTAAAGAAAAAGTTTACGGACGGACGGACGCACGGACGCACGCACGACGGACACACCGCCATGACAATAGCCCGCTGGCCTGTCGGCCAGTGGAGCTAAAAATGCAAAGTCGCTACCAAGCCGAAAATTAGTGCGTGCTATAAGATTTTTTCATCAATATATCGTTTGTCAATAGTCTTGGGATGTGTCATACAAGATTTCCTGGAGGTAGACGGTATACTTTTCGAGATATTCAAAATTTAAAAGTGCACACTTTCTTTTGGAACTGAGTATACATCAACCAATCCAGGCCACCAGCTGTCCACCCAAAGTAAAGATTCGTAGAAATGTAGAAGAGTCACTTATCGTCGTTTTTCAACGAAAATCTCGTAACTGCAGCTTGTTTTAAGCTGCAGTTACGATGTTTTCGTTGAAAAGCATCGTTATTTTGTCAAATGTCAGAGAAGATATTGGCCACGCAAGGCATAAAGAATGAACATATAGAAAGTTATTGTTTGTTGATACATGTCGTTTATTCGCCTTATGTACATCAATGTGATTATGTGAATTATTTACAGATGCGACTTTTATGGTAGTCCACCCCTAATGAGATTCACGACATGTTGGGAATGTTCATACGATATTGTACAAAATTTGTCACGCATTTGACCTGTTCGGATAACGTCATAAACATTCAGAAGAGAAACATCCCACCGCCGAATGTTTACTACGTCGCCAGAATAATTCTGACTTTGAGTGAATTCCATTAGAGAAGTACTACCTTAAGAACAGTTAGATCTATTTAACCCATCATTATTTTTGTATCTTTTTTCCTTTAATGAACACTCATCTTAAATATTACAAATGTCAAACGACAGATTTTGAGATTAATCTCTTTAAATTCATTGAAGAAGTTAACATCAATGAACATCAAAGATGAAAATCCTGGTAACCATCATTTCCTTCTTTTTCCCCCCTACGATGTTTTCAAAATAGTAATGAATCATTAACATATTGAATACTTAACAAATTAAAAACACTGATAAACACTATGAAAACCATGCAACTGCGGGTAAGTTTTGTACAATTCCAGCGTTCATGTACTATCCATTTCCATGATACAGAAGTGTTCATGTACTATCCATTTCCATGATACAGAAACAACATATTCTTACCAATGTTCACAGTTGTGTCATAAACTGGATATGCATCACTAAAGGTGATTAGCCCTACCACTAAAACAAATTTAATTTTGTTCAGACAGTGTTTTCCATCTAGTCAGGGGACATAACCAACTTGATAGAATTTTGGCAAAAATAGCATCTTGCACATCTACAGGTCCCAATGGGAACTTCTGCCAAATATGACGCAAATTAGATAAACTGTGGGAGTTGTCCAAACAAGCATTTTATGTCCAATCAGGGGCTGTTACTCAAAAATTCTAGATGGAATTTTCTCGAAAATTGCATCTTGCACATCTATAAGTCCCAAACAACCGACCAATGATTACAGTATCCCTCTCCTTAACTTTGTTTGTGTGGGTATTGGGTAAGATAATTGTTTACACAATTCGGTCTATGTACTGGCTGTTAAGAATTTGACCCTTTATTGGTGGGTAACCTTTGATGATTTATGACAATAATTTACATACATATGTGATTCATGTGCATTCATGACTATACATTCAGATTTTTTTGTAATGATGTTCAATGAAATATTTAATTAACAGTATCATCATGGATGTAGACATAAAAGATATAAAACACTCTAAAACATAGTCCAAACATTGGGTAAATACATCCTTGATGTAAGCGCATAAAAATCTACAGGTAAGAGTGAGTATTGGCCTTTCAAAATGCAATACTGTATATAGTTTATCATTTATCAAACCCTATGTTGTCGGTACTCATTAGAATCATCTCAGAGAGCTGATTCAAATGGGTACCCACAACAAAGGGTTCAGATTTGAAAAAACAAATTTAGAATGCCTTTACCCCCTGTTATCTGTTGCCATTCATCATACACTTACAGCAGTGTTGTGCTAACCCATCAACATTTCACATAACATTTACTAGAACAAGTTTGATGACTTATGACTATTTACATAATGCAGTTATATGAATAAGAGACTAAACCCTTCTCGTTCTAGTTATCCCCATGTTTTGAATTGCATTCATATTCCTGATTCACATTTCATTCATAAGACTTGATAAACATGCCAAGCATTTTATCAAGCTCATTTTAATTGTATGATCATTAATGACATTCTTTTATCCAAGTCTTCGATGCATCGTTAGATACCAAACACTTTGTGTAACTTCGGGCATCATCTAAGGCAACGGAAATTGATGATGGTATACCTTGTCAACCCTTTCCAAAACTAGAAAGACCTGAAGGTCTTGAGTCGCTCCACAGGCCTGAATTTCTTATGGATAAAGCTGAAAATTACACAAAGGCAATATCTTATCGTCACCAACATTCTGTTCTAGTTTTGTCTTGATTAGTCCATATTTGTAGATGCTAGAGTGAAATTAAAGTCAAAATAGAGCCGAAAATGGCAATTTTGTCAATTTCAAGGGCACATAACTCATGATATAAATTTCAGATCAAGCTGAAAATTATACCAAGGCAAGATCTTATGGTCACCAATATTCTGTACAAGTTTTGTCTTGATTAGACAAGTATTTGTAGTTGCTAGAGTGAAAACAAAGTTAAAATAGAGCCGAAAATTGTTATTTTGTCAATTTCAAGGGCACATAACTAACTCATGATGTAATATTAAGATCAAGCTGAAAATTACACCAAGGCAAGATCTTATAGTCACCAACATTTTGTGAAAGTTTTGTCTAGATTTGTCAATATTTGTAGTTGCTAGAGTGAAATCAAAGTCAAAATAGAGTTGAAAACGGCAATTTTGTCAAATTCAAGGGCACATAACTCATGATATATAATTCCAATCAAACTGAAAATTACACCCAGGCAGGATATTATGCTTATATATATTCTGTCCAAGTTTTGTCTTGATAGGTTGATATTTGTAGATTTTAGAGTAAAAATAAAGTCAAAACCAGCTATTTTTGACATTCAAGGGCAGATAACTCAGGTTATTCTGGTTCGATCAAAATTCTTTGAAGGAATCTGAGAGAGGGTCACCCAAGGATCATTCCTGTGAAGTTTGGTTGAAATACATCCAGTAGTTTCTGAGGAGAAGATTTTTAAAGAAAAAGTTTATGGACGCACGCACGCATGCACATACGCACTGACGCACAACGGACACATTGCCATGACAATAGCCCGCTGGCCTGAAAGGCCAGTGGAGCTAACAAGACCAAATTTTGACTTCCTTTATAGAATGGGCTTAAGAAAACATTGAGACAAAAGACGAAACTGCTGATAACCAGCAGTTTCTCCTTTTGTCTCAATATTTTCTGTACTTTTACCTTCACAAATCCCTTCTTAATCAACATCCGTTTTGATGTCTGCATCGGCTTTCAAATTGGACAGCCTTAAAATTTTGCCGTTTGGGAAAGGATTAAACCCTCCTTGATTTCTGTTGCCATGGATGAAGAACAAAGGTATCCAATAATGGAACTGTTACAGCTCCATCAACATTATATATCCATGCCAGACTTGGAGATTGTCAATTTTGAAAAGTAATGGCCACCAAATGATTACAAGATAGCAAGGTCTAAAGACCAGACTCTATGCCATAGTATCCCTCCAATTTATCTATCCATTGCCTGGAATATACGTTTAAAACAATGATTCTTGAATCTCCATCCTAATACTGTGTGTATCTACCGTCTAGCGTATGGATGATACCCTTGACTTCCTGCCCCTTGTCTCTGGAATGAGGGTGCTGGCCCGGGAGCCCCGTACGCGACCGCCTGTTGGGCATCACCCTGACCCCCATACAGGGATGGGGCTGGCGCAGGCTGGGTGCTGTAAGCAGCTGCTGCAGCGTTCTGGGTGGCTTCAGCTCCATAACCTGTAATGGACAATAGGGAACGATTTTATCCAGCTAACGTGACATTATTTCGGACAAACAATAGTATTTCAAAGGTGTTGTTATAAAATCTCGTAACTACGGCTTGGTTCAAGCCGTAGTTACATGATTTTATAACAACACCAACACTTTATCAAAACATAACGGGAAAATTAGTCGATCTTCAGCGCAAAATTCATTGCTATTGATTGATTGAATGGATTTTAGGTAATTCAACAACAAAGGTTATATGGAGATAGGAGTTCTGAATATGTGTAAATACTTGTGTTCCTTTTCCAAACAACAAATTTTAAACTAAACTGAAGTAAAACTTGTTTATCTAATCATAATCAGGATTTCCACTCACCTGTGTTTTTTATCCCCAAATTGAATCTTGTACCCCAAATCTTTGCAAGAAGCCTTCTATGCCTCTTATAGATGGGGTACAAGCATGCCATAAAAGTATTGATTTTACCACCAGATTTGCAAGTTGGTGAAACCTTGATATTACATAAAACTATAAATCATAAATGTACAATATAGTACAGTTATAATGTGTAGATCCTCTCACCTGTGACAGCTGCAGTTTGAGCCTGTGATTGTGCTGTGTATGATGCCCCACCCTGCGGTAGAGCCCCGGGGACGGCTGACCCTAGATGAGGGGCGGGGTTAGCTCCTACAGAGTAACTTGTAGCACTGTCGGTCTGGTACTGACTACCTACACCACCTGTAATAGAGTTAAACTGCATCATGAGTCATATTTTGTATGTTACACTTTACATAACAATTGATATACATGCACAACTATTAAAGAACTTCTAGATAGCTCTAGGACATACTCAAATCTTAAGGGAGAATAATGGCCAAATAAATGGCTGTAAAAAGGTAAGATGAAATATCAAGTCTCAGTCGTAAATATTTTCAGTAAATTCATAAAATAATTGCCAAAAAAGATAGATCTATCTATTTGTTTTGAACATCAAAAGAATGATAGCCACATAAATACTTATTTGACAAAGACATAATTATACCACAATATTTTGTTCTATAATCCTGATTTCCTGTCCCAAGCAGAAGTACAAAGTTTCCAGGAAATTGAAACAGTAGCAACAAATCAAACATAAACTCTTTCCTACATAGTGGCAAGTTTTGCTGCCCTAAAAGATGAAGGTTTCGGAAATCATTGTAGCAAATGAAGACATGCCAATTCTTCATTTCCCACAATGTTTTCTATCTTATAAGACCAAAAGTAATGCAAAGTCTTTTCACTTCAACCCTTTCCCAAACAAGACCTGGTTTTGACGTCCCTTATAGAAATAGCTTGGGAAAACATTGAGACAAAAGAAGAAACTGCTGAAAACCAGCAGTTTCTTCTTTTGCCTCAATATTTTCTGTGCTTTCTTCTACACGAATTCTGTCTTCAAAAATATGCATTTTTTTTGTCTGCAGCAGTTTTCAAATTGAACCACCTTAAATTTTTGTTGTTTGGGAAAGGGTTAAATAGATTGTTGTCAACTTGTCTGCAACATCTGTGAATATGGACCAGCCTAAAATTTTGCCAATTGGTTAATGGACTAACTTACTCACCATAAGCACTATAGTATGCAGAATAGTCTACTGTAGCTTTACTAGCAGCTGCAGGGTCAGGACTGGTAGCTAGTGGGGCCTGACTAATGGCACTACCATAACCTATAGACAAAACAACATTTTGTTTATTAAAAGACTAGATTTGTAATTTAACATATACAACCCATCAATAGCACTAAAGAGCCAGAGGTGAAATTTGAAAAGTGCCAGTAATTCCTAAACTAAGTAACATTTCAATTCCAAATACAGACATAAGCATTTTGAACGGTTTAGAATTTCTAATTAATGCATACTTATGGAAATATTTGACAAAAATGTTCAAAATTATCTCCCTTGCATATGAATACAGAGTAAAACAATATTTGTAAATTATTCTCTTCTTGGAGCATAATCTTGAAATCCGGCATGGTGAATCAACTTATGTGAAGTGTATTTACAAGTGTGTGTAATTTGATGTATTTCGTATCGCTAGAAAGTGGTGTTTTTAATGATGGGTCATATACCTCAATGTCCGCCCCAAATTAAACTGGAACTACAAATTCAAGTGACTTTATAATATCATGTTATCCCTACTTGTTCAAATCTGTTCATATTGCCAAAGTTTGATAAAAATCTGTATGTGAGAACCTACATCCATACAACAGAACCTCTTTTGAATCTATGAAACAAGAAGACCATGATGGTCCTATATCGCTCACCTGAACCAAAATGATATGAGCCACTGTTTTGTTCAATTCAATTGATATTTAAGACTGAAAACAAACTTTTGGTCAATATCATTGTGTCAAGTTTTGTCTTGATTAGTCACTATTTGAGGTTTTTAGAGTAAAATTTCAAAGGCAGATAACTGAGCAAATTCTATTCTGATTATTCTAAAATTCATTAATCCAAGATCTTATCGTTATTAACATCTTAATCCAAATTTCGTCTTGATTGTTCATTATTTGTGGTTGTTAGAGTCTAAACAGCAATTTTGTCAGATTCAAGGGCACATGCATGACTGACCACTTTCTCATTTTATTGCAGTAAAATTCAGCTCATCCAAGGTCTTATAATCCGCAGCATAGTGTCAAAAGTTTTGTCTCGGTTGATCAATAATTGTAGATTCTAGAGTGTAAACAGGGTCTAAAACAGTAAAAAATAGCAATTGTGTTAAATTCAAGGGCACGTAACTCTAGACCAAAAATAAAACTCATTTGAGATCTTATGGTCTTCAACATTGTGTCTAAATTTTGTCTTGATTGGTCAATAATTGTAGATTCTGGAGTGTAAATAAGGTCGAAAACAGTGGGAACGGCAACTTTGTCAAATTCAAGGGCACATAACTCTCGACTTTCTAAACAGATTGGCCTGAAAATCAAACTCATCCGAAATTTTATGGTCCCCAACAATGTGTCCAAGATTTGCCCTGATTGATCAATAATTGTACATTCTAGAGAGTAAACAGGGTCAAAAACAGTCAAAAACAGAAATTTTGTCAAATTCAAGGGCACATAACTCTCGACTTTCTGGTTCAATAAGACCAAAAATCCATCTCATTTGAAATCTTATGGTCTCCAACAGTGTGTCTAAGTTTTGTCTTGGTTGATCAATAATTGTAGATTCTAGAGTGTAAACAAGGTCGACAACAGCCGAAAACGGCAATTTTGTAAAATTCAAAGGCACATAACTCTCTTCTTTCTCGTCAGATCAGACTGAAAATCGAACTCATTCGAGTTTTTATGGTCCCCAGCATTGTGTCCAAGTTTTGTCTTGATTGGTCGATAATTGTAGATTCTAGAGTGTAAACAAGGTCGAAAACAGCTGAAAACAACAATTTTGTCAACTTCAAGGGCATATAACTCTCGATGTTCTATACAGATCAGACTGAAAATCAAACTCATCCGAAATCTTATAATCCCCAACAATGTGTCCAAGTTTTGTCTTGATTGATCAATAATTGTAGATTCTAGAGTGTAAACAAGGTCGAAAACGGCAATTTTGTCAAATTCAAGGGCACATAACTCTCATCTTTCTGGTCAGATCAGACTGAAAATCAAACTCATCTGAGATCTTATGGTCTCCAACATTATATCCAAGTTTTGTCTTGATCGATCAATAATTGTAGATGCTAGAGTGTAAACAAAGTTTAAAACAGCATTTTTTGACATTCAAGGGCAGATAACTCAGCACATTCTGGTCCGATCAGGCCCATAATCAAACTCATCCGAGAACCTATGCCCATACTTGCTTGGACCAAGTTTGATCAAGATTGCCTAACTTTTGTGGATGCTAGAGTGTAAACACCAAATTGTTGACAGACGGACAGACAGACGGACGGACGACGGACATTGAGTGACCACAATAGCTCACCTTGAGCACTTTGTGCTCAGGTGAGCTAAAAAATTGTATTAATGAGATGTTAAATTCTATGTATCACAGATGAGCCATTTAGCCGAAATCTATTTTTTTACAAGAAGATATTGTACAGCTAGATTTGGCATTAGGTTTCTGTAAAACATTGTCACGGTGTATAATCACGTGACCCAGAATTTCCGATAATCTTCATTTTCTTTTTTAATACTTGACCAATTTGAATTCGGTTTATAGCAGAGAAGGTGGGACAATGCCAGAAATAAGCTGGATGTGTTGATTTTTTGAAAAATCAACTGATAAAAAAGTTATTGAAGATAAACCAAAATTTTGGTTTATCTTCAGTAACTTTTTTATCAGTTGTTTTTTTCTAAAATCAACCACGTCCATCTAATGTGTGATGTCTGTCCACATTCTCTGCTTCAAACCGAATTCAAATTGGTCCAGTATTTACAAACTTATTGAAGATTTTCTGAAAATATTGTATCATGTGATTATCCACCGTGATTGTGCCCCTTTTTTTCCCAAATAACTTCAGCAGCACTCCCACTTACCAGAGCAACAGATAAGAAGGGAGTTAAAGCATTCTATTTCTTTTATTTCAAATGCACACCCTATGCTGTGGGTACACATCTGAATCATCTCGATGAGATGATTCCAATATGTACCTGCAACATAGCATTTAACTGTTTCCCAAACGACAAAAAATTTAACTTTTCCAACAAGAGTGCCAAGATGGCCCTAGATCGCTCACCTGAATTCAAAGTTGAGATACTGGCAAGACCATGAAATCAATTTTATAACATTAGAAGAATATAAAAGAATGACAATGGCAATTTTGCCAAATTCAAAGGCATAAAACTAAGGACTTTCTGTTCTGAAACAATTTGGAAAGGGCTTAAACCTTGGCTGGGAAAGGGCTTAATCTTTACCAAGACAGAAAAGAAATATACTGTTCAATTTTGAAATAGCACGGCAAGATGAGAAAATGTTGATTATCAGCCTTTTCTTAATTTGACTCAATAATTCCCCAAGCCTTTTTTAATAGGGACATCATATAGGAAAGGGTTAAGACATTAAGATTATCTGTAGCTCTATCCTTCATCAGATAAGAGCTCTATTATCAGATAAGGCAGCCCTTTATTTATTTTGGACGGTCTATTATTGACTTTAGACAGTCTAACTATTTACTTAAGCAATGATTGCTGATAAGCTGATACATGGTCAAAATAAATTTGTCTGAATTCCTCACTTGAAAATTCCCAAACCCACACCATAGGGCTTCTTTGCTTGTAAAGTGATGGTTTGAACAAATTTCACAATGATTGAGCAAATATTGTAATAAATTCTTACAGCAAAAACAAGATTTGACCCACTGACCCAGTTTTTGACCTTGCATGACCCAAGTTTTCAATGACCTACAGAGTATAGACATCATCAAAATAAACGTCCTGAGCAATTTTCAAAATAATTGAGCCAAAATTGGAACTTCCACCGCAAAAAGAAGGGATTCATTACCTTTGACCTTGTGACCTAGTTTTTGACCTCACACAACAAACTTTTTAAATGGACCTAAATATCCAAAAGAAAAACATTCTGAGCCATTTAACAAGATTTTAGCCAAAGTTGGCACTTCTTGACTAATAAATGGAATTCTTGATATTTGACCTTGTGCCCTAGTTTTTGACCTTGCATGACAAACTTTTTACATGACCTTTATATCATTAAGGACAGATCCTCCATTTATTTCCTACGGTAAGAATTTTTTTATTTTTTCTGTACTGATATTTAAATATATGAGAAGTAAAAAAGTGATTTAAAAACTATAGGTCACCAAGCGAATTAAAAAGTTATTGGATTTCAAGGGAGACTACTCTTGTCTAAAATTGCAAAAATAAGGTATCACTTAAATACCCACAAAAAAGGTGTTTGAAATGACTAGGATTACATAAATAAGTCTTTATTGTGTTCAATATGTTTTATTCTGTCTAAATGAATATCAATTTGGGAAAATTAAGTGATGATTTTGAAATTTTTAGTAAAACATTCTTTCAAAATAGCTGAAATTGCTCTTTTTTTCGCAACGTTTCTGATAATAAAAAATATTCCAGCGGTAAGAATTTTTTCCTTTTTGGTATAGACATAGTGCTTGGTCATACCTACAAAAACAAAGAAAGAAAAATATATCAAACCAAGCGTTTTTCTTAGTTATAAGTAAAATTTTGTTTACTTTTTGCAGCTTTGTCCGAAATTGTTTCACTACTTTTATCCATTTTCTTCCTTATTACCAGCTTTAGATTATAAAAAGTGTCATCTTTTGTGTCCATCTGAAGCGGACTAGCTCATAAAGACACCACTTTGCTTTCGTTGCTCCGTTTCTTATCGCTAACGCAACATGTTGAACGCGTAACAAAAAGCGAAATGTACCATCAGAGTACTATTACACTTTAATTGACAAAACAGAGAAAATTTAAATAACCGAAAAAGGTCTTGTCATTTATCAACCAAACATTAACTTAATGTAAAAAATACATTTGCTGAAAAAGACCAATTACTGAAACAGCTTTATTTCGTTATTTAGGATATGCGCAGTAAGTTGCGCAGTAACAACTGGAGGATCTGTCCTTAAAAAAAACATTCTTAGCAATTTTCATAATAATTTGGCCAAAAATGGGCATTTCTGAGCAAAAAGAAGGATTTTATCAAACAGACCTAGTGACCTTATTTTTGACCTCACATGACCCAATTTTTAGCAGAACCTAGATATCCACCAAAAATACATTCTGAGCAATTTTCACAAGATTTGAGCCAAAGGTTGCACTTTTAGAACAAAAAGAAGGATTTTAAATCATTTGACCTAGTGACCTACATTTTGACCTGGCATGACCTACTTTTTAAAATGACCTAGATATCATCAAGACAAAGATTCTGGTCAACTTTCACAATGATTGAGCCAATACTGTGACTCCTAGAGCAAAAATAAGATTTGACCTAGTGACCTACTTTTTGAGCCCCATTCTGACCCCAATCCCAATTCTTTGAAGTATTTTGAAAAAGGATGACCCAAGGATCATATCTGTGAAATTTCATCCAATTCTGCCCAGCGCTTTAGGAGGAGAAGATTTTTTTATGATTGTGGACGGACGGACGGATGGACGGACAGACGGACGGACGCCGGACAACAGACCGATCACAATACCTCACCTTGAGCACTTTGTGCTCAGTTGAGCTAATGAAAAATCCACTGCAGACGTCAAAATGGACGTTGATAAAGGCAGGATTTGTGTAAAATATAACACAGAAAATATTGAGACAAATGGAGAAAATGCTGATTATCAGCATTTTCTCCTTTTGTCTCTATCTTTTCCCAAGTATTTTCTGATAGGGACGTCAAAACCCGGTCTTGTTTGGGAAAGGGTTAATGAAAGATAAGTGAAATATCACATTTTGAAAAGCCATCAATTCTTCCAATTATCTGTAGCTCTGCCCTTACCTTGTAGAGTAGCCGGAGCTGGTGTTGAAGCTGCCGGGACTTGTATAGCACCTGCGGGAGGGGGAGCAGGGACTCCAGCCTGCGCATACGGGTCAGCAGGCTGAGCTGAGGCTACTTGTGGGGGTGCGGGAGTCGCGTACGGACTCGTGTATGATGCGAATGTCTGTGTACTGGAGACTGGGGGTGGTACAGTGGGTGGCTGGACAGGGGCTATACTTGTTGTGATTTGGGCTTGACCATCTGGAAAATAAAATTCAAACTGGTACTTTCTCTGCAATATACAATCTGAAGAAGTGAACTTATTTAGAACAGACAACATACAAGAAATTAAAGTCTTACAAGTCTGTCAGAGGACAGCAAAGTGTGACTGTCAAAGGCTAGACAGTGAATAAACTGTAATTCTGAAAAGTGGTAATTTCCACTGAATTAACCCTTTCCCGAAACAGCAGAATTTTAGGGTGGTCCAACTTCAAAACTGTTGCAGACAACAAATAGGATCTTGATTAAGATGGCATTCATGTATGACATAGCTCAGAAAATATGAGGCAAAAGGAGAAAATGCTGATTATCAGCAATTTCTTCTTTTGCGTAAATATTTTCCCAAGGTTTTTCTTCTATGTACGTCAAAACCAGTTCTTGTTAGGGAAAGGGTTACATGTTGTGAAGAGTCTTTGCATAGAGGCGGATATTACAGTCACAGAAGGATTTGCAAAGCTTTCAAGCAATTGTATCAGTGGAAACATGACACTAGCATGTAAAACTTTAACAAGAGATGTTTGTAAAACATATATGCCCCCTCAAGGGCCTACATTTGACGTAGGTCAAAGTCCAAGGTCAAGTTAACAAGGTCCAAGGTCATGGTCAAATATGAAAGGTCTTGGTAGGAGATGTCTATGTGTGAAATATCAAAGCTGTATATGTAAAAGTAAAATGGAACATAGGCCAGGTTAAAGTTTTTAAAAGTAGGCCAAATGTCAAGGTCATGGTCAAATGTGAAAGGTCTTGGTTGGAGGTGTCCATGTGTGAAATATCAAGGCTGTAGGTGTAAAAGGACATGATATATATGCCTGGTTTCAGTCTTTTTAAAAATAGGCCAAACTCTAAGGTCAAGATTGCAATATTCAATGTCATGGTGAAATGTGAAAGGTCTTGGTATCTATGTGTGAAATATCAAGGCTGTAGGTGTAATAGGACATAAGATAAAGGCTAGGTTAAAGATTTCTAAAAGTATGTAAAAATCAAAGGTCAAGGTCGTACAGCCCAAGGTCACGGTCAAATGTGAAAGGTCTTGGTAGGAGGTGTCCATGTGTAAAATATTGAGACCGTATAGGTAACAGGACATGAGATATAGGCCTAGTTTAAGTTATTTAAAAGTAGGTCAAACTCCAAGGTCAAGGTCCAAGGTCATGGTCAAAAGTGAAATATCTTGGTTGGAAGTGACCATGTGTGAAATATCAAGGCTGTATATGTAAAATGACATGAAATATAGGCCAGGTTAATGTATTATTAAAGTAGGTCAAACACCAAGGTCAAGGTCATAAGGTCCAAGATCATGGTCAAATGTGAAAGGTCTTGGTTGTAGGTGTCCATTTGTCAAATATCAAGGCTGTATGTGTAAAAGGACATGATATATCGGCTAGGTTAAAGTTTTTTTTAAAGTAGGTCAAAGTCAAAGGTCAAGGTCACTCCGGTCATGGTCAAATGTGAAAGGTCTTGGTAAGATGTGTCCATGTGTGAAATACCAAGGCTGTATGTGTAATAGCACATAAGATATAGGCCCAGTTTATTTTTTTTAAAATTAGGTCAAACTCCAAGGTCAAGGCCACATGGTCCAAGGTCATAGTCGTATGTGATAGGTCTTGGTCGGAGGTTTCCATGTGTCAAATATCAAGGCTGTATGTGTAAAAGGACATGATATATCTGCCAGGTTAAAGTTTTTTAAAAGTAGGTCAAACTCCAAGGTCAAGGTCACAAAGTCCAAGGTTATGGTCAATTGTGAAAGGTCTTGATGTGTCCATGTGTGAAATATCAAGGCTGTATTTGTAAAAGGTCATGAGATATATGCCAGGTTTATTCTTTTTATAAAGTAGGTCAAACTCCAAGGTCAAGGTCACAAGGTCCTAGGTCATGGTTAAATGTGAACGATGTTGAAAGGAGGTATCTATGTGTGAGATATCAAGGCTGTATGTGTAAAAGGACATGATATATCTGCCAGGTTAAAGTTTTTTAAAAGTAGGTCAACCTCCAAGGTCAAGGTCACAAAGTCCAAGGTCATGGCCAATTATGAAACGTCTTGATGTGTCCATGTGTGAAATATCAATGCTGTATTTGTAAAAGGTCATGAGATATATGCCGGGTTTAATCTTTTTTTTAAAGTAGGTCAAACTCCAAGGTCAAAGTCACAAGGTCCAAGGTCATGGTTAAATGTGAACGATGTTGATAGGAGGTATCTATGTGTGATATATCAAGGCTGTTTGTGAAACAGAACATGAGATATAGGCAAGGTTAAGAATCAACAAAGGGCAATAACTCCAAGAATTTGATTGGCAGAATTACGGTTCTTGTGCACTGCACCTCTCCATAACGAGATCTATTCACCTGTAAAGTTTCATGATTCTACCTTACATATTTTTTGAGTTGTGCTCCGGACAAGAATCAAGTTATAGAATCAACAAAGGGCAATAACTCAGAAAAATTTGATCGGCAGAGTTACGGTTCTTGTGCACTGCACCTCTCCATAATGAGATCTATCCACCTGTAAAGTTTCATGATTCTACCTTACATACTTTTTGAGTTATACTCCGGACAATAATCAAATTTGAAAATCAACAAAGGGCAATAACTCCAAAAATATGATCGGTAGAGTTACGGTTCTTGTGCACTGCACCTCTCCATAATGAGATCTATTCACCTGTATAGTTTCATGATTCTACTTAACATAGTTTTTGAGTTATGCTCCGGACAAGAATCAAGTTATAAAATCAACAAAGGGCAATAACTCAAAAAAATTGATCGGCATAGTTACGGTTCTTGTGCACTGCACCTCTCCATAATGAGATCTATCCACCTATGAAGTTTCATGATTCTACCTTTAATACTTTTCGAGTTATGCTCCGGACAAGGTTTGGTCTACGGACAGACCGACCGACCTACGGACCGACCGACCTTCCGACCGACACTTGCAAAACAATATACCCCCATTTTCTTCGAAAGGGGGCATAATAAAGCCAACATATGGATGCCCAAAATAGCTTCTCTACTATGAAGTCGCGAAAACAAGATTGAGCCAAGACTGTGGCCACCGGAGTATTCACAAAGTTTCTTATATTTGACCTAGTTAAATAGTTTTTGCTCCAACATGACCCATTATCAATCCCATGCAAATATTCATATTGAAAAGTCATCACCCTCTTTTATCTGCAGCTCTGAGTTCCACCACTTACTAGAGAAGTCCTGGTATGACCTAGGAGGTACCGCTGCTGGCGGGGATGTCACCGGATGTGAACCATAAGCTGCCGTCGAGTAACTGTACCCACTCTGCGGTGACTGAGCCAGCACACTCGTCGGTGGTGGCTGTCCGTTGTTTGGTGCCGGGGGTGGCTGTGTAGGCGGGGGCGCTGTGGACCACTGGTAGATGGCTGTGGCCGGGGGTTGTTGGTAGACTGGAGCACTGCTGAATGACTGAGACACGGATGAGGCTGTCAGGAAGGGTGGTGATACAGCAGTCTGGGGCTGTGTAGGGGGAGGTACTGCTCCTGGGGGCCAGGCACCTACATACACAAATATATCATATGTTACATGAATGTTCCAAAAAGCAAACTTTTCCTTTAACAAGAGCCGTCAGAGACGGACAATGCTCCCCGAATAAGGCATTGTCACAATAAATGTATGCTTTGGAGAGCTAACGTAAAGCTAACAAATCTTAAGCCCCCTTTTTCCATGACATATTTTTTATACACAAATTTCAAACAGTTTATTGTCAAGGGCATCTGATTTGCTACTCAAATATGAAATTTCATCAAATTTTGACCATTAGACTAGGAGAAATTAGAGAAAAACTGTATTTTACCTTAAGTCCCCTTTTTCCATGACGAGGCCTCAAATCCAAAAAACGGGAAAAGTACATCGGCATTATGTCATAGGGAGTTCACATGGTAAGTTTCATTTGATTTGGCCCAAGGGTTATAGAGAAATCACTTCGGACGGACAGACGGACGGACGGAATGACGGACAGGACGGACGGACGGACAGACAAAGCGGCGACTATATGCTCTCCCTTCGGGGAGCATAATAAAATTGTTTATATACTAGATCCTGACTTTGGTTAGAAAGGTAAACAGATTCCTTTGAAGGGCTTATGACCTATGCCATCAAATTTCCAGAAATTTGGTATTGACATGTGAATTTTGTAGATAATCTTGTAAATATAGGAAGAATTTACCATAGTGAATACACATTTGAATTATGTATCTCATACAAGAAGGCAAAATTTGATTTATTTGACAAGTTCACTGGAAGGGATAGAACTTATCATAGCAATTATTATTTATTATTGCTGCAGCAGCAACATGGTATAGCTAACCATAAATGACCTGGCAGAACATCCCTAGCTAATAACTCGGAATGCTCTGCCAGGTCATTTATTATGAGCTATACTTACCAGGAGCTGGCGCGGGTGGTGGTGGTTGTGACCAGGTCGGCGGTTGTAGTGGTGGAGGTTGATCTCCTTGATATCCTGGAAATTGTAGATTCGGAGGAAACTGGGGCGGCGCTCCCACAGGTGGGGGTGGTCCCTGAGTCGGCGGGCTCCAGGGCTCCGGTGGCGGAGGTCCCCAACTTGCTTCCTGCACCTGGAACGGTGGCGGTGGACCTTGTGGCGGCTGACCGCCGATCTCCGGTGGCAGGAGAGATTGTGGAGGCGGCACCTGGTTCATCAAGGGCTGCGGCTCGTCTGGTTGTCCCATGTGACCCATTGGCGGAGGGCCCGGCTGGGACTGCTGTTCTTCCATCCTTCTGTTACGAGGGGTGGCCATTTTACATTCAACCTACAATAGTGTAGTATGAACATGATGAGATTATGAAATAACTCAGCAGTAACATTTCAAAGAGCTTTAGACAAGATGGGGCAACGGCACTTCAAAATTATGCGAAATATTTATTGATCATCAAATCCTTTGCTGTGCGTAACCATTTGCATTGTCATCAGGACTATTCAAATGAATACCCACAATATAAGGTTTGTGATTGAAATAGCAAATTCACAAAGTGGTTACCCCAATCTTATCTGTGCCTCTATGACATACATGTATTTTGTTTCTTTAATCTATCTTAGCACCTAATTTTAAGTAATTAAACCTGCTAGTATAAATTCAATAGTAATAGACTTATCTTTGCTGTATATTATACTATCTTTAATCATTTCAAACTTATTTGATGTAAAGCAAAAGTACTGTTTACTTATATTTACTATCAACAGTAACTTATGGTAAGCCAGACTTAAATACTATGAACTTATAGCAAATTGATAGAAAGCTAATACTTAAAGTATGATTATAACATAATAAGGACATCTAATTAAATTTTCTATTATATAAAATCTTTGATATAATTATTAAGAACATGCAGTAGCTACTAGAATACAAAACAGCCAGAGATCGATGGATAAGTGATGTAGAATACCCCTAATGCAGCCATTTTGAGATTCATAAAACATCGGATTTTTCAAACGTCGACATTGCGTGTCAAAACTTTGGGCGTGGTCGTAAATATTTAGCGGTGGAAAGTTCCACCTCCAAATGTTTTTGACAGCGCCCAATTCAATCGAATGTCGCGCAAATCTCATTATGGGTAGATTTCCTTAATTACAAGTCCATATTTCCTTGTACACATAAGAACTTTATGAAATTGAGTCTTACTCTATTCAATTCTGATAAAAATAATTTCACTCCCACTTTCTTTCATTCATTTATCAATCCTTTCATTCTACAAATTCTAATCCATCACTCAAACCACACACACACAAAATCATAACATTCACTGGCTTACTTGGATATCTAAATAGAAACAAGATGTGTATGTGAAACACAAATGCCCCCGAAAAGGCCCATCTTAACTTTTTGGACAGACAGACAGAGGGAGAGATGGATGAACGGACAGACAGACGGGCACAAGTAAAACACTATGTGACCAATCTATCAATCGGGCACATAAACAAGAGGGCCAAGATGGCCCTATATCGCTCACCTTAGAGATCATCAAGATGATAATTTTTGTCTCATCTCACATACACAACTTCTGGACAACGTTCATTAGAGAAAACAATTTAAACGATGCTGGTATTAGAGAGTTATACTACAATGGGAAGTGCAAAATTTACCTTAAGGATCTCTGATAAACAGAATTGGAGAAGATTGTATCATTATGAGACAATTCTACATACAAAATTTCAAAAGCCTTATACATCAAACAGTTAAGGAGAAAAAGATTGTACAAAATTTCCTTCTTTGTCTCTATATGAAATTCGATACCCACAACATAGGGTCAATTTTCCTTGTATCACAATAATTTGAAGTATTTTTGGTAGAGGGCCTTGAGATGATTCTACACACAAAATTTCAAAGCTCTAGGCCAAACGGTTTAGGAGAAGATTGTACAAGATTTCCTTCTTTGTCAATATATGAAATTCAATACCGACAACATATGATTAATTTTCCTTGTATCACAATAATTTTGAAATATTTTGGTAGAGGGCCTTGAGGTGATTCTACACACAAAATTTCAAAGCTCTAGGCCAAACGGTTCAGGAGAAGAAGATTGTACAAGATTTCCTTCTTTGTTTCTATATGAAATTCGATACCCACAACATAGGGTCAATTTCCCTTGTATCACAATAATTTGAAGTATTTTGGTAGAGGGCCTTGAGATAATTCTACACACAAAATTTCAAAGCTCAAGGCCAAACGGGTAAGGAGAAAAAGATTGTACAATATTTCTTTCTTTGTCTCTACATGAAATTCGATACCCACAACATAGGGTCAATTTTCCTTGTATCATAATAATTTGAAGTATTTTGGTAGATGGCCTTGAGATGATTCTACACACAAAATTTCAAAGCTCTAGGCCAAACGGTTCATGAGAAAAAGATTGTACAAGATTTCCTTCTTTGTCTCTATATGAAATTTGATACCAACAACATAGGGTAAAATTCCCTTGTATCACAGTAATTTGAAGTATTTTGGTAGAGGGCCTTGAGATGATTCTACACACAAATTTTAAAAGCTCTAGGCCAAACGGTTCAGGAGAAAAAGATTGTAAAAGCTTTCCTTCTTTGTCTCTATATGAAATTCAATACCCACAACATAGGGTAAAATTTCCTTGTATCACAATAATTTGAAGTATTTTGGTAGAGGGCCTTGAGATGATTCTACACACAAAATTTCAAAGCTCTAGTCCAAACAGTTCAGGAGAAGATTGTACAAGATTTCCTTCTTTGTTTCTTTATGAAATTTGATACCCACAACATAGGAACAATTTTCATTGTATCACAATAATTTTAAGTATTTTAGTAGAGGGCCGTGAGATGATTCTATACACAAAATTTCAAAGCTCTAGGCCAAACGGTTCAGGAGGAGAATATTATACAATATTTCCTTCTTTGTTTCTATATGAAATTCGATACCTACAACATAGGGCCAATTTTCCTTGTATCAAAATAATGTGAAGTATTTAGGTAAAGGGTCTTGAGACGATACTACATACAAAATTTCAAGACTCTAGGCCTTTCAGTTTGGGAGGAGAAGACTTTTTAGTAATTGTGGACAGACTGACGGACGGACAGACGGACGATGAGCGATCACAATAGCTCACCCTCAGCACTTCGTGCTAAGGTGAGCTAAAAATGTTTATAAGCCAAAAAATTATCTTAAGGGTGTATTATTGATTAACCAGGAGTGACAGACTCTGACTTTATTGACTGAGAAAGGCATTGGCAGGAGGTATCAAGGCTATTCTATCTCATATTATGTATAGCATTAAGATATCCACAAGGTTAAAGGTTTTTGTCTATGACACACAAACAACACTAGTGCTGTGACAATTATCTCCTTGGACATAAAGTCATTATAGATACTTTCAGAGCCATCAGACCCTTGTTTGCAAAATTTGTGATATTCTTAATATATATTAAAGACATACGAATTAAGCATGAAACAATTTTAAGATTGATTCATTAAATTCTTTATAATATTGAGTATACAACAACTAGTTGACAAATTCCCACAAATCAAAAACATTGAACAGACCTTTGTTTAAAACCTGCATTACCTTTCATTGCATGCACACATAAAAGCACCACCACTTTTACCATTTACGCAATGACACATGTATAACAAACCAACTTAACTTCTGGAATATAACTTTCTAACAGGAAAATTTTGAACCCCATCTTTAAGGTTAGATGCCATGAATGCAGTCATTTTTTGAGATTCATTCCAAGCTGAAATTTTTTGCTTGATGCGGTTATCAGTAGGAAATAATCAGCAGTTTCTTCTTTTGTCTCAATATTTTCCTGAGCCCTTTCTATCAAGGACATCAAAACATGGTCTTCTTCGGGAAAGGGTTAATTACTCAGTAGAACTCGTAATAAAGCAAGAGTTGCACTTCAATCATAATGTCCAGTGTAAGCTAAGCAGGCTGGAAGAGTAGAGAATTAAGACATGTTGATGCTCATCTTGAATTAGTCTAAAATAATGACATTTGTATTAATTCCTATTTAAATAACCAGACAATTCCGATGTGAATAATTGATGATTTGTCTTGTTTCTCATCATACATTTGAATTGAATGGAATTTTTGTCACAGTTGAGACCAGGCCCCGGTTTCTCGAAAAAACTTAAGTGCGTTCTCATGCTCAAATCTGAGCACCATGCTCAAATCGCACGAAATCCATGTGAACTTCAATCGAATACCCTTCAACGCTGGAGAGTATTCATTTGAAGTTGAGCATGTTCTCATGAGTTAGTAAACTTGTTTTTTTGAGAAACCGGGGCCAGGTGCAGATAAAGTGTTGTTTTAAATCTCATATTAAGACAAAAGTTGCAGGACTAAACCTGTGAGACCCGAATAAGAAATCCTGCAAGTTACTACCACACTACATTCATTACTAGAAATTATATACAGAGATGAGAATCAGTTTCAGTGAATAACACTGAAATCCCCTGCATCCATTTAAAAAACATCAGATCTGGGCAGATCTGTCTGAATTTGTAACCAAATGAAATTTTAACTTTTGAACTAAAAAGCTGAAATTTGCCAAAACAATCTGAAGATTCTCATCCTTGTATATATGAAAATATGTATACCAGAGAAATGATCCACAATTTTAGTGTAATGTAGTAAATCCTGGTTTATTATCACGTTTAACAAGAGTTGTCCGCGGACAACATAGCTCGCCTATACGAGAGCTTGTCACAAAAAAAAAAGAGTCAAGGTCAAAGGTCAAGGTAATTGGGTCAAAGGTCATGGTCTCAAGGTCAAGGTCATGGTACAAAGTATCCATATGTGAAATATCAAGGCTCTATCTATAATAGTGCATGAGATATAGGCCAGGTTAATGTTTTTGAAAAGTAGGTCAAACTCCAAGGTCAAGGTCACTAGGTCAAAGGTCATGGTCCCAAAGGAAAGGTCTTGCTGAGAAGTATCCATGTGTGAAGTATCAAGTCTGTATCTGTAAAAATGGCAGAGATATAGGCCAGGTTAAAGTTTTTTAAAAGTAGGTCAAACTCCAAGGTCAAGGTCACTAGGTCAAACGTCATGGTCCCAAATGCAAGGTCTTGGCAGGAGGTATCCATGTGTGAAGTATCAATGCTGTAACTCAAATAGTGCCTAAGATATAAACCAGGTTAAAGTTTTTGAAGACGTGACGCTGACGCCGACGCTGACGCCGACACTAGGGCTGTGAAATTAGCTCCCCGGACATAAAGTCCCGGCTCGCTAAAAAGTGATTGTTCCCTGTAAAACAAGAGATGTTTGTAAAACATATATGCCCCCTCAAGGACCTACATTTCATGTAGGTCAAAGTCCAAGGTCATGTTAACAAGGTCCAAGGTCATGGTCAAATATGAAAGGTCTTGGTAGGAGGTGTCTATGTGTGAAATATCAAAGCTGTATATGTAAAAGTCAAATGAAACATAGGCCAGGTTAAAGTTTTTAAAAGTAGGCCAAATGCCAAGGTCAAGGTCAAATGTGAAAGGTCTTGGTTCGAGGTGTCCATGTGTGAAATATCAAGGCTGTAGGTGTAAAAGGACATGATTTATATGCCTGGTTTAAGTTTTTTTAAAAGTAGGTCAAACTCCAAGGTCACGGTTGCAATATTCAAGGTCATGGTCAATTGTGAAAGGTCTTGGTAGGAGGTGTCTATGTGTGAAATATCAAGGCTGTAGGTGTAATAGGACATAAGATAAAGGCTAGGTTAAAGATTTCTAAAAGTATGTAAAAATCAAAGGTCAAGGTCACACAGGCCAAGGTCATGGTCAAATGTGCAAGGTCTTGGTAGGAGGTGTCCATGTGTAAAATATTGAGACTGTATAGGTAACAGGACATGAGATATAGGCCTAGTTTAAGTTTTTTAAAAGTAGGTCAAACTCCAAGGTCAAAGTCCAAGGTCCAAGGTCATGGTCAAAAGTGAAATATCTTGGTTGGAAGTGACCATGTCTGAAATATCAAGGCTGTATATGTAAAATGACATGAAATATAGGCCAGGTTAATGTATTATTAAAGAAGGTCACACAACAAGGTCAAGGTCACAAGGTCCAAGGTCATGGTCAAATGTGCAAGGTCTTGGTCGTAGGTGTCCATGTGTCAAATATCAAGGCTGTATGTGTAAAAGGACATGATATATCGGCCAGATTAAAGGTTTTTTTTAAGTAGGTCAAAGGTCAAGGTCACAAGGTCCGAGGTCATGGTCAAATGTGAAAGGTCTTGGTAGGATGTGTCCATGTGTGAAATATCAAGGCTGTATGTGTAATAGCACATGATATATAGGCCCAGTTTAATTTTTTTCAAAGTAGGTCAAACTTCAAGGTCAAGGCCACATGGTCCAAGGTCATAGTCGTATGTGATAGGTCTTGGTCAGAGGTTTCCATGTGCCAAATATCAAGGCTGTATGTGTAAAAGGACATGATATGTCGGCCAGGTTAAAGTTTTTTAAAAGTAGGTCAAACTCCAAGGTCAAGGTCACAAAGTCCAAGGTCATGGTCAATTGTGAAAGGTCTTGGTAAGATGTGTCCATGTGTGAAATATCAAGGCTGTATTTGTAAAAGGTCATGAGATATATGCCGGGTTTATTTTTTTTTAAAGTGGGTCAAACTCCAAGGTTAAGGTCACAAGGTCCAAGGTCATGGTTAAATGTGAACAATGTTGATGGGAGGTATCTATGTGTGAGATATCAAGGCTGTATGTGTAAAAGGACATGAGATATAGGCAAGATTAAGAATTAAGAGTAAAATCAACAAAGGGCAATAACTCCAAGAATTTGATTGGCAGAGTTACGGTTCTTGTGCACTGCACCTCTCCATAATGAAAACTAATCACCTGTAAAGTTTCATGATTCTACCTTACATATTTTTTTAGTTGTGCTCCTGACAAGAATCAACTTATAAAATCAACAAAGGGCAATAACTCAAAAAATTTGATCGGCAGAGTTACGGTTCTTGTGCACTGCACCTCTCCATTATGAGATCTATCCACCTGTAAAGTTTCATGATTCTACCTTACATACTTTTTGAGTTATGCTCCGGACAAGAATCAAGTTTGAAAATCAACAAAGGGCAATAACTCCAAAAATATGATTGGCAGAGTTACGGTTCTTGTGCACTGCACCTCTCCATAATAAGATCCATTCACCTGTAAAGTTTCATGATTCTACCTAACATAGTTTTTGAGTTATGCCCCGGACAAGAATCAAGTTTGAAAATCAACAAAGGGCAATAACTCAAAAAATTTGATCAGCAGAGTTACGGTTCTTGTGCACTGCACCTCTCCATAATGAGATCTATCCATCTGTAAAGTTTCATGATTGTACCTTACATACTTTTTGAGTTATGCTCCGGACAAGAATCAAGTTATAAAATCAACAAAGGGCAATAACTCAAAAAATTTGATCACCAGAGTTACGGTTCTTATGCACTGCACCTCTCCATAATGAGATCTATCCACCTGTAAAGTTTCATGATTGTACCTTACATACTTTTTGAGTTATGCTCCGGACAAGAATCAAGTTTGAAAATCAACAAAGGGCAATAACTCAAAAAATTTGATCAGCAGAGTTACGGTTCTTGTGCACTGCACCTCTCCATAATGAGATCTATCCATCTGTAAAGTTTCATGATTGTACCTTACATACTTTTTGAGTTATGCTCCGGACAAGAATCAAGTTATAAAATCAACAAAGGGCAATAACTCAAAAAATTTGATCGCCAGAGTTACGGTTCTTTTGCACTGCACCTCTCCATAATGAGATCTATCCACCTATGAAGTTTCATGATTCTACCTTTAATACTTTTCGAGTTATGCTCCGGACAAAGTTTGGTCTACGGACAGACCGACCGACATACGGACCGACCGACCGACCAACCGACAGACCGACCGACCGACCTTCCGATCGACACTTGCAAAACAATATACCCCCATTTTCTTCGAAAGGGGGCATAATAAAATATTTAAGGTAGTCCATCCCAAACAAGATTCATGTGACATTGGAATTTTTCCGGCAATGTTACCATTCTCTACATATCCAACCTTACAGGGCGTTACATTCCATCGCCATATGTTAAGGATTGTGCCCAAATACAATGAATCTCATTAGGGGTTGACTAACTTAGGCCATCAGATACTTATCTTATAGTAATAGAATTCCCTATGGAAAAAATTCAAATCAAACAGAGCTATAACTGTAATAGAGCAGACTGATACACCCAACAGATGCAATTTCAAATGAGCTGTAAAATGATGACTATAACTAGATTTTGTAGTTGACATATCTGATCCCTAAACAACAGAGCTCATTGATGGGTAATGGTCAACATTAGGGTAAATATAACACTTATACTTTTGGTAAAGTAAAATGTGTACAGATGGAAAGTAAGACAAATCAATGCCACAAACTTAATCCATCTGTAGAATGGAGATTTTTTTTACTGTGACCACAGATTAAGTTTTTACAGGAGTTGCATTGAACAATTTTCAAAAGTATATGGTTACGGTTAAAGTTTCAAAAGAAGTCTTACAAAATAATAGTAAAAACTATAGCATAAAGAAACATTAATGAAATATGAAAGAGATTATAACTGTATAATTAAGAAACATTAATCATGTTTGAAATAGACTATAAATAAGTAAACTAAAACCTATGTTGTTAAAATCCAATACCAAGTAAGAGCTAAACATTAAATATTTTTAAGTAACCATAAAAGTCTAGCTTAGTGCAAAGATTTAGTAGCAAATAGTCATGATAGCATAATACTATATCAAACTGTCCATCATATATTAAGTAACATGCAACATCAACATACAAGCCTAGAAGACTGCAACAATAACACAAAACCATCAAACAATAAACGTTAGTTGCCAATCTTAAATGTTTCAAACAGATCTAAAGTCATGTGTAATAAGAAACTAAACTTTAAACCAACAGTATTATTGTAATGAAGTTGTATAAGAACATAGCTATAAAGTATGACTCTTTAATAACAGCTTAAGGAACAATGCTAGAATTATTTGGAGCACTTGGTCAATACTTTAGAAAATTTAATCTTTCGTGCCATATAGAATTTGATACAAGAATTTTCTAGTTTATGTAATGTCACTATATTTCACCATAATTAAAGGGCATCTAGATTTTTTCACTAAAAAAACACCATATTAAAGACTATTATAACCAAGTACTGATTCATGTTACAATAATGTAGGCTTCATATATTTTATTACAACGCTTATTTTCTTGTCAAACAGTATCTATGCTAACTTTTAAGAAATATGTACCAATAACTGTCTCTAGTTTTGCAAATATGAATAATAGAAGCAGGCATAAAATATACCCAATGAGATAATGGCAAAGATATTTACAGCAAACTGTAGATCACAAGCTATACACTGTTCATATTAACAAGAACTGCCAAAGGACTGCAGAGCACAACTATCAATAGTGAAAAAGTCCAAAAAAGGTTTAAAAATACACTAAATTAAATGATGGGGTAATGAATATTTGCCAATAGGCTGATATTATGGTCACAGGAGCATGTGCAAAGTTTCAGAGCAAAATAATTAGTAGAAACAGATATGATGGTTTCACACTGAAACTTTTAAAACCAAAACATTGTCCCAATGCGCCAGTGTCTGGAATAGCCCCACTATTCTATGAATAGTTGCACTAAAAAATGATCTGAAAAAATCTATTAATTTGATTACATTGTGTTCTAGAGGTACAGGGTCAGGGATAGGATCTTGCCTTCCATCATACAATAGTACCTTGGTAGGTATGCAGTTACAATATTCCCCCAGAAGCAGAGAGACTAACAATAACATGTATAAAGCACCATGCAATCATACTTATACAAGTTTTATGTGTGGGTTTCATATTTTATGTCAAGATTGTAATCTCTTCTATAACCTGTTTCTTTTTATTTGTAAACTGTTATCAATTCATTCATTATTAATATAGCAGACGAGAACTGACCTGGCAGAGCATTCCATTCGATTAGCATGGGCTGCTCTGCCAGGTCATTTATCATGAGGTATACAATACTATCTGAATTGGATTTATGAAAACATGTCAATTTTGTCAATATATGACCAATTTGAATTTGGTTTGAAGCAGAGAATGTGGAAAAATGTCAAGGGAATTGGTGGCTGTATTGAAAATTTTAAACAGCACATGCAAATCCCTGGTATTGTTCTCCTCCTCTACTTCACCCCTTTTTCAAATAGGTCTTATTGAAAATTATCCAAACTGTTGCTGTTTTTGTTGTTGTTGTGTCAAGTGATTCAATGCCGAGTACTTGTAACTTATACAAACATTTCAATATATACTTATGATGATCATACAAACCATCTTTCACTCCATTGTAAATTTCACATGATAGCATTTTTCAACATTTAACCAATTTTTGTTTTCACCAGACATCTCATATATGAATTACCTAAGACTCTATTCAATCACTAAAATTTGTAAAAGTCCCTTTGCCTCATTATCTAGCATTACTAAACTTAGACAAGCATGACTTAAATTAGACAACCTTAAAAAAAACTTAATAACTATTACTGTTGTAAGCCAAATATTTCAATTCCAATTAAAATACAAACTCATAATATAGCTGAAAAGCTCTATCTTGGCCATATGTTTAACTGTAATATACTTATACACTTAACATAACTATACAAGTGATTGCTTGTATTGCATCATAGATGGTCAATGGTTTCTTGGCTGCAAACAAGTAGAATTTTCCATCCAACTTGTCCATGAAGGAGTGCAAAAATAAGCTTTCCATATTATGAAGGTGCCCTCTAGTCTCAAGTTTGCCAGAAGGTATACTATGGTCTTAATGAATGCCTATGCCATGATGATGTCACTAATTTACCAAGGAGAAAACTACCACAATTTATGTCAGATTTCTTGTTCTTGCACACAAAAACCACACAGAATTCAGAGCTACATTTAAGAGGGGTAAAGACATTCTTATAGTTATTTTGAATCAAAACCCTGTTTTGTGGGAACTCATTTGAATTATTTCTAGAAGACAATTGCAATTAGGACCATCACTGATCAGTATACCATTTTGGTAAACAAATTATAAACAAACTCAAAATTTTGATCAAACATATCCAACTAAAACTTAGGGCACTCATATCCAATTGAGCAGCCAAAGCAGGTGTTATGGGTATGTTGATGATAAAGTATTTAAAAGACCTCAATTAAAGAAAGGAAACTGTTCTCTCTTGGGAAATCAATGTTCAAAAGAACATTTAAGTCTTAATAGTTGTGGTGTTATAACCCTTCTTATCAGTAGCTCTGGTATTATAATCAACAAGGCTGTGAAGAAGTTTGACCAAAAAAGTTTGTGAAATGTAAACATCTAACATCAAAACTTTCTCATACATTGTTTATCCCTCCCATGTCCTGCCAGTAAATGTGAGACTTTCAGAGTAAACTAATGCAAGTGTAAAATTAGTTCATCTAATAATCCCATAGCACCTTATGTCATTCCCCTTAACAAAATCTAAAATGGAGGAATCAAAAAGAAATTGATTACTTTTTCAAACATCTCTTTTAAAGGACAAGGTTCACTTTGTTCATAAATCGGCCCCAATTTTTCAGAAAAATGAAGTGTCTTTTCAAAAAGAATTGGTCATTTAAAATGAAAGAATGACATCTCAACCTTCTGAAAAGTGATTTTTTTCAATGAAAAATCGTAAATTTGTACGTCTAAATCGTCGTCAAAGTAAGGGTAGTTTGGTCTTTTTTGCGGATTTTGGCTGTTTTGCCAGCCTTCTGATCTAAAGTTTTAATAGAGCGCAGCCCTTGCCCAAGCTAAAGAGAAAATAAATCTATGTTAATAGAAATTGCACAGCGGACTGAATGGTTACTTTGAAGGGCGAGTCTTGCGGCCTAAGGGTAAAAAGAAAAAAATCGATACATTTTTCCGAGTCGGGTAAGGGTTGTTGCTATGCGACGTCACTGCACAACTTCGTACCGCGTCATTTCCCACGTTTCTACTTTCGATTTAGAACCCGGAAAATCACAACAAACGATGGAAGCAAACTTTCTGTACCTTATTCGTCACAAAATAATCGTCTGAATGTATTCATAAGGTTTGATAATAAGCCTAAAACAAGTGATACCAGTGCTTATGATCGGGAACTGTTTGAAAAATCGAAACATTCTCAGTGGTATAGTTTTCAGACGTTCAGCAGTTCGGATATGATCGGCTTCACTTTCTCAACAAAAAATTCTCCAGAGTTCGACATTGACTAAACTTCCGATGCATACTATTGGACACTTGATATCACAACCAGTCATGCATCCGATCGGCAAACATCGTTGACGAATCGAATCAGCAGGAATGCAGGATTAAACTTAAAAACAAACATGGAAAAGGATTCCAATGTAGGATACTCCGACAATCTGATTGGATGTTTTTACATGTCAAAATAACTCGGATGTGGTGAGTGATTTTTTTATATCCTGCTTTCTCAACTTGTAGTTTATTCTCTTAACCATTTCCCAAAGAAGACATAATTTTGGCACACTTAAAACAATCTTGAAAAAGCTTGTGAGGAAACATTGAAGCAAAAGAGGAAGATTCTGATAACTTGCATTTTATATTCTTACTTCAATATTTTGTGCAATATTTTATAAATGAACTTGAAATCATTATTGTCATCTAGGCCTACACCAGCTTCCAAATTGAATCAATGCAGTTATTGGCAATGAATTTTGCGCTAAAAATAGACTTGGTTTACCGTAATGTATTGATAAACCGTCGGTGTTGTTACAATATCTCGTAACTACCGCTCAAGTCAAGCCGTAATTACGAGATTTATGATAACACCCACGAAATACGGTTGTTTGTCCGAAATTACGTCACGGTTAACAGGATAAAATCGTTCCCTATTTGTCCAGGCTTTTTGTACATGTCAAAATGTTAGATGTTGTTCATTTTTGATAGCAGCAGAATCTGGCAATCATTATACCTGTCTTTTTACTCCTTTAGAGATCTCTATCATTCTTTTGTCATACTCATACAAATTCTCATTTACTTTTGATTTCTCTTTACAGAAGAAATGAACCACATCTATAACAAGCCCAATTTGTTTGGATGTAGAGGTGAGATGACATGGTAAACAATCTGGGATAAGACTGGACATATGTCTACTGTAAAAGCTGTTGTATTCGGGCTAATCAGAAGAATTTGACACACAGTTGGAGAAGTGATGTTAACTAATAATCATTCTTTCTAATCATAACTGACTTTACTAGACATTCATTATTGAAAATAACAATGTGTGTGGTATTATAGATCATATAGTTTTGTCTTGGATAGGGTTAAACCATGATCAACTGTAAATCTCTCTGGTAAATGAAGTCTTTCTGAGCTAGTATCTGTGAAGGTGGTCTTTGTTGCATTTAAGACCCAATATGGATCCTGATCAGACTTCATATATGTAATGGGATCAGGGGCCTGTTTCATCATAACATTTAAGACATATTTTTGACTTACCAATGTCTTAGATAACGCTTAAAACAACAACCACGTAACACAGGTCTTGATAAATTGGAGATACGCGTTTCTTGCCCTAAACTTGCCGTAAGTCATTGTTAAGACAAAAATACGTCTTAAATGTTTTGATGAAACTGGCCCCTGGATCATACAATTTTTAATATAAATGCAGCTTTAAGATTTCTTTTTAGCATGGATCATCATACAGAATTTAAGCACCAGCTGTAGGTGCTCATTGAAATTTTCATAGAAATGATAAAATTCAACGAAATAGCTAAGTGAAAAATTTGGAATTTGCAAATAACATTGACAATTTAACTTTTACATAGACTAATTCAATTGTTTTTTGTAGAGCCAATAATTTTTTTATCAATAGATCATCCAAAGTGAATAACTTTGGAAAATATTTGATATTTCAATTGTAAAACTGTTAATTAATCTATTTCCAAACATTCTGATATTCACTTATTCATGTAAAAAATATGCCTATTTTGAAGTTATAAAGTTATAAAACAATTTTAAAAGACTAGGAATTGCTGATGATCAGTTTCTTTCCTACTTTAACCTTTTCCTGATCAAGACCATGTTTTGACACCTCTAAGAAATAGGCTTGGGAATTCATTGAGGCAAAAGAAGACAATTCTGATAAGCAGCATTTTCTCCTTTTGCCTCAATATTTTCTGGACCCTACCATAGTTAATTCATGTTTTCTGAAGCAGCTATCAAATTTGAACAGTCTAAATTTCAGCTGTTTTTGAAAGGGTTAATATTCTTGAAGCTTTTGTGATAATTGACTCAATCAGTAGCTAATCCATTCCCACATAATGACACTTTTTGACACTACTACAAAGGCTTTGGAAACATTGTGGAAAATGAAGAAATTGCTCATGACAATTTCTTCATTTTCCTCACTGTTTTCTATCTAGAAAGACTGAGAAAGCTAAACTTTCATTCACTTAAAGTTGTCATAAGCAACATTTTTGAATTTGGACAAGCTTAAACTTTTGCTGTCTGGTAGTGTATTAAGGATTGTGGTTTTGAATCCGGGTTTTACCAATGTCTGGCATTAGACATTTGTCTCTCAAATGTGCATTAGTAAAAATGAATTGCGTGCATGGGATGAGCAAATACGTTAGTGGCTCAGAGTGGATGTTGTGTTTGTAATGTTGTTAAAATTGCCAGGAACACATGGTTAGGTCATCAGCTGGCTCAATAAGACAAAAAAATGGGTGTTACTTAACCCTTCCCAAACAAGAACTGGACTTGGTGTCCCTAATGAAAAGTTTATAGAAATATTGAAACAAGGGAGGAAAATAATGATAACCTGCATTTTAATCTTTTGCCTCAAGATTTCCTGAGCTTTATTGTGCCATAATCACATCTTTATTTACATCAATTTTGCGATTTCAATTTGGAACAGTCTAATTTTATGTCTTTGGGAATGGTATAAACTCCATGCATTCAACCAGTTCTCTTAACCCTTTCCCAAACATGACTTGTTTTGATGCCCCTTATAAAGTTTTTTTCTATGAAAGCATTAAGGCAAATTAGGAAAATGCTGATGTCCAGCATTTTCTCCCTTTCCCACAATAATCTTAAGGCTATAGCATGCACACTTTCTAAATTCCCTTATAATTATTTGGTTGCGTTCAATACTTTCCTATTTGGACCTGTAAACTTTGTTGGTTCTGGAAAGAATAGGTTCTAAACTTGAAAAGATACAATTTCACACTGATCCACATTTAGTTTCAGACTAGAACAGCCGAGGAAGTCTTTGAAACATTGTTTTTAGCTCACCTGAGTACTTCTGTTGTGGTCACTCACTGTCCATTGTCCATCTGTTCACAATTTGTTGTTTACACTCCACAAGTTTTATTAAATCTTGACCAAAATTTGTCTAAACATGTATGACCATATGTTCTTGAGAAAGTCATTTTTTTGTCAATTTTGAAAAATTTGACCTTGACAAATGACCTTGAACTGGATGAATGACCTTGACCTGGATGAATAACATTGACTAGTTTCTTAAAAGAAAGGCCTTTCCGGTTACATCACATTTGAGAAATATGAAAGCTATAAGCTCTTTCACTTTAAAGTTATGACCAATTTCAAGATTTGATTGCCATTTTCTGACAAACAGTTGCCATGGAAATACAATAATCATGTTGTCAAATGTGTTTGATTTCCACTTTTATTTTTAAAAACCAACACTTGTTTCATGACAGAAGCTGCATCTCACCATGATAGATTTATAGATTTGGCTTATTTTGTCCTATCAAATGATCTACAAACTTTTTGGCCACTTTAAATGTATTTGCAAAATTTGACCTTGAAAAATGACCTTGACCTTAACAAATGACCTTGACTTGCCGCTCAAAAGATAGACCCTATCTGTGTCATCACTTATGCCAAATATGAAAGCAATATGTTGTATCATTTCCAAGTTATGGTCAATTCTGTGATTTAAGTGTCATTTTTTTACATACTGTTGCCATGGAAATACCATAATTACCATGAAAATCTATAATATTTCGCGCCTGCTCATTTCCAAAACTTTCGTATATAATTACTGTTATTATAAACATGTTATTGGATACGAGAAAATATGTTATTTCTTAGAATTCATGATTAATTTGTCTATTTCCTGTGTCATTGTTAGGGAAATTATAAATCTGGTTACCATGGCAACCACGTACGTCGCATGTGTGTGGTTCGTACGTTTTTGCGAATAGGGTGCTTGGAGTGATCAAATATCAACATTTCAGTAAAATTTGAGATGGGGCCATTTTTGGCCCAAAGTGAACCTTGTCCTTTCTCCTGTAACATTTCATCAGATATTTCATTTCTACCAATGTAAAGAACCAAACAAAAACGAAATCCAATCCTTTAAGATTCCTCCATTATTACAATAATTGTAAGTGACCTTTTTAAGTTAAACAGCACTTTCGCTACCAATGTTGCTTTTCATCGTCATCCATAGAGAGTGCCAATGGATTGATCATTGTTGACATCAAAACAATAGCTTAATTTGGTCAGTCAAGGTCATCTGATAAGACTGCCCAATAATTTTATTATGTAAAATAGTATATGTGCAATATTCCTGCAAGTTTAAAGAGATAAGCCTTGCCAGGGGTCTCGTTTGCCAAAATTTGGGGCCGTTACTGGGCCCCATTCCCAATGGCAAAAAGTATCTTTTTTTCCCAATTCTCTGGTGAAAATTCCCAATGAGGACCCAGAATGCCCCATGTCAAGACCCCATCTTCATTTACAAATATTTTGAAGACAGTTTTAGAGTAGATTCTTAAACAAGAGTATGTACAAATGCATTTTACACCACTACAGTCTAATTTGCATCTGAAACTGAGTGACAGTATGAATACAAACTTGTTTAAGTTTTTCCCAATTTAGGTTAAAACGTCGCTATTTTTCCCAATTTCACTGGCCCCTGGCCCCAAACAGAAATTGGCAGCAAGACCCCTGCTTGCTCCGTGCAATTTCAAGAAAATGGCACTAGACACCAAACATTTTGAGAAACTTGGCAGCGAAAGAGTTTTAATGAGTATGTCTTGATTAGTCCAAGTAATGTTGTCAGTTCGCTATCTATGTTTTCAGTTTACCAACATGATTAAACCATGTCACGCAAAGTGTGGAAAATTATACTATGTAGATCTATATAAGGCAGAATACATTAAGACCAGCATGTACATACATAAATTCTTACATGATTCTGCTAGATATAGTGCACCAATATCAACGTAGGACATCTGCATAATTATGTTATGGTCCCACTTCGGCAATGTTTTGACAAGCTGACTTTGCTGAAGAAAATTGGAGCTGTCCTGGATTAATATTAGTGCACTATACATTCATGTCAAATTCATCAAGACACATCCCAATCATCCACACCCAATTGATCCAAAATTCTTTTGTAGAAGAAGCATCTAATTTTTAATTCCTAAGATCTTAGAACCATGGACCATCATTTAGATTTGATAATGCTAACTTAAAAACATTTACATCTTGTTACGTGTAGAATCAACTACTTCAGCATCTAATTGTATCCTTGTACATTAGAAATCATGGCATATCAGTTATCTCCTGTTTTATGAGAGCTGAAACACAAAAATGTTGCTGCTAAAAACTTAATACTAAGTACTTTTTTTTACATTAATCTATTATTATTCATGCATAGTAAAATACCCTTATCAAAGACTCAAGTCTCACATCTAAATTTATCTGAATTTATTGGCCAAAAGAAAATTCGAAAGACTAATAAAAAGTTCTACTGTTCTTGAATTCTTTGAAATAAAAGGACCTAAAATGACTACAGCTTGGACCGGATATAATTGTATGAGAAAGTTTTGGAGCTACCCTGTATTTCAGTATGTATACAGTTTGGGTAATTAACACATAAGTTTGTAATAAAGTGGCTAAAGCATATATAACCTTTTTCCCATTGAAGTCCACAAAATGTTCCCTGCAAACTTTGTTAACTGCGGCTTCATTCTCAAATGTCAAGAATCCAAAACCTATAGTTGTTAGGGAGAGAGAAAAGGCACATAATAAGATTATCCTTTCCCAAACAATGCATGAATTTGATAACCTTACCATTATCATAGGTTATGAAAACCTTTACAGAAAAAAAAGAGAAAAATTCTATAGCAGAAATTTCTCTTTCAAAATATAATCTTTCTCTACAACTATTTTCAGCACCAATCATTTTGCTGTCTGCAACAAAAATTTCAATTTGAACCCATCTAATGTTTGTTGTTTGGGAAAGGTGTAAACAAATGCGAGTTGTCACACAAATAGGTATCTTTAGGAGGAGCGCTGATATCTTTTAATGAAGAGAGAAACAAGAGCAGGTACATCAAGGTGTATCTTACCCTGTAAATTTAGAATGAATACCCTAACTATCAAGCATAAAATAAATTTGCAGACTGCAAAAAATATCTATAAAGGTCAGTAAACTCTCCGAAGGTCCCTATTTCTGTGCCGTGTTGTAAATTTATACATTCATGGAAAGACCTTAGTGATTAGAATACACAAATTAGGACTAATCAACTTAAACAAGAGGCCCAAGAGGGCCTGAATCGCTCCACTGGCTAAAGTGGAAGAATTATCCCATGATTTCTTGTAAGCCTTACACAGCCAAATCTTGAAATTTGAGAATAAATTTGGAAGAGAGACTCAAAGAACATTCTTGCTAAGTCTGGTTCAAATTGGCCTAATGGTCGATTTTTAAAGAATTTTCTTATGATTTCTCTAAGTCTGATAAGTCCCTTTCTCCCTGCCACGGCCACATTTTTTGACAAATGTAAAAATTTGTGAACAAATTTTAAAAAGAATGACTCAAGGCACATTCCTGCAAAGTTTGGTTCAATTGGCCACACTGGTTGATTTTTAAAGAATTTTCTTATGATTTCTTTAAGTCTGATAAGCCCCTTCCTCCCTGCCACGCCCACTTTTTTGACAAATGTAAAAATTTGTGAATAAATTTTGAGAAGAAAGACTCAAAGAACATTCCTGCCAGGTTTGGTTCAAATTGGCCCTATGGTTGATTTTTAAAGAATTTTCTTATGATTTCTGTAAGTCTGATAAGCCCCTTTCTCCCTGCCACGGCCACAATTTTTGACAAATGTAAAAATTTGTGAACAAATTTTGAAAAGAATGACTCAAGGCACATTCCTGCCAGGTTTGGTTCAAATTGGCCCAATGGTTGATTTTTAAAGAATTTTCTTATGATTTCTCTTAGTCTGATAAGCCAGTGTTTATTTTTAATTTTGGGGGAAGGGGGTCAGGGCCCATAGGTGGGGGAAAATTTGCGCGTGAACGCCCAAAAAGGGGAAATTTCAATACATGCTTATACTCTCAAATACAGTGTTATAAATGCATTTAACTTGCTTGTGTATCATAATGGGACCTCCAAACAACCATTAGAACTGCTAGAGATGCCTAGAATCTAAATATAATTTGGATTTTTCTTTGCAACAAAAAATCTAGTTCCAGGAGGGGAAAATTTCTTTGAAATGGGGGAAAAAAGTATATTCCTCAGAGAGGGGAAAGGGGCCCAATAACGACCGTTTTTTTAAGAAAACAAGAGGACCATGATGGTCCTGTCTCTCACCTGAGTGTTACTTCCTTCTTTATTTCTTCATAAACCAGAATGTAAACAGAAAAATCATTAAGACCCCCTTTCTTAGTCTAGATCTGCCCAATTCAAGACAAGCTTCTCTTTTTAAGTGACAAACACTTTGACTCAATCAAATTCAGTGTAAGAAAATGTCATAAAGACCCCTTTTCCCATGTTTTAACACAAAACCTTTCCATGTTCAAAAAGGTTCATTCTGTATGCTGAAACAATTATTTTGACCAGTTGTTTTTTCAGATTGAGCTGAATTTGTGGCCTTCAGTATATAAACATTGGAAATGTCATTAAGATCTCTGTATGCTTAAACAATTATTTTGACCAGTTTAATTATGACCAAGTTTCAATAGGATTGAGCCAAATTTGTGGCCACTAGAGTGAAACAGTGAAAATGTAAATAAGGCCCCTTTTCCTGTGTTTTCAAAAGGAATAAAATTCCTTTTAAAACTTTGGTAGAGCTTAACCCAAAGAAGATCCCTGCAAAGTTTCAGGTCGTTTGGCCTTGTGATTTAGGAAAAGACTTTTAAAGCAATTGTTGGACGATAGACAACAGACAGACGGACAACGGACATTCACCGATTACAATAGCTCACCTTGAGTACTTTGTCTTCACGTGAGCTAAAAGTTGAACGCACGGACGGACGGACGCACGCACGCACGACGGACACAACGCCATGACAATAGCTCACTGGCCGAATAATGGAAAATAAGCCCCGCCCACAGTGGCCATGTTTTTCGAATTATCAAAATTTCTTCAAGGAATCTGAAAAAGGGTCACCAAAGGAACATGCCTGTCAAATTTCAAAGAAATCTGATAAGTTGTTTGGGAGAAGAAGATTTTTTAAGTTTTTTCTAAAAATTCGTATTTGTTACCATAGCAACCAGAGTTTTCAATGGAATTGAATTCTTTGAAGGAATTTGAAAGAGGGCTATGCAAGGAACATTTCTGTGAAATTTAATTAAAATTGGTCCAGTAGTTTTTGAGAAGAAGATTTTTTAAAATTACACTATGCGCCATATATGGAAAATAAGCCCCGCCCACAGCGGCCATGTTTTTCGAATTATCAAAATTTCTTCAAGGAATCTGAAAAAGGGTCACCAAAGGAACATGCCTGTCAAATTTCAAAGAAATCTGATAAGTTGTTTGGGAGAAGAAGATTTTTTAAGTTTTTTCTAAAAATTCGTATTTGTTACCATAGCAACCAGAGTTTTCAATGGAATTGAATTCTTTGAAGGAATTTGAAAGAGGGCTATGCAAGGAACATTTCTGTGAAATTTAATTAAAATTGGTCCAGTAGTTTCTGAGAAGAAGATTTTTAAAGAAAAAGTTAACGGACGGACGGACGGACGCACGGACGGACGGACGCACGCACGCACGACGGACACAACGCCATGACAATAGCTCGCTGGCCTTCGGCCAGTGGAGCTAAAAACTATTCTGAAATTTCCAGGGATAGGTTTTGACAATTCTACATGTGTTGCAGACATTGCAGATTTTCTTTGGCTGCAAATAATTCTCATCAAAAATAGGAAACTTAACAAAATAATGTAGGTATCAATTAAATTGGAAAAATAAAATTGAAATTAACTATTTGTGCATGCATTTGTTACTAAATGGAGCCTGAAAAAAAGATATATTATTCATATAACACACATATTTTACTTGGGTCCGTTTTCAACTTAAATAATAATACAATTATCATTTTGTAAAAAAAATACTAATGATTTTAACATTATCATTTTATTAAGATGGGGTGTCATTTTCAGTTTAAAAAGAGGATAAACATATCACTTAAAAGTTTAAAAAAAAAAATGGTATTTTTGTACTATTTCAATCAATTTCTTTTACATGTACATTGTACACTAGTTCATATCTTATGAATACAAGTAAACCATCTTAACAAGCAGAGTGAAATCTATTATGTCTTTATGTCTGAAATTTGAAGGCTGCTGTAGATGACAAAATGGCTTTTGATCTTTATGCACAAAAGAGCACAGAAAACATAAAGGCTAAAGGAGAAAATGAAGGTTATCACCATTTTCTGCTTTTGTCACAATCTTTTCCCAATCTTTATCCCAATGAAACATCAAAACCATGCAGAGTTTATTCAGGAATGGGCTATACCAAAAAGTAACCATAGATGTGACTCCCTTCATATCATAGTACAAACAAAGTCTGACTGAATTGACTATGGGAAAACTAATGCACAATAAGTGCAAATGCAAATATACTTCATTAAGTTCCACTGAAAAAATGAGGCACATTTTTTCATTAGTTATCTTAGCTCATTTATAATAACATTCTACGATCCAAATTATAGTTTTGTAATAGATGTTTCCATTTATCATCTCCTCAAGACAATACGTGTTTCTGAATCTATTGCCTAGTTAGGGAATTATCTTATAAGGAAATATAGACAGACAACCGGAGAAACAAAGTACCATAATAACATTCAAACGATTCATGTTAAAGGACCAAAAAATGCTGGTCGTATATTGTAACAGATCATTCTCCCATCATCCCAGGTTTGGTATTTCTATAGGGAAAATTCAGGTATCCCGTCCAACATATTAAGATACCAAACACTTTGTGCAACTTTGGGCGTCAACCGTGGCAACGGGAATTAACAATGATATACCCTCATCAATTTCCGGCCACGGATAACACCTAAAGCTGCATTAAGTGTTTGGTATCTAATGACGGATGGAATATCTTTGTAAACATTTTGGTAAAAGGAGAAAAGGCTGCTAACTAGCATTTTCTCCTTTACCTTGATATTTTCAGAACAATAACAAACACAAACACCATCTTTATAAACATCACTTTTGTTGTGTTGAGCAGTTTTCAAATTAAGGCATTTCAAAAATTTCCATTGTGCTGGTAAATGTTAAACCCTTTCCCAAACAAGACCTGGTTTTGATGTCCCTAATTGATATGCCTTGGGAAAACATTGAGACAAAAGAACAAACTGCTGGTAATCAGCAGTTTCTCCTTTTACCTCAATATTTCGTAAGCTATATTTAACACAAATACAATGGTTTTCAATCTTAATTTGGTCGTCTGCAGCATCTTTCAATTGGGAACATCCTTAAATTGCCGTTTGGAAAATGTTTAAGTACAATCATACAAAAGTAGTGCCACAATGATTTCCACTTTTGTCTAGATATTTTAAATAGCAGATTGTGACTGAAAAAGAAACTTATTCACAGAGCAACCATACATTTTATTCCAAAGAAGCAAATGACAATTTGTTGTAATGGAGACTAAATGAAACTCATAACAACAAAACTTTTCTATAAACCTAAAATTGAACCATAATCATGTTCATTAATGACTTTGGTGATGATGAATATGTTTTTGTTGCGTGTGTGTTGTGATAAAAAGATTCTTATACTAATCATGCAGGATTATATTCAAATCCAAACTTTATGAATTATCTGTACCGGTCTAACTTGGCACATCAATGTATGAAAATAGATAATTACAAACAATTATAGTGGAAGGTAACAAGCGGTAAGCTGGTTACTGGGTTAGTAAAATTTGATCAATATGGTTCAGTTTTATCAAGTAAACCATGATGTAATTTCGGTCAAACAGTAGTATTTTGTCGGTGTTACTCGCAAACCCTACAACTACAGCTTCAACGAAGCTGTAGTTACGAGAGTTTATAACAACACTGACCATATATCAAAACACAATGGTAAACCCAGTCTGTGTTTGGCACAAAAATCATTGCTTTTGAATGGAGTCTGATGCTACATTTAACTGCATTCCAGTCATATTATGGTAGCTGGAGCACCTAATAATTGATTCCTGCTATTGGTTAGTGAAGTATTTAATGGTTTGAGTTTCAAATAACAAAATCCACCACTTTGATGATAAATGATATGAGAACAAGGGATCATTGTAAAGGTTTAATAATAGCAAAAACAGTTGGTGTTTTCTTCTAATTATGTATAGTACCAGGACCCTTTAATCTTTATTTATATACCAGGATTAGTTTTTACAGTGACTGATCTTTAAGTAAATCCAGATGATAGATTTTAAGAATTTCCCTTTAGAAATTCTAAACAATTTCCATAGGTTTATCACTACAGTGACAGTTCTTTGTCTACGGGCAAATCACAAAAGCAAAGGTAAAAGTATAATACATCAAGTCATTTTTTTTCAGGTAAATATCAATATAGATTCAAACTAACTGGAATATTCCAAATTTATATCATAACCTGTTTTTAATTATCTTTACTAACTTAACCAAAACAAATACAAAATTCTATCTTTGATGAGAGATATCTTATTTTTTCTCTGACAAAAATAACTTAACATCAGCTATTTCAACTAATGTACTATAGCAATAAAATATCTACAAAATTTTAACATCTTTAAAATGAAAATGACACCCACTCAATAAATGAAAAACAATTATCAAAAAAGATGATACTTTATAACATTCACATATATAACAGTAGAAAAGTACTAAATATATCGTAATTGAATTGGTTGTATAAATATTATCATATAAAAAAGCTATGTTTTCCCTTCTTTATAACAAATACAATGTCCCATAAATGGAATGCAATTGCTGCTAAATTATCCTATCAAAGTTTTCCAAGATCTGGCAAAGGCATCTGTGTCAATATGGTTCTAGATCAACGTGCATTTCAACAATGATCAACGACAATATCCATTTAATGTTCTCTAATAGCTCCTTTCTGACTTCATAAGAACTGCATTAGATCAATGTGGATCCTGATCAGACTGTATACAGGCCTGAACTGGAAACACGTCAGTCTAAAATACATCAACAGACATTTTACCAAATTTTGGCTCAATCTTTTACAATGTCCATTATGTGGAAAGCTTTTGAAGTAACAAGTATTTGCTTTCTTGCACTACAATTAATCATACAAATAAATAGTCCTATATCTTATCAATAATAAATTTGGTAATTGAATATCCCTATAATTCCCATGCAAATGGAAATATAATCTAAAACAGTTGTCCTGTTAAGCAAATGTTTTCAAAGACCACTGGAACTTGGCAGAGTATTTCATTACTTTCCAAAACTATACTTGATTGGGACCATCCTGATGAAAATATTCCAGAAAAAAAATTGTGACTACCAGCTCCTTCTTCTTCCCCCAAGGTGTTCCGAATACTACATTGAAGAAATTCCATCCATCATCAGACCCAACATTTCGTGCAACTTTGCATGTAATGTGTAGCAAAGCAAACTGGCAATGGTATACTCTTGTCAATTCCAGGCGCCATCCATGGTGATGGAAATTGATGAAGCATACTCTCATCAATTTCCGTTGTCATAGATGAAGCCCAAGTTGCACAAAGTGTTTATTATCTAACGATAGATGGAATACTTTAAACTATTTCTGGTTGTACTTTGATTTTTTTTGGCAGCTGCAATGTTTAAGAATTTGTACAAATCTCAAAAATGTCTGAAAAAGATAATAATTATGTTAATATCAAGGAATTCAGAGTTACATATATAAACAGAGTAAACTTCCAAAATATCTTTTTTTGTTCATCAAGCCCTATTTTGTAGTTAGTCATTGAAATTGTCCTACGACAATTCATATGAGTACCTACAACATAGGGTTTGGATTTGAAAAGACAAATATAGAATGCATTTACACCATATAATCTGTGGCTCTGATACTTGAATTGAGCAAATCAAATGTAAATTTCATTATTTCCTACAACCAGAGTAACATATATGAGGGGGTGAAGGCATTCTAAATTCTTAATTTCAAATCCAAACCCTATGTTGTGGGTACTCATTTGAATCGTCTTAATGAGACGATTCAAATGTGTACCCACAACTTAGGGTTTGATGAACATTTAGTGAAATATATCATTTAGAAAAGTCACCACCCCCTCTTATCTGTAGGTCTGGGTTATAAGCCTGATGTTCTGGATCTAGTCTTACCTCGTGACCGCTGTTTCTGTGGGTCATACATCACCGTTACATCAACAACCTACAATTACAATAAAACCATTCTCTTTTTCCTGTAATGTAGCTTAACCCTTTCCAAAACAAGACCTGGTTCTGACATCCAAAGTAGAAATCCGGGGTTTGCGTAACTTATTGGCCACCAAGGGTGTCCAAACCAGATCTTGTTTGAGAAAAGGTTAAACAATTTTCATAATGATTTACTAGTAATTCAGACAGATTTGATTTATTAGGTTTTATCACCTCTTTCAACTGCTATGGTAATATCACGACGGCTGGAGCACCTGACCATGGAATACTGTAGTTTCTCATACCAGTACTACCACTAATTCCTTACCAAGCCTCAAGCTGCTCTCCCACATAGGTAAACCATTTCCCAAACAAGACCTGGTTTTGATGTCCCAAATAAATAAGGCTTGGGAAAACATTGAGGCAAAAGAAGAAACTGCTGATAACCAGCAGTTTCTCCTTTTGCCTCAATATTTTCTTGGCTATATCACACACTTTCAATCTTTATATACATCCATTTTGTCGTCCACAGCAGTTTTTGAATTGGACCTGCCTAAAATTTTGTCGTTTGGGAAAGGGTTAACAATATCAAGCCATTCATTGGTGGGAGACACTTTTGTTTGAAAAGATATTTGTCTCAGCCCTGGATGAAACCCATCACGCTGTCTGTTACAATTAAGTGATATTAATGATGAAATGAAATAATTACATAATATTTTTTTGTCATGCAGCCTGAAATAACAAGGCCCTGACACACACAATGTGTCTGCAAACTTTAACTCTTGATTGAATTTTCATGTAAGTTGGTTCTTACATATCCCACGTCTACAAAATCTGATTGAAGTCCAGTGTAAGCTTACAACAATATCTGATATGGACCAGTAAGAGAACATCTTCAATGACCATTTCTTTAAACAAATGAAATAAACGCTTCAGTACTTTTTGAGAGCCATTAAAACCGTAAACTAGACCACAAGGATTGGATTGGAGTTTTACATCCCACTCAACAGCTAAGGTCATATTGAGACAGGTTTAAAGTCCCATCCGAAAGACTGTAAAGCACAAGGACATTGCATTCCAGTGCAGAACCACATGTTTGCATGTGCTTGTCATGGAAAATTATATATCACAAGAGCTTTTCAAAATTGGTACGTGTAAAAACACTTACTTTGGTTTTCCGAGGGTCATAGAAGATTACAATAACTGGTGCCTGTCAGATGTTACTGTCAGTTTACACCCGATTTTAAAACATTACTGCTAAGTACGAAGCAAAGACTGACGCTCTAGGAGTTGTACAGAAAGGTTTTCCTGGACAGTCCCACGGACCACCAAACCAATTGATTGGATTGTATGGAGTTTTACGTCCCACTCAACAGCTAAGGTCATATGGAGACAGGACCTCAATTTAAAGTCTCATCTTTAAGACTGGAGAAGCGGGGGGGTGGGGGGGTGGGGGGTTGGGGGTTGGGAGTCGAACCAGCGATCCCTGTGTTTCAAGTCCAGCACGTTACCACTGCACCACATCTGCCCCCATCAAACCAATTGAATTCATAATATCCCCCCTAAACCTTGTTTTCAAGGTATAAATAAGTAAAGTTTGCATCATACATTTCCATATCTGGAGAAGAAGTTTTTGATGCTCTCTTCGTCAGCGTTGTTCGGTAATCCACCAATAAATATCTTTCTGTCTTTAATGTCCCCTTGTGGTGGTCCCTAAAATGAATGTAAAACGGGATGTGTCAGTAAAACACAAAAGCCCCCGAAAAGGCCAATGTTAAGTTTTCACATCAAGTTTTGGACTGACAAATAGAAGGAGAACATCAGTAATACAAAATACCCCCAATCTTTCAATATGAGGGCATGAAAATAACAAATGTTTCACTGTTGCAGAAACAGTTACTGCTTTTTAACCCATTCCCACATAAGGACGTCTTTTAATGCCCTAAAGGATAAAGGCTTTGGAAAACATTGTGGAAAATGCAAGCAATTACTTCATTTCCCACAATAAAGGCCAAAAAATGTAAATTTTAATCCACTTGAAATTGTCGTCTGCAACATCTATGATATTTAAACAGTCTTAATTTTGCTGTCTTGAAATGGGTTAACAGCAAAATATGACTTGTTGCTAATCAAACCCTAGGCTGCTGGTACTCATTTGAATCATCTCAACCAGATGATTCTAATGAGTACCCACATTATAGAATTTGGATTTGAAACAACGAACTAAGATTATTCTAAAACTTCAGACAGATAAATGAACTGTAAGCATAAATTTAACCCTTTCCCAAACAAGACCTGGTTTTGACGCCCCTTAGAGAAAGGCATTGAGAAAACATTGAGGCAAAAGAAGAAAATGCTGATAACCAGCATTTTCTCCTTTTGCCTCAATATTTTCTGTGCTGTATTTTACACAAATTCTTTCCTTGTTTTCTCCCGATTTGTCGTCAGTAGCAACTTTTGAATTTGAAAACCCTAAAATTCTGTTGTTCGGGAAAGGGTTAAATCTATCTATGTAAACAATGAGCTATAACCTTACCCTGTTCATGCGTGGAGGTGGGGTTTCCCCTTGGAATCCCCGATCCATCATGACCCCTTGTGGGCCCCCTCCCATACGTCCCCCACCACCACCAGATGCTCCGCCCCCTCCTCCACCTCGGTTTGATCCCTTTGGGTTACAGGCTTTTGGGTCAACCTGTTGAAAAGAAAATATTTTATAATTTAGATGTTCGTTTTTAACATTTATCTTGGATTAAATTGATGTAATGCTTAACACTTTCCCAAACAAGGCCTGGTTTTGACTTCCCTAACAGGAAGGGCTTAGGAAAACATTGAGACAAAAGAAGAAACTGCTGATAACCAGCAGTTTCTTCTTTTGTCTCAATATTTTCTGTGCTATATTGTACACAAATACCTGCCTTTTTAACATCAATTTTGTAGGCTACAGCAGCTTTTAAATAGGACTATCCTAAATATGTTGTCATTTGGGAAAGGGTTAAATGTTAATACATGTATACTTTGTATCATTCTTTGTATTTCTACCAGATACAAATTATCCATGTCTATATGGTAAATGATTCACAAGAAAAATCATATCATGTTTAATTGCGTTAATAAATTTACAGTCATCAAGTATGAGACACGTACATTATTTAACATTACCACAAAGATGCTTTTGGCACCTCACATGATAAAGGCTTTGGAAAACATTGTGGAAAATAAAGAAATTGCTTGTAACAAGCAATTCTTTTTCTTCTACATTGATTTATACGCTAAAACTTTAAAGTTTAAAATGCAGTCTGCCACTTCTTTCAATTTGGACCACTCGGAAATTTTGTCGTTAAGAAAAGGGACAACCAACCTGTCGGCCATCTACAATATGTGCTGGATGTGACAGGACCGTTTCTACACAATGTGGATCTCTATATGTCACAAATCCAAACCCTCGTGATTTTCCCGTCTCATTACTTTTCATCACAACACAGTCTATGACCTCACCATACTGGCTGAAGTAGCCCAGTAAACTTGTCCAAATTCAAAGATGCTGCAGACCACAAAGTCATGTGGGTAAAATTATTTTTTTTTTGTAGAAAACATTGTGAAAAATGAAGAAATTGCTTGTCACAAGCAATTTTGTCATTTTCCACTATGTTTTCCAATGCCTTTATCTTGTCGGCTTCAAAAAACGCCAATGAGTGGTAAAGGGTAAACTAACCTGTCTTCCATCTACAATGTGTGCCGGATGTGACAGGACCGTCTCTACACAATGAGGATCTCTATACGTCACAAATCCAAACCCTCGTGATTTTCCCGTCTCATTACTTTTCATCACAACACAGTCTATGACCTCACCATACTGGCTGAAGTAGCCCAGTAAACTGTCTGTAATACAACAATGTAACAAACATTTTCAAAATTCATTACAGAGGCAGATACATACATAGGGGTCCCGGGGGGTTCAAAGGCTTCCCCCTTGGTTTCCTGTGTATTTCAGTAAAAACTGTGTAATATTAGGAAAAAGAAACCCTCCCTATTTGTCTGTTCGAACCCCCTTCAAAGAAATCCTGGATCCGCAGCAGCATTATATTATCAAATAATAACAAATTCATGGCCAGAGATGAATAAATATTTAATTATGGAAGAAGAAAAAATTCTGTAGTGTACATTAGATTTACCCTTGTCCTTATAAGTTATGTTTCAAACAAACTACCAACAAGAGCCGTCAGAGATGGACAATGCTTCCCGAATAAGGCACTGTCACAATAAATATATGCCATGCAGAGCTAATATAAAGCTATCAAATGTTAAGCCCCCTTTTTGCATGACATATTTTGTATACGCAAATTTTAAATAGTTTATTGTCAAGGGCATCTGATTTGCTACTCAAACATGAAATTTTTCATCAAATTCTGACAATTAGACTAGGAAAAATTAGAGAAAAACTGTATTTAACCTTAAGTCCCCTTTTCCCATGACGAGGCCTCAAATCCAAAAACCGGGAAAAGTACATCGGCATTTTGTCATAGGGAGTTCACATGGTAAGTTTCATTTGATTTGGCCCAAGGGTTATGGAGAAATCGCTTCGGACGGACAGACGGACGGAATTACGGACAGACAGGACGGACGGACAGACAAAGCGGCGACTATATGCTCTCCCTTCGGGGAGCATAATAAAAGAGACATTTCATCATGATTAGCTCGAATTTTTGCCACAATAATGGAGTGGAATGCAAGCAGTGTAGGATATTACCAGACTGCACATCTGTGCAGGCTGATCTTAGTTTATACTGCCAGCAATGGCTTGTGTCTCAATATTTCCGCATACCTCTTCTATTAGCGACATCAAAACCAGGTCTTGTTAAGTTTGTGAAAGAGTAAGGTAAATATATGAGCTTGGTTTTCGTGTCCAGCCAATTTCGGTTACGTCTGAGTAAATCTTAATTTAAGTGTATTTTCTTTAAATGAAAGTAAAAAATGCATTTATTTCTGTTAAGCCATATGTACATTCGAACCTGCATAGGTATACAATTAAAAGTTTGATAGTAAAAGAATGAACAAAAATGTTCTATTTATGCTCAAATAATGGACAAAATGGTCGAAAATATCCCGTATTTTCAGAAGGGCCTTTATGGAAAATGCATAATATGCAAAAAATATCGCACCTACTATGACTGGAAATATTTTGTTTGTTCAACTACAAATTAAAGCTAAATCAAAACTGAAAATCGTATTTTTATTTCATAGACTTCATTTAATTTTGATGAAATAATTAGCAAAAAAAGATGATGCAACTTTCGATTAAAAAAAGTTACGTCTTATATTTGTGCTATTTTTTAAATGTTAATGACCTTGATATATCACGCACATAGTTTGTGGGTGGCGTTTGATTTGTACGAGATTAATAGGGTACGAAATCGCGACTTTCCGGGGCCGCGATCTTTTTCAATTTATCTTCGACTTTTTTTGCCTAGAAATTTTGTAAAAAAGTTACGTCATTAACTCCCATGAAAGATCGATATTTACAAAATAATTGTAATCAAATTAAAGAATTATTTGAGCGAAAATATTCGTATAAGATATAAGCGACATTTTGAATGACATAAACGGCATGAGTCACAAACATGGCGGGCAATGTGAACGGTCAAAAGAGTACAGGCATAATAGTTACGTCTTTTCAAGATCAAACAAAATACAAGTGGTCTTCGTTACGTCTTTTTGAAATTTGAGTGGAACGACCAACGATGTACCATTTATTCCTTATGATATGACATTATCGGAGATTTTTGGTAATTAAACTTGTTCGATTTTCTTCGGCACAAAACATCTCGAGAAAGTCGGTGATATAGTAAATAGATCGTAGAGACGAACATGGACAGAGAAGCTGTGAAAATTGTTTCCAAGTTACCTCATTATACGATTTTAGCTTTTTTAGCTCACCTGAGCACGAAGTGCTCAAGGTGAGCTATTGTGGTCGCTTTTTGTCCGTCGGCGTCTGTCCGTCTGTCCATCTGTCCGTCTGTCCGTCCGTCTGTCCACAATTTGTTGTTACCACTCTAGCACCCACAAATATTGACCAATCTTAATCAAACTTGGTCAAAATATGTATGACCATAAGTTCTTGGATGAGTTCGATTCTGAGTCAGATCGGACCAGGAAGTCCAGAGTTATGTGCCCTTGAACGTCAAAAATGACTAGTTTTGACTTTGTTACCACTCTAGCATCTACAAATATTGACCAATCTTAACCAAACTTTGTCAAAACATGTATGACTATAAGTTCTTGGATGAGTTCGATTTTGGGTCAGATCGGATTTGGAAGTCCGGAGTTATGCGCCCTTGAATATCAAAAATCGCTAGTTTTTGACTTTGTTACCACTCTAGCAACTACAAATATTGACCAATCTTAACCAAACTTTATCAAAACATGTATGACTATAAGTTCTTGGATGAGTTTGATTTTGGGTCAGATCGGATCAGGAAGTCCGGAGTTATGCGACCTTGAATATCAAAAATCGCTAGTTTTTGACTTTGTTACCACTCTAGCATCTACAAATATTGACCAATCTTGACCAAACTTGGTCAAAACATGTATGACAATAAGCTCTTGTACGAATTTGATTTTAGATCAGATCAGATCAGGAAGTCCGGAGTTATGCGCCCTTGAATATCAAAAATCGCTAGTTTTTGACTTTGTTACCACTCTAGCATCTACAAATATTGACCAATCTTGACCAAACTTGGTCAAAACATGTATGACAATAAGCTCTTGGACGAGTTTGATTTTGGATCAGATCAGATCGGGAAGTCCGGAGTTATGCGCCCTTGAATATCAAAAATAGCTTAGTTTCAATTTTGTTACCACTCTAGCATCTACAAATATTGACCAATCAAGACAAAACTTGGCTAGAATTTTGGTAACCATACAATTATGAATGAGTTCTATTTTCAGTGTCATTGAAGTAGGAAATCTGGAGTTATGTGCCCTTGAATTTGACAAATTTGCCATTTTTGACTTTGTTTACACTTTAGCATCTACATTTATTGACCGATAAAGACAAAACTTGGCAACAATGATGGTAACCATAAGATGCTGAATGAGTTAAATTTTCAGATTGATCGGACCAACAAAACCAGAGTTATTGGCCCTTGAATTTCACAAAATTGCTTTTTTCCACTTTATTTTCACTCTAAAAAAACACAAATATTGACCAATCAAGACACAACTTGGTCACAATTTAGGTGACCATGAGATCTTATTTGTTTTCATTTTTCATATTGATCAGACTAGAAAAAACAGAGTTTTGTGCCCTTGATGGTGACAAAATTGCCGATTTCGTTGTTAATTTCACTCAAACAGTAATTAATAAATATTGACCAATCAAAAAACAACTTGGACATAAGGTTGATGAGAATATCTTTATCAGAACAGAGTTATGTGCCCTGGATTATGACAAAATAGATGTTTTTTATCGACTTGGTTTTCACTTTAACAGCCACAAATATTGATTATTAAAGATTAAGAATGCTGTTTTCAGCTGGATCATAATCTCACATCTTAAATTTCTTGTTCTTGTCTTAGAGATACCTAGGTCATGTAAAAGGTGGGTCTTGTTCTGCATGGAGAAAGTTTCAAACTTCTATCAGGTGAGCGATCCAGGGCCATCTTGGCCCTCTTGTTTTATATGCAATAGATTAAAAGTCCAAAATGGAATATTTAGATTTGTGCCAATGGCTACCAAATCAGAACATAACAGTTTTCACATTGAAAATGTCAAAACTTAAAGAAAATATCAATGAAATGTTTATACAAGAGGACCATGATGGTCCTATATCGCTCACCTGAACCAAGATGATATGAGCCGAAGTTATGTTTGAATCAATTAATATTCGTGACATTAAGACTGAAAACAAACTTATTGTCATCGACATTGTGTTCCTGTTTCGTCTTTATAGGTCAATATATCTGGTTGTAAAGAGTGAAAACAAAGAGTGAAAACAAAGTAAAAAACGAGAATTTTGTCCATTTCAAGGGCAGATAACTCAGCAACTGCATGTCTAATTGTGCTGAAACTCATCCATGATCTTATGGTAATTAACCATTATATCCAAGATCAAAGTTTTGTCTTGATTGGTCACCATTCATTTTGTGGTTGTTAGAGTAAAAACAAAGTCGAAAACAGCAATTTTGTCAAATTCAGATCCTGACTTTCTGGTCCGATCTGACCCAAATTCAAACTCATTCGAGATCTTATAGTCACCAACATTGTGTCCAACTTTTGTATTGATGGGTCAATATTTGTAGATGCTATAGTGTAAACAAAGTCAAAAGTAGCTATTTTTTACATTCAAGGGCAGATAACTCCTGACTTTCTAGTCCAATCTGACCCAAATTCAAACTCATTCAAGATCTTATAGTCACTAACATTGTGTTAAAGTTTTGTTTTGATTGGTCAATAATTGTATATGCTATAGTGTAAACAAAGTCGAAAACGGTCAAAAACGACAATTTTGTCAAATTCAAGGGCAGGTAACTCCTGACTTTCTGGTCTGATCTGACCCAAATTCAAACTCTTCCGAGATCTTATAGTCACCAACATTGTGTCCAACTTTTGTATTGATAAGCCAATATTTGTAGATGCTAGAGTGTAAACAATGTCAAAAGTAGCTATTTTTTACATTCAAGGGCAGATAACTCCTGACTTTCTGGTCCGATCTGACCCAAATTTGAACTCATCCGAGATCTCATGGTCATACATATTTTGACCAAGTTTGATTAAGATTGGCTTATATTTGTAGATGCTAGAGTGCAAACACCAAATTGTTGACAGACGGACGGACGGACAGACGGACGGACGGACGGACAGACGGACGACGGACAAAAAGCGATCACAATAGCTCACCTTGAGCACTTCGTGCTCAGGTGAGCTAAAAAAAATGCAGACAAATTCCCCGGTAAACACTTTTTTTGTGTCTATTTACATCCTGTTACGTCTTGCAAACTTTTTAGAGAAAAGTTCATTCCTACTACATCCAACATGATAAAAAGTGCTCAAAATTACAGCTTTTGCACAAAACAAAGATAAATTTTGCATAACAAAATAAAATAATGTTCTTCATCAGGAGTTTTTGAAGCATTTTTAACACAGTGTCCAACGTTACGTCTTTGACTTTTGAGAAATGTAGCTTGCATTTAATCCTTTACTATAAAAGAAAGGAAAAAAGTATTTTCAGTGGTTAGTAGAATAATCCACAAATTTTACACTGAATAGAAAATTAACAACATAGAAAATGTCATAAAATTCATTAATTTATGGACACAACACAGTTTATGATGTAACCAAAATGGCTGGACATGAAAACCATGTTCATATGGTGATGATTAAAGATAAAAAAGTTTCATAGACTCTTTCTCAAACAAAACCTGGCCCCGGTTTCTCGAAAATACCTAAGTACGTTCTCATGCTCAAATCGAGCACCGTACTCAAATTGCACCAAATCCAAATGAACTTCAATCGAATACCCTTCAATGTTGGAGAGTATTCCTTTGAAGTTGAGCAGGTTCTCATGAGTTTGTACCTAAGTTTTTTCGAGAAACCGGGGCCTGGTTTTGACATCCTTAATAGATTAGGCATGCGCGGATCCAGAGGGGGGGGGTTCAGGGGGTCATGACCCCCCGGAATTTGGCAAAAAAAGGGGTTATCCAAAAGATTATTGGTAAGGTTATGTCCCAAAAAAGCTGCGTCATTTGTCCCTGTGTGCCACGACAAACTATTGTTTTATGTAGTCCTTCATGTTATGACATGTATCTGCATGCATGGATCCCGAGTGACCCCCTGGAATTTAGCAAAAAAAGGGTTAAAGATTGGATGACCCCCCTGGGAGAATACCTGGATCCGCGCTTGTTAGGCTTGGGAAAACATTTAGGCCAAAGAAGAAAATGCTGATGATCAGCATTTTCTGCTTTTGCCTAAATGTTTTCAGTGCTGTATGTTTAGTAATTTCACATTTCCCATCAAAGATTTTGAATTTTTCTGATCTGCAGGAGCTTTCAAATTGAGTTGTCCTAAAATCTTGTAGATTAGGAGTGAAGTACCTTTTGTTGTGTCCCAGCTTAAGCCTCCAACAAACATCTTCCTAAAAAGACAAACATAAACATGATCATAATTATGTGACCCATCACACTGAATCGGACCTTATAGGAAGTGTGAAAAATATCAACCCTAGTCAGTCTGCCCAGCCAGACTAGGGCCGATACTTTTCACTTGTATGTGACTTTTTATATCTGGAATGTTTTCCCTATCTTATTATATATTCATTTTATACATACAGTATCTGGTTGACCTGTGCTGGGTCTGACAAGATAGTCAAAATGTGGATTTTTTAACCTTCTGATAAGGTCCCTTTTAGCGTGACGCAGGTGACATCTAAATAGGCTCTATTAGTACTCTTTCTCAAACAAGAAATGCTTGCTAACCCTTACCCAAATGGGCAAATTTTGTGGTAGTCTAATTTGAGAGCTGCTAGACAACTTTGTGGATGTATTTAGATACAATTTGAGTACAATATAGAACAGAAAATATTGAGGCAAAAGGAGAAAATGCTGATTATCAGATCCCTTTTCTCCTCTTGCTATAAATCATTATGACTCACTTTCTTTCATTTATCAGGTTGGTGAAATTTCCTGTTCACCAGGCCAAATTCAAATAAGGCAGAGCGTATTATTGTTGGCACAAGAAACAGTAAACCAGGAAAAGTTGGCATCAAGAAATGTTTGCATTTTCATGCACTCGTACTTGTTAGCGCAATTTAAGTTCGCATATCAATGCTGTCCGCGAATCGTGCAAAACAATACACGCTATGGAGGAATTGAACTAGACAGCCCTGGCGTTCTGGAAGCGCTCCACAGGCCTGACTGTTTGTCTCGTTGAATGCAATTTCAAAGGTTAGGGCTGCAAAAACAAGCAAATGCATGACCAAGCTGAAAATTACATGCAAGTAAGATGGTATGGTCAGTAAGATTCTGTGAAAGTTCTGTATTGATTATTTAATACTAATGGTTGTAAAAGGGAAAATACAGCTCAAAATGGCAATTTTGTCAATTTCAAGGATACATAAATAAAATTCAGATTAAGCTGAAAATTTTACAAAGGCAAGATCTTATATTTACCAACATTCTGTATTAGTTTTGTCTTGTTTGGTCAATATTTGTAGTTGCTAGAGTGAAAACTATGTCAAAATAGAGCCGAAAATGGCATTTTTTTTCAATTTTAAGAGCATATATCTCATGATATAAACTTAAGATAAGATCAGGCTGAGAATTACACCAAGGCAAGATCTTATAGTCACCATCATTTTGTCAAAGTTTTGTCTTGATTGGTCAATATTTGTAGTTGCTAGAGTGAAAACAAAGTCAAAATAGAGCCGAAAATGGCAAATTTGTCAATTTCAAGAGCACATAACTCATGATGTAAAATTCAGATCAAGCTGAAAATTATATCCACCTGCCAGTAATACCCGAAAGGGGAGTTAGGCAGTATATATAGATATCCAGGCAAGATCTTATAGTCACCATTATTCTGTCCAAGTTCTATCTTGATTGTTCAATATTTGTAGTTGCTATAGTGAAAACAAAGTCAAAATAGAGCCGAAAATGGCAAATTTGTCAATTTCAAGAGCACATAACTCATGATGTAAAATTCAGATCAAGCTGAAAATTATATCCAGGCAAGATCTTATAGTCACCATTATTCTGTCAAAGTTTTGTCTTGATTGTTCAATATTTGTAGATTTTAGAGTAAAAATAAAGTCAAAACCAGCTATTTTTGACATTCAAGGGCAGATAACTCATGTTATTCTGATTCAATCCAAATTCTTTGATGAATCTGAGAGAGGGTTACCCAATGATCATTCCTGTGAAGTTTGATTGAAATCCATCCAATAGTTTCTGAGAAGAAGATTTTTAAAGAAAAAGTTTACGGATGGACGGACGGACGCACGCACGACACATATCCATAACAATAGCCAGCTGGCCTGAAAGGCCAGTGGAGCTAAAAATTGATATGTTGAAAAATATGACGAAATAGGCGGAAAAGCCCTGCCTAGCCAAAGCTCTCCCTATATCGGGGTAATTTTCAAGTCCTAATTATTTTTCTCTTTATTTCTATGCATTTCAACCTCTTGCATGATTTTCCTCCGACCAGGGTTGGCGCTGCCCATCGCCATTGTCGCCAAATGCGACAGAAAAATAAAAGTGGCGCAAGAATTTTTCATTTGGCGAAAATGCCTGGCGCCAATAGAAATTTAGTGGCCCCAAAAATTATCAAATGGCCCCAACTCGCGGTAGTTACAGCTTTCAGGGTTTTCCCGGACGCAGGATATTGCGTCCTAGACTCTTAAAATTGAGTTCAGGACTCTTAAAAATATATACTGAGAGGCAAAAATAAGTATACACCCTAGTTCTTACACGTATTCTAAGAAAACGATGTATAGATTATTACAATTTCTAAACGCCGCTGATGAAGGTCGTTTGTTTTATGTACACTTCTTCGCCTAACCGTCTATCTGTCCTTCCTTCCGTTGCGAAGGTTTTTTCCTATCATACAGCGGCATCGAAAAGGGGGATTTAAGAAATAAATTAACACAATGATTCACGTTGACACAAACCCTACACTTATGAACGGATTTGGATAAAATGTTCACAGAAAGAGCCTAGTTACCTAGGACCATGCCGTCCATGCGTATATTGTTAGTGCTTTCAATATTATGATGCGTCTTGGCAAAATGGGGCTTGATGCAAACAAGTTATCTGACATAACTCCTTCTAAATTTATAGACGGATTTTGATAAAATTTGCACAGTATGTTCCTATGCTACCTAAATAAGTGTAGATTGTGTAACGTTTCTTTCGTATTACGCTGCGTCATAGAAAAATGGGTCTTAATGGCAAAAATGGGCCTATTGATCGTTTTCTACCAACCACCGAGAATTGTGTTATGATGTTAGAGATTTTTTTAGGTTGTGATTTGTTGTGATAATTGATAAAGAATTCCAATAAGGATTAACAGCAATATTTGATGCTCCACTCAGTCGTACGTGCAAAATTTGCAAGATCGGCATGTAGCAAGAGTACAGGTAGTCAAGCAATTTCAGGTAAAATTTAACAAAACAGCATTATTTGTCTATGAGTAGGGATAAATAGTGCAAAATTTTGAGTCGATATGATGGAAATTAAGAGAGATATCGAAAATCAAAAAGTGTATACTTTCTTTTGCCTCTCAGTATATTATGTGCGTCCCATGGGACTCCCAAATAAAAGTACAAGTACTAGCATACTTGAAGTGGTATGATCGTCAAGTTTACCAAAACTACACCTGCTTACATTCATGTAGGAATTTTTAAGCAGACATATATGTGCATGACATCAAACACATTCTTGACAGACGCTTGCATAAGGTTCCATTTTTATTACTCACAATAAGATATACTCCTACAGGCGGGGGTTGGAGGCGGGGTGGAGGGGGTGGGGGGTCTAGAAGGGATTTGTACCCAAATTGTTTTGTACTTTTCTGTGACTTTTCCTAATTATACCCCCCACAACAAAGTTATGGGGGGTATACTGGATTCAGGTTGTCCGTCTGTCCGTCCGTGGACATAATTTTGTGTCCTCTTCTCCTCCCACAGTTTTTGACCGATTTTGCTGAAATTTTAGCAGGTTGTTCCCTATCATATGAAGTTGTGCACCTGCAATTTTCATCTTGATCCAGGCAGTAGTTTCAGAGTTATGCCACTTTGAACTTTAGCACTTTTTCAGTGACAACGCGCTAGTGAGGGGTATTTGTCCGCTTTGCGACAGTTCTAGTTTTTACCAGATTTGATAAAATCAAGACTACTTCCAGATGGGAGAAAGTGTTATACGAAAATCCAAACTTACTCCTGTTTTCTGGTTAGCATTGGAACTCTGAATCACCAAATTCCAGTCCTAAGTGTTCTTTGTAAATTACATTTATAAATTAAACTTGATTTTGATATTATTCAGAATGATTCCACCATTTTGGTCAATACAAACCCTATGACAGGCTGGATGCCTATATTTTGTTAAACATCAAAGCCAAATACTAATAGATCTAATGGGCCTGAGTTTGCTGCAGTCTTTTTAAATATGGCCAATATTTGGTGTTCATATTTAACTGATTTTCTAAGAAAGGACTCTTAAAATTAACACAAGGACTCTCAAAAATCATAGCTGAGGGTCCCAAGGACTCCTTCTTTACAAGATCCAGGGAAAACCTTGAGCTTTATCGAACGTTACCGACAATATATTATCTCGGCACGCGACACGACAATTAGCACCATGTATAACTGTTTATTACCTTTAATTGCCATCCATAGTTAGTCCAAACACATATGACGCGACAACTAATTGATAAGCAAAGCGACGGAAAAATCGATAATCATAATTGGGTACCAGTGTCGTGTGCAATAGAGCATTACACGATACATAATTATGGGCATGTACTTTCGATATTGTTTTAATTTGATTGACGGGTCGAGTGTTCATGGTTATCGAATATCCCCTAGTTAATCCTTTACTTTAGGACATATTTCAGGCGAAATTGAGTTGTTCAAAACCAATCTTGTTGCAAATAATTGTTCAGAATTCCGTAGTTATGGAAGGTGCCGAACTACGATGTTTCGGTAAGTTCAATCGCGCAATTTTTTTTGGAATAAACTAGACCTTTGTTTTATGCTTTTCATCGTGAGATTGTCCCAGCGAACTTCAAGGAATATTCAACAAAAGTTAGTCATGATTCCTGCCTAATTACAAATTCAATCGGGACCCTGATAATCATATTTTCTCCTTTCCCAAACCTGTTTGTTTTATTGACAAAATAGGATTTTTCTAGCGAGCCAGGAGGGGGGGGGGGGGGCTGTTAGGCGGTTCGGAGGAACAGAACATAGAACAACTGATAAAATATTTGAAACTATTTGATATTCTTTATTCAAAAGACATCTCAACATTGATGAATATGCTTGCAACATGGTTGCCTGAACAGCCACATGTGTACAAGCCAACAATCTAATTATATAGCCTAAGTCTATATACATGCAATGAGTTAAGTCTAAGACAAACAAAATGGAAAAAGGAGAAAATGATGGTTTTCATAATTCCTTTCTTTTGCCTCAATGTTTTCTGAAATGTATATCATTTGGAAAACAGCTTATTAGGAAAAGAGTTGGGTGCAAAATGTCGAAAATTTTGTCAACTAGTACCGGCCCAGACACCTGAAATGTGGCCCCAACTTTCACCAGTTTGGCCCCAACTTTTTTCATTTGGCGAAAGTGATGGCCCCAACTTTTCGAGAGCCAGAGTGAACCCTGTCCGACCGTATGTCGAACCAATTTCGAAGTCTGATCACATATATTTGCGTGCTCACATTCCAGTGTTTTTTTTTTATTTTGGGGGAAGGGGGTCAGGGCCCATAGGTGGGGGAAAATAAGCGCGCGAATGCCAAAAAAAGGGGAAAATTCAATACTTGCTTATACTCTCAAATACAGTGTTTAAAATACACTTAACTTGTTTGTACATCATTATGGAACATTAAAACAACAATTTGAACTGTTCAACAATTTATTAATGATCTAATTAAACATTTAATTGTCTGTAAAAAACTTTTTTTTTCATTTTCCACAGTGTTTAACTTTTCTACAGTAAAACACAAAACAGATTTAAATTTCGTGCATTTCACTTGATATTGTTGTATCATAATGCAACAGTAAACTCTTATGAATTTGGACAATGCTGTCTCTTAATGGGTTGACAAGTGTTGCAATTTTGCAATAAAATAGACAGTCACCTAGTAAATTTCCTGGCATCATCGACAGGTGTAGACATTTCTTCCATATCACTGATTTTTTTTCGACGATTTCACCATTTTATAGTAGATTTTTTCAGTAGCACATTCGGTTGTGAAACATAGAAGGGGACATTCGTTTCTCTGGTTGGTACGAACTCCCAGACATGCGGAACATTGTTCGATTGATAGAGAACAGTGTTACGGGACTGAATCCGCTGTAGAGGTGAATGATTTCCCATCAATTTGATAAGAATTTAATTCTATTATGTGATTTCACCACGAAACTACTGTTTATACTTGAAAATACAGGTAGTCGTGTTTGGTTCAGTTACATACCGTTCGATTCAATCACTGTCTTGAACAGTGAATCGAGCGTGACCCGCATTGAATGTACTGGTACTCGTTGTATACGACGTTTACAAGGTAGTGGCATAAGAAACGGGAACCAGTCTATATACATGTTTACAGTAAGTCGTTAAAGGTAAATACAAACAGATTTTACTGAATTGAGAGACGCCTAGAACTTACGCTAGGCTTAATTATAATTTCATTTTTTTATGCAATGGTGAAAATTAGTCCGAGGAGGGGAAATCTGTTCCAAAATTGGGGAAAAAAGGATATTCCACGGAGAGGGGAAAGGGGCCGAATAACGCCCGTTTTTTTGGAAAAAAAAACACTGCATTCACACCTCTATACGACGAACCACAAACTTACATGATGACAATTGCAATCAAGTCAGTTTTTCACACCTTTCGACCTGTCAACTCGAGCATGCCATTCTACATAAAATCGGTCGGGATGACGTCATAGCCTCACTTTCATTTTTTCATCGAGGGTACAACCTCGGTCTTTATCGTTACGGGATACCAACTTTGAGGCAGATTATTTAAAAAATCAATCGTTAAAATTCATAAACAAAACTCTTTCTTTAAAGAATGTGATTTAAACTTTCTAACTACCAGCGCATTTTTAATAATCAGGCGTAGTCGTCGAGATATTAATGCTGAAAGTTGGTTATGCTTCAACAAAAAAGACCGAAGCTTTCACCTCCACCGAATGAGTGCAGGTCCGCTGACGACGTTTTTGATTGGCTGAAAGAATTGTGCCGACCGGGTCAATAGGTGTTAACCTTTATCGAATATTGTTTTTTACCTGATTGTGTTTGATTGTTTGTATCAATGTTGAGGATGTTAAAATTGGTCGATTGAATGATTTGAAATAAAAAGGATCAGAAAATTGTATACAGCATTATATTTGTAATTCACAATGACAATAGGAGCATCTTTATTCAACGCAGGACTTGTTTGGTGAAGGACCCGGTCAACCCGGGTGGAAGGGGGGATAACCAGCAACTTCGACCAACATGCCGTGCCCATGAAAGCGATGATGACTGCTTGTCTCCAAAATATCTACGACTTAACAACATACAGATTCTGACCATTCACAATGTGTCAAACAATCGATGCAAAAACGGCAAGACACACGCACACGCCTTGCACTAAACTTCTGTCTTCATGCTAATAACTGACCATAAGCGTTGGAAATCTCACGGATAAAGCAATGTTGCTGTATTTGTAAAGAATATAGGGTCATACCCAGCTTCATTTCTATCAAATCCGTGCATTTTGTGTATTTTAGCGTTAGACCGTTTTGTTTTCCTCTCGTTCTGTCGCGTAGCTTGGTTCTCTGTCTTGTTTTTTTACGGACCACAGTCACGCACCTGCAAAAGTTTTGTACAGTCAAGTCGGCCCAAATTCGAAACGACCCATAGGCAAAACGACCCGTTTTTTTTTCTTTTGGGAAAAAAAAAAAAAAAAAAAAAAAAAAAAATGGACCGTTTTGATAATATTGCAAAACTACTTTGGGCTGTTTCGATTTCTTCGATTAAATTTAAATAAAGGACCCGAAGTTGTTTTGCAATATTACCAAAACGGCCCATTTCTTTTGTAATTTTAATTATTTCAATCTTGTAAACATACAAGATTCGAATCTGCGTAATCAAATGACGGAAAACCCGTTCATCAGCAGCCAATGTTATTAGGAAAATATGTATGTAGATACAGATCATCTTGATAATCTGATAAAATTAATGATACTCATGACAATAATGAGACACTGTCTATAAGCTTGAAGTGGAAACTCTGTTGCACTTGATGTCAACTCAAGTACCAACACTCATGAGCAAAATGATGATAAAAGCATTGATTAAAACACTCTTCTGAAAGAATATATAAGCCCAGGGGAAACAACAAATACATCAAATGGTACGGTCCAAATTAATATACAGAAGATGAGATAGATATAGATACTTATACACATTTTACCTGCGATGATTTAGACAAAAATCTCCCAGAGAAAAGTAATGAGGGAACAGACCCCAAACGTCAAGAAGGAAAAGCATGTACACAAACAAAACAAAGTAAGCAGAAAAAGAAGAATACAGAGTGAACAAAAGCAATACACCATATCTCATGAGAAAAATTATTAAAGACCAGAAGAAAACAATTAATCTTCTACAAAAGAATATCAAATATACGAATAAAACACATACAAAAACACATCTAACACAGAAAGCAATATACTAATTGAGAATAACATGTGGATAGGTCTTCTAGAGAGCAGAATAAGAATATTAGAAAACCGGACAGTACAAAATATGAGTATATTTACAGCCCTTACAACTACACTGTTATTGCAACAAAAACACAGAAGCAATTATAACTACAGGGAATCGAATTATACCTTTCTAGACCTATTTAGACTGATTTATGACAAAAATCAGACCCTGTGGTTAAGGATAGGCTATCTTTAGTCACAGGATCAGATTTTGGTAAAAAAAAGAAAATCAGTCTACATGTAAATAGGCCTAGAAAGGTATTATTCGATTCCCTGTGATAATAAGAACATGAATGCTGTCGTTGTAGCAACAAATCGGGCCCTACCTTCTCATTTGACCCTTATCAAACACCTACATACACTAATATGCATGGTGGATAAACAAATACAAACTCCCTGTTATAGACCCACTGCAACCTTCCACCCACCTCTGAGTAGTCGAAGTATATTTAACCAAACACAATGGTATGGACACCACCCAATTCCCAATCCACCATGTTATAGGACATATCAACATTATCCACCGCCAATACCACCCTTCTACCCTTACCCACCACATCCACCACCTGGGTAATAGTAACCGTAATACAACCCAATGCAGCAAACGCTACCAATGCAACTGAACATGAGAAATGTCTACTCAACCAGCCAAAACACAATGCAACAAATACCACCAATGCAAATGCGAAATATCAAATCAAACAATCAAAACACACAACAAAACAACCATCATATCCGTCAAAATAGTAATAATTCCAAACATTCTACAAATCCTAAAAAAAAAAGACATTCGGATTCTGGCAGAAACTATCTAATGCAAAGTAATGACAAAAACAGAATTATCCAACACTCCAATGTCAACCTGCACACTGGGAAGCATTTAAACAAGGAAACAACTAAACTAAAAACAGGGTAACACAACCATTCTATTTATCATTTAAAAAACACGAGCCGCAGAAAAAAACAACAACAACATGATACAGAACAACACACAAGTAAAGCAATTAATAAACAATGGGGAGAATCACGTGATTGACAATGGTATTTAACACGAAAAAATGGCGACGAAATGACCGTTTCGGCGTGAAAATTCAAACTTTAGAAAGGTATGTATTATTTCTACGTAGTCTTTCAGAGAAGCCACCTATCCTAAAGTACCCGCTATTGTCTAAGGTTTCCACAGATACCCAACTTCCCCTTATCCGTTTGCTGTATTTTGAGAACACTCAAAGAATATTTCGGAAATTGCGAAAATTTTGGACGTATGTTAAGCACGTCGCATCATATTTACAGCTTTATTTCCTAACCAAATATCTCTCTTTTCACACCGTATATTTCTAGACCCTTTTTTATCGAAGACATTTCATTCTAGCCCATTTACATGGCCCGTGTTGTCTTTGTTAAGCGTGTTTACGAAAAAGATGTTAAACATACGTACAATGCTGTAGTGTTTGGCACGCCGAGTTCTTGTGAGTGTGATGTTAAACACGCACATAGTTACTCGTGTACTAGGAAAGACACGGGTATTGGACAAATTGGTTGTTTATACATGACCCAATCTGATTGATATCTGGTGTTAACTTACAGTAACATATGAAAGACATCACAAGGGGTAAATCTTTTACGAACTAAAAAAAACCGAAATCGGCTATGGTTGCTCTAACTAATAAAATCATTTGTTATATATAATTTCCATGACAAATTCGTGCGATTTCCATGACAATTTCACGCAGACACAATAATTCTGAACTGAAATGTGATGTCCTCGTTAACCCTTCTGGAAACCGGGATATAGACTCTTTGGTGAAAGGTTTATACAAAAATTATGAGTGGTCCGAAGAGTCAGGGTGATACTATCATGAAGGTTTGTGGGTGTGATCAGTACTCTGCCAGATCTGCAGATATTAATTTTGCCGTTTCAAATCCAAAGATTATCCGATCATTTAATCCGTATGATATCACCGGAGACAGAAAACCAGGTAGAGATGGAGGCATTATGTCAGGTTTGGCGAAGAATCTTCAAGGGAAATCAGCGTGTCTGACGTTCGATGGAAAAGAATAAAATAAACCGGGGTTAACGGAAGATTTTGGAGATGTGGATCTATAAGATTTTACAATAACAGCAACGAATTACCTTTATTTGTAAGTAATTACGTCACGGTTAACTGGATAGAATTGAATCATTTTCTATCATATCATTGTATTCCATGTGCAATTGACACATTCTTATATCGACAGTGTAAAGTGCATCAAACCTTGCTGAAACTGTATTTTGTCACTATCAGATGTGCATTTGCCCAATAATGCTCCAGACTTTAACTGGGCATTGTTCAGATGTTCAAAAAATTTCAATCCTCAAAATATACCTCCGTAAGCCAGATGATAAAGACCTTCTACAATGCAACATCTTTAATGCTTGTGACTTGGCAAAAAAGGGAAATGTCGTTCAATACTACTAAATGCAAAACCCTATATTTCGGAAATGAAAGCAAAAAACAATACTTCATAAAAAGCACAGACGGTTCCAAAAATGAGATTCAAAATGTTGACAAAGAAAAAGATCTAGGTATCATTTTTTACTCCAAACTTACTTTTCAGAGCCATGTTAATACCAATTTGAAAGTAAACGTTGCATATAGAAATATGGTAATTATAATGAAATATTTCACTAATGTGGATAAGAAGATGTTTTTTTGCAATTATGCATGTCAATGGTGGTACGTCCACAATTAGAGTATGGCTTAGTAATTTGGAGTCCTAGATACAAAAAGGATGCTATTGCAATAAAAAATGTCCATAGACGGGCTACGAGATTGGTCAAAGAACTGAAAAACAAATCATATACTGAAAGGAAAGAGCAGACCTAATCCAGATGTATCGGCTTATTAACAAAATAAATAAGACAAACAAAAACACAAAGAAAAGAAAGTTTCACTATAAGAAACAATTTAAAACTATTCGGAACAAGGCCTAGAACAGACTGTAGGAACACTGCTTTCAGTGTTAGGGCTACAAAAATTGGAGTGGTCTTCCAAATGAGGCGGTACAGGCACCCTCCATCAATGTATTTAAAGCTACGCTTAATAAAATAGGGAAACCAATCAATAAATTTGAAGCCAAATGCTATAAAAGTAACTAAGTAAAATGACTACAAGACAGAGAGGTACAATATGAAACATAAGAATCACTTTACTATAAATATGAAACAAAAGAAGCATTTTACTATAACCATTACTATATAATTATAATCCTGGCAACTTTATAAAAATAAAGGGGAGGACAGGAAAGGGATGGACTGCCATATTTCCCGATTCAAACCATTCAAATGTAAAATTAAAGCCATAACAGATTTATAAGAATAGTAATAATAATAAAAGTAATTCTGTATTTTCATACATGCAAGAATGAATAAGAGAAAAAGTTACAGTTGTTATTATTACTATAGGCAGGGCCAAAATACGAATGAATAATTGATTATAATAAAACGTCACTATATTCAATTTAATCAATAATTTCCTAAGTAATATTCATAATTATAGGGAAAAAGCGGGGCATATAAATTAAATGATTACCATTTTTGGTAAACATCAAAGGTTTTAAAAGTTTATTTTTTTTATTGTACATAATGCAAGTTTCTATCTTTTGAAATCAAAACCATCTTTTACCAAATCAAAGTTAAAAAATATAAATTGTTAGTATAGTTGAGTCAATATTATGCTTAAAGAATCGAAGAAAATGCTTACAAAATAAGTGTACAAGTTAGCTTTCAATTAGTAAACGTAATGAAGAGTGTTGTGCGAAAAGTGTTTGCAAAGTGAAGTGAACATATATGTTGATAAGATATTGTGTGATAAACTTGTGAGGAACTATTGACCGAAAATGAAACCGGAAGTCCTATAAAATAAACACTAATCAACGGGGAAAACGTATAAAAAAGGCATAAAAAGCATAGAAATGCTAAATGTGATCAGACAATCACATCTGGCTTCTATAACTGTATTAACTGTATTAAAAACACAAATAAGTCAGCACATTCTACACAACTATGTACACTTGCGTGTTTAACACCACACTCACAAGAACTCGGCGTGCCAAACACTACAGCATTGTACGTATGTTTAACATCTTTTTCGTAAACACGCTTAACAAAGTCAACACGGACCTTGTAAATGGGCTAGAATGAAATATCTTCGATAAAAAGAGGTCTAGAAATATACCGTGTGAAAAGAGAGCTCTTTGTGTAAGAAATAAAGCTGTAAATATGATGCGACGTGCTTAACACACATCTAAAATTTTAGCAATTTCCGAAACATTCTTTGAGTGTTCTCTTAATACAGCAAACGGATAAGGGAAAAAGTGGTATCTGTGGAAACCTTAGACAATAGCGGGTACTTTAGGATAGGTGGCGTGTCTGAAAGACTACGTAGATTTAATACATACCTTTCTAAAGTTTGAAATTTCACGCCGAAGCGGTCATTTCGTCGCCATTTTTTCGTGTTTAATACCATTGTCAATAACGTGATTCTCCCCATTGAATAAATAGAAAGAAAGCAGTGCACCTCAGACAAACAAGAGCCGTCACCGACGGATTATGCTCCCCGAGTAAGTGTTTGTCACAAAATAAAAACTATCATACAGTAAGCCCCCTTTTCCCATGACAGCTTTTTTGTTCACACATTATTTATAGAAAATGGTCTAGAACATCCTATTTATTACATAAGTACAAAATTTCATTTAATTCTGCCCATTAGATAAAGAGAAATTAGAGAAAAACTAATTTTTACACTAAGTCCGCTTTTTCCATGATGCAGCCTTAAATTAAGAAACGGAGAAAAAGGTCTCTAGGTATTATCCAAGGGAGTTCACATGTCAAGTTTCATTGAATTTGGTCCAAGGGTTGCTGAGATCTGGCTGTGGACGGACAGACACACGGACGGACGGACGGACGGACAGCGTGGCGACTATATGCTCCCCCAAAATTTTTTCGGGGAGCATAAAAATGAGGACCCAACGATAAACACAAAAATAACCCATATGGACATAATACTGGATATAAAAGCAAGACAACAAACTTAAAAGACCAAAAAATGCAAAACACTATGCCAACGAATACAGAAAAAAAAACCATAGAGGGAAACATTTTTTTAGAAATACCAAGAATGACATGCCGCCAACCAGACAAAATTCAACCAATAGAGTCAAGTAGGCAAAAGTTGGACAGTTGGCGGCCGGTCTAGTAACATTCTTTTAAAAGGTAGAAGGCCCATAATGAAAAACACAACTTTCTAGCCATACGAAATCCATCAAATTACACACACTTGTAAATACACTTCACATAAGTTGGTTCACCGTGCCGGAAGAAAATAACATACCGGTACAAATATCAATTTGCAGCATTTTTGTCAAATATTTTCATAAGTATGCATGAATTCAAAATTCTAAACCGTACAAAATGCTCATGTTTATATTTGGAATGGAAATGTAAGGCAGTTTAAGAATTACTGGCATTTTTTAAAATTTCGCCGCTGGCTCTTTGGCGCTCATTATGGGTCTTCTACCTTAATGTAGAAGAGGTTAAGGGGTTTAGAACATACCTTGTAAAAGGACTGCCAAAGAAAATAAACATACAAGAGCATTGGCTATGGACCTTTGAGAAGCACACAATTAACGAAATCCTGTCAGAACATGACAGTCATATCAGCTCCAATGATACGTTAAGTCCAATCTCTAACAACAAAGTCCACAGAGGAAGGGGGTGTGGGAGTTTGCATATGGCCAAAGTACATTTCAAACAATGTTAAAAGATAAAAATAATATCGGAAAGAATTATTGCTATTCAAATAACACCAGGCAAAGATACTATCATCATTATAAATATCTACATGTTATCCTTAAGTACAGGCTCAAAGCATGAATATCAAGAATGCATTCCAACTATCCAATCTTATTGAAAATAACAAGCCAGATAGTTACATACTTTGTGGAGACTTCAATTCAACCCTTAACCCAAAGAAAAACAATGCTAATGACAAAATTTTCAAAGACTTTGTCAATGGTAAACAGTTAGAATATACTCAAACATCTAAAAAAAAAATCCAACTTTCATGCAACATAGTGGCCTTGAAAAATCGCATATTGATTATATCCCCACAACCTCCAAAGTAGTGCTAGATGATACCATTGTGTACTGAGAGGGGCAGATAATACCTCTGCCCACTTCCCAGTGTACACTTAGATTAGTTTGGAGTCAACAAACTGTAAGCAAACAATCCAACAAAAGAAGAAATCGATAACAAGAGAACCATGACGGCCCTGTATCGCTTCACTGGCTTTTAGACTCTTTGCTTCTGGACTAAGAAATTCTCCAAGGAATACAACAGAAGTCTATCAAAGGAACATCCGTGCTAAATCACATTCAATAAGCAGAAATTCGCTCTTTGATATGTATATGTCGCTCATTAATTTTCATCAGAGCACACTACCATTCAAGAACAAAGGAAAGTTCGACACAAGCTATGGCGCTCTGTTCACCGTACGATCTTAAACACTATCCTTAAAACGCCTCATGATACCGATCAATGAACAATTTGTTGAGAAAACTGGGATTATTATGGAGGAGAAATGTTTTTGTTTTCTTAAAATTGCACTGTAGTTAATATAGCGATAAATAAGCCCACCCACAGTGGATATGTTTTTCATAAGATCGATTTTTTCTCCAAAGAATCTAATAGATAATGATACAATGAACAGTCAATGAAACAATGAACAGTCGTGCCAAATTACAATGAAATCCAATAAGAAGTTTTGGAAGACGAAGTTTTTTGATGTTTTTTTTTTAAATTATACTACGTTCCCTAAAGTGAAAAATAATCCCAGCCAACAACTGCCACCTTTTTTATATCCAATCAAAATTTCTCCCAGGGATCTGATGGAGGGCTATCTAAAGAACATTTATGCTAAATTATAATGAAATCCAATGAATGGTTTCAGAGAAGATTTTTAAAGTTTTCTTAAAAGTATACTTTGTTTTATAGAACGAAAAAATAAGCCCGCCCACAGCGGCCATGTTTATCATCAGATATTTTTTTTCTCGAGAATTCAGAAAGAGAACTATATATTGTACATTCAAGCTAAATTACAATAAAATCCACTGAGCTGTTTTGGAGAAAAAGGTTTTTAAGATTTTTCTAAAAATTAATTTAATTGATTTGATTGAAATTTAAGTTCTGTGCAAAAATTATTTTTGAAGGAATTTTGAAGAGGTCCATACAAGGAAGATTCCTGTGAAGTCTGGTTGAAATTGATCCAGTAGTTTTAGAGAAGAGGATTTTTAAAGATTTTTCTAAAATTTAGTTTAATTTAATTAAAATTCAAGTTCTGCACGGAATTTATTTTTTGAAAGAACTTGAAAGACATTCATGCAAGGAAGATTCCTGTGAAGTTTGGTTGAAGTTAGTCCAGCAGTTTTGGAGAAGAAGATTTGAAAAAAATCTTCTAAAATTTTATTAATTAATTTAACCAAAATCTTATTTCAGCAAGGAATTTAATTTTTCAAAAAGACTTTCCCCAGGGTTGGCTATGTCTTGTGGTGGACATCTTTGATGGAATATGGGTAGAAACGATGTCTGTGCTACCCTCATCAAAGGCTGATGTCTGTGTTGGTATCATATTTTCTCAAGAAGCAGCTGGTGAACTCCTGGACTGCAGAGTGGATGGCTTCCTCATCTGCATCTCTCCAAAGAAGAATCTGTCTCTTTGGAGACTTGGTCCTAACGGCTTTCGTCCTTCGCTAGGGTCGATTTATTCAGAACAGATCAAGAATATTTGAGTCCCTACTTGGAAAGTCCACAACTTGCTCAAGACCATTGTCATAGATAGCATCTAAGAAAGTTTGACTTATCGATATTGAGTATGAAGTATAGAAAAGTAGACGAAATGGGAATCATGTCCATAATAGTAGACGAATTGGGGAGTAGACGATTTGGGAGAAGACGAAATGGGATTAAACCAATGGGCTAATCGTCCCATGCTAGCCTACTGATTATTGTTGACACTCGTCAAACCTATCCAAACGGTATGATAGGCTATTATTTGAGTCAATTTCAAAATTCGCAGGTTTTTTAGACCAGTAAATCATGAAAAATAATCGTCAAATATTTTAATGTTTGTGTTTTTAATTTGTTGTTAGATTCTCAATAACATGTTTCAAATCATTTTCCACCCTGAATTGTGGTTTGTAGATTCTAAATTGGTTATTAACAATGTGTTCCGGAAATAATGTCCTTGGTATTCCGGTTAAATAAAGGTATGAAAATAATATAAATTAAAAGATACACTTACCACATAAAGTAACGCAACACTTGTTCAATATCAAATATCTTAAAACATGCAAATACATTTAAGAATATTTTTATTTTGACATCATATGTAATATTTCACCAAACAGTGAATAAAAAATCATAAGAATGAAAGGACATTTGCAGACAGAAATTTCAACTCGAAGACACCTGGTGTAAATTCAAAAGTCACAAACAAAGTCATGGTTTTAATCATCCCCTGTGTTCATCAACAATGACATCTTCGTCACATTGATAGCATTTTCCAAGCAATTGAATGTTAAGGAAAGTTAGTTCACTCATCCTGAAAGGTTGTTCGTTCACAAACCATGTTTGTTGAATGATTAAAACTACCACGAACGCGCCTCTTTAGACATTCCCAAAAGTGTACGATGGCAGACATGTCCTGGGATTATGGTCAGCAACACAAACGACTGTCCCAGCCCGCCTGTCTGTGCATTTGGGTGAGTTCCACGACTTTTTGCGGACATCCGAAGCACAGATCTGAAACTAGATCAGACCATCTTCGGGCGGATAAGTTGACGTAAATAGCGAACGTTATATCAAAATTAAGGCGCAAACAGATATCAAACTAATTGCTACTGGACGGATCTTTCATTTCCGATGGCTTATCCGTGTTATAAAATATTCATTTATGTAGAATCTACTGCTCTTATGGATTGGTTCCGAATGTTCAAGACCCCTTGGCTAACACCCTACCGACTAATTAAAACTGATCGGCTCGGTAATCTGGATCGATCCTGCACACTGGCGTTTGCTAGAAAAAGGTACCACTGCCTGGAAATTGAAAAAATGTTGACGTTCAGCCTTTGGGTCCCTTCCTGTGGAATATTCCAGAACGAAACATTCAAGTGATCTGTTGACGGTTGTTTCAAGAAGTTATAAAATACTGATTGGTGTGCACAGTTACATGTTTTGGTGTTTTTACTGTGTAACCGACAACACTCTTACATTCAAACAATCTTTCAGGATTCTTTTTTCACTTGCAAGACGTTAGGACGTGTTTAACGTGATTTAATAAAGGGACGTATTTCTGGCATTTTGGTTGTAAATTTAAACATTTTATCACAAATAACTACCATTAACCGTCATTGCAATCTATAGAAAGCTCCATTTTAGATTCTGATATGTTTAAAACAGAAATATTGAATTTTGAAAATGTTGCGTTTCTTTATGTGGTAAGTGTAGTTCATATTTTTTCACCAAATTTCATCCTAAAAGGTCAATAGCTAATAAGTAATGGAAAAGAATAATTTTTGATGCATAATTACATAATAATTTACATTAAAGTATCCCTTGCTGCTAAAGTTGGGAAAAATACACATTTTAGTCACAAAATTTCTTATTTGAGTCCAAATGTCGAGAAAAATTTCAATGGTCAAAATTAATATGTTCAATTTGCTTTATATAGCTAGAACTTTTGATGCATTTGCATCAGTTTTCTTGGAAAATGAATTTAACATTACTGGAACACCAAAGACATTAGCGGAGCACCAAAAACATCAACATACCACCAAACCACCAAAGAAAATCATCTTTTTTGTTTGCTTTAACACGTTTATTTTGCATTGATTTAGGTTGAAACTGGTACCTAATATTTGTCACATTTGATTCCACTTTCCGGAACGCACATCAGAACTCTTGCCAAATTACAATTCCAATGAAAAGTCCAAGCTTTACCTCAAGTTGATAGTAAAATCTAACCTCCATTACTTAAGACATGAATTTAGTAGTAAAGCACGAGTCGAAAGATATATACTTAACCAAACTTATAAGTACTCCGATTTCTATTTTGCGCAAAATGTTCTCCGGTAAGGGAATATCAAAAGTCGATATATTTTATTATTCCCTAACTTAATAACTTGACCGATATCATTTTCATTTTGCAAAATTATTGTGCAAAATGATAACTTCCGGTCAACTATAGAAAATTGAAATACTCCTCCTGCGTTTCATACACGAATCCCACGTGCTTTATTTTCCATTTATTCCTTTATGGGTCAAGTGCCAAACATAAAAACATAAAATGCGTTGGAAATCTCTACAACAACAACCAATAACAATTGGTGTTTTACAAGGTGGTGCGATTCAAGCGTGGGTATTATTTTCATACCCACATTTCCAGTCGTTCTATACAAATTAAATACGAACTATCGTTTATTACTGTCAAACATCAACATTCTTGTTACATTCGTACCATTTTTCAAAAGAAATGCAACCCGTATCATAAATGTACTTGCAAATGCTATCATCCAACTTGTGGCCGAGTACGGACAAACCGGAAGTGTTGCTAACCTACCAAGACAACCACGTGATAGGAAATCAAGCCGGAATTAGGACCATAACACTGTTCTGTCTCGTCTACGTGAACTGGTGCGTTCAGTGGCTGTCACAGAAAGGGATACATTATGCCTTCAAGGGAGATTATTTAGTGTCCAAACTATCCGATAATGGCTCAATTCATCATGTCTATGTACAAGACCTCAAAAACCATGACCTCTCAATTAACATGTTAATGTTCAGTTGACAAGGGTGTATTAAATTTGCTGATTGTGAAAAAGTGGTTTACAGACTAACGATTTACTGTCCAGTATGATGATGATTTGCCACATGCTTAGCAAGCGTAGAGAACCTTACACCGATTTCTAAAATATTAAAAAAGATATCCCTACATCGTCTGTCAGGAATTACAAAATGTCTATGCGTTCCTGATGTCATGCTATTGTTTGAGCAAAAAGGAACACACAAGTTATTGACTTTGTGAGTTTTGCTACCAACAGTGGTCTCCGTTAGCTGCTTCTTGTTCAATTCATCTTGTCGTAAGGTTGATGAAAATTCAATATATGGTAGTCATATGATTAAAGCGAAGATGTTTCAAATTTGGTTAAGATATGTTAAGCCAGTCCGGAAATATGGTCTATAATATAGTCGGAGTACTTATAAGTTTTGAGTAGTGTAGAAATGCAAAGAGATATATTTAATGTGTAATAATTTAGGATTTTAATGCACCAATATAAAACATTTAGGGCAATATTGATCTAGCGTTTACCGTCTGTCAGCCTGTCCGTCATTTAAAAAATTTGAATTGGCATTTCTCTAAAAAATATGGACAAAGAAAGCTCACATTTGGTAAGTAACGTTAGTTCAATGATATCTATCTGGTCCATTTATTCATACATTCCCCAAAGTCGTTTTCAAGCCTTAACATGGAACTCAACTTAAAACATCGAGCGAAACCTAAATTTGGCATTTTCTCTAAAATTATTACACGAACAAAGCTAAAATTTGGTATGTTACCTTATTTTAATAATATATATGTGATCCATGCAATATGACATATTTCAGTGCCATTTTATTTTTGTCTTTGGCGTTCCAGTGCTTAGACCGGAACACCAAGGACTGGAACACCAAGGGCAATTTCACACTAATTTGCAAAAATATACGTGTGTAGATAGGGTATTTGTTTAATCTACTATTGAAAGCATTCACTGTACTCAAAGTCAGATATACCAGACACTCTGTTATTTAAGTACCTCTCCCAAGAAGACCCAAACCTTAGGGATAACGGTACACAGCATTAGCAGCTATGTAAGGCATGTAGCCGTAACTCCATCTTGACCCAGTCAGCATAAGAAGTATGTTATCATAATGACAGACACTATCTGATTAGCTGTAACCGAACACCACAGGGCCAGTATTTAACTGATAAATTCACAGCAAAAACTGCCTACTGAATGTGCTAATAGACAATTACATAGCCTTCATTGCTTTCAGATTTCCTATAGCTTCAACTTAAGCCATAATGTGCTGGTTCAATTTCAGAAGAAAAAAATCTTTTTCGCCAATAATTTAACAAGAGTTCATTGAATAAATCATGAAATACAACGCATCGTTGCAGAACGAAGCAGACAATACACTCTGTTTTAACCCTTTACCAAACCACAAAATTTCAGGGAAGACCAATTACAAAGATGCTTCAAACGACAAAAAAGATTATCATAAAATTATGATATGTGTACAATAAAGCAAGGAAAATATTGAGGCAAAAGGAGAAAATGCTGGTTATCATCATTTTCTTTTGCCTCGATGTTTTCCCGGGCCTTCTCTGTTGCAGACGTCAAAACCAGGGCCCGGTTTCTCGAAAAAACTTAAGTGCGTTCTCATGCTCAAATCTGAGCACCGTGCTCAAATCGCACGAAATCCACGTGAACTTCAATCGAATACCCTCCAACGTTGGAGATTATCCCTTTGAAGTTGACCATGTTCTCATGAGAATATACTTAAGTTTTTTCGAGATACCGGGGCCAGGTCTTGTTTGGGAGAGGGTTCAGAGAGTACCTATAAATAAGACTGGACATTATATTCATTTTAGCACTTTTCCAAACAACACAATTTTTAGATTGCTCCGATTTGAAAGCCCTTGTTAGCAACAAAATGGTAATTCATTACAAAACTATTTGTGTAACATATAGCTCAGAAAATATTAAAGCAAAAGGAGAAAATGTTGATTATCAGACACCATTGTCTTTTCTATAAAAGTTGAAAAGTTTGGAGAACCTTGAAGAAATGAAATACTGGTTATCATCATTTTCTGCTCCATTCTCAATGATTTCCCAAGCCTTATGGATGTCAAAACAGTGTCTTGTTTGGGAAAGGGAATTAAAAGAAATGGTAATTAGAATATCATAACTTTTGCCTTTCCAAACATTGTTTTGAAATATTGATTGATTTTTTTCTCGATGTTTCTGTTTCAACAAAAAATTATATCTTTTATTTTATCAAAATAATTTCTCAATGTCGCATTGATAGTGAATCGCAACTGAATTAGTACAATGTATCATTTTTTCAGAAATGTGTTAATCATATCTAGTCATAATGGAAAGTGTAGTACTAGTGACTCTTTTTAAAACAGTGTTTTCTTCTTTTCCATAAGTTATTTATTTTGTCGTTATGAAAATAAGGATTTTTTCTGATATCTGTTGCATTCAAATTCAGCAATGATTATAGGCATGTAGAATTATTTTGGAGTTTGATAAGTTTTTGTTCAGATTAAGAGGATATTATCTAAAAGGCTTTTTGACAGTTTTGAATTGAAAGCTGTTACAGACGACATTACAAATATTGACGAAGGTTGACTCTTTTGCACACCGTAGCCCAGAAAATAATGAAGGAAACTGAGAAAATGCTGATCTCAAATAATTTCTTCTTTCCACAAAGAATTGACCCAGATTTTTTTTTCTCACAAGGTTTTTCATTTGAGAAAGGGTAAACTAGAATAACATGGCAAAATTAGACCATTTCAAAAGATCAGGAAGTGCACACAAATGCTGACATTATGCTGGGGGAGTTCACTGGATTAAATTCAGCCTAGCTATGATAAGGAAGAGATTTTCAAATTTTCCTCTGAAATGTTTTTACTTATTTGAAGGTCCACAGTTATTGAAATTTGGTTCCAAGTTTACAAAGTCAAATGTTACATTTTGACTTGAAAATTTTATAATACAGGATGTCCCAAAATATGTGTCCCCATTTTAAACATCTATAAAATTGATAAATGTTGGCACTGAGTAAAATCAGTTACATGGGTATAAAGGGGACATGATAAAGTTTTGTTTGATATATAGAACATCTACATTTACTTTGAAATTTCATTCCACATAACGTTTTAAAAAATATGTCACTTTTTAACTTTTTCTGCAAAATGACGTCAATGACGTCATCTTTTTTTAGTTGAGAATGTTTCTTTTTCCATACTAAGATGATCAAATTGATTCTTTTAATTTTGGCTTCCATGGCCATTGTGGCTTAAATAGATGCAGTGAAAGTCTTAACATATTTAAATTTTGAAGGGGTGAAAATAATCACAAAAACTAGAGTTCGAAATTAGGAAAGATGTTGTTTTTTTTTTCTAAAAGATGACGTCGATGACGTCATTTGACAAATAACTTATACAGTGGTATTTTTTTAAAGCGTGTTGTTGAATATATTAGGAAAGTAACTATGGAAATTTTATATATCAAACAAAACTTTATCATGTCCCCTTCTTGCCTATGTAACTGATTTTACTTGATGACAACAGTTGGCAATTTTATAGATGTTTAAAATGGGGACACATATTTTGAGACACCCTGTACAAGCCCAGAAAATGCCAAAACTTTGTTATTCTAAGCCAGAGTTCAAAATCACATTAAGGCTACCCATAACATCAAAAGTTGGTGTTGAAGAAAATATTGGAGGAAAAGAAAACATGAAGCCACAATTTGTAATGTATCATAAGCACCACAACTACATGTATTTCTATATAATATGGTCGGTGAAAAATTCATCTGGTCCTGGCCATGCTTTGTTTATTTAAGCTGGGTGATTTGTTTTCATGCTGGTACTGACCGTCCACTCTGAGATGCTACATACTGATAAGCACTTGCTAATGGATTGGTTATGCAAACGGCTAACTGTACACCTGAATCAGAATTGATGGCTTTGGAGTCACTAAAATAACTGGGTGCAGACAAATATCTAATAAAAAGGTGCCTTGCAAAGTATAATAAAGTGCGTCATCCCAAAGACAAAGAAAAAAAACTGTATAAGTTAAACGCCTTCTTTTTCATAACAAGACATTAAATAAATTCTTCCTTTTTCAATTGTAATGTATGAACCTACGGTAGCTTTTCAAAAGGAGGTAGATGATTTGTGTCTACATCTAATTAAAATCGTATTTCTTTGACCTTTTAGACACTGGAACACCAAGGACAACAATCTGTGGGACAAGGATATATGATGATTTTTAGACCATTAAAACATAATATCATTTGGGTAACTGGTATATTTAAAGTGTAATTTTACATATTGCCATGCAAACTAACACAAAAAAGTGTTTCAATTACGGTTAAAGGCAGTTATCTTTGTTGATCAAAACCAATGAGGGTAGCAGTGGGACAAAGCAAATTGACACATTTCATGTCATATAACATGTAAAATATCTCATTAAAACATGTAACATGCTATAGTTTTATGCTTAATCAACACAATTGCATTGGTATCGACTCATTTTTAACATTAATGTTTATTTGATTACTTTAATGTACAATTTATCACACGTGGACAAGAAAACCTGCGAATTTTGAAAACGACTCATTTATGTTGATTTATCTTGAAAACTCTTGCTAAGTCTATAAAATATGTAGATATATAAATGTAGTAAAAGTAAATAATGAGATTGAAGGAGAAAATGCTGTATAACTTGTTGTTGAATTGCCGCCATTTTTTCATAACCATGGATAAAATTTTGTTTATGGTGAAATGGCTAAGTAAAGTGAATCATAAATATAATTGGTATAAAACATAAATGTATACCACTAATATATTTTCGTAGCAAATCAGTTTTTAAATTGTTTGTGCCGTTTTGACCATTTTGGAAACAAGCTTTGGGTCGTATTGCTCTTGGGCCGTTTTGCCCTTGGGCCGTTTTGGCGTGATACAAATGTGTACCATTCGCGTACCATTCAAGAACATCAAGGGAGAAAACTCTCAAAATCTTCCGAAAACTCAAAACGATCAAATTAAACGATGTCTTCTATTCCATCTGATGATGATGTAATGATCATTGAAGATTCAGACGAAGAAAATTCCAATTCATATTCTAGAGACTCATGGAATTCAAAGTTTAGTGCTGAAAACTCGGTAATAATTTCTGTTTGTTTCGTACCCAAAAATTTTCACCCACAACCGGCACAAGTAGCCTAGATTACTAGTCCTGTCAGGTTCAGCTAGGGCAGATTCACCAATACGGAGACAATCTCCCGATCGGGGGACGTCACCCGATCGAGTGACATTTGAGCCGAAAATACTCATTCATTTGTACCCCGATCGGGATACATTCTCCAGATTTGGGGACAACAAAATTGCTTCAATGGGGGTACCCCTGAAGATCAGCTCACGCGCAAAAAGTGCTTTCTTTGCGCATTTTCGCATAAAAACGAGTTTGTCAAGCGGGAAATTTCGAGGGGGGTTATCCGATGTTTTAAATACTTTCACCGATGCGATCTCGAGCTATAACTCGCCAAACGTCTCTTAAATGATAAATCTTGTAAAAATCCTTAGAAATGTTAAGAAATCGTACCATATTTTCAAGTTTCTTGGCAAATAATGTCCATCAATTCATGCACGTCGGCCATCTTTGAGGGCCTTAACGGCCCACAGACTCGTCGTACCCCATTATTTTCACCGATGCTCAAGTCAAATCGAGGCAGTGATTTTGTTACAAATTTATGCGGAAGAGTCCAGGGACCCACTTGTTCCCAAAACAATGAGTCCAATATTGAAACATATGGGTCTTTGAAAGACAATGTCGATTACACATTGAAAATGTTAGCATTCTGGGACTCACTGAATTTTTTTTAATGAGTCCTGAGAAAAAAATGTGAGTCAGGGACTCGGGACTCGCAGGTAACAAAATCCCTGTCGAGGTATTGAATTTCAAATGAAGATGTAAAAGATCTTTTCAAAAACTCCAAAAATCTTGTTACTCATGAATAAAAAAGACAAATATCTTTATTTTTTATTATATTCTATAGTTCTTTCTGCCTACTTTGATAAAAATACAAAAAAGTAGGGTTGTTCTCTTTTGAGAAAATGTCATCAGCAAGTACTAGTTTTGAAATTTAACCAATCTAAAAGTGTGCCCTTCATACAAAAATAAACTTTCCAAGCTCCGCCATGAAAAAAGTAAGCATTGCAGAAAATCAAGAAATTGCATTTTTCAAGATTTCTTCATCAATTGTCAACAATGCTTTCTTCAAAAAAAAGAAAGAGTTTTTAAAATTATATGTCATCAAATGTGACCTGCATTTTCTTTACATCCTTAAAGACTGAAGATTCTATTTTATTTTATGGTTAAAAAGTTTATATATTATCCTATTTTTCATATAAACTTATATTTATATTTTGTTGACCAAAAGGGAGAGTATTTTCTGTATAAATTGAGTAAACATTACAAGAGCATCAAATTTAAAAAAAAAAATATGGTATATCAATTTTAGCATCAAAATGTCTAAAAATACAACTACGAAATAAATTTAATTGGTTCAATTCCATTTTCTTAAAGAAAATTTGGCCAAAAGGTCCTACCTTGTAAAATATTGTGGCCAAAACGTCTGTGGCCAAAATGTCCGTCCACCGGTTCTCTTGGTTACTAAAATGATAAGCTGGTTCTACTGTTTACATTTGCTAACAATTGAAAGGATTGGAATAACACAAATATTGAAATGATTCACCAAAATAATCCTTTCCTTAGACAAAACCTTGTTCACTTCAGTAATTTATTTGGAACTTCGGCTTATAGACCTGCCAAAGGTCCACTAGTAGAAAAGTCTGGGCAAAAAGCCAGGATATATTATGTATTCTAGCTTATTAGTTACTGTTAGATTTTATTTCAAAGGTCATCCAGTGAAAATTGGATGCCAATCATGACAAAAGACTATAATTGCATGACTTTCAGTGTATATTTATGTGTCATTTCTACATCCAAGAATATATTATGTGGGACACTTTGGCTCATAGGTTGAAATTAAGGGGCCATCTTTGAGAACAAATGGCCAGCGGCTCAATGGCTTGGCCCAAAAATGCCCCTGCAAGTTTATACATCCCTGGAAGAAATAATTCAGGAAAACATTAAGCAACTCCTCCTTCCCTTCCATATATATTTTTTTTTCGTCCTATAACATAAATGATTCTACTTTTGATGTCAATTATTTTGCTTGTCAAGTATTTTGCTTGTCGTCACTTTCAAATTGTATCTTTTAATATTTGATCAATTCTAAAGCCATTGATAAATACATCATTTTAGGTATTCCTAGCCCTAGACACCAATACCTTGGAAGTATATAATTGATATGAGATCTAGACAGACATCTTTTTCAAAAAGGTTAGAAACATTCAATGTCAAGATATGTGTCAATTAAACAAGCACCAACAACGAAATCACAAAATAGGATTTAACAAGATTGATGATAACATTTTTGACTTTAACTGCTTTCAAATCATTGCAGATTAGCAAATATAATATACTGAAGCAAATAAGAAAACGACTGTGGAAAGTGATCTCTCAGAATTGCAGTTAGGCGTATATTCATCCGCTACCGGTATATTTGCTAATTCATCTGTTAACCCTTTCCCAAACAAGACCTGGTTTTGACGTCCCTAATAGAAAAGGCTTGGGAAAATATTGAAACAAAAGAAGAAACTGCTGATAACTAGCAGTTTCTCCTTTTGTATCAATATTTTCTATGCCATATTATACCCAAATCTGATCTTTAATAACACCCATTTTGTCATTTGTGTCATTTATTGAAATTGATCACCCTAAAATTTTGCTGTTTGGGAAAGGGTTAAAGTGGCCATCCAGTTTTCACTTCCATGCTCCTTTTCATCCATTAGATGCAGAAGATACTCTAACTGGTATCATTTCATTGCATTAACCCTTTCCCAAACAAGACATGTTTTTGACATCCATAATAGAAATGGCTTGGGAACTATTGAGGCAAAAGAAGAAAATGCTGATGATCAGCATTTTCTCCTTTTGCCTCAATATTTTCTGTGCTTTATTTTAAGCAAATCCTATCAATACTAACATGAATATTTCCGCCTGCAGCGTATTCAAATCAAAACACTCCATTTTTTGCCGTTTGGGAAAGGGTTAAAGTCCAACTTCCAATCTTCATCATAATTATGTTGCCATTTGTAAGATATTCATCTGTAGCTGTAATAGATCAAATTGAGATTTGTTACATTTCTTTTTAAGCCTTATTCAATTCAAAAGCTGTTGCTGACAACAAAATGGATAGTGACAGAGGTAGGAGTTGTGCACAATACAACACAGAAACTGTTACGGCAAGAGGAGAAAGTACTTGTTATAAATCAGCATTTTCTTCTCCTACATTGATATTTTACCCATGTCAATTTTTTTCATATACACACTGCCTTCCACAACTTGTACATTTTCTATTTGTATACTCATTTGAGCTCCACAATCAAAACAACCCTTTTCTTCATATGATTCACAGTCATCCACTCTCACTACCATCCACAATCTCCAGAAAGAACAACGGTGAATCCAATCGAACAAACATTTTTGTTGCATGGCCATCAGCTGAAAAATGTCACAGATGGAAGGTACCTCGGGGTTAACACTATTCACAAGAAGCTGCTCTGGAATAAGGATGTAGACAATGTGATCAAGAAGGCCAACAACTCTCTCATTTTCCTGAAGAGGAAAATCACTAGCTGTCCCCAGGATGTAAAGGCCTAATGGCTCAGTGCAATGATAAGTACTGGTCAGATGATTGCCACTCTAGGCTGGCCTTCTTTTCAATAGCGATGTTCTAACGCCAGACTAATACAGATGCGTACACAAGCCTGTGTCTACCATCAGCCAGGTAGAAACATGAGCTATCATAATCTGAAAACATTCTGCCGTAAAGACCTGTATAGAAACACTTTTAGCCATTCAACTATGGAACAAATTCCCCACCCAGACAATCACAGCTGTCATCCAGGACCCTGGGGCATGTTCAAAGACTCTCCTGAAAATAACTCACTATATAATTATATTGTATAGATAATGTTTCTATCTTGTTTTAGCTTCTTTTTGTTTTACCTCACACTATCCTTGTACAGTCACAGATCTTTTATCCTCTAGAGGAGCCCTACATGCAGTTATTGGGAAGAAAGAGAAGAATTTTAATCATATAGATAATGTTTCTATCTTGTTTTAGCTTCTTTTTGTTTCAGCCTCACACTATCCTTGTACAGTCACAGATCATTTATCCTCTAGAGGAGCCCTACAGTTATTGGGAAGAAAGAGAAGAATGTTAATTACACATTCACCCCATCCCTGGTCCAAGTGTCTCAGTGGAGCACACACTTTCTAGTGTCAGATTCAAAGAAAAATATTTTCAAATGTAAACAAATACAGTTGTCTCCTGATCAGGAGACTTTTCATTATTTGTCTCCTAATGTGGTGACTGTCACCCTGAAAGGAGATAGTCTCCCGATCTGGATACACATTTGTAAATATTACATGTAAGTACTCATTTTAAAGAATGTGACACCCGATCGGGAGACATTCCCTCGATATGGAGATTGTCTCCCTATTGGTGAATCTGTCCTAGCTGAGGTTACTGTTATTCTGTGTAGCAAATCTTAAATTCTTCTAAGTCCCTATTCATGGTAAAGTGAGGCATAAACAATTAAAAATAACTACATTATGTTTATAACCACCTTAAAATTACTAAAATACTGATGTGTCTATCAAATTATGACTGTGAAACATGTTTTTACTACAATTGGCAAGCCTGTCGGCCATCTTGCTTTTGTATAGGGTTGTTGGAAATTTGGTTGGATTTTTCATAAAACAATGTAATAGCGAGCGATGCTCGCAAACTGGCGCGAAGCGCCAGTTCGCAGCGAACGAGCGTTAATGGTTACGCGTGAAAACGTTCTTACGTACATACGTTGGGCCGATATTTTTTTATTATTGAACTTCCGGTCTCCGGAGTGAATGTTTTTGGACATCAGTTATTGTGTTACGGTTGTTAAGGATGGTCAATAATGCTTACCAAAAAATAAAGACGTTAAAGCTGTGGGATTCAATTGATTTAACAAATACAAGCTGTGGACGAATTACGTCTGTGAAATCCTTACCACAATTTTAAAAATCGCAGCGTTTCTGGCTGCCGGAAGTGAAGAGTGGGTTGGACTAAAACACGCAAAGGACCTGTTTTCGGCGCAAAGGACGCAAAGGACCTGAAGGCGACGCAAAGGAGATTTATATCAGCCCAAACTCCTTAATCATGATTATTTATCGCATTAAATTGTTTTATTCATGTATTTTACGATTAAATCTAGTCAATAATGTTTGTAATCCGAGTCTTCTCTGATGTAAATACGCTCTTTGATATTTTGATTTTTCGCTATTTACATCAGAGAGCGTTGCTCTTTGAAAAAATCAAGAAGTTCGCAACAAATTGTTGCGCATCGTTCACCGTCCGATCTTAAACGCTATCGTTAAAACCCCTGATGATATCGATAAATGAACCATTTATTGTTATGGCTGCTGAAAAAATTACGACCAAAAAGTATTTATTAAAGGTTAATAGGCAATGTTTTGCAACAACCCTCACCTGAGCAGCCTTTGTTTACCTTGACCTTCCATTCAAAACCAAAGGTTATACTCATCCAGCAGGCCGATTTGAAATGAAATTTTTGGTCAGGTATGACAAAAAATGATTTATTGATCTATACCCTACAGTGTTTTACCGAGTGATTCGATATGATACACAAAAACAAAGCTTCAAGTTACTTGTAACGTTACCGAACTTTCCGCTGTTTCCAAAGAGCAACGCTCTCTGATGTAAATAGCGAAAAATCAAAATATCAAAGAGCGTATTTACATCAGAGAAGACTCGGATTATAATGTTTGTTTTGCAGCATAAAGTGTCTGATTTTTGTGTTGATTCCGATTTTCATAGACCACTCACGGACGAAAAGGAGCTGGTGGTGGCTCAAAGGAGATTCATATCAGACTAAACTCCTTTGTCACGAATTTTTATTGCATTTAATAGCAATATTCACGTATTTTAAGATCATATCTAATCCACCATGTTTGTTTTTCGGTCAAAGAGTAGAATCTATCTTAGATCATATGAATCGGGGTCAGAAAGGCCCAAAACCAAAATGGCCCAGTCCAGAAAGGCCCAAAACCAAAAAAGGCCCAGTCCAGAAACGCCCAATTTACAAAGGAAAGTGTTACGATATGTATTCGAAGATACTCAAAACACTTTCGGATCAACACTAATCTTTTTACCCTGCAATGCATTATGGGATTGTATTGTTGTTGTTGTAGAAATCCATCTCGAAACATGGTGTCAGAAATGAAAATCAAGGCAAATTTTAAGCAAAACCAAGCCTGACAGCATCATTTCACCAACCAACACATAGCAGCAGGAAAGTAAAGACTACGGTTAATGCGACCGTGTTGACTTTTACGCGTTTGGTCAGGCAACCAAGCCATAATCACCTGCACAAGTCCGACGCACGTGGCGTGTTGAAGCAAAAATGGCGTGCAAACTCCCAGTCCCGGCGCCGATGGAGGTAAAGGGCGACCTCAAAAATAACTGGAACTTCTTCGAGGCACAATGGAAGAATTACGAAGTAGCCACAAAACTAGAGGAGGCAGATGACAAAATAAGGGCAGCTACTCTTCTTAGCGTAATGGGCAAAGACTGTTTTCGTGTATTCCAGCATCTGGATATGACAGACGCAAACCGTGAAAAGGTCGGTGAAATTCTTAATGCCCTCAAAAGACATTTTGAGCCGAAAACTAACGTTACTTATGAACGCTTTGTATTCAACACAACCGAACAGCAGCCGAATGAAAGTGTTGAGGCATATGTAACTAGACTAAGAGGTCTATCAAACTCCTGCGAATTTAGCACATTACAGAACGATCTAATTAGGGACAGACTAATCCTAGGTATCAAAGACCCAGATGCCAGATCAAGAATGCTGCGGGAACCAGATCTAACTTTGGATAAAGCGATTGATATGTGCAGAAGCAGTGAGATCGCTAATCAGCAAATCAAAAAGTTGACAGGACCACACGAATCGGTGAATTACGCTGCGTCCAAACAAAAGGTTAAACGACAGAAACATAAGAAGGCAAAGCCTCGTGATCAGAAGAAGAGTGACAACAATAACTGTAAGTACTGTGGTGAACTGCACAAAAAGAGAGAATGCCCGGCATACGGCTATACTTGTAAAAAATGCAAGAAAAAGAATCACTTTACTGAAATGTGCTTACAAACTGACCAAAAGGTACACATAGTAGATGATACCGACAGTGACGAATCTGTATATACACTCAACACGCAGCAGTCGCTGAAAGGAAAACAGTGGTTCGTGGACGTCGACATGACTTTGAAACACAAAACGAAGTCAATCAGGTGCCAGGTGGACACTGGAGCGTCATGCAACGTCATCTCATCAAAAGTGCTCTCCACGCTAACTAAAAAGAAAAACCCTGAGCTGCTTGCGACCACGACAAAACTGAAATGCTTCGATGGAGGTACATTAATACCTTTGGGCAAGTGCTACATTGTATGTTCAGTTGGAGATAACATCGAGAGCTTAGAATTCCTGGTGGCGGATGTCAAAAGCCATGAAACAGCAACATTGTTATCAGCAGCCGACAGTGTTAAGCTAGGGATCATTACGGTCAACGTAGTTAATAGTATTGCGCAATCTCCGCCAGAGACACTGAACAAAGAACACATACTCAAAGAATATGAAGATGTATTCAGCGGATTAGGTTGTCTTCCAGGATCATACAAGATAGAGCTTGATGAAAACGTGAAACCTGTACAACATCAACCGCGTCGAGTGCCCGTAGCACAAAAAGCCGAAGTAAAATCTGAAATAGAGCGCTTAGTTAAAAAGCAAGTGATAGCGAAAGTCACCGAACCAACAGACTGGATCAGCAGCATGGTGGTAGTTAGAAAACCAAACAAGCTTCGCGTATGCTTAGATCCAAAAGACTTGAATCGCGCGATAAAACGGTCGAAATACATGATGCCAACCATAGACGATATTTTGCCGAAAATCGCAAACGCTAAAGTCTTCACAGTGATAGACGCGAAAGATGGCTTCTGGCAAGTAAAGCTCAATGAGGAAAGCAGCTATCGAACAACGTTTTGGACACCCTTTTGTCGATACCGCTGGCTAAGGCTTCCTTTTGGGATATCCTCAGCGTCAGAGGAGTTCCAACGTAGACAACATGAAGCGCTAGAAGGCTTACCAGGAACTGAGGTCATCGTGGACGATATTTTAGTATACGGCCAAGGCGATACAATGGAAGAAGCGATCAGAGATCACGACGAAAAGCTGATACAAGTACTTGAGAGAGCCAGAGAAGTGAATCTAAAGTTTAACAAAGACAAGTTTAAACTACGCCAAACTGAAGTAAGCTACATGGGACACATTCTTACAGCAGAAGGTGTGCGACCTGATCAGAAAAAGGTACAAGCGATACAAGAAATGCCGCGTCCTGAAGACGTAAAAGGAGTACAAAGATTCCTAGGTCTCGTGACATACTTGTCAAAATTCTTGCCGCACCTCTCGGAAGCTTCTGAACCGCTCAGAAAATTGACTATGAAAGACTCAATATTCACATGGCAATCGCAGCAAGCAGAAGCATTTGATACCATTAAGAGACTTGTTACAGAACAACCAGTGTTGAGATATTATGACCTGGAAAAAGAAGTAACCCTACAGTGTGATGCCAGCGAGGCAGGTCTTGGAGCTACGCTACTGCAAGATGGCCAGCCAGTGGCATTTGCTTCAAGAGCATTAACGCAAGCTGAAAAAAATTATGCTCAAATTGAAAAAGAGTGCCTTGCTATCGTTTTCGCGTGTGAACGTTTCGAGCATTACATATATGGTAGACAGTTGGTAACCGTCAACACAGATCACAAGCCGCTTGAGATCATATATAGGAAACCGTTACTCTCCGCGCCGAAACGGCTACAGCGTATGCTATTAAGACTGCAGAAGTACAGTCTTGACATAGTATATACGAAGGGTAAAGAAATGTATATCGCCGATACTTTATCCAGAGCATTTCTCCCTATGAGCAAAAACACACAAGACAGTCGTGATATCGTAGACATTTTTCAATTGAAAGAGGAGAAATTCGCGAAAGAGTTGGACGCGATAAATATAATGGAAACCGTAAACGTCACGGAAACACGTTTCAAGCAACTACAGAAACACACATATCAAGATGAGTCATTACAAACTCTAAAATCAGTGATCATTTCTGGATGGCCAGAAAACCGAGCAGAAGTTCCGATATTAATTCGCGAATATTGGAACATACGCGACGAACTTTCAATACAAGATGGACTTGTTTTCAAAGGAAACAGAATAGTAGTTCCTAAGACATTGCGCAGTGAAATGCTCACTAGAATTCACGCAAGTCACATGGGAATTGAGTCTTGTTTGAGAAAATCTAGAGATACACTCTACTGGCCAAACATGAACAATGAAATAACTGACTTTGTTAGCAAATGCAGCACATGCAATGAATTCTCTGCTAAACAACAGAAAGAGACACTGATTTCTCACAAAATACCAGACAAACCTTGGTGTAAACTCGGAATAGACTTGTTTTCATTGGACAAAACTGACTATCTCGTCACAGTGGACTATTACTCTGACTATTGGGAACTCGATGTTCTACCCGATACTACCGCGAATACGGTGATAAGCTGTCTAAAACAGCATTTCAGTCGACATGGAATTCCAGAGGAAGTTATTTCCGACAACGGACCACAATTCACAAGTTCGGAATTTCAAGACTTTTCTCGTACTTGGGAATTTGAACATAACACCTCATCTCCCTATCACAGTCAATCGAACGGCAAAGCCGAATCAGCCGTTAAAATCGCGAAACGTCTAGTCAAAAAATCCAAACGAGGTAATCAGGACATTTGGAAGTCGATTCTAGACTGGAGAAATACACCAACCGAAGGTATGAACAGCAGTCCTGTTCAACGTCTAATGTCGAGACGTACTCGACATCTGCTACCGATAGCAGACGAACTGTTGAAACCAAAAATCATCGAAAATGTGGCTGAGAAAACCGAACACAAACACAAACTGGCGAAATATCAATATGACAAATCAGCCAAAGATTTACCAAAATTACAGATTGGTCAACCAGTACGTATGGCTCCACTTCCAACCGACCGAGACAAAAAATGGCGTCTTGGCACATGCATACAACAACATTCATCTAGATCATATGTCATCGACGTCGAAGGTCAACTATATCGTCGAAACAGAAATTTCATCAGATCTACGACGGAGGCGATTCCAGAGTCATTTAGTGAATATAGTGCTAAAAGTAAAGTCAGTGAAAATATGATCAGTGAAAAGTCATTCAGTCAAAATGAAAAAATCAGTGAAAAGTCTCAAAGTCAATCTAGTCAAAAGTCAAATGTGTCAATCAATGAAGAAAAAAGTGTGTCTAGTCAAAAAATCAAAAAGTGCTAATGATAAGCAGTATAATATTCCTCTTCAGGATGGAACGAAGTCGAAACCAACGGCAAGTAAACAACAACCAATAACAACGCCTACATGTACAGCACAACGACATTCGACCAGAAACGTTAAACCACCAAAAAGACTTGATGATTACATTCGATCATGAATCATTATCATATTGACTTGTTAGATTAGTCTGAGATTCAGTATAGACATTATTTTATGTTCATTATAATTGTATGCTTAGATAAAGCAAACCTTTATGGGTCATTACCATTTGCACAAATATTGATACCAAAGATTTCATTACAGTTTCATACTTCACTTTACTAAGCATTAAAGTATATGCATTTATGAACTGCACCGTTCAGATCATTAATCTTAAGCAGTACAGTCCAAAATGCATATAACATACATACATATAAACAACAAACAAGAAAATGCTGAGAATCCATTTTATTTTGTATAAAGAAAGGGGGATGTTACGATATGTATTCGAAGATACTCAAAACACTTTCGGATCAACACTAATCTTTTTACCCTGCAATGCATTATGGGATTGTAATGTTGTTGTTGTAGAAATCCATCTCGAAACAGAGAGAATATTGTGGATATTATGTAAATTAAAAGATATTTTAGAGTTTATAATGATAATTTCTGATTACTTTGTTATTGTTGTTGTAGTTGACATGCAGTAGGTAACCCTTTACCAGATGGCAAAATTTCCAACTGCTCCAAATTCCAAGAAGGTGCAGATGATCTAATCAATATAGGCCCATATATCACTTATAGATCTATAAATTTCTACAATTTATCAATTAATTTGTCTGTTATTAAATCTATCATAAATCACATAGTGTTTCAAATTTAATATACTTAGCCTAACAGGGTCTAATTAATTTAACTTAAAATCACGGATGGGTCTAATTCTATAATTTATCAATTTATTCATCTATTATATCATCATAAATCACATGAAATGATGAAATAGACCCTAAAATATAATTAGATCTATAATTTCAAATATAATTTAGATATAGGTCTTATTTTATCATTTTAAATAGTGGACCTTTTTGGACTGGGCCTTTTTTGTCATTTTTGGTCTATTCAATACTGTGTATTTTTTTTTTTTTTTTAGAAAAAGTGTCTGGTTTTTGTATTTACTCCGATTTTCATAGGCTATACGCACGGGCAAAAAGGAGCTTGCGATGGTGCAAAGGAGATTCAAATCAGCCTAAACTCCTATTAATCTTGAATTTTTATTGTATTAAATGGCAATACTCATTTATTTTAATATCATATCTAATCAATAATGTTTATGTAGGGACATAAAGTGTCTGGTTTTTGTATTGATTTCGATTTTCATAGGCTAAAGTCATGGGCGAAAAGGGGCTGGCGGTGGCGCAAATCAGATTCATATCGGCCCAAACGGGTTGGACAATTTACCAAACGAACCGAAACCGACTGAAATGTACCGAAACCATTAACGAAACGGGCCGAATTGTAGCAAAACGGTATCAAAACATGAAACTATTTTCATCTAGACATGTAGCGAATTCATCATGGTGTAGTCCAATCTTAGTCTGGTCTAATATGAAACGAGTTACAGTGGTCGAAATAGTTTTTTTCTCTTCAAAATATCTCTCAATACGTTGTAGGCTTAGTTTTTTTAAATTTGAGACGTCAATCGGTTGAGAGAGAGCTAAACTGGATAAAATCTAGTGTAATTAAAATGAATGGTGTAGTTAGATTAAACAGGTGATTAGATTATTTTTCACAAGCATGCCAAACTCGCTGTTAAAAAGGGATAGGCCCTAATCATTTGGCTTAAATTTTTGCAATGACGCATGTGTCCTGCAGATTTCAAATGAATGGTCACGTTCGAAAATTTTACCTCTTTCCTAAAGATCGATGCACAATCTTTGAGCTATTTCCCAAATAGAAATATGTTAGACTGGTCCTTTTTGAGACCAGAGCCTTTTCAAGATTTCAAGACAACAAAATGCATTTATAAAGGCATTTTGTATTAATTGTCCAATTGCTCTTTGCTAATACTTTCTGTCTAAATATAAAAATATGAATTTGTCTCTTTCGTATCCATTTTAAAGGAAAACATGCTGATTACATTTTTTCCCTCAATTGTTACCATTAATTTTATCCTTGTGCTTCAAAACTGGTCTTGTTTGAGAAAATTTATGGGTAACTTCTACAAATTTGCATTACACATAGATTCTTCTTAAATCTATCTCTTTTTCAATACATGTAGTTTTGTCGGTCCAAAAGTGAACTGGTATGTTTAGGGGGACATCCCAGTTGGTCCAATTCCAATTGGTCTAAAATTCAAATTTCCCATTTCGTCTAAAACCCATTTTTCAAGAAATTTGCTTTTCTTCTAAAATATTTTCTCAGTTTGTATATTTATTTATAGTCGACTGACCAGTTTCGGTGACCTTAAGAACCTTTCCTTATTCTTTCACTAACTTTCATGAATATGACTTAAAATGCAATACATCTTTAGTTTGTCTTATTTTCCCTTAATTCTAACAATGTTGCTTTCTAAAATAACCACATTTGTGAATTACCTTGAATTTTGTTTACCCCATATTTTTAGCAAGTGAAAATAATAGGACCAGAATCAGTGACCCTTTAATTGCATCCTTACAAGAAGCTACTGGGCAAGTTCTATATCAAAATTTAGGCCAAAAATGAAGACTGTGGTCAAATTGGTTTCGAAATTGAAAATATGACATTTGCATGGCACTGCTACGGGTGATTAAAAAGGCTATTTAGAAAACCATAGGTAAATTTATACGGAAAATGAAGTCAAGCATGTAAATCGGTCATTATTTAGAATTTCTCCAATTTTAACAACAGAAATGACCGGATTTTTGTTTAAATGGATGACTGTAAAACCTCTTGACATGATGGAACTCTTAATTTTATTTATTGGATACAAAAAGAGAGGGTCACCGATTTAGGGCAGTCACTAAAATAGGGCAGTCTACGATATGCATGTATTAGGCCTATAGATATACATGTATATTGTTGAATAGTGTCTTTTTTTGCCCCCGATAGGGAGGCATCATAAATTTGACTTGTCCGTCCGTCCGTCCGTCTGTCCGTCTGTCTGTCCGTCTGTCCGTCTGTCCGTCTGTCTGTCCGTCTGTCCGTCATTCCGTCCAAAAACTTTAACATTGGCCATAACTTCCTTATTACTTAACATATTCGCTTCATACTTTACCACAACATTCCTTGGTACATTACCTTTCTGTAGGCACATACTTTGGTGACCTTGACCCCTGGATGACCTTGACCTTGAACATAGATTGGCCATAATTTAAAATCAAAGCGGTGTCGGGGGCATTGTCATCTTACAGTGACAGCTCTTGTTATTTAAGATTTTTAGGGCACGAAACAAGGTCTGAAAAAGTATTAGACGAAATGGGAATTTTCCGTCTAATACAATATTTTTATATATTAGACGAAATGAGATTAGACCAACTGGGATGTAACCATGTTTAGTTAGTTGGTCATCGCTCGCTTTAAGGCTTTGCCTTAATTACATTATTATTTTATTTCAAAATTATACTGAAGTGAAAAATAATTGATTTATCTTTCAATTCATACCATTTTTAGATCAAAATTTTGATTTCAAATGTAGTAGTTTGAGGGCTAAACCTCCGAAGTTTTCCGCACGGCGGAAGTCACGTGCTATAGACAAAATGGCGGAAATTATAAGACCTGGCATCACTTCAAAGATAAAATATGCCAGGGCTTATAGATAGGACTACCTAGATTACGATTGCATCAGGGCTCGAATTTCCACCAGCATACTTGCATTTTGCTAGTTAAATTTGAAAAATTGCTAGATCTAGTGATTCTATTTGACACTAGATTTTTTTGGAGAGTGGAAAATTTTTCCCCACCTACAAGATTTATCATTGCAGCTTGAAAAAACTTACAAAAGAAGATTCAACTATTGACTATTTTGGACATGCCCTTTTAATTATGCAACATATTATGCTTTTATTTTTCAAAATGAAAACTCTCATTATACAAAACCAGATTGCGAGTGAATTTGTCTTTTTGCTAGTGGTTTCAAAAGCCACTAGCAAAATATTGCGAGTCATTTTTTCAGGGAAATTCTAGCCCTGTGCATGTCCCTCATTTTGTTTGCTTTCGTAAAAGGGATTAACATTTTAAAGTTATGACAGTCCACATTAATGGTGATCTATAGGATTACATCCCAGTTGGTCTAATCCCATTTCGTCTAATATATAAAATTTTTGGATTAGACGAAAAATTCCCATTTCGTCTAATACCATTTCAGACCATGTTTTATCAATTTCCCATTTGGTCTAAAAGTGGCTTCTAAACAAAGTGTTACAGTTTGAGGCATTTGTGTCAAAAAGGTGTAAGTGTCAAAAGAGGTGTGATATACAAATGATATACACAAAGTTCAATTTCAACTCCAGTATATCTTAATTCATATTTCCTATTTATTTTAACTAAAGAATTATTGAATTGATGATTATCATTTAAGAAACTATATAGAAAATATATCAAAGTTATATTTTTAGACGAAATGGGAATTTTAAAATAAAGGTTTTAGACGAAATGGGAAAATGGAATTTTAGACCAAATGGGATTAGACCAACTAGGATGTCCCCATCTATAGCGGTGGACAGACGTTTTGGCCACGGACGTTTTGGCCAGGATGTTTTGGCCAGGACGTTTTGGCCACGGACGTTTTGGCCACAATATTTTACAAGGTAGGACCTTTTGGCCAAAAAATTTTTTTTATGGAAAAAAGGAATTGAACCAATTCAATTTATTTCATAGTTGTACTTTTAGACATTTTGATAATAAAATTGATATATCGAGGATAAGTTCATTATAAGGAAAAAATAAGAATGAATTGTCTTAATAATTAAAATATTTCAATTTAATTCATATTTGGCCAAAAGGTCCTACATTTAAATATATCGTGGCCAAAACGTCCGTGGCCAAAACGTCCTGGCCAAAATGTCCTGGCCAAAACGTCCGTGGCCAAAACGTCCTACATTCATCTATAGCAGCTGTTAATTCGCTGACCATTTTATGTGTGTGATCTGCAACTCCTATCACTTGACTTGGGACACCCTAACTGCGATATCATAGCCACAAACTTGATGATACATCAATGGTATTACATATTCCCAGTATATAGGTTTGAAACCAAGATCAAAATTCAAAAAGGTTTTGGTTACATTATTGCTTCTAGGGACACCAGAATATTTTGCTGTCTTGGAAAGGTTTAAAGAAATAATAGATCTGCCAGTGGAAAAATCTTTAAATGAACATAAATGCTTGATTTTTATGCCATGATTAAACCCATAACCAGATGGCAAAATTTTGAGATGGTTTGATTTTAGATTAGATGAAATTTTTATTGTCATGAGCAATTTCTTCATTTTCCACAATGTTTTCCCAAAGCCTTTTCTTCTAGGATGTCAAGAATCATCAATGTTTGTGAATGGGTTTAAGGACAGATCCTCCAGTTGTTACTGCGCAACTTACTGCGCATATCCTAAATAACGAAATTAAGCTGTTTCAGTACTTGGCCTTTTCAGTAAATGTATTTTGTACATTTAGTTAATGTTTGGTTGATAAATGACAAGACTCGTTTCGGTTATTTCCATTTTCTCAGTTTGGTCAATTAAAGTGTAATAGTACTCGGATGGTACATTTCGCTTTCTGTTACGCGTTCAACATGTGGCGTTAGTGATAGGAAATGAAGCAACAAAAAGCAAGGTGGTGTCGTTATGAGCTAGTCCGCTTCAGATGGACACAAAATGCGACACTTCTTATTATCTAAAGAGGGTAATAAGGAAGAAAATGGATAAAAGTAGTTAAACAATTTCGGACAGAGCTGCAAAAAGTAAACCAAATTTTACTTATAACTAAGAAAAACGCTTGGTTTGATATATTTTTCTTTTTTTGTTTTTGTAGGTATAACCAAGCACTATGTCTATACAAAGAAGGAAAAAATTCTTACCGCTGGAATATTTTTTATTATCGGAAACGTTGCGAAAAAAGAGCAATTTCAGCTACTTTTGAAATCATATTTTACAAAAAATTTCAAAATCATCACTAAATTTTCCAAAATTGATACTCATTTAGACAGAATAAAACATATTGAACACAATAAAGACTTATTTATGTAATCCTAGTCATTTCGAACATCTTTTTTGTGGGTATTTAAGTGACACCTCATTTTTGTGATTTTAGACAAGAGTAGTCTCCCTTGAAATCCAATAACTTTTTAATTCGCTTGGTGACCTATAGTTTTTAAGTCATTTTTTTACTTCTCATATATTTGAATATCAATACAGAAAAAATAAAAAAAATCTTACCGTAGGAAATAAATGGAGGATCTGTCCTTAAGAGATAATGGATCTGCCACAGAAAAAAGTTAGTAAAATATTCAATGACGCTCGATTTTTGTGCCATGTAGAGCTCTTGTTGTGTATACTTGCAGAATCTGGCTGATACCAAGAACCTGAGATACAAACTTCATGTAGAAACCCTTACCATGATAAGTGGGGAAGCACGTTGCTTCAAGTGTTTTCAGAATTCTTCGCTATGAGCTTCAAGGGTAGAAATTATCTTGTGGGGCGTCAAAAGGTGTTACTTTCCGTAATATGTTAAAGACCTTGTTTGTATATACTTGCAGAATCTGGCTGATACCTCTAACCAAGAACCTGAGATACAAACTTCATGTAGAAACCCTTACCATGAGAAGTGGGGAAGTACTGACACAAATTATAGATGGCCCTCTCAAGTCCCTGCTGTCGCATCTAGTGTTTTCAGAATTCTTGGCTACGAGCGAGCCCCTGGATCACGCAGCAAGTTTTGTGAATTCTGTATATCGAAAGCAACATGTTTGTCACCAGAGGAAATTACAGAAATCAAGAAACACACAAAATTGGTAAAATATGATACATGACACAGATACTTTCTTAAAACCTTTCACAAAAGACAAAAGTACCGGCACAATACAACCATGAAAATATTGAGGAAAAGGATCTTTTTAGGCTTCAAATTCAAAGATGTTGCGTATACCAATTATAAGTGAATGAAGTTTTTTTGGTCTTTCTTTGTAGAAAACATTGCGGGAATTGAAGAAATTGCTTTTCACAACTTGTAAACAATTTCTTCATTTTCAACAAGCTTTCCTAAGCGTTTCCATGGTAGGACATCATATATTTGTGATAGCTGTTTTCGATTGAGCTATTGCTTTCAAACTTTGCACATGCTTTTGTGACCATAATATCTGCCTCTTGGCAAAGATTTATTACTGACATTTTTTTAGTGGAATCTTTAATTTTTTTCGGCCTTTAATTTTGGTTAATTTTTTAAATGCATGTAAGTGAAAATTTTGTTTCAGCTTGAGCTATTGTTTTCAAACTTTGCACATGCTTCGGCGATCATAATATCAGCCTCTAGGCAAAGATTGATTACTCTGACATATAATTTAGGGTTCCTGATGAATTTAGCAGTAATAACTCTAATAACACTAATGTCACACCAGTATTCAAAGCGTCACATTGACTTTATGGGATTTAGGAACATTGTCCCATTAAATATATCTTAACTAATCAACATGAGCATATGATAAGAGTGCTATATACAATATACATAGTATAGTATGACAACAATGATAATAATAATAATAATAATAATAATAATAATAATAATAATAATAATAATAATAATAATAATAATAATAATAATAATAATAATGTCGATAATAATTTTATTGTTTCAGTCCAGAAGGCAGTCAGAAAATAAAGTTATACAGTCACAGTTAGAAAAGCTGGACAAGATGGACATCAGTGACGAAGAAAAGGTAAATAACCCCTTTCCCAATCAAGACAGGGATTTAACTTCCCTAGTAATGGCTTGGGAAAACATTGAGACTAAAGAAGATACAGCTGATAACCAGCAATTTATCCTTTTGTCTCAATATTTTCTGTGCTATTTTTTGCACAGATTCCATCTTTAACAATATCCCTTGTGTGGTCTGCAACAGCTTTCAAGTTGGACAACCCTAAAATTCTGGCATTTGGAAAAGAGTTAACTATAACCACACTGCTAAATTTTGGACTGTTCCAATTTAAAAGGTGTTGCAGACTACAATTTCAAGTTGATGAAATTTTATTTTTTTTCCATTTTGGGTTAGAAAACATTGTGGAAAATGAAGAAATTGCTTGTGACAAGCAATTTCTTCATTTTACGTGTAATGCTTTCCTAAAGACTTTTCTTGGGAAGGAGTCAAAAGGCATCACTGTGCAGTAATAGGTCAGCCCATTAACACAAAATGTTTTCTAATCAAAAACACCAAGAAAGTGAAATTTCATACACTACACTCAGGCGCCAAATTAATGTCCTCAAAATGGCCACCACTTTTTCAACTTGTACACAAAAACACAAAATAAACTGTAAATAACTTAGTAACTACAACACTGACTTACTTGAAATTTTCAGTACTTTGTAATACATCCATTAGCTGCAAGGACAGCTCTCATTCTCTTGGGTAATTGGCTGTATAGAGATTTAATGTAGGTTGGAGATAGTGAGGTCCAAATGTCTAAAACATTGTTGATTAAGTCTTGTTTAGTTTTGATCTTATTCACTCTACTTTGCAGTTTTATTTTTATAGTTTTCCATACGTTTTCTATAATATTGATGTCTGGGGACTGTGGTGGCCAGTTCATACATGATATTTGGTTTTCTTGTTTCCAGGTTTTGGTCTCTCTTGACGTGTGGACTGGGGCATTGTCTTCTTGGAAAATATGGGCCTTATTTGGAGGAAACTTAGCAATAACAGGCCACAAATGTTCATCAAGAATTTCAATATACTTTTTAGAATTGATGTTTCCCTCTACAGGTCCTAAAGTTCCCACTCCTTCATACGTCAAACAGCCCCAGAACATAACGCTTAATACAGGAATTGACGTATCCTTGTAAACACCTTAACATCTTGGTTTCCACTTTTCCTCATTAGTTCTCCAAACATAAACACGCTTATCTTTTCCTATCGTAACCTGGGTTTCATCAGAAAATATTACTCTCGACCAATCTTCTTCTATTTTCCAGTGTAGATGTGATCTTGCAAAGGCCCTCCTCTTCAGTCTATTACGTGCAGCAATGGTGGTTGTCTTTTTCACTACCCTCCTATAATATCCATAAAAGTGTAATCTCCTCTGAACTGATCTTTTAGACAAGGGATAAGATCCATCTTGATTGTACAAACTAGTAATTTCACTTAATGTTTTCCTTCTATTAGTTTTAACCACTTTTAACAAGACCCTATCTGTCCTCTCATCTGTCTTTCTTTTCCTTCCACAATTCCCTACCCTCTTGTTTTCATCAATATTTTCAGAATTTCCAGCTAGTTTTACCCTCTTCAAACACTTATTTTCAGAATTTCCAGCTAGTTTTACCCTCTTCAAACACTTATTGTTATTCACAGTTGAGCTATTCAAATCCAACAATTCAGCAATTTTTCTTCCACTATATCCTTGTTTAGAAAGTCCTAAAATTGATTTTTTGGCACAGGGGGTCAGGTCTTTACCTCTTTTCCCCATGACATAAAGCAGACGAATTTGTAACCAATGTAAACAATATAGAGTAGTTTCCCTTTCTTCAAGATAAGGTGTACACATTTTTTGTTACTCTGATAAAGAATCCTACCCTTTTGGGGGGGTTAATAGGCTTGAAATTGATTATCAAAGTTGAACCTTGATGAAAATGAAATTAGCGGCAGACATTTTGAGGACATTAGTATGGCGCATGAGTGTAGAAATTGTTGTCTGCAACATATTTGAAATTGGAGCTGACTAAATTTCTGTCATTTGGGTATGAGTTAAAAAGATTTATGGACATATGCCATGGTGGGGAATCATATGACACGAAAATTGTTGATAATTTTGTTACTACAGGGCTTTTCTTCCTTCTATAACAGAGGCCGATATTCGGTGGCTTCCCAATTGTAAAAGGCCTACCTTTTTCCCAATTTCACAGAAAGAATTTCCGAATTTTCAAAACTAAAATTCCCAAAATTTGGGAAATAAATGATGATCCTTCCCCTGCTGGCAATTCTAGTCACAAAGAAGTAGTGTGTATTCAATTATTCAACTATTCTTGTTATGGAGTGTAAGGAAAACATATTTCTATTTGAACATTAAAAAATTTTATTCTCCAGTGTGTTTGCATTTTTCCCAATTTGACCAAAATGGCGCTAAAATTTCCCAAAATGACTGACCAGGGCCCCTTCCCAACTTTGAGAAGAAAAGCCCTGTACTACTTGACCAATTTGAATTTGATTTGATGCAGAGAAAGAGGAAAACACCAGGAATTAGCTGGGTGTGGCACATCTTTTAATCAAAATTACTCCTTTGCAATCACCAAATCCTAGGTGTTTTCCTACCTTCTCTGCTTCAAGCCATTTTCAAATTGATCATATCAGTGGCGGACTCAGGATTTCTGTAAGGGGGGTTCGAATATGCAAATAGGGGGGTTCGTTTTCCTAGAATTACACAATTTTGACTGAATTTCTGCATGAAAATGAAATAATCAGGCTACAGAGGGGGTTTCGTTTGAACCCCCCCCCCCCCCCCCCCCCCCCCCCCCCCCCCCTCTGGATCCGCCACTGCATATGTTAACAGAATTCCATAACATCTGAATTATAGATTGGTCCAAGTTCACAAGAGTTGTCAATAACAATATTTACCCTTTCCCAAATGGAAATATCGGATGCTGATCCAGATTCAAATAGAAAGCTGCCACTGCAGATGACATAATATGAAAATGAATGATAATTAACCCTTTCCCAAACAAGACATGGGGCCCGTATTACTAACGATCGTACGTTTGATTTTTCAATAATTACTTGTAACAACTGCCCTGATTGGCTCAGTCGGATTTCTCGTGCAATCAAATGTCTTGTTACACAGTTTAGACAAAAACTTGATCGTAAGATGTTTAGTAACACGGGGCCCTGGTTTTGACGTCCCTAATAGAATAGGCTTGGGAAAATATTTGGACAAAAGAAGAAACTGCTGATGACCAGCAGTTTCTCCTTTTGTCTCAATATTTTCTGTGCCATATTTTACACAAATCCTATCTTTTACAACATCCATTTTGTCATTTGTGGCAGTTTTTGAAGTGGACCACCATAAGACTTTGCCGTTTGAGTAAGGGTTAAACAAGAAATTTGTGTATATTACAGCCTAGAAAATAGTCACCATTCTTTGATATAATGTAACTAAAACAGGGCTGTGTTGTTTTGGAAAGGCTAAAGGGTTTACTATTGCAGAAACAAACAAAACAATAACAACAACTTTCACAAATACACCATGTTTATACTCATTTATAAAACATTGTACACTTATTTCAAAGCAACAGATAAGAGGTGATGAAGACATAAATTTGTTATTTCAAATCCAAACCCTATGTTGTGGGTACTCATTTGAATCGTCTCAATGAGACGATTCAAATGAATACCCACAACATAGGGTTTGATGAACAGTAAATGAAATATTGGAATTTGAAAAACCTTCACACCCTCTTATCTGTTGCTCTCAGTCTGCTTATTTTTTTCTCCAGGCCCACCAAGCTAAACAACTGAGAATGCTAGCATTTGTAAATCCAGGCAAGTTCATGGAGGACTTTGACCCTGAGAAAAGTACCAGAGAAATGAAGAAAGTAAACAGAAGGATTTATAAGGAGAAAACGTAAGTTAATGGTTGGCTGTAAGAACAAAATCTTACCCGAACCATTTTGTTGTCTGCAACATTCGATCACCCTAAACTATTGTGGTTTTGGGAAAGGGTTTACAGCATTTTATTCTTATCCTGTAAGATGTTGTAAACCCGTTTTTATCAGGGTTCAATAGATGTCTCTGTTTTTGATGGGGTTATTTGAAGTGTCCAAGGGATGTCATTTCCTTGCCTAAAATTCTAGACTGTTTTAGCGTTGTCATACATACTGCTTGTTTGGGAATGGGTTAATCAGAGCTCCAAGTAAGAGAGGGTGATGGCTTTTAAAAATGCATTTTTCCATTTATTAGAATCACCTCTTTGACATGATTCTAAGGAGTACATGTACTAACAACATAGGGTATGGATTTTAAATAACAGATTTAGAATGCTTTTATCCCCTCTAATCCAGCGGCGGATCGAGGATTTCTGTAAATGGGGTTCGACTATACAAATAGCCCAGAAAAGGGGTGTGTGTTTTTCTAGTATCACGCAATTTGGACTGAATTTCAATATGAAATTGAAATAATCAGGCTTCAGAGGGGGTTCATTTGACAACCTCCTAAACCCCTTCTTGATCCGCCACTGTTGTATGTTGCTCTGGTCAATACTTTCCCAAACAAGACCGGGTTTTGATGATCTTAGGTGACTTGGATTGGAAAAAAATGAGACAAAAGAAGAAAATGCTGATATTCAGCATTTTCTCCTTTTGCCTCATATTTTTTGTGAGATGTCATTCACAAATCCCATCTTTATCAAGGTCCATATTTCTGTCCACTGCAGCTTTCTATCAGATTCATCCATTTGCTGTTTGGAAAAGGGTTAGACTTTAAATTTTATAAAAACTGCTTGCTTGAAAATGGGTTAACAGAACGACAGATAAGACGGTGTTAAGGTATTCTAATTTTTATGCCCCCGATAGGGAGGCATCATAAATTTGACTTGTCCGTCCGTCCGTCTGTCTGTCCGTCCGTCCGTCTGTCCGTCATTCCGTCCAAAAACTTTAACATTGGCCATAACTTCCTTATTACTTAACATATTCGCTTCATACTTTACCACAACATTCCTTGGTACATTACCTTTCTGTAGGCACATACTTTGGTGACCTTGACCCCTGGATGACCTTGACCTTGAACATAGATTGGCCATAATTTAAAATCAAAGCGGTGTCGGGGGCATTGTCATCTTACAGTGACAGCTCTTGTTTCTATTTGAATTCCAAACCCTATGTTGTGGATACTCATTTGAATCGTCTCGACGAGACGATTCCAATGAGTACCCACAACATAGGATTTGATAAAGCTTCAGTGAACTATTTCATTTTGAAAGGCCATCACCCCCTCTTATCTGTAGCTTTGGGTTAATGGTTATATGTCATCTTATTGTAGATCCAGAAAGAATCAGATGTACGATGACAACGGCTGGTTAATGTCTAACAGTAGAGACTTATGTGATTGTTTGATTGAGGACTGTCCCGGATGTCATTTTCCATGTCCGAAATGTAGGTCAGAGAAGTGTGGTACAGAATGCAGAAATAATCGACGATGGATTTATGAATCGGTGGAAATCGAGGGGACTGGTGTCGTAAGGTCGTGGCCAATATATGCCTTTAAATGAGAAAATGGATGCAAATAGTGGTGATGAAACCTAGCTTTTTACACCAAGGGTCCAGCCCAAAATCTGCCTAGCACGGATAGCTCAGTTGGTAACTCAGATACTGTCAACTCAGGGAGCGGGATTATGAATACCCATCCTGGCTATACCATGTCTGACATTTGACATGATTCATTTGTCTCTTATCAATTGATGAATTGTATTCTGTTCATGTACGAGTAGTAGGATGAGAAACATGTGGCTCTGGCTAGTTGATGAGTTGTTCATTGAATTAAAGTAGTTCAACTCTAGTGAGAATCATACCACGTCAGAATTATTCAGACAGCATTGTAAACATTTGGCGGTGGAACAGTCCACCGCCAAATGTTTACAATGTCGTCAGAATATGTTCGGATACATAACAAATGTTAATGACATCACCTGAAAATTCCGACAACACGTGAATTTCATTAGGGCTGGACTACCTTAACCAGTCTAGGGACCAGCCTACAGGATGGCATAAATGTACTTTTCTGTTGTTACATTTATTTTTAAAATCAGTGAAAAGTTTAATAAATAAATGAACAATTATTAGAATTTTTCTTAGTCCATGTCATAGAATCAGTCGGCATGACGTCATAGCCTCACTTTCATTTTTTCATCGAGGGTACTTCCTCGGTCTTTATCGTTACGGGATACCATTTTTGAGGCAGAATATTTCAAAAATCCTTCGTAAAAATTCATAAACAAAACTCTTTCTGTAAAGAATGTGATTTAAACTTTCAAACTACCAACGCATTTTTAGCTCGACTTTTCGAAGAAAATGAGAGCTTATACTGTCACCCGGGCGTTGGCGTCGGCGTTGGCATCGGCGCTGACGTCGGCGTTGCAACAAAGGTTAAAGTTTTTTCAAACATCAATAACTTCCATACTATCAAAGGGAATCAACCCAAACTTGGAATACTTACAATATTCACCATCACACCCTCTACCTTACTATTAGGGCCCATGACCCTGGGACCACTCTATTTGGAGTTATGCCCCCTTTATACTAAGCAACTTAGAAAGTCGAGTGCGCGGTCTTCGGACAGCTCTTGTTTAATAATCAGGCGTAGTCGTCGAGATATTAATGGTGAAAGTTGGTAATGCTTCAACGAAAAAGACCGAAGCTTTCACCTCCACCGAATGAGTGCAGGTCCGCACTTTATGACTGACGACGTTTGTGATTGGCTGAAGGGATTGTGCCGACCAAATCAATTGCTTCATGTACGTGAAACAACAAACAATCGAACAACAACAAACAACAAACAATCGAACTAACCGAGAGTTTGCTTGATTGACTCGGTTTGCTTGTTTGACTCGTCTGTTCAGGATGGCTAATGGGTGAGCTATTATAGTTATGATCGTTCACTGCCATCTTTCTGTCCACAAATATTACTTTCCAAATTGTAAGGCACGCTGCTTTCGAAAAATATATTCAGAAAGCTGACTTGCTTAATAATTGCTATCAAAACAGAAAATGGGCGCATATAAGAGCACAATAATGTGATGTGGAAAAAGGAGAAAATGCCAACAATGTAATGTACATGCTGATTTGGATCCATGTTATTCGCAAATGACATGTGCTTCAAGATCCTTGCTCATTTGGGTAAGAGATCAGTTGGAGGCTCAGATTGGAAATTGTGGTTGTATGTGTGAGAGAACTACTGTGAATACATTGTCCTGTGCTCCATCCAATGCCATAAGATCATAGTAGTTGAAACTGGCGTTAAACCCCAAACAACATATCAATCGAAACCCTTCAATATATAGTGTTACATGTACAACAAAAACTCAGAAAAGACTCGGAACAAGTCCCTTATCTATGGTGTTCCTTTTGATCCAAAGGTAATGATTTGTTGTAAAACGAATATTAAGGTAGAATACCGGTAATGCGCTCATTTTGAGATTCAAAATATATCGAATTTAAGGACAGATCCTCCATTTATTTCTAACGGTAAGATTTTTTTTATTTTTTCTGTACTGATATTTAAATATATGAGAAGTAAAAAAATGACTTAAAAACTATAGGTCACCAAGCGAATTAAAAAGTTATTGAATTTCAAGGGAGACTACTCTTGTCTAAAATTGCAAAAATGAGGTGTCACTTAAATACCCACAAAAAGGTGTTCGAAATGACTAAGATTGCATAAATAAGTCTTTATTGTGTTCAATATGTTTTATTCTGTCTTAATGAGTATCAATTTGGGAAAATTTAGTGATGATTTTGAAATTTTTAGTAAAACATTCTTTCAAAAGTAGCTGAAATTGCTCTTTTTTCGCAACGTTTCTGATGATAAAAAATATTCCAGCGGTAAGAATTTTTTCTTTTTTGGTATAGACATAGTGCTTGGTCATACCTACAAAATCAAAAAAAGAAAAATATATCAAACCAAGCGTTTTTCTTAGCTATAAGTAAAATTTGGTTTACTTTTAACAGCTCTGTCCGAAATTGTTTCACTACTTTTATCCATTTTCTTCCTTATTGCCAGCTTTAGATAATAAAACGTGTCATATTTTGTGTCCATCTGAAGCGGACTATCTCATAAAGACACCACTTTGCTTTTGTTGCTCCGTTTCCTATCGCTAACGCCACATTTTGAACGCGTAACAGAAAGCGAAATGTACTATCCGAGTACTATTACACTTTAAATGACCAAACAGAGAAAATTGAAATAACGGAAAAGGGTCTTGTCATTTATCAACCAAACATTAACTAAATGTAAGAAATACATTTGCTGAAAAAGGCCAATTACTGAAACAGCTTTATTTCGTTATTTAGGGTATGCGCAGTAAGTTGCGCAGTAACAACTGGAGGATCTGTCCTTAATCGGGCGTCGTCGTTCCGTATCCGACCCTATTTGGGCGCGATTGTAAACATTCGGCGGTGGAAAGTTCCACAGCCGAATGTTTTCGACATCTCCCGAATAATTCCGATGTCGCGCGAATCACATTAGGGGTGGACAACTTAATTTTCGTTCCAAGAAAATTGATAATCGTTTGACGATATGATATATTATTATTATTAACGTTTTATTCTTTCGGGGCGCCACATCACAAATTAATCTTTCATGTGATTGGTTTATGTAGGCCTAGATGATATAGTTTTCAAGGCGTTCCTAAAGAGTCAAAAGTTATTTGTTGTCGAACAAATATCAATTTTTGATGGAAAAATAATATTCGTTGGACGAAAATAAATATTAAGCCGGCGATAAATACATAAGTTTTGACCCAGAAAGTACTCAATACATATCTCCGACTCCCGGTGGACTTGTTGTTGTTGTTCACTATGCGACTCTTGTCATCGACAGTAAAATTTTCTTCGTCACCTTCATTTAAGCGAGTCGTGGACTTTATGTCCCACGACTTTATGTTGGGTACCCCTTTATGACCGGGGAGCTAATTAATCGGTCCTTGTGTCGTCGGCAGCGATTATATTGTAGACAAAAACTTAAAGATGATCTGAATGGTGTTCAATATCAGAGATAAAGCCTTGATGTTTCACACATGGATTAGGCGTCATGCTAAGACCTTTCACTTTGGACCATCACATTTGACTTCTTGATCTTGACTTTTTATGACAAGCCCCCGTATCTATACCCAAGCTACGTTGTTCGTGAACAAGTCGTTTTCTATGCTAGAATATTATGTAGTGGAACGGCCAAGTAGCATTGGTAGTATCGTGATGTCTGCAACAGCTGTGAAATCGGATCATTCCAAAATATAGCTTTTTAGAAAGAGTTGAAATGTTATTATCATTTCAGACTTGATTTTTCGTCTGCACATCGTCTCTTTTCAACAAAAATCTCGTAACTGCAGTTTATTTTAAGCTGCAGTTACGAGTTTTTTGTTGAAAAGCAGCGACATGTAGTATTGCGTCGCCTTTCAACAAAAACTTCGTAACTGCAGCTTGATTTAAGCTGCAGTTACGAGATTTTTATTGAAAAGCAGTGACACCATAGCATTGTCTGCAAAAAGCGTGACTAAAGGTCGAGACATATTATATAGCAGGGCCTGACCATAGATAAGACAAACTTGCAGACAGTTGGGACATCATGGCCTTTATAGGTGAACTACGGTTGACCGTACTGTTTACTCTGATTTATGTAGGACTGGGATTTAGATGGAAGGATTGTGGTAAGAATTGGAATACTTAACTCATTCCCTATTGACCAAAAATTAAGGTTTTCTATTTGAAAAGCAGCTGCATACAACAAAACGGAAGATATTAACTTAAATATTTTGAACAATGTAGCACTGTTAACACCGAGGCAAATTTCTTCTTTTGTCTCAATGGTTTCCTTTGCATTTTTCTGGTTTCCTTTGCATTTTTCTGTTTGGGTCAAAACCATATCTAGTTCGGGAAAGGGTTACACCGCCCTGTGTTGTTATTGGGTTTTCAGCTGTAGTGTGTTTGTGGCATTGTTCAGTAATGAAGTTTAAATAAATTTGTTCATCATTTGTTCAAGACTTTAGTAAGCTTAACAGTTACAACAACCACAAAAACATTAACAAACAGGAGCCGTCATTGACGGATTATGCTCCCCGAATAAGTGTTTGTCACAAAATAAAAACTAGAAAGACCTGAAGGTCTTGAGTCGCTCCACAGGCCTGAATTTCCTGTGGTTTACTAAAAAAAATTGACAAATTTATTTCAAATTCTTGTGATTCTTAGAGCAGAAACAAAGTAAAAAGAAGCAATCATGTGGTCAAAGCGAAAAGAAGGTAAATGATTGACCAATATTTTGGGGATTTTTAGAGTGATGATAAAGTTGAAAACTGTCATTATGCCATATTCAAGGGCACATGAGTCAGTATGTGAGTAAATAATTGTGGTAGACTAAGGGAAGTAACTTTAGCAATTTAAAGTTCAGTAAGAGTTGTTTTTCTTTATGATAATTAGTTCAAGAAGTTGCGATTGTGCCTGTAAAATGGTGGTAATGAAAATAAAGAGACATTCTGATCTAAAACTATGATTTTGACTTGATAATTTGTCTTGAACACCAAAATAATCAAGCTAAATATTAAACTTGAGCAAGATCTTGTGGTCTGTCCCAATTTCGTCAGTATTATTCTATATATGTGGCCACAAAAGTGAAAAAAGTGTCAAAAACTGAAATTTTGTCAATTTCTAGGGCACATAACTCAGATTGTAGCAATGCAATCATCCTGAAAATTACACAAAAGCAAGATCTTGTTGTCAACAAGATTCTTTCCAAATATCATCTTGATTGGTTAACTATTATGGTTGTTAGAGTGAAAACAAAGTCGAAAATGGCAAATTTGTCAAATTCAAGGGCACATAACTCATGATGTAAAATTCCGATCAAGCTGAAAATTATACCCAGGCAGGATATCATGCTTATATATATTCTGTCCAAGTTTTGTCTTGATTGGTTAATATTTGTAGATTTAAGAGTAAAAATAAAGTCAAAACCAGCTTTTTTTGATATTCAAGGGCAGATAACTCCAGACTTTCCAGTTCAATCTGAATTATTTCGAGGAATCTGAGAGAGGGTTACCCAAGGATCATTCCTGTGAAGTTTAATTGAAATCCATCCAGTAGTTTCTGAGAAGAAGATTTTTTAAGAAAAAGTTTACGGACGGACGGACGCACGGACGGACGGACGCACGACGGACACACCGCCATGACAATAGCCCGCTGGCCTGAAAGGCCAGTGGAGCTAACTATCATACAATAAGCCCCCTTTACCCATGACAGATTTTTTGTACATTATTTATAGAATATGGTCTAGGACATCTAATTTATCACATAAGTGCAAAATGTCAATAAATTCTGTCCATTAGATGTAGAGAAATTAGAGAAAAACTAATTTTTACATTAAGGCCCCCTTTTCCATGACGCAGCCTCAAATCAAGAAACTGAGAAAAAGGTCCCCAGGGATTATCCCAGGGAGTTCACGTGAAGTTTCATTGAATTTGGCCGAAGGGTTGCTGAGATTTGGCTGTGGACGGACGGACACACGGACGGACGGTCGGACAGCGTGGCGACTATATGCTCCCCCGAATTTTTTAGCTCACCTGAGCACGAAGTGCTCAAGGTGAGCTATTGTGATCGCTTTTTGTCCGTCGTCCGTCCGTATGTCCGTATGTCCGTCCGTCCGTCCGTCCGTGTTTACGAGAGGGTAAATAAGTGGCTATAAATATGTACAACGGATAATTATGTGGCTATTTGCTTTACTGTGGCAAGTCACATAAAAGAATTTTTTGGACACATTTTTTGTTAATTATGCGCCTATTCCTCCAATTTTTTCCAAAAAGCCACAAAAGATTTGGACAAAAATTGTCCGTTCTACGGAATTCCGTCATGCCATATATTTGACTTATCTCCCTTAGATCTATCAGGAATGTAATAATCATACTAGGAATATTTCGGCATTCTTCGTGAGATAACTTTGATCTGAGAAGTTGCGAATCCAATAAGGAAATCTTTATGCACATGCGCACATGCCATGCACATGCGCAGTGTACATTCAATCTAGCGTGGAAGGGAAACCCCGTGGTAAAACGTAAACAATGTTTGCAGGATAAAACGAAAGCGGTCAGTTGGGATTTTTAACTAATGTACAGATGTTGCACAGACGGTTAAACTTTGTAGCTAGACTCTCATTTAGACATTGATATGTCCCCATGCTGCCAACGATCTAACTTGTTATTCGTCCCAAACGAGTTTAGAACCACAAACCAGAACAGTTTTTTTTCCTTTTGAAAAAAAAAGACGATTTCGCGATCCAGATTGGTTTTGCATTATAGTTTTATAATATGTCTATACAAAGAACGTAATTCGAAACAAAAATGCGCTTAGATAATAAGTTATTGATTGCTTTTCTGACTTTGTTTTTGCCAGAAATCGAAACCGAAAGTGACAAATAAAACTTTTGCCAACTGGTTCTGAGGCTAAATTAAGCCGCTATTTCACCGCAGATGCTCATATAACAGGTCAATTTGATAATTTACTAGTTTTGGAATATTTGTTTGAAATATATTGCTAGATATACAAATTAAATTATAAAAACTACGTTTTCGTAGATTCGTCCCCAGAATTAAATGTACCTTTCGTAACTGGGAATTGTAGGATCTCACATTTTGTTTTCCCGGATCCTTTTACACATAAATGCTGTGTACCATAACTGCTTTTGTTTTCATAAATTTAGGTTGTTAGAAAAAATTTCATTGACTTGCTTGATTATTAAATGACATTTACCATAATGCTTGTTTTTTCCAAATGAAATTAAGACATAGGAATTTTATAATTTGGTATAATGCAGTATTGAGATTCAAAAACCATTCACCACACAATCCCTGCTATTGAAGACCCAGATAGGCCATAAGAAAATGTTTTGGTAAAAGGAGAAATTGCGTAAAGGGGTAAGTGAAGTTGTTTTCCTACTTGATAGCAACGTGTATCTTTCATAACTTTATTAACTTGTGTACATGGGCTTCTAACAACTATGTGTCTGTATGTCCTTTAAGATAATGTGGCTACTTGATAGCAACTTATGTCTTGTATACCTTTATGTAAGTGAAGGATTGAACAATGTTCGTTTGTTTTGTGTTAATAAGTCCATTATAAAGTTGCTTGCTTCTTCTATGTTTGGTGTATATACGAATGCAGTTACTGTTTTACATGGGCTTCCAATAGATATGTGTCTGTATGTCCGTTAATATTATTTGGCCACTTGATAGCAACTAGTATCTTGTATACCTTTATGATTGACCAATATACGCTTGTTATGTGTTTATAAGTCCATCATAGAGTTGCTTGCTTCTTCAAGGTTTGGTGTACATATGAATGCAGTCACTTTTTTAGTGTTTACATGGGCTTCCAATATCTATGTGTCTGTATGTCCGTTAAGATTATGTGGCTACTTTATAGGAACTTGTATGGTGCTCCCACGATTTTCAGATTCCCGCCAAACAATAAAAAAGATATATCAGTTTAATAGTTACAGGTTATACAGATCAAAACGAAGCCATATCGATAATAATCAGTATTTTGATGTTATATTGACGAGACGATTTGCATGTGCGTCTCAACAATAACATGTTTTATAGGTTAAATGTTTGTTTATAAACATCACAAAAGCGTAAGACGTGTATCTTGTATATACCTTTATTATTGACAAATGTCTGTTCGTTTTGTCTTTATAGTCTTTAAGTCCATCATAGAGTTGCTAGCTTCTTCTAGGTTGGGTGTTTATATGGAAAAAGTCACTTGGTTACATAAGCTACCCACTACTATGTGTCTGTATGTGCGTTAAGATAATGTGGTTACTTGATAGAAACTTGTATCTTTTATACTTTTGTAATTGACCAATATCCGTTTGTTATGTGTTTATAAGTCCATCATAGAGTTGCTTGCTTCTTCTTGGTTTGGTGTATAATTATATGAAAGCAGTCATTTGTTTACATTGGCTTCCAATAACTATGTGTCTGTCCGTTAAGATAATGTGGCTACTTGATAGCAACTTGTATCTTGTATACCTGTATGATTGACCAATACCAGTTTGTTATGTGTTTACAAGTCCATCATAGAGTTGCTTGCTTCTTCTAGGTTTGGTGTATATATGAAAACAGTCACTTGTTTACATGGGCTTCCAATAACTATGTGTCTGTATGTCCGTTAAGATAATGTGGCTACTAGATAGCAACTTGTATCTTACAAGTATATCCTTTAGATTGAAAAATGTCTGTTTGTTATGTGTTTTTAAGTCCATCATAGAGTTGCTTGCTTCCTCTAGGTTTTGTGTATATATGAAAACAGTCCCTTGTTTACATGGGCTTCCAATAACTATGTGTCTGTATATCCGATAAGATAATGTGGCTACAAGATGGCAACTTGTATCTTACAGGTATATCTTTAAGATTGAAAAAAGTCCGTTTGTTATGTGTTTATAAGTCCATTATAGAGTTGCTTGCTTCTTCTAGGTTTGGTGTATAATTATATGAAAGCAGTCACTTGTTTACATGGGCTTCCAATGACTATGTGTCTGTATGCCCGTGAAGATAATGTGGCTACTAGATAGCAACTTGGTATTTTGTATATACCTTTATTATTGAAAAATGTCCGTTTGTAATGTGTTTATAAGTCCATCATAGAGTTGCTTGCTTCCACTAGGTTTCATGTATACATGTATATGAAAACAGTCCCATGTTTACATGGGCTTCCAATAACTATGTATCTGTATGTACGTTAAGATAATGTGGCTACTTGATAGCAACTTGTATCTTTTACACCTTTATGATTGACCAATATCAGTTTGTTATGTGTTTATAAGTCCATCATAGAGTTGATTGCTTCTGCTAAGTTTGGTGTATAATTATATGAAAGCAGTCACGTGTTTACATGGGCTTCTAATAACTATGTGTCTGTATGTCCGTGAAGATAATGTTGCTACTTGATAGCAACTTGTTTCTTGTATATACCTTTATTATTGAAAAATGTCCGTTTGTTATGTGTTTTTAAGTCCATCATAAAGTTGCTTGCTTCCTCTAGGTATGGTATATATATGAAAATAGTCACTTGTTTACATGGGCTTCCAATAACTATGTGTCTGTATGTGTCTTCATGTCCCTTAAGATAATGTAGCTAATTGATAGCAACTTGTATATCTTTTTGATTAAAACATGTCTGTTTGTTATGTGTTTATAAGTCCATCATACAGTTGCTAGCTTCTCTATGCTTTGTGTATATATAAATGCAGTCACTTGTTTACATGGACTTTCAACAAGTATCATTATGTGTCTCTATGTCTGTTAAGATAATGTTGTTACCGTGCAGCTTCTTGTTTATATAGGTTAAATACAACCAATATTGAAACAAAAAACTGCAATTGACTGTTATAGTAATCATACAGCAACATCTAAGCTCTGCTACATATTTGCAGGGAAAAAACTAACAAGGTTCTTATTTTAAATTTCAGAAACCAAAATTGTGTTTTAACATCAAAAGGGTTGTCAGGTGATTGCTTTGAAATGGTGCCATAATATTTAGGCTTTGATATTTTACAATCCCTATTGATTGCTGTTTCATTTAAAGGTATGATGAGGATATATATTAGTATTATTTATTTTCAGAAAACTGAAGAAAATAAGCTCTGGACAGCATTAGATGCATTCCAATAAAGTTACAATTTAGCATGCAGTTTAAGCCTTAAGAGAAAGAAAGGCTGAAACACTATTTCAGTCGAGAATTCCTGAGCCACATAAATTGGAATGCCACATCTTTTTCTCAAAGCAACATAGCCACACACAGTTAGTTTGGAATTGGATAAATGGCCACATGATTTGTACGAACATAGCAACATAATTATGGACAAAAGACACACAATTGCCTTCTCGTTAGTTCATGTTTTGGATAAATGGCCACATGATTTGTACGGACATAGCAACATAATTTTGGACAAAAGACACACAATTACCTTCTCGTTAGTTCATGTTGAAAAGCCACATAATTGATAAAGCCACATTAATTTTATAGCCACATAATTGTAAGCCACATATTTACTCTCCCGTTAGGCCGTCCGTCTGTCAACAATTTTGTGTTTACACTCTAGCATCTACAAATATAAGTCAATCTTGACCAAACTTGGTCAAAACATGTATGATCATGAGTTCTCGGATGAGTTCGATTTTGGGTCAGATCGGACCAGAAAGTCCGGAGTTATCTGCCTTTGAATATAAAAAATAGCTACTTTTGACATTGTTTACACTCTAGCATCTACAAATATAGACTAATCAACACAAAAGTTGGACACAATGTTTATGACCATAAGATCTTTGATGAGTTTGATTTTTGGTTTGATCAGACCAGAAAGTCCGGAGTTATCTGCCCTTGAATTTGACAAAATTGTCGTTTTTGACTGTTTTCGACTTTGTTTACATTATAGCATCTACAATTGTTGACAAATTGGGACAAAACTTTGACACAATATTGGTGACCATAAGATCTTGGATGAGTTCGATTTTTTGTCAGATCGAACCAGAAAGTGTGGAGTTATCTGCCCTTGAATGTAAAAAATAGCTACTTTTGACATTGTTTGCACTCTAGCATCTATTATAATTGACCAATCAAAACAAAACTTTGCTACAATGTAAAGGATCATAACATCTCGGTTGAGTTTGATTTTTGGTGTGATCGGATGAGAAAGTTTTCAGTTATCTGCCCTTGAATTGACAAAATTGCTGTTTTTGACTGTTTACGACTTTGTTTACACTATAGCATCTACAATTATGGACCAATCAAGACAAAACTGAAATTCAATATAAGTGACTATAAGATCTTGGATGAGATCGATTTTTGGTCTGATCTGACAAGAAAGTCCGCAGTTATCTGCCCTTGAATTTGACAAAATTGCCATTTTCGATTTTGTTTACTCTCTAGCATCTATACTCTCTGGCATCTATAATTATGGTATGGACCAATCAATACAAAACTTTGCCATAATGTTAAGGACCATAAGATGTTGGATGAGATCCCTTTTGCACCTTGATCTGTTAAAAAAATCATGATTTAATATGCCGTTGAATTGACAAAATTGCCATTTTGACTGTTTATGACTTTGTTTACACTGTACCATCTACAATTATTGACCAATTAAGACAAAACTTGTACATAATGTTGAAGACCATTAGATCCTGGATGACTTTGAATTTCAGTGTGATTGAATTAGAAAGTCATGAGTTATATGCCCTTGAATCTGACAAAATTGTTGTTATTGACTGTTTTTCGACTTTGTTTACCCTCTTGCATTTACAATTATTGAGCATTCAAGACTGACAAATAATGTTGGTGACCATAAGATCTTAGATGACTTTGAATTTCAATCTGGATGAGAGAGTCGTGAGTTATATGCCCTTGAATTTGACAAAATTGCTGTTTTTAACTTTGTTTTTACTCTGGGCTTAAAACAAAGTTGTGTGTTTCCTGTTACCCGATTGTACCTAATTTTTTACCCCCTACCCTAATTTTTTTTAGCTATTCTTAGAAAGAATTACATTTTATTTTCAAACAACAAAATAATGTCATGAACTTGCATTTTTTAGGGCTGAAAATACATTAGAAATGGAGATAATACTTGTTGTCAACATTTTTCTTAACTCAATGGTTTATCAAACTTTTCCCTTATGAAGACGCAAAACCAGGTATTGTTTGCAAAAGCTTACATGCATGCCAATGTAATTAATTACTTTTCTTTTTCAGGCACAGAATTGATAACAGTCTATTATGGGTGAATTCAAAATAAATGGCACCAAGCATATTTTTTCATCTAGACTAAAAAGAATAGAATATTTGATCGAATTGCAAGGACCATGTGATGTTAATTAGTGTATTGTATGTTCATGCAAAATTCTATTGAAATATCTTTAACGGTTTTAAAGTTATGCCCAAAAAACATGCAAAAAATGTCTGGAGTGAAACGCTTTTTTGTAAACAGAAAAAACACTTTCTTTTTTTCTAAATACATAACAATAAAAGAATACCAATATGTGTGTAAAAGTAAGACTTTTTACATTAACATAAACATCTTGAGTTTTGAATTTTGTATGTGGTTAGTGTTTGTGTGCAAAGGGTTCGCTGAGGTTCACACAAGAACAAAAGTCGTGCGCTGTCTGGAGTGCAACAGCAAATATAGAGAAACTCGAAATAATTGAATACTGTGGGAATTCTATGACTGAAAAGTCAAATTTTTATGATAATCCATGTACAAAAATGTTTGTAGCCTTGAACAAATATGATTTTGAATACCTACATAAGGACAAAAACTCCTGACTGTTCCATAAATAAACCCACCTATGTTTGTCTGGAGTGTAACATTTGAAGTTTAACAACCCCTCTTTCACTATATATTACTTTTTAATGAACTATTTTTCTCTTTTTCAGATAACATAGACTCAAAGATTATTCACACCAGAAATCCAGTTTAGACACAGACTTGTGTTTGATTTAGACCAGTATTTATGTTGTCTGGAGTGCAACAAGTTTTTTGGCTTAATTAAAAAAGACCTGATCTAAAGAAAGTGTTATCATCAAGTATTGTTTTTTTGAAAGAGGGCATATATTTAAACAATTTAGGCACAAATTTGTGTCATCTTTGCGATTGGTTTTCATTTTAGGGGTTAGAAATTTAAATCTTAGAAAATTGAACTATCTTGGTATGATTACAATTGCTCATTGTTTGAAATACAAGGAAAAGAGTAACATTGCTTGTAATAGTTATCACATGAATTATTTGTGCCATTTTACTTGATAAAGAAGTGCGAACTATATCATAAATTAGCCAATATTGTCAACATGTGAATATGTCTGGAGTGCAACAAATTATTTAAAAGAAAAGAACTTTCATTTTTCAACATTTATAGCACACCTATGTAAGATGATTAATTGTTCTTGTTTAGTTAGCGCCTATTACATGTCAAGGTATAATATAAGTAATTTTTCATACCTATCCAGTGCATATTTAGAAAAAAATATTCACGAAATTAAAGATTTTCTTAGAAAAATGAACTATTTTGGTATGATTACAAGTACTCACTGTTTGAAATACATGGAAGAGTATAAAATTGTTTGTTATAGTAATCTTGTGAATTATTTTTACCATTTTACTTGAAAAAAAAGTACAAGGAGGATCATAGATTATCCGAATAGGTTAAGAATGTCTGGAGTGCAACACATTTGTGACAAAAGATGCAAGTTTTTGATTGTCTATATTTTAGTTCAAACATGACAATTGTACAAGGTTTTTTGCAGACATGTTCTGAATTCATTATATTGTTGAGAAAATTGGGTCTGAAGTCTATTTGAGGCCAGACTTTATCATAATAAAAACTTTTTGACCCATGTATGAAAAAATCACTAGTATAATTTTGTGTCAAAAGTCATATTTTCACCAGATTTATGACAGAAAAACTAGGTTTTTTGCTTAGAATTCCTTATTGATTCACAAATTACAATTTTGATTGAAAAAAATATTATTTTTCGTATCATTATGTGAGGGTACACTACTTTGTAAATATATGTATTTTCATGTTTTTCTGTTGATTTTCTTCAATTAAAAAATCTGAAACTTTTTTATGTCTAAATATTTTTTAATGCCGTTTTAGATTATTAAAATTTGATCTATGTACAATATTAGAACATATAGACAAAAATGATCAATTGAAATTTAAAAATTGGAAAAAAATAATTTTTTGGTGCCATTTTATTTGAATTCACCCTTATGGATCCATCAATACAAACATAAAGTTCAACTCGAAGCACTATTGAATATCACAATGAAGAAATTCTGTGTTTAATGTTCAATTATGATAAATTCTTAAATTGTCATAGCAAATATTTCTACTCAGCGCTAAGATCTTTTTGAATTACTTTATTTTAGAGTAACTCTCTCTTAAGCAACCTTTAACCATTTTTTCTTACATTCCTTTGGTATGATATCTAGATCTATATAATTGATTGAAAAGTTGGTTAACAGAATGTTCTCTTTATTCGTCAAATTTTGTTTTCTAATTTAAAAAAGTTTCAATGATAGTTATTTTTGTCTGCAATTTTTAATCTGAATAATTCTACATTTGTATATGCCCAAAGGGTCGTATTATGTTATGGCCCTGGTCGTCCGTCTGTCTGTCTGTCTGTCCATCCGTTAGCAATTTCTTGTGTGCGCAACTTCTCCTACAGTTTTGATCGGAATTTAATGAAACTTGCCACAATGATTCTCCATGATGTCTAGTTGTGCACACCGCTTACGGAATTCAGATAACTCTTTTCGTTCTTGAATTATCTGCCCTTGAATTGAAAAAATGGCCAGTTTTACTGACAAGCCCCTCTCGGGCTTATATGCGCCGCTCTGCGAAGCTCTTGTTGATATTTGAGAAAGTAATCCCTGTCTTTCAACACAATAGTCTGAGTAAAGTTGAATAAGAATTCATTGATAGCTGACTTATAATTGAAAAAGATTGAAATGAAGACAGAATATCGAAGAACAGAGTTAAAGTTTGAACTGAACTTATCTTAGTTGTACTTAAAGGCGTCAACCCAGTACCAGGTATTTGGTATTAACCGAAAGTGCCATTGGTGATAGGTAAAAGGGATTTTGCTGATAGGAAATATTTTACAAACAATTAACACAATATTGAAAATTGTTTCATATTGCAAAGAGATTGGTTAAATTATGTTTAATTTTTCATGGTTAGAACAGACTAAGGTTCTATGAATTGTTGAATACATGTACTCTTGCCAATGATTGGAAGGGCTTCTGATTGGGACAACAGCCTTGCTGATTTGTATTGTATCTTTAGATGTGAAAAGAAATGTTTCATGTGATCTCTCAACCAGAAAAGGACTTTCTGAGAATCTGTGAAATTATCTGCTCTAGATGGTCTCAAATAGTTTTGATGCATGAATATGCTTTTTTCTCTAAACCAATTGTTCCTATTCCAAACAATACCCTGTTTCAATGTCTGTTATACAAAAAGCTGGATAATCAGATTTTTCTTCTTTTTTTCAATATCTTCTTTGCTATTTTGTACACAGATTCACTGTAAAATACCAATTATTGTAAATTATCCATTGATTTATAAAAGAAAATAAGATACCGGTATCATGGTCTTAACTTGGGTAGGCTTTTAATTTTTCTCAGAATTTCCTTCTCTGCTTGATGGATCACATTTTCCCCATATGGATCATATTTTTCTTTTTTCTATAGGTTATAAAAACTCGATTCAACTTTCATCAGAGAGTGACATTAAACTATAGAGTGTAATTTACTGTGAACTGTATTGATACTGTTGTGTATATATGTATACAGTGTTCCTATCAGTGATATTGATGTAGATAGAGACTATAGAAAATAGATTGGATTTATTGGATTGATGAATGCTGATTGTTTTGTATGAAGTGACCGTCGGACAGATTGAAAATCAGCTTGGGAAGAGGAGAAAAGTGTGTGAAGTAAAACATTATCTGGAGGAAATCCTGGAATCCAACCTATATAATTCAGTGAGTATAGTAGCATAGTTATGCTGTGCAAACATTGCAGTATAAATTCGGGTTGAACCAAAACTAAATGAACATGTCAGAATATTTTCCTACCATGGAGAAGTGACAGAGCTTTGTTTTGTATGTTTGTCTCTTAACTTTAACAAAATAATTGTTGATTACAGTGCTAAACCTCATTCTACTGTTACTATTTCCCGAATTACAAGATTTGTGACTGTTTACATTTGAAAAGAGTTGCAAAAATTAAATATTTTATATCACATTCAGAGTCTCAGATAAGAAAGGATATTGCCTAGATATTTTTCATTTTTCTCCAAACCCTATGTTGAAGTTTTTTGTCAATATCTATTTAAAGAAGTACCCATGACATAGGCTGTGATAATGGTTTGGATTTATATTTAAAATGGCTACCTGGTCCTTATCTGTTATTCTGATTTCAATTGAAATGGTAAAAGAAAAAAAGAGACTTCTGTTTATCAGATTTTTTCATTTCCTGTCAGTTTTCCATTTCTTTCTCGAACAATTTATTGTTTGGGAAATGGTAAAGGTTGAAAAGGGGGAGGGTTGTGTATTTTACTTTTTCTATTTAAGGAATGCCAAGGTTGAAACGCAAGTCTGTTTCCCAGAGGAATGTTGCGATGCGGTCTCTGATGAGGTCAAGACGTACTGTGAGAGATGAGACTGGTGATGGTCCTGGTGATGGTTCCGGCCCTGGTGATGGATCCAGGAAAGCAGATGAGGGTCGAGACGACCCTACAGGCCTCATATGGACTGTGCCGGATATGACTGCTTCGGCAGTTCGGCCATCTGTTCAAAGGGTGCAGTGTAAGCAGATGGAGGTAGAAGCCCGCCTCTTTAAGCCCACTTGTGGTCCATCCATAAGTGGGTCATCTGTGCCGGGAACTAGTAAACAGACGGAGGTCAATTCCCGCCTCTATATAGCCAGCGTGCCGTCTGTGCCAATAGATTTGCTTGGAGATTTATCTGATAGCTTACTTGATGATTTGCTAAATGATTTACTTGATGACTTGCAAATGGAAGTGATTAATGAATCAACTAATGAAATGGCATGTAGAATATCACATGGTTCTGAGTCTGAGCATGTAAAAGCTAAATCAAGTACATCTACATTGTCTGAGCCAACTGAGTCTGAGCATATAAAAGCTAAAACAAGTACATCTACATTGTCTGAGCCAACTGAGTCTGAGCATATAAAAGCTAAAACAAGTACATCTACATTGTCTGAGCCAACTGAGTCTGAGCATATAAAAGCTAAAACAAGTACATCTACATTGTCTGAGCCAACTGAGTCTGAGCATATAAAAGCTAAAACAAGTACATCTACATTGTCTGAGCCAACTGAGTCTGAGCATATAAAAGCTAAAACAAGTACATCTACATTGTCTGAGCCAACTGAGTCTGAGCATATAAAAGCTAAAACAAGTACATCTACATTGTCTGAGCCAATTGAGTCTGAGCATATAAAAGCTAAAACAAGTACATTTTCATTGTCTGAGCCAACTGAGTCTGAGCATATAAAAGCTAAAACAAGTACATCTTCATTGTCTGAGCCAACTGAGTCTGAGCATATAAAAGCTAAAACAAGTACATCTACATTGTCTGAGCCAACTGAGTCTGAGCATATAAAAGCTAAAACAAGTACATCTACATTGTCTGAGCCAATTGAGTCTGAGCATATAAAAGCTAAAACAAGTACATCTTCATTGTCTGAGCCAACTGAGTCTGAGCATATAAAAGCTAAAACAAGTACATCTTCATTGTCTGAGCCAACTGAGTCTGAGCATATAAAAGCTAAAACAAGTACATTTTCATTGTGTGAGCCAATTGAGTCTGAGCATATAAAAGCTAAAACAAGTACATCTTCATTGTCTGAGCCAATTGAGTCTGAGCATATAAAGGCTAAAACAAGTACATCTTCATTGTCTGAGCCAACTGAGTCTGAGCATATAAAAGCTAAAACAAGTACATTTTCATTGTCTGAGCCAATTGAGTCTGAGCATATAAAAGCTAAAACAAGTACATCTTCATTGTCTGAGCCAATTGAGTCTGAGCATATAGTGGCTAAAACAAGTACATCTTCATTGTCTGAGCCAATTGAGTCTGAGCATATAGTGGCTAAAACAAGTACATCTTCATTGTCTGAGCCAATTGAGTCTGGGCATATAAAGGCTAAAACAAGTACATCTTCATTGTCTGGGCCATTGAAGTCTGACCTTGATCAGAGTTTATGTGTTGCAATTAGGAACAAGCCCAATACAAACAATCCATTTAACTGTACAACATTACTATTTGGATCATACAGTCAAAATAACATGAGATTTTCTGTATATTCTAGAGGGAGCCAGTGTACAATGAATGCATTGTGTGCTTTAATATATGCACATTTTTCTAGTCTAGCATCGAACATGGATGAAGTTTTAACAGTTGGTGATCAATTGTATAGAAAAGTATTGCAAACTTTGAACCAACAAGGCAAATTAAAGCACAGACTTCTTTCTCTCGATGAAATTCCAGATAAAGTTGATGTGTTATCAAGACAAGTGCTTATTCAAAAGGGCAACATTATATCAGGAAATGCTGTTGACCAGCTGGATGATTCTCCATTTCCATCTTTGCACAAATCCTTACAAACTGCCTTTCTAAGCGTGAAGTATGTTTTAGTAATGATAGGTGCTATATGCTCTGCTTTGTTTGTTAAAGATGACACATTTTGGCTTTTTGATTCACATTCACATGGAAATAATGGCATGTCAAATTCAGATGGAAAATCATTGTTGATTTCTTTTGCTACGATTGATGAAATTGTTACTTTTTTGTATGCTATGTATGAGAGTATGAGGATTGATTTGTCTTCTCCATATGAAGTATTGCCTCTGAAATTTTCTTATTGTAATGAAAGAGATGAGCTTTACTCAAATTTGCTAAAGAAATACTTTGAAGATCAAAAAATCAAGAATGACATGAAATCAAGTAAGCAATCACAAGACCATGAACGTCTTTGCATAAAAAATAAAGCTGTTGACAGAAAAGAATATTTAAGAAAATATAAACAAGTTCAGCGTTCTGACTCATCATTCAAAGAGAAAGAGAAAGAAAGCCAATGTGCATATAGTCAAAAAGTAAGAAACAATGCTATCTTAAAGGAAAAAGAGAAGGAAAGGCAAAATATATCAAAGAGAAAAGCAAGATGTGATCCTGTCTTTAAAGAGAAAGAGAAGGAAAAGCAAAATATATCAAAGAGAAAAGCAAGATGTGATCCTGTCTTTAAAGAGAAAGAGAAGGAAAAGCAAAATACATCAAAGAGAAAAACAAGATGTGATACTGTCTTTAAAGAGAAAGAGAAGGAAAAGCAAAATACATCAAAGAGAAAAGCAAGATGTGATACTGTATTTAAAGAGAAAGAGAAGGAAATGCAAAATACATCAAAGAGAAAAGCAAGATATAATAAAGAATTTAGAGAGAAAGAAAAAGAGAGATTATCTATGTACAGTCGGAAATTAAGAAGCGATCCTGTCTTTAAAGAGAAAGAGAAGGAAAAGCAAAATATGTCAAAGAGAAAAGCAAGATGTGATGCAGGATTTAGAGAGAAAGAAAAAGAGAGACTATCTACATACAGTCGGAAATTAAGAAGCAATCCTGTCTTTAAAGAGAAAGAGAAGGAAAAGCAAAATATGAGAAAAAGAAAAGCAAGATGTGATGCAGACTTCAAAGAGAAAGAAAAAGTAATTCAATCTGCATCAAAAAGGAAATCGAGGTTAAATCCTTACAACTTGGAGAAGGAAAGAGTTGCCAAACAGGTTTCTCGGTCAAAAGATGCTGTAAAAGAAGCAGAAAAACTGAGTGGTAGAGACAGAAAATGCATGAAACGGAAATCAACAGACTTTCGACAAAATGAAAACTCTAGTGCAAAAAGAAGAAAACATGGAGATGATATAGATGAATGTATAGCATTATTTCATGAGAGTATCAAGGTTGGACCTCAATATATCTGCACCTGTTGTAAGCAAACCTGGTTCAAACAAAGTGTGTGTGCTGTCACAAGTATGAAAGGCGTTGTTGATTCAAAATTCTTAACTGATACTTTATCAGTGGATGGTTCAGAATGGATATGTACTACCTGTAGAACAAATCTGATGAACAGCAAGGTTCCACGATTATCTGAAGCAAATGGTATGAGGTGGCCTGAAAAACCAGAATGCTTACAATTATATCCATTGGAAGAAAGATTAATTGCTTTAAGGATACCTTTTATGCAAATTCGAGAATTACCAAGAGGCCGTCAGTATTCTGTGAAAGGCAATGTTGTGAACGTACCTGTTGATATTCAACCTGTTGTAAATGCACTTCCTAGACCATTTGATGAAAATGTGACTGTAGCAGTCAAGCTGAAAAAAAGGTTGTCAAACAAATCATGTGTATTTACAGAAAATGTTAGACCATTACGTGTTTTAATAGCATTACACTGGTTAATGAAAAACAGTTCCTTGTATACAAATTCGTCGGTGACAATTGATGAGGAATGGGCTGCACGTGTAACAAGGGAATGTCAAGAGACTGTACAAGAGTTCTTTTTATCTACCCAAGAATCATCAGGGGATCAAACAAATATCTGTGACGAAAAAAACTGTGAACACAAGAACTTATATGATTCAGATACAGAAGAAAACACACAAGAGAATGTTGGAAACATAGACACACTACTTGATGATGCAGATCTTGAAAACAGAACTGACACTTTTACTTTTGCACCAGGAGAAGGTCAGAGACCATTGAGCATATATCAAGATTTTGATTCTGAATTTCTGTGCTTTCCAACAATTTATTGTGGACAAAGAAGGGCTCAAAATGATGAAAGACTTGTTCCAGTAAACTACTCTGACATTGCGAAATGGGAACTCAGAAGCAGTGATAGGCGAGCAGCTAATAGTGTGCCTAATATATTTTTCAAGCTGAAAAAGATTCAGATGAAACAACTGCATGACAAAGTGAATCTTGCTGTAAGAAGAGGTCAGTTTCAAAACAAAATGACTGCTGGACAGGCTAAAGATATGAGCTATATGGAGAATATAGTACGTAAAGATGAAGGATACTATATATTCAAACAACTAAGAAATTCTCCTGCCTATTTGGAAACGAAGAAGAAAGATGTGTTTGCTATGATTCGACAACTTGGTTTGCCTACATGGTTCATGTCATTATCATCTGCAGATACAAGGTGGTCAGACTTACTAAATATGTTGTCAAGTCTTAATCAGGGTTACACCTATTCTGAAGATGAAATCAGAAATTTGTCATGGGAGCAGAAAATCAAGTTAGTTCAGAAGGATCCTGTAACTTGCTCTCGTTATTTTGACCACAGAGTTCAGCAATTTATTAATATTGTCCTAAAAAGTTCTCATGATTGCCTTGGCCAAGTGACAGATTATTTCTATCGTGTTGAATTCCAACAAAGAGGTTCACCCCATATCCACATGCTTGTTTGGGTGGAAGATTCACCAACGTATAAAAACAGCTCCAATGATGAAATAGTTGACTTTGTTGACAAATACTTGAAATGTAGTGCAGAAAATGAACAGCTTCAAGAACTACTTCAGTTGCAAATTCATAAGCATAGTAGGACTTGTCATAAAAAAGAAGACAAGATATGTCGGTTTGGGTATCCATTGCCACCGTTGAAAAAAACGATGATTCTTGAACCACTTGAATCAGATGCTGAAAAGTACAAGAAAATGTATGAAAAAATACAAAAGAAAATGAATGCAGAAAAAGAAGGGTATGACATGACCTATGAAAAATTCTTAACAGATGTTGTGGAATTGAGTGAAGACGACTACATAAAATGTATAAGAAGCTCTTTGAAGGCGTCAAAGGTGTTTTTGAAAAGAGAACCCAAAGATGTTCGTGTGAATTTATACAATGAAGCTGTCTTGAAGGGTTGGAAGGCAAACATTGATATACAGTTTGTATTAGACCCATATGCTTGTGCCATGTACATTGTATCCTACATTAGTAAATCACAGCGTGGAATGAGTGCTTTATTACATGCTGCAGCAAAAGAAGCAAGGAATGGCAATTTTGACATCAAAAGACAAGTCAGACATATTGGAAATGTTTTCTCAAATAGTGTTGAAGTGAGTGCTCAAGAAGCAGTGTACCTAGTACTTCAAATGCCAATGTCTAAGGGTACAAGAGATGTAGTTTTCATCAATACTTCACAGCCAAATGATAGAGTTCAACTTCTAAAAGCAAAACATGAACTAGAGGAGTTGCCTGATTCTTCCACAGACATTGTTGCAGATAATGTGATAAAAAGATATGCAAAAAGGCCAAAATGCCTTGAGAATTGGTGCCTTGCTGATTATGTATCACAGCTGGAGGTTGTATATCCTAAAGACGGTGAAGCAAATCCAATGGACGAAGAAGTAAATGATGATGATGATGATGATGATGATGATATCAATTCTGAAGATTTATTCAATGATTCCAAAACTCTAGTTGTTTTGAAAAATGGCATCAAAATAAGAAAGAGGAAAATTGCCAAAGTAATCCGCTATGTACGATTTAATCGCAAATCTGATGAAGAGAATCATTTTCGTGAGAAACTTTTGCTATTTTTTCCATGGAGAAACGAACACACTGATGTACTTTTGAATTATAAAACTCATAAACAACATTATGAGGCAAAAAAACACCAGGTTGATTTCAAAGCTAAGGAGTATGAACACCATATTGAGGAATTAGAGATGGCAAGAGAGGCTGCAGAAAATGAAACAATTGTATTTGATGAAATAGCTTCAGGAACTCAACAAGTAGAGGCAGAAACAGCTATGGAGGATTCAGTTGAATCAGAAACATTTGTCTATTTCAATCCAGACAGAGTTTTAGAACAAAGGGAATATGACATAGAAATCGAATTAGGCAGCAGTGTCGCTACAGCTTCAGTTGAAGTAAATGAAAATGTTATGCCAGATGACCAGTACAGAGAACTTCTTAGATGTTTGAACACAAAGCAAAGGCATTTCTATAACCATGTTATTCATTGGATTAAAACGAAAGATGCCCCTCTCTATGCTTTTCTAACTGGTGGAGCTGGTGTTGGTAAGAGTGTTGTTATAAAGGCATTGTATCAGACCTTGTATAGATATCTGAATCTTAGTGAGGGTCAAAATGCAGATGAGAAGAGGGTTTTGCTGTGTGCATACACTGGTAAAGCGGCTTTTAATATTAATGGTTCAACCATATCAACAGCATTCTGTCAGAAATTTATGCAAAAAGAACAAACATTAACATGTGACAAACTAAACACATTTAGGTCTAAATATAGAAATTTATCTGTTGTCATAATTGATGAAATATCAATGGTAAGCAATACAATGCTAAGGTTTATTGACCAAAGACTTCAGGAGCTAACAGGCACAAGATTACCATTTGGTGGCAAGAGCATTATAGCAGTGGGAGATCTGTTTCAGTTAAAACCAGTTGCTGGTTCTTGGATATTTCAAGACCTTACAAGTGATGTTGCATCCCTAGCTGTAAATTTGTGGAAAGAACATTTCACCATGTTTGAGTTGACAGAGATTATGCGACAGAAGGACGATAGTGCATTTGCTGATTTATTAAACAGACTCAGGCACAATGAAATGACAGAGCAAGATAAAGAACAGATCAAACAGTGTATGATAATTCCAAACTCAGAAAATTATCCACAAAATGCTCCTCATATATTTGCTGAAAATTCATTTATGCAATTATTCAATGATAAAATTATCAGCAGTATCAATGCTCAAAAGGTTGAAATTCTTTGTCATGATTCCATCTTTGCTGCAAACATATCACAGGAAAAACAAGAAAGAATTCTAAGCCAACTACAGAAAGATACATCTAGTATGATGGGCTTGCACTACTCACTCACAGTTGTTATTGGTATGATATATGACTTGACAGTCAACATAGATACAGAAGATGGACTTACAAATGGGGCATCTTGTACTGTGAAGTTTGTAGAATATAAACAGGCAGAGACAAACAGGCCTAGCATAATTTGGGTTCAGTTTGATGATAAACAAATCGGAAGTGACAGAAGAAAGAAATACTTCAGTCGAGGTTTTTATCACAATTTGATTGACAATAACTGGACTCCAATATTTGACATTGAAAGATCATTTATAGTACGCCATAATACAGTTCAAAGAATTCAATTTCCATTACAACCATCTGCTGGTCGAACTGTTCATAGGGCTCAAGGAACTACCCTTAATAAAGTTGTCATAGATTTGTCCCAGAGAAGGATCAGGAAGAATCCCCATATCCATTATGTGGCTTTAAGCAGAGTAAGGTCTATTGAAAACCTTCATATTGTAAACTTTAATGAGGAGGCTTTATCATTAGACGAAAGGGTAGTGCAAGAATCAGAAAGGTTATGTTCTGAGGCAAAGCTTCAACTATGTTATACTCCTCTGGATACAGTAAACTCTGATAACCATTTGAAAATAGTGTATAACAACTGTAGGTCTTTGCACAAACACTTCAGAGATGTAGCAGTAGAGCAGAACATTTTGTCAGCACATATCATTGGTTTTGCTGAAACAAGATTAGTTAAAAGGGACCACAGCTCTGACTATTTAATTGCTGGCTACCATCTTATCAGAAATGACCAGAATCAAACTACACAGACAATCAGACCTCCTCATGGTTTAGCATTGTATGTTAGAGATGATATCACAATATCTAAATGTCATCATTATAGTACAACACAATTTGAGTATACTCTCATAAATGGATCACACAGATTGCTTGAAATTCAGGTTGTAGTCATTTATAAGTCTCCAGGTTTATCCTATCAAAAGTTAATTTCAACATTGAATAGCGAACTTGTACAATACATAAACCCATTAAAACCTTTAGTGATCATGGGTGATTTCAATATAGATGTGTCTCAAAAGCAAAGTAGTCTTGAACAGTATATGTTAGAAACATTTCAGTGCCAACAAATGATTCATGAACCCACTACTGACCAAGATTCAACATTAGATCTGGTGTTTTCAAATTACAAAGACAGCGTAGCTGGGACTGTAGAAGCATACTGGTCTGATCATAAAATTGTCTACTTCTGTACATGTCAAAATACATGAAGTTTCATATGACTATGTTATCTCCAAACTTGTTTTAAAAAACGTTAGTTTGTAATTTGTCCGTGTCATACAACTTCCCACCATAGTGTCACCCGCTTGATGTTTGAATACCTAATTACATTTTTGTACAGGAATGAATATACATTCTTGTGCAAACATTGAATTAGGTATATGGTGGTTCTGCTTATAGGGGTGGCCACCATCTTCTTTATCCCTTTCCCAAATGGCTCTAATTTGGACAGTTCCGATTTGAAAGCTGCTGCAGACAAAATAATAGATGCTAATGAAGAAATTACTTATGTAGCTCAGAATATATTGAGGCAAAAGGAGAAACTGCTGGTTATCAGCAGTTTCTTCTTTCATCTCAATGGTTTTCCAAGCCATGTCTATTGCGGACAGGTCTTGTTTGGGAAAGGGTTAAGTAATCATTTCTTTGAACAAACTTGCTTTAACCCTTTCCCCAACAACATAAGTTTAGCTTGGTCCCAATTTGGAAGGGGCCGCGGCCATGGCACAATTGGTAGCGCATCTGCCTCTCATTCGAGAGGTCCCGGGTTCGATACCCGGCTGCGGCAAATACCCTTACTGACAAAATGTCACCCATCAATGGTTTGATGTCGTGAACCTATGTGGGGGAGCAGCTGGAGGCTTGGTAAGGGTGTTGTGGTAGTGCTGGTATGAGAAACAACAGGATTCCATGGTTAGGTGCTCCAGCCGCTGCGATATGACCTTAGTAGTTGAAAACGGCATAAAACCCCAATAAACCAAACCCAATTTGAAAAAATGCATTTGACAAAATTACTGTTATGAAAATTAGGATGTTTGTTCTGGGAAAAAAGAAATTGATGTTTTTCAGCAAGTTCTTCTTTCAATTCTGTCAATGTTTTTCTATGTAAGATGGCAATACCAGTTCTTGTTTGGGAAAGGGATAAACAATAGATTTACTGATCCATTATTCTGGTCATTAAAGGGGGAATAACACTTAACATCTTGCAAATTTTCCGAGAACTTCGTACAAAAAAATAAATATATATTATTAAAATATGGTCTTTAAATTGCATATATGCCAAATCTTAGCTTTCTACCTTGTGTATTGGCTAGGATGTCGACGGATTTAAAACCCCATGATTTTTTGTCGGGGGGATAATATTTACAATAATGGAACATATGGGGTTTTAAATCCGTCGACATCCTAGCCAATACACAAGATAGAAAGCTAAGATTTGGCATAGATGCAATTTAAAGGCCATATTTTCATAATACATATTTATTTTGTACGAAGTTCTCGGAAAATTTGCATGATTTTAAGTGCCATTCCCCCTTTAAGATCTTATGTGTGAATTAAAATTTGGTTGAAAAATATAACTTATGTTGTAATATTAATGAAGTTTGTAAAATTATAGAACATAATGAGTAATTGTACCCCAAAAACGAATCTTTTCGGGTGGGAGGGGGCAGTTATACTAAAATCAGCCTGTCTGTCTGTCCGTCTGTGTACAAAATACTTCTCCATACCATATCTCTGAAAGTATGATACCTATGATCCTGATACTTCATGGGTAGATAGAATTCACATTAGAGAAGCACAGTATACAAGTAGCATGACTAATTTGCTTATGTTGTGAGTTATTGCCCTTTGCTTTCGAAAAAATGCTTGTCTGGACAAATGTAGTGACGGGGGTATTTTATCACCTTTGTATTTAGTTTCTTCTTTTCACAGAAAAGTAAGTGTAATCATGGTTGCTGAAACATTTGTACAGTCCAAATTGCATGCTCACACTAGAAAAATTTATACTCTTTTATACTTTTTTTGGGTGGTCTAGTTATTTTCCCATCATTTAAGAAACGCAAAAAAGATCTGGAAAACAATACAAACTTGTAGCCTACAAGTTCATATAAAACAAGGTCAACCTTCCCCCTCACCATGATGATACCTACTGTGTATATTATAGTAATGTTTATATGTCTTTTAATTTGAAGATTTTATCTTGGATAATGATATGAAGTTTAAAGAGCTTGGAAAGTATTGAGGGAAAAAGAGATAATGTGAATGACCTTTTACCTCATAAGTCATGAGTTACAAATACATATTTCTAATCCATCTGATGGATTAGAAATATGTATTTGTAACTCAGATGGTGTATGCTAAAACTAGACTCCTCCATTGTTTAGTCTGATCTTGCTCCTACGCTGCCTGTCATAGACCTAAAAATTTCGGGGTCAGCATGAAACAATCTCACCAAGTTTCTTTTCACAACTTTGATTCACTGTATGCTTTCATTATTGACTCCTAGTGAAGTTTAATTATTATAAATATCTTAAAATAGTGTTTTAATCATGTCATTCATATCTTCCTTAAGGTGTAGATAAATATAAGCATACAATTGACCAAACGCCAATCGACAGATCGCTCCGCCAACATAGAATTTAAGGCAAACAATGGGGATGTAATCGTTAATACGGAACGGTTTTATCCAGTTAATCGTGACGTAAATTCGGACAAACAAAATAGTATTTCGTAGGTGTTGTTATAAAATCTTGTAACTACGGCTTGATTTAAGCAGTAGTTTCGAGATTTTGTAACAACACCAACGGTCTTTCAAAACATAATGTATAATCTAGTCTATTGTTAGCACAAAATTATTTGCCATTGTCATGTCGATTGTTTTGATTGTCAGTCGATAAATCGATACAATAACATGTGCAACGAAGAACAATTGGGGCATGATATTTTTCTGATCGTCCATTGGCTAATCGATGTTTTTGATTGACAGTCGGCGTTTGGTCAATTGCTCTGTACTCATGTAATAAATGACTTCATAAATTAATATTGACTTATTTTTAAGGTGCATTCAATAGTAGTAACACATGTTGTAGATGTTACACAAAATATATCAACCATATCACACAGTCTTCATCAGTATAGTGGTCATTGGTGAGAGTCATGTGACGTAGCACGGTCACATGACAAGAGAAAAGAATTCCCCTATTGTCTCAAACCTCCACATGAAACACTTTGAAAGAGAGCCACTGGACACATCTAGAAAACCACCATCTCTTTGGTTTAGGTATGTGGATGACACCATGATAAAACTCCATGAATATGACATTGAGCCCTTGTCATCCCAACTCATGGACACATTCGGTTCACATCAGAGCAAGAGGAAGATGGTAAAATACCCTTTTTTGGACACTTTTATGCTCATGAATGATGATGGTACTACCAAAATGAGTATTTATATTTTAATTCCAACCACCATCTAGATCACAAACGGTCAGTTGTACATTATTCCACAGAGCTGAAAAAAGTCGTTGCCACCAAGAAAGATAAAAACCTAGAAAAACAACACTGCAAGAATGCTCTAAGGGAGAATGGCAACCATGAATGGATGCTTAAGATTCCAAACAAAAAGGAGAAACAGAAGACTGAAGGTCTAAAAGAAAAAGGCAAGCAGGTCAACATTGTGATGCTGAATGTAAGGGCAACATCAGAGATCTTGCACAGAATGTTCAAGAGACATGGCATCAACATGTACCTACAGCCTTATAATTCCATCATACAACAATTAACCCATGTGAAAGACAAAACTTACAAATTGAAAAAGTGTGGAGAAGTGTACTATGTAAAATATGACCAAAGTCAAAATTATTACCAGTATATTTGTGAAACAGGGCGTTCTTTGGACATAAAAATTAAAGAACATATAGCAAATTCAATTCGGCTACCTATAAACACTGTACACACATAGGACATAAGATCAACCCAAACAACACCAAGATTCACACATCAAACGTCGAGTCAAGGAAGCCATCATTAACATTGAACAGCAGAAACTATAACTGAATCATGACAAGGTCCTGGAACTACCACCTGTGTGTAATTCTCTTCTTTTGTCATGTGACGGAGCTACATCACATGACTCTGACTATTGACCACTACGCTGATGAAAACTGTATGATACGGTCAAGATATCCATAAATCAAAATTTGTTACACTGAGTAATGGAAAATTGAACAGAATGATGTTCCAGAGCAAGAGATCAACATACATACATGTAGTTAATGATAACAAGCCTTTTGCATGCTGAATGATAAAGTAAAGATATTAAACAATATAATTGTGGTGTTGCAATCATTTATAAGACATTTTTACAAGTGATTTGATTTTTTGTCCAAAATTGAGTTTCTTCATTTCTTAGACTTACATTGCTTTCCTTCTCTGTACTACTAAATAACATATTGCAAGGCCTAGTTACAAACATCTAACAATAAACTTGTTGCAATTGTGAATTAAATTGTCACTGATGACAGATTGAGGCAAATCTGAAAAATTGCTGATTTATTCAGGGGCAATTAGTGTTTACAACAAAATGCAAAAATATAAATGTAGAGATATACTTACGGTACGTATATGTATTAAAACAAGGCTAGAACATTTCTATTGTAATGTAGGTAGAGATGTTTTCTTTTTTGTCATTATAAAAGAAATATCAAAGCAAAAAGCACACAATCTTAAGTGTCAAATTAAAATTTCATTTCATACTGGAAAAAGTGCAAATCTGTTTTCTCAGTTGAAAAAAAACCCAACAAATTTCCATACTCTAAATTGATTGCAATGCCACATTATGTTTATTGCTAAGGCAGATTCTAAAAAAACGGAACTTTAAGATTCTTTGATTTGTTTATAATAATTTGTTTAAAGTACATGCTCATTTGTATTTTGAATAATATGTTATTTCAATAAAAGTTTCATATGTAAAATTATCATTATGATTTTGTTTTCTTTTAAATCCTACCTTCTTGGAATCCATACTGTTACCCTTTCCCATACAACACTTTTTGTATACAAATCAAAGTTAAAGACTGCAGCACAAAATTGAAAATGTTAATAAATTTAAGATTTGTGTACAGTTTACCACAAAAATTGTTGAAACAAAAGAGGAAAATTATGATCACCAGCATTTTCTTCTTTTGCCTTAATGATTTTCCAAGCCTGTTAAGTTAACCCTTTTCCAGAATGCCCTGGTCCAATTTAAAGGAGTTACAGATGACAAAACATGTTATTTCAAATATAAAGATGTGCAATGTTGAAAAATAGAAAATATTTTGGGGAAAAGAGAATTTGCTGATAATCAGAAAATCCTTTTCATGCCCCCGTCTCAAAAGATCGGGGCATATTGTTTTATAGTTGTCAGCCTGTCATTCCGAAAACTTAACATGAAAATTTAACAATAGCATTTTCAAGGGCATTGGTGTTTCGCAAACACATCTTGTTTTCTCTCGATGTTTCCCAAACTATTTTTACTAGGGACATGGAAATGAGGTCTTGTTATTGAGAGGTTTAACGTATATAACCCATCATTAGCACCAAAGAGCCAGGTGCAAAATTTGAAAAGTGTCAGTAAATCCTAAATTGTTATATTTCCATTCCAAATACAAACATAAGCATTTTGAATGGTTTAGAATTTCGAATTAATTTATAATTATGGAAATATCTTACAAAAATGTTATAAATTACCTCCCTTGCATATGAATATACATGTAGAGTAAAAAGATATTTGTTAAATATTAATTTTCTTCTTGAAGCATAATCTTGAAATCCGGCATGGTGAATCAACTTATTTGAAGTGTATTTACAACTGTGTGTAATTTGATGCATGTCCCATGGCTACAAAGTGGTGTTTTTAATGATGGGTCATATACCTTAAGATATCCAAGTTCGGATAACTTTAACATCATTGTTTGAGTCAATTTTCTCAGAAATCTTATTTCCCATAGCTTGGACAACATCCATTCTGACATTTACAAATGGATGACTTGTCTTCTTGTATTTTTATTATACGCCCGAAGGGTCGTATTATGTTATGGCCCCAGTCGTCTGTCCGTCAGTCCGTTTGTGTGTCCGTAAGCAATTTCTTGTGTGCGCAACTCTTACAGTTTTGATTCTCCATGGTGTCTAGTTGTTCACACCGCTTACGGAATTCAGATAACTTTTCATTCTTGAATTATCTACCTTTGAATTGAAAAAATGACCAATTTTACTGACAAGCCCCTCTCGGGCGTACATGCGCAGCTCTGCAAAGCTCTTGTTAAACTGATTGGAACAGAGAGTCCTTAGTTGTATGCCTTTGCATGTGACAGGATTGCCAGTTTGCTCATGTTATCTTGGTTCAGGTGAGCGATTTCGGACCATCATGGTCCTCTTGTTTCGGGGGGGGGGAGATAAAAAAAAAATAAAAATAAATAAACGACGTTTGAGCCCCAGTCCAGGACGGATTTGCTGCAAGGGTAACGCGCTGGACTTGTAACACAGGGGCGCAGGTTCCCGTCTTTCGGACCGAGATCCCGTCCTCTATAACCTTGCAATCTGTTTGAAAATCTTTTCATTTTGAGGTAGAAAATATTGTAGAAAGATGTTTGCAATATCTTCATGGTCACGATGTTTTCCTACGTCGTTTATTGTGTAATGAGGGAATAAAAAGGCGTCACCATGCGGTAATGGGTTAAACCAGGCATTCTATTTGAAACGTACATAGTGACTTATTCGCGGTGTATAATCACGTGACTCGGAAGTTCTGTTAATCTTCAATAATTTTGTTAAAACTTTAACAATTTGAATTCGGCTTGAAGCAGAGAAGGTTGGAAATGCCATGAATTAGCTGGACATAGTGTTTCTTTTATAACTCATGTGATTAATATTAAAAAGTTATTGACGATCAACCAAAATTTTGGTTGATCGCTAATAACTAAATTTTATCACATGAGTTTTTGAAAATCAACAACAACCATCTAATGCGTGACGCATGTAGACATTCTGCCACGAATTCAAATCGGTCCTATATGAACAAAGTTATTGAACATTTTCTAAAAATCATTTAGTCACGTGATTTTCCGCCGTGTTATTGATAATAATTTTCAGCGAGAGACCCGACTAACGCTGCTTTCACCTTTAACAAGTTTCAAGTCTGGCCAGTCCCCGCTCTTATCCCTGGTGATATCCACTTTTCTACGGAACTCACCGTAAACAGACGAGTCCACAAGTTATATATCGACGAGGATGTGAATGAAGCAGTTTTAGGGAGTCCATTTAGGTTACCATGTTTAGGAGAGGGTATCGGATCATGGTATGCCTACATTTCGTCGCTTTTCAACAAAAACATCGTAACTGCAGCTTTTATTAAGCTGCAGTTACGATGTTTTTGTTGAAAAAGCAATGATTCAATAAAATGACAACTATTACGAAAAGTTTCCTGGCGTGAATGAGAAAAAATAATTTGAGCAAGACCATATAAAAAACTTCCCTTATAGCATTTGATGCATCCATACGTCATAATTGGCATGTCACCAGTCTGACTGGGAGCCATGCTTCTTTCTTACGGTGGCTACAGGTCACGAAGAAGCTATTGGAGACCAACATGGTTCGTGATCAGACTGCGAGTATACACAGGCTGATCTTGAACTATGTTGGGCTCAAAGGCCCAGAAGGACCTTTTTTCCAGATCCTTGTTTTTTATTCAATTCAATTCAATTCTTTTAATGAAAATACTGCATTAAACAGTGATATCATACATTGCACAATATGTCACAAATAAAGCAATAATTTAGGTATAAACATTCTTACTACAAACATTACAATGTACATGATTATACATACACAGAATAATCTCTTGATCAAGAGTATAAAGACACATTGGTAGATAGGAAAATACAAGGCTACCAACATTGTATGCACAATTTCTAAACAGTTCTAAATAGCATAACTACAATGTATTATGTATCTCTAATTTCTAATGCTTGTAATAGGTATGTACATAATTTAGTTGCTTGATTCCTATTTTCAGGGTTTAGTATAAGTTTGAGCAAGTCTATTTCTTTCTCTTTGCAAATATTTGTTTTATCAATGCCAAACTCTTGTAACAAATCATCCCTTATTCTATCATATTTTGAGCAGAACAGTATAAAGTGAGATTCATTCTCTACTTCATTACAAAATTTACATGTCCTTTCATCACGTGGAGTTTTAGGTCTTGTATATCTGCCTCTTTCTATATTTAAGTCGTGAGCACTCAATCTAAATTTAGTTATTATAGAGTTATATTTCTGTTTTAGATTTAAATTCAAATAATTTGGCAAATTACCATCAAAATACAAAATAGAGGAGAATAATTTCAGCTTACTATCATCTTTAGATTTTAATATTTCCAGTTTACATTCAGTTTGTTTAAAGTAGTATTCATTCAACTTTTCATTTATTGTTTTACAGTCTACGGACATTAGATCAAATTTAATGCCTGTCGATTTCAAAGTTTTATCCAAGCAAGAGTACCATGACTTGCTTCCATTCAGATGTAGGGTTTTATCAGTTTGAAATGCCTTTGACAAAAGCCTGTCGTTGGGTAAAGTTCTTAATCTTTCGAAGTATTTAAGCATAAGTTTAATAATAAACAACGTAATCTAGACGACTTGCGAGATTCGAGGAATTCCGACGTATTCCAAGAACAGACTTACAAAATTTATGTTGCAGTTTTTCAGGTGGAAGGAGGTCAACATTATCTTAATTAATTGTATAGTCCATAATCCATAATACCTCGCTTCCATAAGTGAGAATATGTCTAATTAGAGAATCAAATAGTTTTGAACTTAGCTTGGTAGGAAACTGGGAAAAGTTTGTAAGTTTTTTCTTCAACGAAAACATGGCCTTCATGGCTTTATTATATAGATCTTCTGCAGCATGTTTCAAATTACCATTATAGAAAAATGTTATGCCCAGATACATGTATGAATCGGTTACCTCAACCCTATTATTCTTGTATGTAAAGTGGTAATTTTCATAATTATGCTTGACTTTATTAAAAATAACAATCTTTGTCTTTTTTAAGTTGACATCTAATCTCCATTTATTACAGTACTGTTCTAATTTAGTTAAACAATTTTGTAAACCTGTGCTTGTTTCAGACAACAGGAGTAGATCATCAGCAAAGAGGAGATGATTTAAAGATACATCACCTAGGAAGACTGGGTCATTTTTAGATTGATTGCTTACATAGGATCCTAAATCGTTTATGTAAATGTTAAAAAGTGTAGGACTCAAACTATCACCCTGTTTTACCCCTTTGTTATTATCAATTGGTTGTGATATGTAATTATCTTTGCGGATACAAAATGTGGTAGCCGAATACATATGCTTGATAATGTTTAATATTTTACCGCTCATGCCCAGGTTATCAAGCTTCAGAAATAGGCCTTCTCTCCACACCGAATCAAATGCTTTTGAGAAGTCGACAAAGCATGCATACATAGGTTTCTTCAACTTATGAAGATATCTATTTATTAAAGTTTTTACTATAAATATTTGGTCTGTTGTTCTATAGTTTGTTCTGAAGCCTGCTTGATTATCTTCTAAAATTTCATTCACGCTCAAAAAGTTTGAGACTCTTTTTTGTATGAGCTTTGTAAAAAGTTTACCTAAGCAGCTACATACACTTATTCCTCTATAATTCTCACAATCATACACTGACCCTCCTTTATGTATAACAGATAAAAATGATATATTCCAAACAGTTGGAAATTTTCCTGACTTTAGGATTTTATTGAATAGCTTGACTAGTGGTAAAATAAGGATATCTTTACCATACTTTAAAAATTCATTCAAGATCAAATCTATTCCAGCAGCTTTAGAATTCCTCAGAGACTTTAGTGCATTTTTATTTCTTTGCACGAAAAAGGTTTATTCAATTCAACATCCTCATATTGAGGTTCACAAGTATTATGGTCTGGTCTTTGATCCGTGGGGGTTTTTAGATCATTTTCGTTATAATTTAACAAGGTCTTGAAATATGTCTGCCAGTCCTGTATGTTAATGGGGTTATTTTCTTTAAATTCAAGGTTTTTAACTTTATCAAGTGTTTTCCAAAAGGCTCTGGAATCCTTTTCATTCATATCTGACAGTTGATTCATTAAGCTATCAATAAAATTCTTCTTTTTTACTTTGATTAGTTTATTATATCTCTTTCTTAATGCGAAAAAATTTTGCTTTAAATTGTGGTTGTCTGGGGTATTGTGGATCCTTCTGCCCAACTTTCTTAATTCTCTGCGAAGAAAAAAACAATTATCATCAAACCAAGCTTGTTTTTTCTTCTTTTTCTTTTTAGGCTTTGATAGTTTAAACCTAACCGACAATGTTGCTGCATCTAAAACAATGTTCGAAAATTTTGAAGTAACTAAATTAATGTCGACCTCCTTCTCAGTGTCTAATTCGACCATCAGTTCTGTTAATAATCTCTGAGAGTCAATGGATAATAGCTCTCTCTTAAATGACTCTTTACTATCGTCAGACCACATGAAAGAACCGGGCATATATGTTAGATTATCATTAATTGGTTTTGAATCAAGACAAAGATTTCTAGATCTCAACCCCATCCTAATCATACAATGTCCGGAATACTCATTAAGTGGTGTGACATTAAAATATGTTATGCAATGTAAAATATCTTCAGAAACAATACAATAATCTATCAAACTACAACCTCCTTTGGGGTCAAAATAAGTATAATTCCCAACTGAGTCTCCCAGCAATCTACCATTTAGAATTCTACTTTTTGTTTCAATACACATTTCTAAAATGAGTTTACCTTGACAATTAACAATTTTGTCCCTACTAAGTCTGTTCACGCAATTGTCGCATGAGTAATCCGAGGGCAGTAATTCCTCGACAGACTTGGGAAACATACCATCATCTATTATAAAATCCGGCAAATTCCCGGTTCTGCCATTAAAATCTCCAGTCAATATAATTTTTCCCAAAGGTGAATACTTGGCAATATCCATTTTTAGTCTTCCAAATGCATGTTCTGGATCAAATGTTGGAGTTTTAGGTTTGATATAAATGACAGCTAGATAAGTGTCAAATTCTAGACCGAAAAATATTTTATCTAATCTTAGCCATATGCCATAGTCACATTGGCTCACTAATTGGACTCCTTTATCGAATGCATCTTTGTAATATACAATGATGCCTCCTGATCTACGACCTTTTTTCTTTACTTTCTTTGCTGGTTGGTGAAAATGTTTATAACCTGGTAGATTGATAGGAGAATCCTGATTGGTCCATGTTTCAACTAAACCAAAAAAATCTAAACTTTTAACAAACTCTTCAACTTTATATACATGAAAACCGGTTACATTCCATGAAGCAATTTTTATCATAGCAATAGTATTTGTTCTACCAATAAATTTTCAGTTTTGATTTGCGAGGTAAATTAGTACTTTGAAAATAACTATCTTGTGTTGTCTTTATAAAATTATTGGATGAGATTATTAGTATCTAGTTACACTTATTCATAACAATTTTCTTTTTAACATACAGATATTCACACTTAAAAGAATCAAGATAGTGAAATGTTGTATCCGTAAAGTAACAATCACATATGGTATTATAAAGGATGAACAATAGTTATTCAATTTTCTTTCAGGCACAAACAGAACACCTGATTATAGTTATAAATGAAACATTCCAGTTACTAGTGATTTCTTTCTTCCATAAAGATTACCATTGTCTCATCTGAAAACAAGAGATCTGGTTTGATGCCAATAATAAATCAAAATTTAGAAAGCATTAAGGGAAAGGGAGAAATGCTGGTAACCAGCACTCTCCATTTTAGCCCTCGTGCTTCCAAACTAAAGGTAAATAGGTAATTTATGGAAGACTGTATTATAATAGTTACTTTCATGTCCCTTTAAAATATTTAGCCTTCAATAAACAGATAAACAAACATTACATTTAACTCCTTTAACTCATTACCAGACAGTCAAACTTTAGACTTGTCCAAATACAATGATGCAGCAGATGACCTCAAGTGAATGCAATTTTACATTTCTTGATATTGTAGCGCGCAAGTGGTCCGCTCGCGCTCTAGGGGAAGCTGCGATGGTGGCTCGACGACTCGACCTGCATGGTGTTGGATGGCTAGCGGGAAATAAGGGGGGGTTAGACTTCACAAAAAAAATAATTGCCAAAGAGGAAAAGGGTTAATTTCAATCTCAAAATGCAGGGCTAAAATCAAGAAGCAAAAGACAAAGATTCAGTTTAAACTTTACCAAAATAATTAATATCACAACTAAAAATACAATAATAATCTAGATCAAAGTCAACAATTCAGAAAATTCAATAATCAATGCCAAAGTCAGTGCCAAAACGTCTTATCTGCAATTTAATTCTAATTCCAAAACAAAATCAAAGACAAAACAATTACGACTGTTAATTTCTACTTAAAACTAATTTAGAATTTATTCCCAAAGACAAAATAAAACAAAAAGAACTAAAAAGAATGTTTTTAAATACCTAAAATAATTCTACATGTTTCCTTTCCAAAGTTTAGAAGTGAAGTCCTCAAAAAATCTGTGGGAAGACCGTATTTATATGAGGTTCATACGATTTTCCCTCAGTTTCGTCTATCATTATAAGCCAATCAAGACGCCGAATTCTTCCCACAGTGTTAGTGAAAAATGCTGGAAGAGACCCCGCATTTCCAGCAAAATTCCCGCATCATGTGGGAAATGGTGGGAATTTGATACCCAGTGCAGTAAAAGTGCGTTTTTAGGGACTTTTTCAATGAAAGTTACGCAAATTACGTACTACATACATAGAAAAATGGTTAATCTACGATTCTAGCTTATAAACATAAGAAATTGACAAATAATAAGGCTAAAAACGAGTTGCAAAGACAGATGACAGCTCTAGAAAAGTTTCGTCGTTGGGTTCTAGTCTAAACAAATCCCATCATGCAATGCGAGATGTAAACAAACAACATGGTGGCCATTAAACTTTCTCAAGCGCTGATGAAGCAAAAATATTACAATTTGTCTTTTTAGAGATAAACTAATGAATGACAACAGGTAATTAATGTATCTTCGTAAAATATGAACATAAAACTATTGATTTGTGTATTTACAACTGTCTACGACTGTTCTAATATATATATATAAGGGATTTTAGCTTTGATGCAAGTTGAGTGCAAGTGACCTTGTTTGGCAGATCGAGCACTAGGTCACTACATTACCCCCCTGTTGGTGTGCCAAAGCTCCGACTGGCACACAAACAAAGACGAAATGCAATGCTAGTAAAGTCGTGTTCCTGGCTGCGGTTAAGGATACACTCTAATCTGTATTACGTTAAAGAAGAACGCTGCGTAAAGAGGAAAAATGGAAACGCAAAACTTGTATTTCCAATTTTCCTATGTGCACAGAGAAATCTTATTAACATTCATTATATACATACAACAATCTGTCTAAACGAACAAATGCTAACACTAAAGGCTAATTATTATTACAAAAAAAATGCTATTGTACATTTTCGCATTCAACTAAGTGACTTAAACATTGTAGAAAAAGAGCTGATGCAAATGTAGATCAATTCTTCCTCAAAAATGCTTATAATATAACAGGACAATATACATGTGTGAGCTTTTTTTTTGCCTTTTGACAACAAATAAATTGACAAACAATTACATTTTGCAAAACATGTAACATTTCAAGTCCTTCATGCATGGAATTTAATGAACAAAACATTGTGGAAAAGGATTGACAATAGCTGACATGCCAGTCAATTTCTTCTCAACGATGCTTAGAATGTAATAGGATAAATCCAATTACAAAGACTAAATTTTTTTTTTGACTAAATTATCATGCTTGAAGCACTACCAATTAATGAATAAACATTTTCATTTACAAATAAGCAAGCAAAATTCACATTTAATTCAGTGAGAAGTGGCAAAGTCTTTTTAAAATAATTAAGCCTAGACATCTTAAATTTTGAATGTTGCGAGAAGATAGTTTATTCTGCAGTGGCAAAATAAATTTTCTCCTGGCTACAGTCGTTTACACAAATTAAACACACATAATGGTCAACAACATATTAATTTAAACATTACAAATATTTAAATAACATTTTACTGCAGATGACGCATTGTTTTCCACTGATGCAGGAGAAAGTTGGATCCTTCGGCAGGAAGGTTCTATCTAACTCCTGGAGCAATCAAATGAATTTATACAAGACAACAAAAGGTTGGATGTCAGAGCAAAAATAACATTTTACATGAAAAGCACAGTTTTTTGGTAGACGACTCAGCAACGATTTTGACTGACACAAGAGGGAGTGAGATCTTTCTACATCAAAAGGTTCTCTCTCTTCCTCCTGGGACTATCAAATCACATTTCTGTAGTAGACTCAGACAACAAATGATAAACAACGACAGTGCGATTATGTTTGGATAAGGGTTAAATCTAATACATAGTACATTATACATAGACAAAAGTTACAAAGTTAAAGTAATTGTTGAGGTCCCTCGAATGTCTCTGGTGGTAGGTTACTTCTCCATCAGTATGTATTACGGTCGCGAAGTAAACGAGAGTTCATACATCATTGACTAATAAAAGGGGAAAATTAGTGTTCTGATAAAAAGGGGCTTGGTGAATTACGTGGGGCAACACTGTAATGAAATATTATTAAAGTTCTGATAATTACTACTGTTGATAACGCAATTGTCCAAACATCAGATAAACACACAGTATGCGGTCATTACGCGGAAAAGTCTAAATGTTAATTTCTAGCAAATACGTTCACAGCATCATCCACTACACGTAAAGTCTCACCACGGATCGATACTTTTCACTTTTCACCACGGATTGATACTTTTCACCACAGATTGATACTCTTCACCACGGATCGATACTTCTCACCACGGATCGATACTTCTCACCACGGATCGATACTTCTCACCATGGATCGACAATCAACTCCTGACTCGCAGCATGGCTTTCGTCTCTCATAGCCCACGATCGGTTGCTGTTCCCAGACGGTCAACCATTGACCTTACACGACATCCGATGGTCACTCAGACGGTCAACCCATGACCAAAAAAAGCCAGATGACCAAATCCCATGGCCCAGAACGTAAACATCGGATAACAGATGGAACCTCATCAACGGATCGTAAACTCATGACCCATAACGAAACCTGCCTCTAGTCTTCTCGAGGAAATTGGAATCACTGGTGGATGGTCAACCTGTGACCTGGTGCGGAAACGATGGATGTTCAACTCATGAATGGTAACTCTTGTACAGACGGTCAACACATGACCTGGTACAAAATACTGACTGGATGGTCAACTCTTGAGCTGGTACGGAACACTGGACTGGACGGTCAACTCTTGACCTGGTACGGAACACTGGACTGGACGGTCATCTCTTGACCTGGTACTGAATGCTAGGCTGGACGGTCATCTCATGACCTGGTACTGAACACTGGACTGGACGGTCAACTCTTGACCTGGTACGGAACACTGGACTGGATGGTCATCTCTTGACCTGGTACAGAACACTGGACTGGACGGTCATCTCTTGACCTGGTACTGAATGCTAGGCTGGACGGTCATCTCATGACCTGGTACTGAACACTGGACTGGACGGTCATCTTATGACCTGGTACTGAACACTGGACTGGATGGCCAGCTCTTGACCTGGTACTGAACACTGAACTGGACAGTCATTTCTTGACCTGGTACGGAATACTGGACTGGACGGTCATCTCATGACCTGGTACGGAAACTACAGATGGTCAAACACTGGTATGGTAATACTGGTAACGGCGGACAGCCACCAAATGACTGGTAATGTCATGGAACTCTGTATAACTATAAACAAATAAACAACTGCAAAAATTAAAACTAAATTTGTTATAAAATTTGGCCCTTGGTCTGGTAAACTTTACTGGAGGTGCTCGAAGCGGGCTCTCTTCAACCACATCATGTCGCTGGGTTGGTAGTTTCTAAATGGTGGTAAGGGTATTTGGTCTTGAGGCCTTTGCTCTCTGTAGGCTACAATGGTGCGGACATTAGGGCCTGGGTTAATGTCTGCCGGATATTGGTCTGGAGGCTTCGGTTTCCTGCAGGCAGCAAAAATGCAGACATAGGGATCACGGTTATGGTCCGCCGGATTTTGGTCTGGTGGCTTGGGCTTCTCACAGGTGGTGAAGGCGAAGACATTGGCACCAGGGTTATGGTCTGCTGAACTTTGATCAGGCGGTTTCAGCTTCTCACTAGCTGTGAAGGTGCAGATACATGGATCGCGGTTATGGCCCGCTGGATTTTGGTCTGGCGGCTTCGGCTTCTCGCAGGCAGCGAAGGCGCAGACAGAGGGATCATGGTTATGGTCCGCTGGATTTTGGTCTAGCGGCTTCTGCTTCTCACAGGTGATGAAGGCGCAGACACGTTTATGGTTAGCCGGACTATGGTCCGGAGGCTTTGGCTGGTTGTCGGCGCAGACATTTTGGTTATTGTTGCTGTCTGCAGGGCTTTTGTCTGGTGGCTTTGGCTGGTTCAACGTGGCAATCACAGACACAGCATGGTCAGGGTTATATCCGGCTGGACTCTGGTCTGGCGGCTTTGGCTTGTTGTGGACAGCACTGGCACAGACATTTTGGTCAAGGTTATGGTTGGCCGGTTTCTGGTCTGGATACTCTGGTATTTGGCATGCAGCAAGGGGGCGGACATCGGGGCAAGGATTATAATCTGCCTGGTTGCAGCTGCTTTGCTCACTCTCTATGGTAAAGGGTTCTGCTTGCCTCTGGGTTTGTCTGTGCAGGTTGGGATGGGTCTGCTCCAGGTGCTTTTGAACTTTTGCTTCTCGCCGGCTACTGTGGATTGGTCCTTCATAGGATGGTAGTTCTGAAATAGAGCTCAAAGAAAAGTTAGTGCTAGACAACATAAGTTTGGCTCTCTTGGCACCTTTCTGGTATGATTCATACTCTACTGGTCCTACCATGTCATAGAGGGGCAGATGATCTGGGTAGTCATTCAGGAATGGCTGGTTACAGCTTGCTGGACTTCGGTCTGGCCCACTTTCCTCACCCTCTATGGCAAACGGTTCTGCATGGCCCTGAGGTTGTCTTTGCAGGTTGGAATGGGTCTGCTTCAGGTGCTTGGAAGCTTTGGCTTCTCGGCGGGTACTGTTGGTTGGCCCTCCATTGGATGGCAGTCCTGAAATAGAGCTTAAAGAGCAATTATTATAAGACAACATAAGTTTGACCCTTTTGGCACCTCTCTGGTATGATTCATACTTCACTGGTTCCGCCATGGCATTGAAGGGTCTATGCTGTGGGTAGCGGTAGTCATTCTGGTATGGCTGGTTCTCTGCTGCCATACTGGCTGGTCTGCTGGTGCCCTTGGGGAAACGGGCTGGTCTCATAGGATGGCATTGGCTAGGGAGGTCTCTATACTGTGTGTAGCACGGCTCACTTCTACCCATGTCAGGCTGCTCACTGGTGCTAGGATGGGGATACCTGCTACAATAAAGGGGTTGAAAGGGGTAGCTTGGATCTTGGTAGCCGGAGGAGTAATGCATGGCATTGGTAAGCCTGGGTTGGTATCTACTCATGTCAGGATAGTAGGTTGGATGATGGATCGGATCCGGATCAGACTGTACTCTATGGCTGGTGGTGTTCTCTCTGGTCACGCTGCCCTGGTAATGGCCCAAACTGGGTGCCCTGGCTTTCTGGTCTACAGGGGGTCTACACTGGGGAGGAGAGACAAGGCAATAATTATAGAAATTATTCCTACCTGAGTCTGATCTGAGTCTATGGTCTCCTGTCTGTTTTTGGAAGTGGCCTATGGTCAGGTGCTGCAGGCTGGACAGGACTAATGGTGTGGTTTGGTCTGCTGGATCGTGGCCCGGATCAGGGTACATGGTTGAGTCGGTTTCTGTCTTCCCCGGTTTGGATAGGCCTGGATTCGGCTCTCTGGATCAGCGGGGTGGAAAGGTATGCTGATCTGCACTTCTGACACCAGAATTATGTAGCGCGCAAGTGGTCCGCTCGCGCTCTAGGGGAAGCTGCGATGGTGGCTCGACGACTCGACCTGCATGGTGTTGGATGGCTAGCGGGAAATAAGGGGGGGTTGGACTTCACAAAAAAAATAATTGCCAAAGAGGAAAAGGGTTAATTTCAATCTCAAAATGCAGGGCTAAAATCAAGAAGCAAAAGACAAAGATTCAGTTTAAACTTTACCAAAATAATTAATATCACAACTAAAAATACAATAATAATCTAGATCAAAGTCAACAATTCAGAAAATTCAATAATCAATGCCAAAGTCAGTGCCAAAACGTCTTATCTGCAATTTAATTCTAATTCCAAAACAAAATCAAAGACAAAAAGAACTAAAAAGAATGTTTTTAAATACCTAAAATAATTCTACATGTTTCCTTTCCAAAGTTTAGAAGTGAAGTCCTCAAAAAATCTGTGGGAAGACCGTATTTATATGAGGTTCATACGATTTTCCCTCAGTTTCGTCTATCATTATAAGCCAATCAAGACGCCGAATTCTTCCCACAGTGTTAGGGAAAAATGCTGGAAGAGACCCCGCATTTCCAGCAAAATTCCCGCATCATGTGGGAAATGGTGTGAATTTGATACCCAGTGCAGTAAAAGTGCGTTTTTAGGGACTTTTTCAATGAAAGTTACGCAAATTACATACTACATACATAGAAAAATGGTTAATCTACGATTCTAGCTTATAAACATAAGAAATTGACAAATAATAAGGCTAAAAACGAGTTGCAAAGACAGATGACAGCTCTAGAAAAGTTTCGTCGTTGGGTTCTAGTCTAAACAAATCCCATCATGCAATGCGAGATGTAAACAAACAACATGGTGGCCATTAAACTTTCTCAAGCGCTGATGAAGCAAAAATATTACAATTTGTCTTTTTAGAGATAAACTAATGAATGACAACAGGTAATTAATGTATCTTCGTAAAATATGAACATAAAACTATTGATTTGTGTATTTACAACCGTCTACGACTGTTCTAAGGGATTTTAGCTTTGATGCAAGTTGAGTGCAAGTGACCTTGTTTGGCAGATCGAGCACTAGGTCACTACAATATTTTAGCACAGAGGACGGGAAACAAGAGATCTGGTTTGATGCCAATAATAAATCAAAATTAGAAAGCATTAAGGGAAAGGGAGAAATGCTGGTAACCAGCACTCTCCACTTTAGCCCTCGTGCTTCCAAACTAAAAGTAAGTAGGTAATTTATGGAAGACTGTGTTATAATAGTTACTTTCATGTCCTGTTAAAATATTTAGCCTTCAATAAACAAATAAACAAACATTACATTTAACTCATTTAACCCATTACCAGTCAAATTTTAGACTTGTCCAAATTATTATTATTCATACCAGGAAACTTTTCGTAATGATTGTGTCTATCTTGATAGCTGTATCCCTCAGTATTGTATTTCGTCTACTAGTATCTAATGCTATGTTAGCCTGTCGATTAGATCGATTCGATAAAGCCCGATCAAGCGATCGAGTACAGATTGAGCTGTGATAACCAAGCACTAGCACAATCTTCCTCAAACATGCTTTCGAGCACATTGACTTGTACGTCTAAGAGCGATTCCCGGCCGCATTCAGTCAACTCTACATCCGCTCAAATTGAGAAGTCTGACTTGGTCGAGAGATCTAGAAGAAGTATTTCGGTCGGGTTTAGTCTGGAAATTAAAAGCAGTCGAGTTGATCTGATCGGCAGTGGGAACCTTGCATAAAACATCTCGAAATTTCCCGCCTGTGTCAAGGGAGTTTTACACAAAAAGTATTCTGGTACGTTACCGTAAATAATATTTAATTCTAATCCACACTTAAGATTTAGTCGTTTAGTAAAATGAAACAAGCAAACGAATCAAACAGATACGATCACAATTATTAAAGTTTCATTCTTTAAAGTGACATTTCACAAATATTTTTTTTCATAAATTTTACGTTTATTTTTATCTGAAAGAGCACATTTTCTCATATCAATTCTGAAAATTTCAAGCCAAAATATTTCACCGTTTACGAAAAATTTATATTTTTGCGCTAAAATTAAACAAATTGTTGTCCACAACAATATTCAGATTTAAATACGATTTGTTACTTCTGTTTAACTTTAAAGGCGTGTTTTTCGCTTATAACCAACGACTTAAAAAAACTGATAACATTTATACGCATTGGAAAAAACCAATCTTTGCATAAAAACATACTTTAAAAATATGAAATTGGAATGGTATATCCCTTTAAAGTGTCGCATAATCATTATATATCATTGATGAAAATGTGATCCACATTATTTCCACAGTGCCGGTATAGACTGTTGTCGATACCAGGACCTCAACATCCCGGAGTTGTGGGAGAAGTTCATGTTTTATCTCCTTGGTAACGAGAGCGTGTGTCCGGTGCAGTCCAAGTCTGTTCTCATACAAGATGAGATCGTCCATGTACCACGAATACCTTTACCACTAGGCTCTTTTTCAAAGGTAAACATGTTAGCTGCATAAAAGTTTGCTTATAAAAAACAACAAACATAAAGACATATTCTCCACTACCAGATTCATATTGACGTTCTTTAGAACGAGATTTCTTGAGATATCTTGAGATTTCTTAAGATATTTTAGGATAAAGCGTTCTTTAGAGCAAGATTTTTATGACACTCAATGGGAGGCGCCATTACCGTATACTTCGTGCGGAACCACTCGGTCAATTCTGTACACAAAATATAAAAGAGATTTGGCCGAGTTGTTCCGAACACTCCATAATTCATAAACCGCGGTGTTCCGAATGCTCCATAATGAATATGGAGCATTCGGAACAGCTCGGTCGAAATCTCGGTCTTAAAAACGCTTTATTCAAAACACCTTAAGAAATCTTAAAAAAATCTCGCTCTAAAGAACGCGCCTCAGTATATCTTAATCATTTTCTAAATCCGAGTCTCTTACGAATGTCAAAATCAAAGCGCTGAAAGCGCTGAAGGCCTTGAAGAATTTGAACACATGCAGATCATTTATATAGACTAAGAAAAGACATGGACAGAGCACTGAACCCTGAGGGACGCATAAGAGAACTGGTAGAGTAGTTGATGAGTGATCATCAATACCTACTCTTTGAGAACGATCCTTTTAGAAGGATTTTATCAGTGGAAGGACGCCCAGCTTATTCAATTTGGATATTTAATTGCTGTGATCAACCTTCTTCTTCTTCCGGTTTAGGTCAGGGTTCTTCATAGAATGTATTTGACCTACGATGGGATGAGACAATCACCACTTCCATTGGTTATGTACAGCTAAAAGTCTATACGGTACAGTTAGAAACTATGTACACCCATCAACCGGTTACTTGCTACTGGGTAGGGCCGCAGCATGCTTTGGTAGGGCGACCCTGAGCCCCTGAGCCCCTGAGCGTAGACGGCTATAGGAAGGTGTTTCCAAATCAAATGCCTTACTAAAATCCATTTCAAGTATATATCCGCTTGTTGACCATTTTCAAGATTGTCGTATGCTTCTTGTGTAAAGCTAATCGATTGAGATTCACAGGTATGTTTTGCTCTGAATTCATGCTGGTACTGGCTAAGTAGATTATTCTTATCAAAGTGGCCCATGATGTTTGTTATCAGGATGCGCGCCATAATTATTGATGCTATGCAGATTAAAGAGATTGGCCTATAGTTGCTGGCTTTATACTTTGGACAGCTTTTTATAGACGGGTGCTACTGTTTTACTTCTCTAATCTTTGGGGACAATACCTGTTTCTAGAGAAAGATTGGAGATGACCTTGACAATAGATCAACTGTATATCTTGTAATATTTCTTTACACCTCTGGTAAAATATGTTTTTGGAAAACAATGCGGCATAATTAGAAAATGTACGTTCTGCTCTGTATTTTTTTTTTTTTTTTTTTGCTATATTGAGCACAATTTCCAAATTAATTAATGCCCATTATGTCGTCTGCATTCGCTTTGGAATTTGACAAGTCAAAAGTTTTTTACATTTTGGAATGGGTGAGATAATGGTAAATTTCATATTTCATATCTTGTTCAAACAATCAAGATTAAGTAATGGATTGGATAACGATTTATTAAATAAAGTTAAATCATTGCCGACAAATCGTGATGTTATTTCTATATATCTTCACAATATATCATTTAGAACCTTACTAAATCATGAATCTGCCTATTAAAACATAACTATCTAACACATACAAATACATAGATATATAAATAACAAAGTTTTAAGACAGATTAAAGAATAACAAATTGTTACTATTACCTACGGTATTGGAAAACCAAATATTTCAAGTGTGTATCGGTAATCACTGGCGCGTTCCGTGTGTTCCGGTAATTACTATGCGTTCCATGGTGTTCCGGTATTTCTATGGACCCAATAGTTCTTTCGCGGGGGAAAAACGAACATTTACGGAAAATTTTGCAATAAACGAGTTTCTTTAAATATTAACAAGGTGTCAAACTGTCACAAGATACGCCCGTAACACTGCTTTATGTCGACAGGGGGAGCAGGTTGGTAAAAGTTTCATGGTCCTAGCTATTATACTTTTCGAGATATGCCCTGGACAAAAATGAAGTATGAAAAATAACAAAGGGCAATAACTCAAAAATTAGGCCAGGTAGAATTATGGTTCTTTTGAACTGCACTCTCCTTTGATAAGATCTATACACCCATGAAGTTTCATGATCCTAGCTACTATACTTTTAGAGATATACTCCGGACAAGATTCAAGTATGAAAAACAACAAAGGACAATAACTCAAAAAATAAGCCAGATAGAGTTATTGTTTTTAAGCACTGCACTCCCCCTTGTTGAGATCTATACACACATGAAGTTTCATGATCCTAGCTATTATACTTTTAGAGATATACTCCGGACAAGATTCAAGTATGAAAAACAACAAAGGGCAATAACTCAAAGAATAGGCCAGGTAGAATTATGGTTCTTAAGCACTGCACTCTCCCTTGTTGAGATCTATACACCCATGAAATTTCATGATCCTAGCTATTATACTTTTAGAGATATACTCCGGACAAGATTCAAGTATGAAAAACAACAAAGAGGAATAACTAAAAAAAATAAGCCAGGTAGAGTTATGGTTCTTGTGCACTGCACACCCCCATGATGAGATCTATACACCCATGAAGTTTCATTATCCTAGCTATTATACTTTTAGAGATATACTCCGGACAAGATTCAAGTATGAAAAACAACAAAGGGCATTAACTCAAAGAATAGGCCAGGTAGGGTTATGGTTCTTGTGCACTGCACTCCCCCTTGTTCAGATCTATACACCCATGAAGTTTCATCATCCTAGCTATTATACTTTTAGAGATATACTCCGGACAAGATTCAAGTATGAAAAACAACAGAAGGCAATAACTCAAAAAAACAAGCCAGGTAGAGTTATGGTTCTGTGCACTGCACTCCGTAATGATGAGAAAAATATAACTGCCAAGTTTAAAGTCAATCGGACTTAAGGTGACAGAGTTATGCTCCGGACAAAGAAGTGGACGCCGCCGGACGCCCGGACGCCGGACGTCACGGGTGATCCCATAATACGTCCCGTCTTCGACGGGCGTATAATTAGCATAGTAAGAGATTACAATATGCCGCAATACGTTGATTGTTTTAAAAATGCATTTGGTTGAATGACAAATTGCCATACCCATATAAGCATTACAAAGCAAAACCCCAGGGCTTAGAGATATACATTTCCGTAATTGATCTTACGGGAAGATTCATCGTCTTCAGTCGATCTATGCGTATTGATATACAAGCGCGGAATCAGGGACTTTTCCAAGGGGGGGTCAACCCATGCGCAGATCGAGACGGGGATAAAAAAACATTAAAATCATTTCATCGCCGCTTGTTTGTATTTACTTCTTTTGTAATGTACATGGGTCGAAATTTACAAAATCTGCATAAAGCAGTATAGATCTAATCCAGTTCCGATCTACTTTTTATCGCGCAAGAACACTATCTATCTGCGTTCAACGTTTTCACAAGATAAGACCGACTAGTGATTCTGCACGCCCTGAGAAAAATGGCATGCTAAATTTGGCATTCTTCAAGGCCAACGAGGAGGGCCTATAATTCTACAATTTGATACATGTAGCATAGTTAGACTCCGTTGCATTAAGCTTTACCAGAAATACATTATTTCGACTTCTTGGCTGCGCTCAGTAAGACAAAACGTTAGCCATTTCATTCGGAATACTAGGTCAATTCTGTTAATTTTGTGTCAATGAAATTGCGACTGTTTCTAACGTTAGCTAACGTTTTGTCTTGCTGAACGCAAGACTGTCTTCGATAATTGTGATTGGTCTTGAATAATATACGATGTGACCATTTCTATAACCATTTGAAACGGGATCTAGGAAAAGGTCCCCTATAGCAATTGGGACACTCATATTTCTATGCCAATCTGTGCATATAATCCAGGATAGTAGTCTGTGCTACTCTGTTACGGTAGCTACAGGCCATAAAGAAGCTATTACAGAACAACATGGTTCATGATCAGACTGCGTGTATACGCTGGCTGATCTGGAACCATGTTGGGCTCCAAAGCCTCAACGAACCCCCTTTTTCAGATCACGGCTCATTTCTAATTTCAGAACAATTTCACAGTTCGGTTACACTTCAAGGATAGCCCGTCGACACAGGAGCATATTGGTTGTATAGAGTTTGATTTTGAATTCGTCGTGACCCCTCAAGCCCCGGGGACGGGGGATATTGTTGGACGGAGGTCTGTTCGTGAACGTGTGGACAATAATCATTAAATATATCATTACCATTGTATAAAATGTTTACATTGTAAATCTTGGAATTCATAGAGTTGGTAGGTCTGTTTCCCCCTTTTCAAAATATTTTCGGGTTTGTAGGTCAATGGATAAAAACTTTAGAGGACATTAACACTTTCACAAATGGCAAAATTTAGGGTGGTCTTATTTGAAAGCTTGCAGCCTCGCAGACGACAAAATTTATGTTGATAAAGATAGTATTTATGTTCAATATATAGCTAGAAAAATATTGAAGAAAAAATACTGTTTAAACAGTTATCATCAATTTCTTCTTTGCCTCAATATTTCCCAACCATTTTCCATTAGGGACATCAAAACAATGTCTTGTTTGGGAAAGGGTTAAAAGAATAGAATAAAATGTCGATGACAGACGTGTTCTATTTTCCTTCAATTGTATTGACCATTTTCAGTGTTGAGGGTAATGGCAATGAATTTTGTGCTAAATATAGACTATGTGTAAATGTTATGTTTTGATAACCCGTCGGTGTTGTTATAAAATCTCGTAATTACGGCTTGAATCAAGCCGTAGTTACGAGATTTTGTAACAACACCCGCGAAATAATATTTGTTTGTCCGAAATTACGTCACGTTTAACTGGATAAAATCGTTCCCTATTTTGATATTTGCCGCTTGTATCTCCTTTCAATTTTGACCAGTCTTTAAGGGAGAATGCTTCAGTTTTTCGGAACACTCGGTCATAACTGTAGAAAATTAGATGTTTCGTACCATATATGATTCGCTACCATATTTTCAATAATATAACACGTCATTACAATGTACCATTTTCGACTGTAAAAGCGTATTTATCATGCGAAACTGATTTCCTCAAGATGGAAATCGAGTTTTTTAGAGCAAGACCGCGTCATTTTATTCATGTGTAGCTGATAAAAGTTGCTGTAATAAGTGCAATGACCTATACATTTTCTTTTTGAATTATTACCAGGACATGTTGCTTAATACAATGAGGTAATTTTATCAAATTCTATCATGTAGAACTTGAAATATTTCCAAAATATGCAAATTTTGACTTAAAACACTTCAGCTCCGTTGATCTAACTGAAAATGTGAACATGCTGTCATATACATTTACGCGTTTATTATAGCACATATTTGGGTTTTCTGTTCTTATTAAATGTAGGAAGTTACTTTAAATCCGTTTTCGGGACTAAGCAATGTTTATACAACATCTTTTTAGCATTTTAGTGACCTTGGACAGGTGCAAGAAATTGTGCATTTTTCGCTTTATGTCGAATTATGTTTTGTCTTATTTCTCAGCATAATTATACTCTGTGGACTTTGACGAGATAAAGTGAACCGTACGCGCCTTTGAGAGGGTCATTCCCAATTTTAACTCACTCTGCACCAAAACCCATAGTTTCTTCAAGCATTCAAGCGATAGCATTTATTTTAAATGTTTGAAGAAAGTCCAAGAAACCATTGAATTCGGTGCAGAGTGAGTTAGAACAGGGAATGACTCTCTCAAAGGCACGTACGATGCACTTTATCTCGTCTTTAAATCCGTTGAGCGTTAGCTAAAAAAGTAAATAAAATATACTTGAAACTGACGATTTTTAGGTGTGAACACTTCCCAAAAGTCACGTGGGTTATCAACCGTGATTGGGGTAGGACTTTTTAATCATGTATCGTAAAATTGTTGTTTACCAATGTTGTCTACAAGGAAGTCATTTAGTATCTTAGTGATCGAAGGGTTAAATGTTTGGAAATAAGATAAGAAGTAAGTTTTGACGACCTAAATTCACAAAAACATGGCTGACATATGACATTGCGCTATTACAACCAGTACATTTCGATACGTGATCTAGGTACATCTACGTCAAAGTGTAGTTCCACTTACATTGCATAATTGTTAGAGAATGTCGGGACGAATGCATGTGCTTGGACTTGTGATTTGGACTAGTCTTTATTTTGGAGCTAATGGACAAAAACCATGGACGGATTGTGGTATGTAGGCTACATTCATATATATTAAAATCTGAACAATGTTTCAAGTAGTTTTGACAGTACTACATATTATAATCATGCATGAGACTATTGCATAATATGGTCGCTTTTCAACAGAAACCTTGTAACTGCAGCTTTAAACAAGCTGCAGTTACAATGTTTTGTTGAAAAGTATTGATAAATTGAAAAGCGTGGGTTATTTATGTGGTGACCATCTCTTAGAATCCGGTTTAATGGCATTAACTTTTAGGTTGGTGTTTGAAATCATATACCTTTAAGTAATGTAGTTAGTTACATTTCATAGATCTATAAAAAGGAGGTATTTTCTGTATAGGCATTTTCTGTATAGGCATTTTGTATTTGACTCACTCTGCCTTTCTGTGTAGTAAAGCTTATGGTTTGCTTATGATATTCAAGGGCGGATCTAGGGGTGGGGTCAGGGGGTCATGACCCCCCTGGAGTTGGCCGAAAATTGAATTTTGACTATATAACTTCTTATCACTTGCCATCATTTGGGCTTTAACCACCCATGGAAAAAAATCCTGGATCCGCCCTTGATATTATAATGCAAATGATTTCAAAGTCTCTCTTTTGAACTAGCAAAACACTAAAAATAAGTTTTCTAAACTTATTCTGAGCGATGTGAAATAGGGTTCAATTTTATGAAGCAAACCTTGAAATAAGATATCCTAAGTAACGTCGGCTGCTTCGAGTCCATACCCGGTAGTATGTGAAGTTAAACATCCCCCAAAACCTTAGAACTGAAAACTGTGCAAACCGCGTTTGGTCGTACAATATACAAAAAGTTTGGACTTTATTATAAATGTATGTATGCCTGATTAGCACTATTTGTATGGAGACTAGTTAACGTCGCCTTCGACAATTCACATAAACGTTGACTTGACCCATCAATGTACAAGGCTGTGGCTTTTGAATGTACAAGGACATGACCCGTTACCAAACAAGACCCGGCTTTGACGTCCCTGATGGTAGACTAATGGACTGGGGAAATATTGAGACAAAAGAAGAAAATGCTGATAATCAATATTTTCTCCTTTTGCCTAAACATTTCCTTGTCATGTGATACCCATGTTTTATCTTTAGTTGGCCCAACACCCACTTTGCTATCTGCAGCAACTTTCAAATTTGATCACCCTAGAAATTTGCAGTTTGTAAAGGCAATCCATCTCTAATGAGATTCGCGCGACGTCGGAATTATTCGGGCGCGGTCGATAAACATTCGCCGATGTGCCGATGTTTTAGGAATTTCAAAATGGCCACATTACGGGTATTCTGCATCAACCCATTACCACACAGTGACTCTTTTTGACTCCCATAAAGAAAAAGGCTTTGGAAAACATTGTGGAAATGAAGAAATTGCTCGTGACAAGCAATTTCTCCATTTCCCACAATTTTTTCTACCTAAAAAGACCAGAAAATATAAAACTTCCTTCACTTGAAATTGTCGTTTGTAGTATCTTTGAATTTGGACAAGTCTAAGTTTTTGTAGTTTGGTAATGGGTTAAAAGGTTAAGTTTTTCAGTGCCAGATGAGTTCAGTGACCCTATATACGTCCACTCGTTCGTGATCGAGCCACTACCTATTGTATTACCGGGTACCTACAATGTATCGTTCGACGCCGTGATCGATTCTGACGTCGATGAGATGATGATTGACGTCCAGGTCGGAATGAAGAACGTCACTACCGGCGTCATTGAACAAGTTTACCCATTAGATAGGGAGTACTGGTAAATTGTGCAGTTTTAGGCCTACTCTTTGTAAGAAAGAAATCGTCGGTGTTATTGCAAAACCTCGTAACTACAGCTTGATTAAAGCTGTAGTTACGAGGTTTTGCAACAACAACGACTAAATTATAACATTTACATGGATATTACTGGAGACATTTATTCTTCCCTCTGGTTTCGATTTTGGCTTCAAAAATAATTTCATATTGAAGTATCACAAGCTCGAATTAACAAAATATCGTCGTTGTTATTACAAAACATCGTAACTTCAGCTTGACTAAAGCTGGAGTTACGGAGTTTTGCAATAACACCGACGGTATGTTTGTGATGCCTGATGTTCATGCACAATGCTTTGATCTTTTCAATGTCGTGTTATATTGGAAATGATAACAAGATTAGAGGGGTTTATATACTCAGTTCCAAAAGAAAGTGTGCACTTTTAAATTTTGAATATCTCAAAAAGTCTACCGTCTACCGTCAGGAAATTTTGTACGATACATCTTAAGACTATTGACAAACGATATAATTGATAAGGAAATCACAAAGCACGCACGAATTTTCGGCTTGGTTGTGACTTTGCATTTTTAGTGCTTCGCGCATGCCTCACGTCCTGGATGAGCTATCGATCTGAAATTAATTTTACTGCAATCCTATTGGCATACCTTAGCATAAAATCACATTTTCATTACATTTGAAAATAGCGCATTAGCGGGTAACGAATTACAATTAACGTCGGTGGACAAGAAATCAAAGAGCAAAAATGCACACTTTCTTTTGGAACTGAGTATATAGTTCGCCCTTCGGTCTTTACCTTACACATACATGTATAGTCCGTCACATATCGGTTTTTATTTGGAAAATAAAACCCTCTTATCTTGTTACCATTTTTTCATGAATCTTATTTAATTTACACCAATTTTTGTTGACTGAATGCGCTTTCAAATTGGAATCATTGACTTTTTTGCCGTTTTGGAAAGGGCTGATACACATGGTTCTAACTTTTACAGGCGAGTGTTTACGGCATGTTTAATGATCGACAAGACTCTGTTCAAGAACCTGTCACTTGTGCAGTATGATCTGGACATGCAGATAAACAAGCTAATGTTGGAGGCCCTCAGCTACCTGCCCGGCTGTCCATTATTACAAGGACGTATACAGTTCCATCAGAGACCCCTCGTACTGAAGTATGATATGATAGCTCTCAATGTCTTACAATTGGTGAGTGAAACTTATTTTCTTTGTGCCATGTTTATTCTGTCTTTAGTATGGTGAACCTTAAGGGTCTAGAGTACCCAATATTCATGTCACGAAAAATAATATTCGTGCCACGAATTAATTTCGTGGATCGAACATTCTTTTTCGTGGCATGAACATTAGGTAGGCCTACTTGCGTCCCCTAGCGGTACACAATACTTAAGAAATATTCACTTTCACTATGATGATATAGGAATGGCTCCAATTGCCAGACAATTACAATGATAAAAAGGTAGAATATTTTATTTTGAAGCAATGGAATCACGTGACACAAATCACAAAAAATCTCCAATAATAATATGTTTTAAGGTATCCAACCCCTCAAAAGCATCAAATACCTAGATGCGAAATTTGGAAAGTGCCATTTGTTCCTAAACTGTGTTACATTTCCAATCCAAATACAAACATAAACATTTTGAACGGTTTAGAATTTTGAATTAATGCATACTTATGGAAATATATGACAAAAATGTTCAAAATTACCTCCCTTGCATAGGAATAAAGAGTAAAATAATATTTGTAAATTATTTTTTTTCTTGAAGCATAATTTTGAAATTCGGCACGGGTAATCAACTTATTTGAAGTGTATTAACATGTGTGTGTAATTTGATTTATTTCGTATGGTTAGAAAGTGGTGATTTTTTTAGGGTCTGTAAACCTTAAAGTGACATTTCAGAATTTTTTGTCATAAATTTTACTTTAATTTTTATCTGAAAGAGCATATTTCCTTATGAAAATTCTGAAAATTTCGAGCCAAAATATTGCGCTGTTTACGAGAAATTTATATTTTTGTGTTAAAATTGAACAAATTGTTGTGGACAACAGTTCGGATTTATATGCAATTTATCGATTTTGTCTCAACTTTAAATGCGTGTTTCTCGCTTACTGGCAACAACTTCAAAAAACCAATAGTATTTACACTCATTAGAATAACCAATCTTGGCATCAAGACATACTTTAAAAAATTGAAATTTGAATGAAATGTCCCTTTAAGATGTGTCCGATTTAAAAAAAGGAAGAAGAGTTTTAAGCAGAGAAGACGAAAAACGTCAGCGATTTGCTTGAATTGTAGACCTGTCAAAAATTAAGGGATAAAATGTTATTGAGGACCGACCAAAATGTTCTAGTATTTGGTCGTCAATGCCTTTTTTATTGTGTGCTTTTGAAAACAGATCCACCGCATTCAGCAAATCCCACGTTTTTTCTCATCCTCTGCTTCAAACCGTTATCAAGTCGGTTACATATCAATATGATTATTCAATATGATTACTGAAGATTCTCTGCAATTGCTGTGTCATGTGATTTCTCATCGTGTTAACACTCAATAAGTCATCAGAAACTTTCATCTTGATATAAGCATATCCTCCTTTTGCCTAGATGTTTTGGCATTTCCTTACAATTTGGGACGTCAAAACTTGATTTTGTTTAAAGTAGTATACCCCTAATGAGATTCGCGCGACATCGGAATTATTCGGGAGCGATCGAAAACATTCGGCGGTGGAACTAGTCCACCACCGAATGTTTACGACCGCGCCCAAAAAAGGTTCGGATACGTAACGACGGCGCTCGAAAAAAAAAGCCGACGTTTAATGAATCTCAAAATGGCGACATAACGGGTATTCTACCTTAATCGTAGTTTGGAGTATAACCGATGTTAAGTTATGTTATGTTTCAGGGCCAGTATATCGTGAAGGTATCGTACAAGAGCTCTACTAACGCTTATCTCGGCTGTTTACAAATTCATCTAAATTACGGAGGACAAATCATTCATTGAAAGACTAGCATCTATATCGTTGATTATTTTTGTTTGTTTGTTTTTTCAATAATTATGGAATATTCATTGATTATTCATTAATCCCTTTCACATACGACATTACTACGTCAAATTGATATATTTTTGGATTTGTGTACGCCGAATCCAAAAAGAAAATGTGCACAGAATATAACTAGAATTTCTTTGGTAATGTTGGGTGTTATAAGTTCGGTATCAAATCAAAAGTTACACACTTGCCTATAAGATGATGTATTTTTGGATAACCAGCAGTTTCTCCTTTTGTCTCAGTATTTTCTTTGCCATATTTTACAAAAATTCTATCTGTAATAACTTACATTTTGTCATTTGTGGCAGTTTTTGAAGTGGATCACCTTAAAATATTGTCGATTGGGAAAGGATTAATGGTATCGTTTTGTATTTTATTGCACTCATATTGCAGTCTTTCGCCAACACCAAACGCAGGACTAATTTGCACCCGTTGGGAAAACTTTTTTATGAAAGGCCCTTCTTAAGTTTTATAACGGTCATTGTCTTCGAGACTCGCTGGTCAACACCATTGGTCCTTGTCCAACTTGAAAGTTGCTACGGACAATACCTGTCGATGTAAAACTCACCGATGCAAAAATAATCTGATTTGCATCTTCTATAGTCTCAATGTTTTATCAAGCCTTATCGATCGATGGTGTCAAAAACCAGGCCCTTGTTTCTCGAAAAAACTTAAGTACATACTCATGATCACATGCTAAACTTCAAAGGAATACTCTACATTCTTGAAAACTTTAGTACATTCTCATGCTAAAACTTGAGCACCGTGCATCAATCGAATACCCTTCAACGTTGGAGAGTATTGTTTTGATTTTTTTTGAGAAACTGGCGCCAGGTGTTATTGAGGATGGATGAACGACTGAATAGCGTTTAACTCGTTTTTGGAAGCAAATTTTGCAAAATTTGCTTCTCTTTGCAGCCACCTCTCTCTGCACTTTACCATTCTCTGCATACCACACAACATCTTTTGGTCCTCCTCACTATAAATAGTTCTATCAAACGCAAAGATTAATGAGGTAACAGTCATTCGAACATTCAATATGTAAGTCTGAAGTTATGTGTAGATATTGAATTGAGTGACTGAAAATGAAACATTCAATTAATCATGTCTCTAAGAGAAGAAAAGATCAACGTAGTAATTTGCTTTATTATGGTTCAAAGATCAGTCCAATGGCCTTCCTTGTAAATGGGTCAGTCAAGTTTACTGAACTATGAAATATATTCAAAGCTTACACAAACGATTAATATGCATGAAGTTGTGCTAAAAATAGATACAACTCCAGCATAGAATCAAAGTATTTAAGGTATTCTGGATAATCAAAGTACCTAGTCAATGTGCTCTACGAATCAAAGTATTCAATGTATTCAAATGGATAATCAAAGTGCCTTATCAAAGTACTCTACTTCTGGACAGGCCTACATTATTGACAAATTTGCTTCCCAACAGTACTGTCAGTACTTTGATTAGAGGGCGTAGTCTCTCTATTGCAGCCACAAGCCAATACCGGTATTTTGCAAACCGCACAACGAAAATAGTTCCTTCCAATCACGACAAAAAAGATCTAAATAACAATTGGAATATTCTACAATTATATACTCAGTTCCAAAAGAAAGTGTGCACTTTTAAATTTTGAATATCTCGAAAAGTATACCGTATACCTCCGGGAAATTTTGTATGACACATCTCAAGACTATTGACAAACGATATAGTGATGAAAAAATCATATAGCACGCACTAATTTTCGGCTTGGTAGCGACTTTGCATTTTTAGTGATTCACGCATGCCTCACGTGCTGGACGAGTTATCGATCTGAAATTGAACTTACTGCAATCCTTTAAGCAAACCTTAACATAAAATCTCATTTTAATTACATCTGTCCATAGCGCATAAGGAAACGAATTACAATTAACGTCAGTGAACAAGACCGAACCTGGTGAAAACAAAAGCCCTGAACAAATTTTAATTTGTACGGTATTTATATTCTAATAGCAAGTATCCATTTGTATGGCATCTAATTAACGGCACACAAATTTTGTGTAGAACGTTGTTGCACCGTTCGACGACACTTTACTAGACTGCTAACGTAGCGATTACTAACGTTGACGCGCACGTAACGTCTACCGGAATGTTCAAACTTTAGCATGGAAATGGCTTTGAAGGCATGGTTAAACCCTACAACGGAATATAAGCATGCAACTCTTGTAAGGTGTGCAAATCTCAACACCATCAACACCATAATGCACTGGCTGCGTGTATGCAGTATGAGCAATTATATCGACATCTGTTATAAGGCCAATTTTCTTTAAGGTCTAATCTGAAGTATGATATCACTTTTACACCCTAAATTACCATGAACTTTGTGAAAATTAAGGTAATAGCAAAAAGTGAAAGTGCACACTTTCTTTTGGAACTGAGTATACATGTCATTATATAGAATATATGACTTGTATGACCTATGCAAAAAAATGCAAGTAATCAAGTCTCAAATAGAAAAATAGATCAGTGTAGTAATTTGCCATTCACAATTAGGTCATGCAGGTCATTCAGTCAAGCCATGTGGCCTGAATTTTGGACAATGAAAACAGTCTAAAAATAGAATCACGTTCCACAGACAAAGACGTATAATTTGTTCTAGTGCGTAGTGAGTGTCTGTCTGGGTAATGTGTAGTAAAGCCATAGTATATTGTGTCATTAGAGCAAACTCCCTTATCAACCCAACTTCCCATACATCTATGAACGGGTTGATTTGAATTTACCTTTCCCAATCCAAACGTGTCTCTAAGAGAAAGTTTTTAAAAACATTGATGCATTTTCTCCTTTTTCCTCAATATTTCCTGAACAATTTTATGCACATTTCTAAACTGTAATAATATTTTTTTCATTTGCAGTAGCTTTTGAAATGGACCACTTCAAAAATTGTTGTTTGGAAAAATTTTGTGGTATGGTGACACTATGCTGCATCATAGAAAAAAGGGGCTTCGATTCTTTAGTCAATAGTTAACACATTCCTCTATTTATGGTTGAATGCATGGCCAAAAGTGCTGAACTTTCCTTATTTCACACTGAAAATTTAGGGAAAATCCAATTTAGCCTCCCCCTCAATATTCAGACACATGGGCTTCAAGAGTATAAAATTGCTTCCTACGGGCCTGCAACAACTCCACCTACATTCGAGGATGGCATTGCATGAAGAATAAACAGAATGTTTCCAATTATGTAATATATTGTCACAGTTTGAATTTTTATGTTGTGTCAAATACGCTCTCTAACAGTACTTTCAGTACTTTGATTCAACGTGTATTTACTGTATACGGCGACGATTATTGTCATTTCTCTAAACAGTACTACCACATCTTTTCCGAGCCTCCAGATGCTTGCCCACATAGGCTTACGATTATCTAACCATTGTTGGGAGACAGATGAAAGAGAGGATGTTTGTGGCGACCGGAGATCAAACCTGCGACGTCACGAGTGAGAGTCTGATGCATTAAAATCTGCGCTATTTCCGCGGCAGAGAAAGGATAAAGGGAACGCCGTATCAGAGTCACATAATGTTAATGACACAGAAAATGTTCGTTTGACATGTTGTCAATGATCAATTATGAATATAGCATTAAGGTAGTCCACCCGTAATGGGATTCTCGAGACGTTGGAAATTATTCGGGCGACACTGAATGTTTACCAAGTCGCCCAAATAATTTGGAACTTCGGATACGTTATTAATGTAAACGACGTCGCATGAAAAATTACGTCGACTTATTCTCATTAGGGATTGACTACCTTAATAAGTCATGCAGATTGACACAAAATACTGATCTAAAGGTTAATTGAGTAAACCATTTCCTAATCAAGGGCTGGTTTTTAAATAGTTGGTGTGAAAATATTGAGGAAAAATATGAAATTCCTGATTATCAGCAATTTCTCATTTCTAATCAAGGTTTTCTGTGCTATTTGCCTGCTATACACATGTTTACAATTTATAATGATGGCAGTACTGTAATGTCGTCTTCAACTCCTTTTAGTTTTGAGCTGTTTAAAATTCCACCGTTTAGAAACGGAATAAAACGGTGTTACAGTCTTGTTTTGCAAGCGTGTGCCGAATGTGTTGGAATTTAAATAACGCGCTCTCAACACGCTAAACACGCAAGAGTCTCGTTCTGCACACGAACTAACAACACGTCGTAACACGTTGACAAACGCTGACATACGATGGGTAAAAAGGCCTATACTTACGCCTTCTGAAATTAGGAGTGGTTGTGTGTGTTCATGCATTTGTGTATCAATATTCAAATTTTATCAATTATGATTCAAGTTCTGAAACTTCATGTCCCTGGTCATACCCTTTTAGCTATCCGAGACACGCTAACAACACGTTACACGTTACACTCGTTCCGAGGCCGTTGCGAGAACGTTAATCACACGTTACTCACACGTTTTTGCTGGGGAAACGTTAAAAATTGAAAGAGACATAAACTAGATCAGAGTGTACCGACTTTTTACAGTAATATGACCCTGTCACACATTGGGAAAGTTTCACCCCTTTAATGCCTTCGTCATCGTGCGTCGAACGTGTCTTGATAGAGTAACAAAAAAACTGTAGTAAAAATACAAGCAACGCATCGAGCAAACCCAGTATATAACATTTATTTTCCCACAATGTATATTAAATAGTTATTCTTTTCTCTGTCTAGATAAAGGACCCTGTAACACCTTAATGTTTAACCAGCGTGTACCGAACGTGATGGATTTAAAATAACACGTGAGGTACCGTGTAGTCGATTTTCTGAACGCTCTATGCTCATTGCTCAGGCTGACTAAAACTTTAAAAGGTGTGACAGGGCCCTTAATGTCGATAGAGAAATAAATAAACTGTAGTAAATGCACAATCAACATATCACTTGAAAACCAAAAAAAAAAAAAAAAAAAAAAAAAAAAAAAAAAAAAAAAAAAAAAAAAAGTATAACATTTATTTTCCCCACAATTGTATATTCATATAGGTATTTATTTTATTATCGAGATGAAGGACCCTTGCACACCGTAACGTATTAGCCACTGTGTGTCGAACGTGTTGGATTTTAAATAACTAGCTACAATGTGGTCAATTTTCTGAACGTTCTATGCCCACGCTGGCTAAAACGTTAAGGTGTAAAAGGACTCTTAATCTCGATAGAGAAATAAATAAAATGTAGTAAATGCACAAGCAACATATAAATGAAAAGAACAACAACCAGTATAACATTTAATTTTTCCCACAATGCGTACTTAAAAAGGTATTTATATATCTATCGAGTTTAAGGACCCTGTCAGACCTTATGGAGAAACATTGATGTTTGACAGATCCCTAAGTATATTTTTGGATCGCATTATGCACACACTGACAAAAATGTTTAAAAGGTGTGACAGGGCCATTGATTTAGATAGAGAAATAAATAAACTGTTGTAAATACACAAACAACATATTAATTAAAACAACAACAACAACCAGTATAATATTTATTTTCCCCACAATGCATATTTACATATGTAATATTTCTCTATCGATATTAAAGGCCCTGTCACAAATTAACCTTTAAACCAGCGTGTGCCGAACGTGTTGAATTTTAAATAACACGCTAGCAACGTTAAACATGTCATGGATTCGTTCCGAATACGTTTACACATTTGCAAACGCTTGCAAGCACACGCTGAGGTTCTCGTGTGTGTGCCAGATTGTTCTTAACGTATGCGGAATATTGTCTTTAGCGTGTTGGTAGCGTGTTATTTTAGATCCAACACGGTCGGCACACGCTGGCTAAAACGTTAATGTGCGAAAGGATCCTTAATTTCGATAAAGAAATAAATAAACTGTAGTAAATACACAAGAAACAAATTAATTAAAAAACAAAACCAGTTTAACATTATTTATCCCACAATACACATTTTTGTAGGTATTTATTTCTCTATCGAGATAAAGGACCCTGTCACACATTAATCTTTAAACCAGTGTGTGTCGAACGTATTTGATTTTAAATATCACGCTATCAAGACGTTGAACATGCCATGGATGCGTTCCACACAGGTTAAGAAAACGTCATAACACGTTGGCAAAACGCTGGCCGACACTGAGGTACATAGCGCGTGCCAGCGTACACGTCAACGTGTTTCAACGTGTACGAATCGTGTCTTTAGCGTGTTCAACGTATTGGTAGCGTGTTATTCAAAATCTAACGCGTTCGGCATACGTTAGCTAAACGTTTAGGTGTGATAGGGTCCTTAGTTAAATTTCTCAACGTGCTTTGCACACGCTAGCTGTTCGCAAGGTGTGGCAGAGAGAAATAAATACATCAATTAAAAAAACAAGTAGTATAACATTTATTTTCCCAACAATACATATTATATAGATAGATATATTTATTAACATTTATTAAGGTTCCGGAACCATAACCATAGCTGTTATTTATAGAAACACTTCAAGCAGAAAAACCTCTTTAAAAGTTTGACATGTTGTAATAGACATTGTCGTGTTGGATAACTCGTACGTTTCCCTATCATGATATAATCAAATTAGAAATGCAGAGGTAGCTCTTTCAACCAATTTAAGCAACGAATGTCTGCAAGCATTGTGATGTGACATTGGGAATTTGACTGTTTTACATATAGTAAAGAAGGGACATACTACACCGGTGTCCCCCCAGCTAAATTTCATTTGATTACATCAATTATGGTTCCAGAACCGTAAAAATGCATTCAGCTAAAACACGGCATTTGCATCCTTTTTAAATCTTATGATAGTTTGTGCACTACAGATTAGCCTACATCATTTGCAATCACATTTTTAAATTCAAAATTATGTAACAATGGTCATCTTCATTGACAAACAAATCTCAGGTCGATATGTAACTTTAATTTTCAAATTATGACACTATTTATGCCCCCGAACTAGCCATTATTTGGGGCATTTTTGGTCATTAAACTGTTTCACAAAAGTAATTTTTAATTTCAAACTACATCTGATGAATTACTATTGATTATTTCCAACTTACATTAACTTGATTTTATAGTGCAGTTCCCCAGACACATTTTGGTATTTCATTGCATGTATGTAGTGCCCGTAACAATGGTGAATTTTTAGAAGATCCATTTACAAAAAAACTTCAACATTTATAATATTAAAGCTTTCAATATGGCAGCCTAAATAAAAATAGAATCATGTTTTATGTTAAACTAAACTTCAGTTTATATTGCACATCAATATGATACTACCTAGATCGAATAAAATCAGATCAATTTTGTATTTTAAAAATAATGTTTGAATTCCTTTTTTGTAATGGCTGCGAAAGCTAAACAAACATCGTCTTTTTATGATTCAAGTAATGAGCTTTTGACATTGGAATCCTAAATCATGGCGAGAAAGCTAACTGTTGTGTGGGTTAACCTTGAGACACTTGTTCGCTAAATACCTTGTTTTAGCCGAATGTATGGCCAGAGAGCATACATTTTCGCTCCTCAAAAATTCTAAGCGGCCACTTTTTAAACACGTTTTACTAGAATATGACCGAATTCATGTAAAGTGAACGGACTTCAGTGCTCGTTTTGGTAGAATTTGGTAAGTCAATAACAGGGCTATTACAACCTGAATTGTAATAAAACCGGAATTGTAATAAAAATATTACAAAACCGGTTGGGATGCAATATTTTTGTTACATTTGGAAGACAACCGGTTTTTGTAATAAAACCGGTTTTGTAATAAACTTTTTTCTACCTATCTACGGTACTCAAACAGGCTTATCTGTGCTCCAATAATATCTATATGTATATTCACTCTATCAATTATCAGTACTTGCCCTAATCACTCACTTTTTTGACAATTTGCATTTTTGTAACAAACATGTTGACCCAACTTTACAATATTAGGAATGCTGTGGGGTGTTATTTTCGCCGTAATTGGGGTTCTCTATCGTCTTAGCACGATTTCATCACGAAAGAAATCTAATATTCCACAATTATTTTTTTTTATTACAAAACCGGTTGGAATGCACTATTTTTGTTACATTTGGAAGACAACCGGTTTTGTAAAAAAACCGGTTTTGTAATAAACTTTTTCTACCTATCCACGGTACTCAACCAGGCTTATCTGTACTCCAATAATATCTATATGTATATTCACTCTATCAATGATCAGTACTTGCACTAATCACTCACATTTTTTTTAAATTTGCATTTTTGTCTCAAACATGTTGACCCAACTATACAATGTTCGAAAGGCCCTGGGCTGTTATTTTCGCCGGAATTCATGGTTCTCTATCGTCTAAGCACGATTTATCACGAAAAAAATTAACATTCCACAATTAAGCTTTTACTACAAAACCGGTTGGAATGCAATATTTTTGTTACATTTGGAAGACAACCGGTTTTGTAATAAACTTTTTTTCTACCTATCCACGGTACTCAAACCAGGCCTATCTGTATTCCAAATGATATCTACTTGTATATTCACTCTATCAATGATCAGTACTTGCAATAATCACTCACTTTTTTTTAACATTTTCATTTTTGGCACAACCATGTTGACCTAACTAAACAATGTTGGAACTGTTCTGGGGTGTTATTTTCGCCGTAATTGGGGTACTCTATCGTCTTAGCACGATTTCCCCACGAAATAAATCTAATATTCCACAATTATATTTATATTACAAAATCGGTTGGAATGCAATATTTTTGTTACATTTGGAAGACAACCGGTTTTGTAATAAAACCATTTATGTAATAAACTTTTTTCTACCTATCCACGGTACTCAACCAGGCTTATCTGTACTCCAAATGATATCTACGTGTATATATTTAATCTATCAATGATCAGTACTTGCATTAATCACTCACATTTTTTAAACTTTGCATTTTTGTCACACACATGTTGACCCAACTATACAATGTTGGAACTGTTCTGGGGTGTTATTTTCGCCGTAATTGGGGTTCTCTATCGTCTTAGCACGATTTCCTCACGAAAGAAATCTAATATTCCACAATTATATTTATATTACAAAACCGGTTGGAATGCTATATTTTTGTTACATTTGGAAGGCAACCGGTTTTGTAATAAAACCGGTTTTGTGATAAACTTTTTTCTACCTTTCTATTGTACTCAAAAATGCTTATCTGTACTCCAAATGATATCTACGTGTAAATTCACTCTATCAATGATCAGTACTTGCATTAATCACTCACTTTTTTTAAACTTTGCATTTTCTTCACAAACATGTTGACCAAACTATACAATGTTGGAACTGCTCTAGGGTGTTATTTAGGCCGTAATTGAGATTCCCTAAAGTTTGACCATGATCTTATCACCAAACAACTTTAACATAGCAACAATTATTTGTTATTATAAAACTGCTTGTAAAGCAAGAATTTTGTTACATTTGAAAGACAACCGGTTTTGTAATAAAACCGGAATTGTAATAAAATGTTTTCTTCCTTTCCATGGTACTCAACCAGGCTTATCTTTACTCCGAATGGTATTTAAATGTAGGATATTCCCATACTAGCAGTAATAACTCATCATTTCTTTAATATTTAATGTAAAAACTACATCATCACGTAATTTTCCATTGTTTCGGCGTATGCCTGCTTCAGGAAATAAATTTATTGAATTAACGTAAACAAACGTGACGTAGTTTACTTAACAATGATTTACAATTTGGTGGGAAAACAGACATTAACGTACAGGCATGAAGTATATGAACAAACGACGTAAGAGACTGTGTGAAAACATTAAGTAAAACAGTTTTGTCCAAAGCATACAGGTAATTAGACCAAGATCAGGTTGCAAAAATGTGCAAGCTAATCAAGACACAATAAAGTATCCTATAAGAAGGAAGTTGCATTATCACATAGCTCACTATCGGATATAGAAATGCACAATTTCCTATATATAATTTCTATTATTAAAAAAGGGGGATTATGGGAAAAAACGATTACAGTGATCATCTTTTTTTTTTTTTTTTTTTTTTTTTTTAGATACGCACTTTTATCACAAACCTTTTGACCCAAATATACAGTCTTGGAACTGCTTTGGGATGTTACTTTAGGCTTAATGTAGGTTCTCTAACGTTTAACAACGATTTCATTTTTCTATCTTAATCGTTTCTCAAACAAAATTTTAGTCTTGGTCTTAAGGTGGGTTCACATTGACGAATTTTCTTACGATTCCTTACGAATTGGACATTCGTAATCACATTGCCGATTAGTTCACGTATTGTTACGATTTGAGTGAATTTAACGGACGGTTTACGTATTTCTGCGACTAGTTTACGGACTGATTACGGATTATTTACAAATTAATAGGTGTATTACCGACTTAGTTACGAATGTTTACGAGTCCTTTGTTGTTATTTTTGTTGTTGTTGTAAGAAAGACAACCTCGTTTGTGAAAATCTGACATTCGACAAGACGATATGACTTGCGAACGAAATAAGCTTGGGTTGTACCAACAATCTCTTCAAAACCGTTAACCCTTTCCCAAACAAGACATAGTTTTGACGTCCCATGGTTTGGGAAAATATTGAGAGAAAAGAATAAATTGCTGATAATCAGCAATGCAATTCTGTTTTCTCAGAATTTTCTATTCAATAACATACAAAGTTTACACTTCTTACATCAATAATTGTTTCGTCTGTAACTTCTTTCAAATCGAAACAAAAAAATCTTGCAGTCTGGGAAAGAAAACTTAAGTGCTTCTACCGGAATAACCCTCATACTACCGTATTGGGTCATTTATGACCCCAGACATATATTTGTGAATGCTATATTCAAAGTTGTTCTCCGATGCACATTTACTTTATTTTACTTTTGCAATCTTATATTCGTGGATATTAAATCAATTTTTCTTGAACATCCAACAACGTTTGAAGGACTTATCGTCAAGTTTTGTGATGGGATAAAAAATGACCATAGTGCATATAAACACATTGCAAAAAAGGGCTCTTAGTCCTCATTTTATTGCAAATACAATTGGAAATCGTTTGACGTTTAGCAAAACATTAAATAGTATTTCCTCTATCATAAATTTGTCACCAATTTTGAATCGAAGTATAGTATATGAGCAATGAATTCGAAAAAGTGTACTTATATCATGTAAGACAAATATTTATCATCTTAGGCCTCTGCATATACAAGAGGTCTGACCAGGACCCACACTGTCCCCTCACAGCTTCTCCACCAAACATAACCCTCATCAGGCCCTTTGTGGAGCCTGATCTGTTTTAGTATCATTTTTAGAATCTCATATCATAATTGCCTTTTTTTTAAACATCCCGGCTCGTTTTTATTCGTAAACTTGCCGTATCATATTCGTGAATCACTTACGGGTGATTTGCGATTAACTAAGAGTCATTTACGATTGAATAACGGAACATTTAATCCGTGGACATTCGTGAGAAAATTTTCCACATGTCAAAAAATGTCCCCGTATGAGCACGAATCGCATTAAGAATATCCCCAATTCATTGCGAGTTGTTTACGAGTGCATAAGAGTTGTTTACGAATACTTGCGGTTATATACGATAGGACTTTCCGAATGGACCACCCAAAACGAAATCTATGAATATGCACGATTTATTTCCTATGTCTATTATTTTTTTGGTTGTAAATAATAAGATATAATCTCCATATCATCATCAAGCAGCTGACATTTAGAAATAAAGCATTTTATACTTACGAGTTATTTACGGATGCCAGCGTATTGTTTACGAATGTTCACGGATGGCCTACGAATGTCCAATTCGTAAGGATTCGTAAGGAAAATTCGTTAGTGTGAACCTACCTTTATTGAGAGCAATTGCATGTTACAAAATATATTATAAAATAAGTTGATTTTTGTATATTTTAACATAGAAATCCTCGAGAAAAAGGACGAAATAATTATAAGCATGTTCTTATTTCTTATCATCATGTTTTAGCAATTTTTAGTAACACTTAGATTACAAGGGACTTCAAAACCAAGGTGTATTTGGGAAAGTGTTAATTATTTTGCGAACAACAAAATTCTAGGGTAGTCTAGGGTAGTCCGGGTTGAAAGCTGATGCAGACGACAAAATAAATATTGAAAGGGAAATAATTCGTGTGCAATATATCTTAGAAAATATTGAGATAAAATGAGAAATAATTTCCCAGGTCTTTTCTGGTAGTAAAGTCTAAATCAGGTAAGGACGTTGTAAAATCAATCTAATCCTGGACTAAATAATTATTAAATCTGGATTTGCACAAACTCAAATATGATTATGCATGCCAAAACAAATTCAAAAATAGTAGACGCAAAAATATAAAACGACTAAATTAACGCAAACAAATGTGTAAAACATCAATGTCATTATGTGAAAAAGGCTGAAAGAAAATTAAAAAAAAAAAAAAATGCTGAAATTCAGCGCTACCATCATTTTTATGCTCCCCGAAAAAATTTCGGGGGAGCATATAGTCGCCATGCTGTCCGTCCGTCCGTCCGGCTGTCCGTCCGTCTGTCCGTCCACAGCCAGATCTCAGCAACCCTTGGACCAAATTCAACGAAACTTCACATGTGAACTCCTTGGGATAATACATAGGAAACTTTTTCTCCGTTTTTTAATTTGAGGCTGCGTCATGGAAAAGGGGCCTTAGTGTAAAAATTAGTTTTTCTTATTTTCTCTTCATCTAATGGGCAGAATGTAATGAAATTTTGTACTTATGTAATGAATAGGATGTTCTAGACCATATTTTATAAATAATGTGTGTACAAAAAGGCTGTCGTGGGAAAAGGTTTGAGTTTATTGGGGTTTTACGCCGTTTTCAACTACCAGGGTTATATCGCGGCGGCTGGAGCACCTACTCATGGATTCCTGTTGTTTCTCAAACCAGTACTACCACAACACCCTTACCGAGCCTCCAGCTGCTCGCCCACTTAGGTTAACGATTTCAAACCAATTGGTGGGTGACAATTTTGTCAGAAAGGGTATTAGCCGCGGCCGGGTATCGAACCCGGGACCTCTCGAATGAGAAGCAGATGCGCTACCAACTGCGCTAAGGCCGCGGCCGTCGTGGGAAAAGGGGCTTAATGTATGATAGTTTTTATTTTGTGACAAACACTAATTCGGGGAGCATAATCCGTCTGTGACGGCTCTTGTTTGCAATGTTTCTCAAATGAATTGAGTATGGGCATTGGACATACCATGGCTTAATTTCAGCATGTTTGCAGTGTGATCAGGGGCTAGCTTTTAATGCTGACACAGGACAGTTCAATTCAATTAGATACTGGGGAAAACAACATGTGAATATCGACCAGAATGCGCGTATTCTAAGGCTACATGTGACAATGATCCATGCTGGTCAGAAATGTGAGAAATACCCTTTTTCATATCCCAGAATGTATTGATCTTTATTTGATAATATGAACGACAAAAAAATCCAAACTTGAATATTAACCTTTTCCACTCAATCAAATTACATGGTGGTCCAATTTATTCCCTGTCGCAGACGACAAAATGGATGTTGTTAAAGATATGGTATGTTTGCAGTACATCACATGAAATGTTAAGCATATAAAATACAATGCTTTTCAGTAAATTTTCTTCTTTTGTCTCACGTTTTCCAAAGCCTTTTCAATAAGAGACGTCAAAACCAGGTTTTTGTGGAATATAAGAATTGGTCCGTGATGACATCGTGCTTAGACGATAGAGAACCCGAATTACGGCGAAAATAACACCAAGAGTAGTTCCAACATTGTATAGTTAGGTCAACCTGTTTGTGACAAAAATGCAAAGTTTAAAAAGGTGAGTGATTAGTGGAAGTACTGATAATGATAGAGTGAATATACATGTAGATATCATTTGGAGTACAGATAAGCCTGGTTGAGTATCGTGGATAGGAAGAGAAAAGTTTATTACAAAACCGGTACAAAACCGGTTGTCTTCCAAATGTAACAAAAATATTGCATTCCAACCGGTTTTGTTATAATTTTATTACAATTCCGGTTTTATTACAATTCAGGTTGTATCAGGGCTATGTTGTCAATAAGCTTTTCCGTAAATTTTACATTTACAGTCATTTTTAATTTTTCAATTACGATTTCATGTGTGTTTCATTTAAATTAACAGGCCAGACTATTTAATAGTCCAAAATTCTAACAAGACAGGGGTGATCAAGGAATTTCGAAGATCTGGAAGTGTAGATGTTATTAACATCCACAATTTAGGTAATTCGAAATTGCTTAGATGTGGCACTCATCACGCCGATTTACATCACCCTTCCGTGTCTCCAAATTGTCATATTCAGTGGTAATGTAAATACTAATGTTAGCATCTAGCAAATGTCCTCAACCAACCACAAAACTCCAATAACGGTTTTATCCTGTTAACCGTGACGTAATTTCGGACAAACAATAGTATTTCGTAGATGTTGTCATAAAATCACGTAAATGTTATTCAACATCGAATCATGAGCTGTGACGAAGGGTTACTGTATATTCCAACCCTTACCAAAATATTAGCACTGCCGCAAACAGTTGCGGCAACTTCGCTGCAAATTTGCGGCGAATTCGCTACAAATATTTGCCACAAATTTGCGGCCACTTCGTTTTTCGTATGCAAATTAGCTTTCTGGCAAACTATTTGCCGCGAAGTTGCTGCAAACTGTTGCTGCAAAGTTGCAGCGAACTGTTGCTGCAAAGTTGCCGCAAACTGGTCCAAATTCTTCTTGCGAACTTCCCGCAACTATTTGCCGCAAAGTTGCGGCCACTTCGTTTTTCGTATGCAAATTAGCTTTCTCGCAAACTATTTGCCGCAAAGTTGCTGCAAACTGTTGCTGCAAAGTTGCAGCGAACTGTTGCTGCAAAGTTGCCGCAAACTCATCCAAATTCTTCTTGCGAACTTCCCGCAACTATTTGCCGCAAAGTTGCGGCCACTTCGTTTTTCGTATGCAAATTAGTTTTCTCGCAAACTATTTGCCGCAAAGTTGCAGCAAACCGTTGCTGCAACTTTCCAGCAAACTGGTTTGTTTATATTTCTTCCAATCTTCCTGCAAACAAGAAAGCTATTTGATTGAATGCAGAGTAAAATAGGTCACCTTTTCGTCAATTTGGGATTTACATTCAACCAAATACTTCCTCACTAAAACCGGAAGAGGCTTTAAATGAAAGTAAGGCCTTGGAAAGCTTTTGATTACATTTGGTGACAGTGATCAGTTTCACATTTTCTTAAGAAACCTCGCTTTACCCTATCCCAAACAAGACCTGGTTTTGACGTCCCTACTAAATAAGGATGGGGAAAACATTGAGGCAAAAGAAGTAAATACTGATAATCAGCATTTTCTCCTTTTGCCTTAGTATTTTCTAAGCTATATACACATATCCTTTCTTTTTCTATTTTGTTGTATGCCGCAACTTTCTAATCAATTAAATACCAATTCATTAAAATCTTATCCGAAACTTTTAATTTCTTAAATTAACAGAAGTTGATGTAGATAACAGTTTTTAAAGAAGGCATATTTCTCGGATAAAAGTTATCTTTCTCAGCTCATTTTCACAAGCAAAACAAATAACATTCCTCACCAGGAAGAACAAGATTCTCAATAAACACTTTTAAGGTAGTCCACCCCTAATGAGATTCTCGAGACATCGGCATTATTTGGGCTATGTCGAAAACATCTGGCGATGAAACTTTCCATCGCCGAATGTTCACGACTGAGCCTGAATAGCTTCGGATACGTAATGATGCCGCCAAAAAAAACCTGATGTTTTGTGAATCCCAAAATGGCCACATTACGGGTATTCTACCTTAAATCAATATCGGTTGTTGATGCATCGAGTCTATTAGGCTGACATTATTTTGTGTTCATCAAGTCTGTTTATTTGATTTTCGATGCGGCATGTTGTTCATTCTGTGTATCAAATCTTCAATCAATTTGTAGAAACGAATTCGCAGTCTGTTGTCCAAGAATCTTTCGTAGTTTATATTGTGCAGGTCCTTCTTCTTCGAATTCTGTATCACTTATTTACACTGTAGATTTTTCTAACACTTTGATATTCATTCTATTGGGCAATAATATAGCCCATTCACTAAAACACTCCGGCAATACATTGCGGCCCTGTTACACTTTACACTTATAGGGCATTACTACAGCCCATATTTACACCAAGCTGTTTCACAAGTGGACACAGGCGGTCAACTGGTCTCTTCAGAGTTTTGTTGATTGGTATATATATAGATCTCGGTCCCCATGCAAGTTTCTTATCTGTGATAGGTCTACATGATCCAACCAATTTGCTTGTTCAGGTCGTTAATTTAAATCAATCACCATTATGATGTCCCCAATAGCAAAGTTTTAGTAACAAGCATTTGATTGACCATTAGAAGTATATGAAGCTAAATTTTTTTGTAACTTCTTACAAAACTTGTCTGTACATGTACATGTGATTAAAGGTAAATATTAGTCCAGACTGTCCATACTTTAGATGTACATTGATGTTCAACACTTCAGTTTAACTTTAAGTATTTTAGATGAGCTGACGGACAGTTACTTGTCGAAGTTGTTTAATTTCAACGACGTTTTTCTTATCTTTCATGTCAAAATTGGACTTCTCTGTTGCTGTACGTAGTAGCCAACAGTCTTCATATCTCCAGCATTGTAAGGTTCTGTTTACACTGGAAATAAACAAAAACAGACTTTTAAGGTTTAAATTGTGAACAAAAACATTTTCTCATAATGTGGGGCATTTGTAAACATTGATTTTAACAAGAGGACCATGATATCGCTCTCATGAACCTAAATGATATGAGCAACACTTTTGTTCAATTCAATTAATATTTATTACTTTAAGACTGAAAAAGAACTTATGGCCAATAAGGTTGTGAAAATCTAACTCATCCGAGATCTAAATTATGGTGCCAAACATTGTACAGGGCTCCAGATAAGAGGGGGTGGTGACTTTTCAAACTGCAATAATGCTGTCAGTGATCATCAAACCCTATGTTGTAGGTACTCATTTGTATCGTCTCGTCGAGCCGATTCAAATGAGTACCCACAACACAGGATTTGAATTTGAAAAAACAAGAGATGTTTGTAAAACATATATGCCCCCTCAAGGGCCTACATTTGATGTAGGTCAAAGTCCAAGGTCAAGTTAACAAGGTCAAAGGTCATGGTCAAATATGAAAGGTCTTGGTAGGAGGTGTCTATGTGTGAAATATCAAGGCTGTATATGTAAAAGTAAAATGAAACATAGGCCAGGTTTAAGTTTTTTAAACCCTTTCCCAAACAAGACCTGGTTTTGACGTCCCTAATAGAAAATAATTGGGAAAACATTGAAACAAAAGAAGAAACTGCTGATAAACAGCAGTTTCTCCTTTTGTCTCAATATTTTCTGTGTCCTATTTTACACTAATTCCATCTTTAATAACATCCACTTTGGCATTTGTAGCAGTTTTGAAGTGGATCGCCCAAAAAATTGGTCGTTTGGGAAAGGGTTAAAGTAGCCCAAATGCCAAGGTCAAGTTTATGGTCAAATGTGAAAGGTCTTGGTTGGAGGTGTCCATGTGTGAAATATCAAGGCTGTAGGTGTAAAAGGACATGATATATATGCCTGGTTTCAGTCTTTTTAATAGTAGGTCAAAGTCCAAGGTCAAGGTTGCAATATTCAAGGTCATGGTCAAATGTGGTAGGTCTTGGTAGGAGGTGTCTATGTGTGAAATATAAAGGATGTAGATGTAATAGGACATAAGATAAAGGCTAGGTTAAAGATTTCTAAAAGTATGTAATAATCAAAGGTCAAGGTCACACAGGCCAAGGTCATGGTCAAATGTGAAAGGTCTTGGTAGGAGGTGTCCATGTGTAAAATATTGAGACTGTATTGGTAACAGGACATGAGAAATATGCCTAGTTTAAGTTTTTTAAAAGTAGGTCAAACTCCAAGGTCAAGGTCAAAGGTCATGGTCAAAAGTGAAATGTCTTGGGTGGAAGTGACGATGTGTGAAATATCAAGGCTGTATGTGTAAAATGACAAAGTCACATAAAATATAGGCCAGGTTAATGTATTGTAAAAGTACTGTAGGTCAAACACCAAGGTCAAGGTCACAAGGTTCAAGGTCATGGTCAAATGTGAAAGGTCTTGGTCGTAAGTGTCCATGTGTCAAATATCAAGGCTGTATGTGTAAAAGGACATGAAAAATATAGGCCCAGTTTATTTTTTTTAAAAGTAGGTCAAACTCCAAGGTCAAGGTCACAAGGTCCATGGTCAAATGTGAAAGATCTTGGTAGGATGTGTCCATGAGTGAAATATCAAAGCTGTATGTGTAATAGCACATGAGATATAGGCCAAGTTTAATTTTTTTAAAAGTAGGTCAAACTCCAAGGTCAATGTCATGGTCAAAAGTGAAATGTCTTGGCTGGAAGTGACCATGTGTGAAATATCAAGGCTGTATGTGTTAAAGGACAAGAAATATAGGCCAGGTTAATGTATTATAAAAGTAGGTCAAACACCAAGGTCAAGGTCACAAGGTCCAAGGTTAAATGTGAAAGGTCTTCGTTGTAGGTGTCCATGTGTCAAATATCAAGGCTATATGTGTAAAAGGACATGATATATCTGCTAGGTTAAAGTTTTTTTTTTAAATAGGTCAAAGTCCAAGGTCAAGGTCCAGCTCTGGTGAAAATTCCCAATGAGGACCCAGAATGACCCATGTTAACAGGGTTCCCACCCTTCATCTGGAATAAAATTCCCTGTCTTTTCACTGACTTTTCCCTGACCAAAATTCATTTTTCCCTGACCTTTTTTCGCGTGAAATGGCCTCATTTCCCCCTAAAGCTGTCTGATCAATCCCCTATTTATTACGATTTCTTTTAATAACAATTCAAATGTGATGGTTGAACTTACATGCTTAAAATGCTAAAAATTTTAAACATTATGAAGAGAAAAAGTTCATTTTGTACTGCTTGAAATAGTTAAATACACTTTCTTTGACAACAGTTGAAATGTTAAAGTGTCATTCTCATGAAAGGTGTTTATAGGACAGATTTGCTTCCACTCCAACCTTTTTCCATTTTAAATATTCACTGACCAATTAATAAGGTCCTTACTAATCTAGATACGTTCCAATCAAAATTTCCTGCCCTGATAGCCTTTCACATTCATTTTCACTTAAAATTCATTATGTTTAGTAGTTATTTTCATTCATTTTATGGACATAAATGGGACAAATAGAGCATTTCAAAACCAGTTTTGTGCTAAAATTGATTCTTTATCAACCAGGTACAAGTGCAACTAATGAATGTTTGTAGGAAACTTGTGATAATGGATATATTTGAGGGCTTTTGTTCACTTGACATCAAAATGTCACTGAAAGAAGACAATGGTAATTATCTAAGTGATTTGGAAGGAGATGGCATTTTGACCTAAATCATGTTACACTCATCATCAAACTCAAAGCAATTAAATCAAATGATGCACAGTCCTAGCAGCTGTACAAGTATTAATCCACATAATGTAACTACCCTCTTAGTATCAATATTTCTTCAACCTTCTCTGGAGATGTTCAATATTCTTCTCTTTACTGTCAGCATCTTTCCTCTTGCTTAAGATTTAGCCATTAGAGCATTAGATTTCAATAGAAGATCCATTTAAAATGTTAAGCCTTAATTCAAAATGATAAGTGCAGACTCATGTATAAAAGAACAACTGGTTTGTTAATTAAAACCTGAAAAATGCCATAGATATGATTATCTGTTTTACTTTATTTCATTTTTTTTCTATTTGTTTTGTTTGAACAAAAGAAAATTTCAAAATTCCCTGACTTTTCCCCGACTTTTTAAGCTTTTCAGATTTCCCTGACCATTTTTCAAAATTCCCTGACTTTTCCCTGACCTTGAAGAAAATACAAATTTCACTGACTTTTCCCTGACCAGTGGGCACCCTGTGTTAAGACCTCATCTTCATTTACAAACATTTTGAAGACAGTTTTAGAGTAGATTCTTAAACAAGAGTATGTACAAATGCATTTTACATCACTACAGTCTAATTTGCAGCTGAATCTGAGTGACAGTATGAATACCAACTTGTTTTAGTTTTTCCCAATTTAGGTAAAAACGTCACTATTTTTCCCAATTTCACTGGCCCCTGGCCCCAAATGAAAATTGGTAGCAAGACCCCTGAGGTCACAAGGTCCAAGGTCATGGTCAAATGTGAAAGGTCTTGGTAGGATGTGTCCATGAGTGATATATCAAGGCTGTATGTGTAATAGCACATGAGATATAGGCCCAGTTTATTTTTTTAAAAGTAGGTCAAACTCAAAGGTCAGGGTCACAAGTTCCAATGTCATAGTAATATGTGATAGGGCTTGGTCGGAGGTTTCCATGTGTCAAATATCAAGGCTGTATGTGTAAAAGGACATGATACATCGGCCAGGTTAAAGTTTTTAAAAAGTAGGTCAAACTCCAAGGTCATGGTCAATTGTGAAAGGTCTTGGTAGGAGGTGTCCATGTGTGAAATATCAAGGCTGTATGTGTAATAGGTCATGAGATATAAGCCCAGTTTAATTTTTTTAAAGTAGGTCAAACTCCAAGGTCAAGGTCACAAGGTCCAAGGTCATGGTCAAATGTGAACAATGTTGATAGGAGGTATCTATGTGTGAGATATTAAGGCTGTATGACGTGTAAAAAGACATGAGATATAGGCAAGGTTAAGAATTAAGTGTAAAAATCAACAAAGGGCAATAACTCCCAAGAATTTGATCGGCAAGGTTATGATTCTTGTGCACTGCACCTCTCCATAATAAAATCTATCCACCTGTAAAGTTTCATGATTCTACCTTACATACTTTTTGAGTTGTGCTCTAGACAAGAATCAAGTTATAAAATCAACAAAGGGCAATAACTCAATAATTTGATCGGCAGAGTTACGGTTCTTGTGCACTGCACCTCTCCATAATTAGATCTATCCACCTGTAAAGTTTCATGATTCTACCTAACATACTTTTTGAGTTATGCTCCGGACAAGAATCAAGCTTGAAAATCAACAAACGGCAATAACTCAAAAAATTTGATCGGCAGAGTTACAGTTCTTGTGCACTGCACCTCTCCATAATGAGATCTATTCACCTGTAAAGTTTCATGATTCTACCTTACATACTTTTTGAGTTATGCTCCGGACAAGAATCACGTTTGAAAATCAACAAAGGGCAATAACTCAAAAAATTTGATCGGCAGAGTTACGGTTCTTGTGCACTGCACCTCTCCATAATGAGATCTATCCACCTGTAAAGTTTCCCGATTCTACCTTACATACTTTTCGAGTTATGCTCCGGACAAAGTTTGGTCTACGGACAGACCGACCAACGGACCGACCTACCGACCGACACTTGCAAAACAATATACCCCCTGGGTAGGTTCCAGTTTAGCGGTCCCCAGACAAAATGGCCACCACTCTGTTACCGTACATTAAGAAGTAAAGGGATGAAATAGCGTATTTCTTCATCAATAAAAGGGAAAATAAGCGGAGGTGTGGGGGCGGCAGCCCCCATAAATGATTTTAAAATGAAATGAAGCGGGGGTGTGGGGGCGGCAGCCCCCATAAATACATTCAAGTGGACAAGGTAAATGGACGCCATTTTGGTAGGGACCGCTAAACTGGAAGTGTTCCTACCCCCTTTTTCTTCAAGGGGGCATAACAATTACATGACTAGAATATTGATAAAAGACTAGATGCTTGATTGCCATGTGGGAACACATCTAGTATACCGGTCCCTATTTTCTAGGAAGTATTTCTGGGGGCTGCTGCCCCCACACCCCCGCTTTATTTTATTTTGAAATTATTTATGTGGGCTGCTACCCCCACACACCCGCTTATTTCTTCTTTATTGATGAAAAATTACTCTATTTTGTCACTTTACTGGCGACCATTTAGTTTGGGGACCGGCTAACTAGAAACTACCCTAAAAATAGAATTCCTTTGTGTACCAGCGTGGTCTCGATTTAACTGCGAATATCTTCGCCTATACCAAATGTCATGCCGTCAGACTAAATATGCATAAACAACAATGTTTTATACCTCGATTCTCGACCAAGCTGCTGAAAATAACACGTTATTTGATGAATTAAATTGACTTTTCGTTCTTCTTTACCAGTTCGTTGAAATCTTTGTTTGAAAATATTCGTTGGCGCATGCTCAGTTTATACTAGAATGCTGATGATGTAATTCTGTTATCAACATCGTCTACTGGCTTGCAACAAAAGCTTGATATATTACAGGAGTTCTGTGAAGACTGGTGTTTATCGATTAATATAGAAAAAACTAAAATCCTGATTTTTAATAAGGCGGGTAGATTGATAAATAGTCACAAATTTGTTATCTTCGGAAATGCTCTATCATGTGTAAATACTTATAAATATTTGGGAATTATGTTCTCCGCTTCAGGATCCTTTACACCAGCAAAAAAGCAACTTTATGATAAGGCTGTCAAAGCACTCTACTCACTTAAACGCAATATTTTATCGCTTAATCCAAGTATCCATACAAGTATACATGTTTTTGATCACATTATTAAACCCATTTTATTATACGGGTCTGAAATCTGGTCATGTTCTATTTCAAAAAAAGCTAATATTGATGACTTATTTGATCCTTCTAAAGTAAGTAAAAATTTCTTCTCCGAAAAACTTCATATTCATTTTTGTAAATACATTTTAGGAGTCCATAAAAGAAGTTCTAATTTTGCTGTAATGTCTGAACTAGCCAGATACCCTATTCAAATAAATATACTACTTTCAGCCCTATCTTATTGGCATAGACTTGAGACTACTTCTTCGGATCTTCTTAAAGATGCTTTTGCTTGTTCCAAAACATTACATAGTAAAGGTTGTAATAGTTTGTTTACTCATATCAGTAATATTCTTGAGTTGCTTAATTTTCCTGCATCAACTAACTTGCTACTAGATATGAACCTTAAATCTTTTAAAAGGCTTGTTAAAAGTCATCTGCTAGAAAGATACAAAACATTTTGGGCCGAATCAAGAACTAAAAATATTGATGGGAAATTAAGGACATACTTTTCATTCAAAATTCATTTTGAATTTGAACATTATCTGACTATTATTAAGAATTTTGAGAAACGGAGGTCATTAACCAAATTCCGTATCAGCTCTCATAGGCTGAAAATAGAAAGAGGTAGATTTTTAAAACCTCCTATTCCCGTTGAAAATAGGGTATGTGATAATTGTCCTTTTGAAATAGAAGATGAATATCACCTTTTAATTTGGTGCCCTAAGTATACCCATGTTCGAAATAACTTGTTTGATGTTGTGCAGAAACATTGTAGCAACTTTTATTCGTTAAAAGATAACCATAAATTTGATTGGCTTATGTCTAACACTGATTATCATGTTATAACTGAACTATCAAATTTTGTGCATGAATCATTATCCTTACATGCATCCTAATGTAACCCACCCTACTCTTTGATGCTTTTTTTTAACCCATTCCCAAACATAGAAGCCTCTTGACCCCCTTCGAGATACAGGCTTTGGAGACCATTGTGGAAAATGAGGAGATTGTTTGTGACAGGCAATCTCTGCATTTCCCACAAGGTTTTCTACTCACAAAGACCAATAAATATAGTCATTCACTTGAAATTGTTGTCTGCATCATCTTTGAATTTATATAGTCATATTCACTTAAAATTGTCGTCTGTATCTTCTTTGAATTTGGAACAGTATAAATTTTTGCTGTTTGGTAATGGGCTAACACACAACAAGATAAAGGCTTTGGGAGGGTGAGGAGGTTGTTTCTAAGAACTATTTTCCTCATTTCCCCAATGTCTTCTATCAGTAAAGACTTGATACATTGTAAAATTTTGTTAATCAGTTTTGCATCTTAAATATAGACATGTCCAAAATTGAGCTGCTGGTAGGTGGGTTAACAACTGGTTTCAACTTGATACTCGACTTATAGTTTGTTATACATGTATGCTGACATATCACAGTATTAAGATGTATAGATCTTGTATTCCGTAATATGTACGGATATGTTTTTCTCTTTTTTCGCCCTTTCCCTTACAAGACCTGGCTTTGACGTCCCTCACGAAAGGCTTTGGACGGTGTTGAGACGGAGGAAGGGGACGCTGATAATCAGCATCTGCTCCTTTTGTCTCAATATTTCCGGACCTATTTTTTACACAGTTTCTACCTTAACCTACATTCATTTGTCTCATACAGCAGCTTTTAAATTTGAATATACTAAAATTTTGTCTTTTGGGATAGGGCTATCATCTTTCTCTATAATCACACATAATCATTGTATGGGGATTGTCCCCTTTGATTGTTTGTCCTTAGTGGACCCTTGATTGGAATAAAGCTATTGTCATTGTCATTGTCATTGAACTTCCCGTTTAGACTAGAGTACCTGGAAGTTTGCAGATATTTCTTAACGCTAACAAACGAAGCGAAGAAATATAAACAAGCTACAAGGTGAATACAACTTGGAAAGATCCAATAATAAAATTTATGAAACAACAAAATTGGGGACATTTACATAGCTTCTAAAAGGGGCGGCTAGAATGGGCTAAGCCCCTCCCCAAAGTTGCCAAAAAATGCCGAAAGTTTCTTTTTAAATACACTGAAAATTTAGGATCAATCTAATTTTACCCCTCCGATATCTAGTAACTGGCTCTGACAGGGGCCAGATTCTCATTCCTTATGAAAATCGCTTCCTATGGACTTGACAGGCCCGTAGGAACAGGGGGGGGGGGGCTAAGCCCCCAATGTTGGCCAAAAATGCCGAATTTTCCTTATTTCACACTGAAAATTCAGGGAAAATCCAAATCAGCCCGCCTACGAATATTCAGACACTTGGGCTTTAGCCCACCACCCAATATTAAATTGCTTCCTACGGGCCTTGGGCCTGTGTAACATTATGCCATTTGGGAAGGGTACAAAGGCTTTGCACAAATATATGCATGCATGTTTGTGTAAAAAATGTGCACACATGTACATGTAACATGTACATGTGAGCACATTATGATGTACACTGATTAAAGGGACATTTCATCCTCATTTTGATTTTTTAAAGTATGTCTTGATGCCAAGATTGATTTTTATAATGGGTATCTAAATGGTATCAGTTTTTTGAAGTTGTTAATGATAGGCGATAAACACGCCTTCAAAGTTGAGACAGAAACGACAAATTCTATATACATCTGAACTGTTGTGGACAACAATTTGTTTAATTTTAACACAAAAATATATATTTCTCGTACACGGCGCAATATTTTGGCCTGAAATTTTCAGAATTTTCATAAGAAAATATGCTCTTTATAATAAAAAATGAAAGTGAAATTTATGAGAAAAAATTCTGAAATGTCACTTTAAAAAACAGTTAAATGACTGACTCTGTAGATGAGTTATTTGGCAACTATAATAATTATTGGATAAATTCAGAAATTGGAAACCGATTTGATTTATTGGGGTTTTACGCCGTTTTCAACTTCTATGGTCATATCGCGGCGGCTGGAGCACCTAACCGTGGGTTCCTGGTATTTCTCGCACCAGTACAACCACAATATCCAAACCGAGCCTCCAGCTGCTCTCTCACATAAATGATTCACACCCATTGGTGAGAGACAAATGACTTTTGTCAAATGTCAGAATGGATACTGGCCGAGCCGGAGTTCGAACTCGCGACACCTGAGTTGACAGACTACGACGTAACCGACTGAGCTATCAGGGCTCGGCAAATTGGAAACCGAACTCTTAGTACCTTACTTGTCTAGTTTGCTCTGTCGTATCATGAATTTGTTAGATTATCATCCATTCTAAATAACAAACTTGTCAACGTGAAATTTAAGCATGGGCATTCTACACTTATATTTGGCAGTGTACACATACCCCGGACTAAATGAAGATAATTTATAGATATACACTGAAAACAAATTAAGTCAGTCTTTATGTATTGGTTCAGAATTTTGAGTCTATCCATGCTTCAATATGTATATCGTCATAGTAAATGCAAAACCTCGTATCTCATTTTTGGAAAATTTTAAAGGGGAGGGAAAAAGTGTAATAACTTTTCCCAAACTGAAATGTTTTAGATCTGCTTGAAATTTGGACATATTGTTCATAATTAAAGTATTATTGATATTGATCGGTAAAATTATCTCAAAACCTGCGAGAATTGTCTAAATGGACACACGAGTTTGTACTTTGAAAATCGCAAGAATCGACGCACGAGGTTTTGCATTTACACCGACGATATGCAAGAATTTTACAGATATTTAAAGCTCCTTGAATGAGCACTGGACAAGTTTAATTTCCTGCAAATTTCTTGCAAACTGCATGATATTCAATAATGTTCAAGATAGGCTTCTTGCAAAGTTCCGTCAAACAACATGTAAAATATTTGATGGATGACTTTCCTGCGAAGTTCCGACAAACTTTCTTATTTCTGGCAAACTTGTCGCAAAGTGAAACGTGTTTGCCAGAAGATTGCAGGAAGGTTGCAGCTAGCGGCAAACATCGGCGAAGTTCCGGCAAACACTTCTAGCGAACTAATTTGTTTGCAGCAAATTCGCGGCGAATTTGCTGCAAATTTGCAGCAAAGTTTTCATTTCTGTAAGGGAATACATGTAAAGAGGGAGAGAAGCAAGTTTCCCACTGAACAAAAGCGAATAATGACACATTTTTTCGAGCTGTTCACGATGACCATGACAGCACAGTAGCTGTCTCCATATTGTATTATATCCATACAGGGTTATGGGTTCGAGTCAAATATTTCTATAAAGGGCAAGTTTAAAAAAAATGTGACCAAAGTGTGACATTTAAATGTTAAGAATAACAGCTAATTTTACAGAATATCATCCAGATTTCTTAATTAGGGTGGCTAAAAACTATTCTAAATGGTTAAGCAGTGCCCAAATTACATTTTAAATTCATGTTCACTACTTTTTTGCTAAAATTGTGTGCACAATCTTGCGAAATGACAACAAAAAAGCGTTTCACTCCTGACAGCATATATATTGCACAATATGAGAAATTGTAACCCACGAATCACTAAAAAGTAGAGTGCAGAATGCCCACAAGGTTGATGGCTTCCTAAAAAAATTTGAGTGGTAGATTTCTGGCTGAATAGACAAAAATGAGAACAAATTTTGAAAAATAAAAGTGTTTCACTCCTGACATAAAATTCAGAGGGGCATTGTATAAAACAGGCTCCATATCCTAAACCAATGAAGATACGATAAAAAAGTAATTTTAAGATGATGATGCACCTGTTGTTTTATGAATTACAAGTGCTTATTGTAGTATCCTGTCACTGTCTTTTATTTACCATAGCTTAGAAACTTGGTAAAAGTGTTAAGTGTCACGCAAAAACGTTTCACTCCTGACATTTTTGACATGTTTTAATGACATATCTTTTTTATTTGTGAAGTGATTTTCTTTAAACTTGGTACCCAGTATATAGACACAATAACACATCTTTTTAGCTTTGATTGGGTTGAATATGTTTCTCTGTAAAGACCGTGGCATGTAAAAAGTGAATGGTCACATTTTTTTAAAACTTGCCCTAAATCAAAATTCCTCTTCCCCCGTCAATTTAGACTCGCTGATCTTTGATCATTCACATACATGTCGTTGTCCTAATATTGTCACTGGTGGTGAACTCGGCAAACGCGAGGGACTTTTTTTCGCAATAAATGTATTCCGTCGGTGTTGTTATAAAACATCGTAACTACGGCTTTATCGATTAATTTGATATACGTGCTATTTCAGAAATTGCACGCGGTTTCGACTTGTGGCCTTATTTTCAACATGACTGTATGTTGGGGCAAAGTGTTACATTACATGCGGGGCAAAGTGTTACATTCTTTTTTTCGTAATTTTCGCTTTAAAAAGAAGACCCATTTTGGGTAATAATGTGGCGAATAATGATAAAACACTAAACTATTCGTATTTCATAACATATTTTCATTCTATGAATAATTCTAGGCAACAGAAAAGACCTGAGTCACGTTCTTTAGGGCGAGTGGCGCCTCCCATTGTGGGTCTTAAAAATCTTGCTCTAAAGAGCGCTTTATCCTAAAAAAGCTTAAGAAATCTCAAGATATCTCAAGAAATCTCGCTCTGAAGAACGCACCTCAGATTTCGTAAATGGCTGATATTAGAGAGGTTTCGATATCGAACTTGTACGCCTACTTCTACGTGTACGAGTAATTTTTGTGCGAAACGTCACTATGACGTCATCACTTTGTGATTATTTATCACTCTCGCTACACGTCGAAAACTTGTAGAGGCCGGTTTACACGTAAGTAAAAACTTGTAGCTTTGTATTCTTAATTGGTACAGTTTCTATGTGTTTAAATGAATGCATGAGGTAATCCATGCATTTTTTAATGAGAATATACTTGTGAGTGGTATCCTAACAAGAATAGTTTGAAAGTTACAGCGTGTTTAATACAGGTCGTATCAACGACCTTTCCTAACCCAATTTATGCCAGTACATAGAGTCAGTACCGCAAGTATTTACCCACTAACCCTGCATAGGATTTATGCAGTTGACGCCTTTTCAAACTTAGTAGATCTAGATCAAGTTTATTAAACTGAAATTTATAGATCTACTGTCATTTTCAGATAAGTTTCCGAAGGAAATTCTGACCATTTTTAATATTTTTTGCTGAAGTTTTTCAATAAGGGTAGATCTGGGGGGAAAAATGCTGGAATTTTCTTCTTTTCCGCTGGTGCTTTCCAAAAACACTTCTAGTTTTGAAACGGGTACAATTTTTTAACCCTTTTAACCCTTTCCCAACTCACCTGCTTTTGACGCCCCTAATTGAATTGTGTGTAGCTACAAGTACACGTACGCGTACAAGTTGGAAATCGAAACCTTCCCTAGATAGAAACGTGTACGTGTAGTTACAAGTACACGTACACGTACAAGTTTGAAATCGAAACCTCTCTATTGTGACGTTACAACAAATAAAAAGATTGAAATAAATCCCGTTATCTGTGTCTACATTTAAAGAAAATAAGAAACTCTACATGGGAAATGATGGAAATTACATAAGTTGCATATTCTTCAGTAATTCATACCAGTAACTTTTATGCATTATCTATTTTCCTAAATGATCTAAGTATGAAACTCGTTTGTGGCAGGCATATTTTTCCATATGATTCCAATTGTAGGCATGCTAAAATATTTATTAGCATAGTTTGTAAAGACCCATCTAAGATAACAATAGTCGACGGATAGCTATACCTACAGTTACCGGTACTCCAGGAAATAGAATAAATAGCAGCAGTGGGCAATCTGTTTATAAGAGTCGATTTTTGCGTGATGGGCTAGGTCACTCTCGGATTGGGTGTTTTCTTTTCAAGATTGTAAAAAATGAAAAATTGGACGCTTGTTTCTGCAATACTGATCGGTTGTATTTATTTCCTTTTTACCTCAGATTTAAGTCCCCGCCGTTAACTTTAGTGTCAATGAAATAAGTATAATAAGTGATTATCGTAGAAAGAAAAAAATAATTTTGTAACACTTTGCCTCGGGCACTGTAACACTTTGCCCCGTGCCCGGGACAAAGTGTTACATTTTTTCACAATTTTTGTGTTCTTTCTAACATATCAATAAATTAGCAAAATATGTAAATTAGCAAACATACATTTGGTCAGAATTGCATACATTTTTAGATTTTATGGTTTGCTCGTTTTTAAGGTATATATTATTGTCAAAATATTGAAAAGTCGAAGAAATGTAACACTTTGCGCCATTTTCCCCTATTATGTTGTTGCTCGCGTTAATAGTGGGGGAGCTTATCCAAAAATACTTCACTTAGTTTTATCCACGCAACATTGGTCAGAGCTTAAATTGATATCGCCTTCTGCTTGACCAATACCGTTGATAATGTATTAGCGACGGAGTTTCCTCTTTAGTGGGGGAGCTTAAGTCCAAAAAGTGGCAGAATACTTCACTTAGTGATACAAGCACCAAATTTGATACAAATATTCCTCAGAGTATACTATTTTCAAAACAAATGGTATCCACGATGAAAAACCATTATGGCGGCCATTTTTTCAAGATGGCCGCCATCTCTAGAGGTAAAAAAATGAGAAAAAATACTTCATTTCGAGATACAAGCACCAAATTTGGCACAAATGTTCCCCAGAATATACTCTTTTCATATTATATGGTATCCACCATGAAAAACCAATATGGCTGCCAATTTCTAAGATGGCCGCCATCCCTATATGTACAGAAATTCAAGAAAACCCTTCTTTTTGAAGATACAAGCACCAAGTTAAGCACAAATGTTCATAAAAGTACACTATTTTCAAAACATATGGTATCCACCATAAAAATCCAACATGGCTGCCATTTTCCAGAATGGCCGCCATCTTCATAGAAGAAAAAAATCTGAAAAAATCCTTATCTTTGAGATTTAATCACCAAACTTGACACAGATGTTTCTTAGCGTGAACTGTTTTCAAAAAGCAAGATATTCATAAGTGAAATCAACATTGTGGCTATTTCCCAAAATGGCCGCCATTTCTATAACTCAAAATATTGGAAAAGGTTTCTTTTTGTGATATGAGCACCAAATTTGGCTCTCATGTTCCTCGGAGTATACCATTTTCAGACATAATGGTTTCCACCAAGATAAAACAACCTCATGGCTGTCATTTGCCACCTCTGTAGATCACATATGGGCCAAAATAATTTCCTAGGTAACAAGCAACATTTTTCTAAGTTTTTGCAGATCAGGTTTTCTTTGTGAAATATGGTATCATACATATGGGATAAAAATTGCTGTTATTTTTCAAAATGGCCCCAGTCTCTGTAGATATTTTTTTCTTGTACTATTTGCAATTTTCATTACTCGTTACAACATAATTATTTTTGTGAAAAAAATCATGTATAACCTGACAGATAATATTTTGAAAGAAGTTATAAAATTAGTTTTGGTTATGTTAGCCTTGATTAAATTTAATATGGTAGCCATATTTTGTCATAATGTGGTAAAGACTATGACAATTTATAGCAAAATTGTTCTTGTGCTCAATAACAGAACAATTTCAAAATTTGACGGACTAACTAGAATTCACTATAAACCAAACGATTGTGTCAGTATTGCTGTTCTTGTGAATTTGTCTTGGTCAAAATTTTAACCGTGGTGTGTTAAAAAATTACTTGGCTACAATTTAAAAAGATTCCTTTAACTTGTAATTGATGATTTAATTCAAATAAAGCCACAATTATGTATCAGCAACTTTTGGAATATTAAGCTGCAACTTAGTGTCATTGTGATCATTTTGTAGATCTTTCAAATATTTGAACCTTTAAAAATTGTATACATGTATCTCACAAATTTTGCAGCAGCTGTGTTAGTTTTTCATGGCAGATACTATGTAATTTGAAGAAAATATAATCTAAGAAAGACTTGTGCGAAATGGGGGCTTGCATGACAAAATCAAAGACCACTATTTTGACTTTTGTAAAAGTGCCTTTCTTTTAAATCGACAAGTGTTTTGAGTTTTCATTTCGATACATATGCATTTGGAAAAACGTATGTTCTACGGATTATAATCATTAATGTGAATTTATATCAAAGTATAAAGTAAGGAATATTTTCTACAGAATAACGAATCACTCAGATTTATCTGTGTTAAATATGCAACATGTCAATGATAGTGTGATATGAAAATTTACCCATTTTCGAATTAAAATTATTCATATTTTGATGATACGTAGAACAAATAAGCTATTTCCTTTATATTGCATAAACAAACTTTGTTTTGTACTTCATAGTTTATAGTTTAATATGATTTGTCATTGGCCATTTGCCTACTACTTGACGAACCCTTGTCTTTAATTCAATACTAAGACAACTATTTTGGTGGGAAGCAAACTTTTTACGATGACAAATTAGCTTGTCAATGCTTCTTGATGTTTCAATGACAATTTAAGTAGGATCTCAATACTAATCCTATAAATTTGGTTATATTGAATTATAGTTTAATACATGTATAGGCGATAATCGAAATGGCCACCATATAGGCCTATTGAAAGGTCAGCTGTTTTGTCTTCACCTACAAGGATAGTATTTCATGAATAGGGCCGGGCTGTCAACATGCAGAAACTTTTCTGCACATTGCAAAAGACAAAATGGTAACACATTTAGTTACAATCCTCTAAAACACAAACATAACCAACAGCAAAAAACATAACTGACATAACCCAAACTAAACATTACAACTGCTTTGCAAATGTTATCAAAGTCAGGTTATACATGATTTTTTAAAAAATATGTTGCAATGAATGGTGAAATGAATGTTGAAGTAAGACGAATTGAAAACTATATAATCTATATTATCTATATACATACTGACCAAGCTATTTTAAAAAGATAATGGAGTCAAATTTAGATACCGCACATATGATAACATTTTACTAAGAGCATCTACTCCACAAAAAATGTTTGTGTAAAAAATCTGTTTTTTACATTAAAATGGTTTTTACCCATATTGAGATCTATATATAGATGGCAGCCACCTTTGAAAATGACAGCCATGAGGTTGTTTTATCTTGGTGGAAACCATTATTTTTGAAAATGGTATAATCTTAGGAACATGTGTGCCAAATTTTTTACTTATATCCCCCAAAAAGCATTTTCCAATATTTTGAGTTATAGAAATGGCTGCCATCTTAGGAAATGGCCAAATGTTGATTTCACTATGTATATCTTACTGTTTGAAAACAGTTCACTCTAAGAAACATCTGTGTCAAATTTGGTGATTGTATCTCAAAGATAAGGATTTTTTTTAGATTTTTTTCTTCTATGAAGATGGCGGCCATTCTGGAAAATGACAGCCATGTTGGATTTTTGTGGTGGATACCATATGTTTTGAAAATAGTGTACTTTTATGAACATTTGTGCTTAACTTGGTGCTTGTATCTTCAAAAAGAAGGATTTTCTTGAATTTCTGTACATATAGGGATGGCGGCCATCTTAGAAATTGGCAGCCACATTGGTTTTTCATGGTGGATACCATATATTATGAAAAGAGTATATTCTGGGGAACATTTGTGCCAAATTTGGTGCTTGTATCTTGAAATGAAGTATTTTTTCTGATTTTTTTCTTCTTGAAATGGCGGCCATCTTGGAAAAATGGCCGCCGTATTGGTTTTTCATCGTGGATACCATTTGTTTTGAAAAGACTATACTCTGAGGAATATTTGTGCCAAATTTGGTGCTTGTATCACAAAGTGAAGTATTCTGCCACTTTTTGGACTTTAGCTCCCCCACTAAAGAGGAAACTCCGTCGCTAATACATTATCAACGGTATTGGTCAAGCAGAAGGCGATATCAATTTAAGCTCTGACCAATGTTGCGTGGATAAAACGCAACGTTGGTCTCTGTCTGAGACTTTTCGTCTGAAGGGGTGCTTACTATCTGATGTCACTGTTTTGGTAGAGAACTTAAATCAAACACCGGAGACAATAGGGAACGATTTTATCAAGCTAATCGTGACGTTATTTCGGACAAACAATAGTATTTCGTGGGTGATGTTATAAAATCTCATAACTACGGCTTGATCAAGCCATAGTTACGAGATTTTATGACAATACCGACGGTTTATCAAAACATTACGGTAAACCTAGTCGATTTTTAGCATAAAATGCAATGCCATTGGTGTAAATGTTGACAAATACAAATGCATATGTAAATGAGCCGTGATCTGAAATTGGTCCTTTATGACATTTGAGACCAACAGTCTGATCCAGTTCCATACTGCTCTCATATCATTGGTGGTGAGCTCGGCCAAAGCGAGGGACGTTTTTCGCTACAACAAAGTATAGATATTTTGCGTTTAAAGGCCCGGTCACATACGATATCGCGGCCGTTCCGCGGCCATACCACGGCTAAAAAATCTCAAAATATTTTGGACGTAGTTGGACGCGGTAACTTTGGGTCAATTTTGTTTTAGCCGTGCTATGGACGCGGAATGGACGTGGTACGGCCGCCGGCGGCTGTTCCACTGCCGAAACACTGCCGTAGCACGGCCTACAACTTCCAACCGTGTCTAGTGTTAAAACACGCGACAAGATACCGCGCCCACATCGCGTCTGAATCACTGCCATAGCACGGCCATAGCACTGCCATTCCACGGCCATAGCACTGCCATTCCCCTTCCTAATCGCGGCTAAACCGTCCGAAACGCATATAATGCTATTTCCCCACTGCAGCTCAGATCAAATTGAACAAACCATATCAAGCGATCTTGCACAGACCGAGTTCGGCCGGCATGTGTAATGGGGAGTAGTTTAGGTGATTCAGCTTTATCTACATCGCTCGGACTTCCAATTCAATTTTTTTGACATGTCAAAAATTCTCGTATGCGACAGAGTAGGAGATTGATCTAGGAACGACTGTTTTATCGCTTAGAAGATCGATCTAATCGAGAGTCAGTCGTGTCTGAAGGTCAAGTGTGATCGGATTGATATCTTTTACCCGGCCTCTACCCAACCTGCATTCGGTCACCCCGACTTGTAATCGATTCACCATCTCAAAATGACTGTAGAGGTTATTTTTTGATTGTCTAAAGATCAAGAAGAAGTCATTTATCATAGGTTCCAACTGCCGACCAGATCAACTCGATCAAGCCCAATCAAGCGATCGAGTTTAGATCGATATCGATCGGCATAGGTAATCGGAAATGGTCTGGTAATCGAGTTTGATCTGAATCGCTTCGGTTTCTTTCTGTTTTTTTTCCATTGTAAAAAGATATTGGTGTGCTATCGAGTGAAAAAAAAACCGATCGGGAAGCGGCTGTGTATTGATCGGGTCGGGAAATGATAGTTGCTGGGAATCGATTGTGGTCTGGTTAATATCTTTCGCTCGACCAGCACCCAACCTACACTCGATAACTTCGACTTGTACTCTAGTGAATCCAGATACTATTAACTCGTCCTCTGCTTCATCTGCCAATCCGACCAAATCGATTATTGAAGTCGGGTTGATCGGCTAGAGATCGAGAAAAGTTGTTTTGTCAGGATTGGTCGGGGAATTCAAGCGATCGACTTGATTTGATCGGCAGTGGTAACCTATAATTAGTTGGATTTTGCCAGAACTTAATTCTAGAAACACTGCCGATCAGATCAACCATGTTCCCCGTTAAACCGAACTTAATTATTTCTTCTCAATCTCTAGTCGATCAACTTCGAAGTCTGCAGTCAATTTTATCGATTGGCCTGATGACACAGATGTCGAGCTGATCGGGATGCAGTTAAGTATCAAACAAGTACAAGTCGAGGAGATCGACTGCAGGTTTGGTGCAGGTCGCGTAAGATATATTACCTCCATCACACTCAATCTCCAGACACGATTGATTCTTGATCAGATATATCTATATATCTACCCGATCAAAAATCGCTTCCCGATCAATTTTCTACGCGATCGCCCACGAATATTTTGAAATGCGAAAAATGAGTGTGACACCTGAGCGGTGCAGATCCAGACACGATTGATTCTTGATCAGCTATAACTTCAAGCCGATTACAAAATCGCTTCCCGATCAATTTTCTACGCCATCTCTAACGAATATTTTAAATTACAAGCAACCAAGTACGAAGTCTGAGAGGTGAAGATCACGCTCGATAACCCCGACCAATTCTTATTACCCATGTCGTGCAAAATCGATATGTAATAGATCGATTGGTCGGATTTAATCGACTTAATTTGATCGGAAGAGGGAACCTAGCATAAGCCACCGAGTTGATCTGATTGCTACTAGGCAACTAGCACCAAGGCAGTCGAACACGACTAGTCTTTACAGTTTACAGAAAATTTAGATATCGAATCAAAGCTTATCATGCTAAACAGAAAAGTTGTCAAGCAAGCTGGCAAAAAAGGATCTTACGAGTTACGAAATTTTATAACAACACCGACGGAATACATTGTTCGCGAAAAAACGTCCCACGCTTTGGCCGAGTTCACCACCAGTGATATTGTTTCTTCAGGCCCAGTCACACTACAGCGTATAGAGCCATTGTATGAGTAACGTATCGTATATTTCGGAAAATTATCTATACGCACAACTTTTCAGCGTATGATGTTATTTTTTTAAGATTAATTAACGTAGCGAATTCACTGCGTATTCCGACTTATGAGTAGCGTACATCAGCGTACCTTTCACGTATGAAAACGAGTGCGGAACGTTAACCTAACGTATGATGAGCGTTAACTAAAGGAAGTAAAAAGTGTTTCTGTGGGTATGTGCAGGCAGTTCCTGAAATACCCGATCTTCAGTTTTCAATACACCATTGAACTGGCCATTGTCATAGAAAATAAATGGACACTCAATGGTAAGAAGAAAAAGAAGAAGAAGGAGGGGAAAAAGAAGAAGAAGAAGAAGAAGAAGAAGAAGAAGAAGAAGAAGAAGAAGAAGAAGAAGAAGAAGAAGAAGAAGAAGAAGAAGAAGAAGAAGAAGAAGAAGAAGAAGAAGAAGGAGAAGAAGAATAAGAAGAAGAAGAAGAAGAAGAAGAAGAAGAAGAAGAAGAAGAAGAAGAAGAAGAAGAAGAAGAAGAAGAAGAAGAAGAAGAAGCAGAAGAAGAAGAAGAAGAAGAAGAAGAAGAAGAAGAAGAAGAAGGAGGAGGAGGAGGAGGAGGAGGAGTAGGAGGAGGAGAAAGAGGAGAAAGAGGAGGAGGGGGGAGGAGGAGGAGGTGGAGGATGATAAAGCCTTCTTCTTCTACTCTTCCTCCTCTTTCTTCTACTTCTTATTCTCCTTTTATTTCTTCTTTTTCATTTTTCTCTTTCTTCTCATTTTTCTTCCTCTTCTTCCTTTTCTTTTTTTTCCTTTTCTTCTTCTTCTTCGTCCTGCGTCATCTTCGTCGTCATGATCATCATCTTCTCTTTCTACAGGATTTAAAATGCTTATTCTAAGGAATTATTGTAGTGTTGGTACTCAACGTATAAGAAGCGTACTCGGCGTATGAGTAACGTACATTCAGTGTACTCAACGTATGAATAACGTATATTTAGCGTACCTCTAGCGTATTCAGCGTACGAGAAACGAATGACAAGCGTAAAATTTATACGCTGGTATACGCTGAAAATTTTTGTGCATGTTCAAAAAATATTTTGGCCCTCAGCGTATATCAGCGTATATAACGACGTACCCTAGCGTATGTGTAACGTATAACAACGTACCTCTGGCGTATCTCCAGCGTATTTCAGCGTATACCAGCGTATGCCCCAAAAATCCATACGTTACTCATACGCTGGCTCTATACGCTGTACACATAGTGTGACTGGGCCTTTAGCTGTAGAAGCTGTAAACTAGCAGAAAGGACCCATTTAAGACTGCACTTGATCGCATGTTAATCTCGAAATTCGATTTCTTAAATGCTTTAATGGTCCCCATTCCATATCCTGGCTCAAATAGATAAATTTGTTAATTGATGACATTGCAACAATCATGTTTCGAACATTATTATAGTCTGTGCTTTTAAAATTTTAAGGTGGCTGCTTAGAAGTTTTGAGTAGTGTATACCATTGAACTACTGCCATTTTGCAGTGAAACGCAATAATTGCATATAGCGATTATATGACAAATTAATTCAGTCTTCCATATCAAATTTGGGACAAGTCTAAGTAAAATATATTTATCTTAACCCTTTCCCAAAAGAAGGAAGAATTTTAATGCGTCTAATAAAAAAGTCTAATATGGCAAAATCGAAACCACTCTCCTGATCCAAAAGTTTCACACTTATAAAAAAAGATAATGGGGTTTTCCTAGATCAAACATTTTCACGGGTGGTAAGCGGAGAAACTAGCATCAAAAAGAGTCAATGGTATTTTGTTGCCTCGTGACATCCGGCTTCTACCGAGGTAGTTGCATAAAGCGAAAATATGTAAAAAAGAAAAAGTATGTCACGAACACATTTTCTGCAATTATTTCTTTTACACGTACTTTCGATTTTGAAATGTTTTTCAACGATTGTATTAAATCCCTGCTACTAACACCGTATATTCTCGTGCACAACAAACTTCGATCATTTCTTCATATTACAGCATCGCCGGATTTCTCAAAAACTTGCTTTAAAAAACAATAATTTTAGGAAAATGTGTTCGTGACCTAGAAGTGTTCGCTCTATGCAACTACCTCTTTTTGGAGCTATATAGTTTCTCCGTTTACCATCCAGAATTTTACAAGATACATTGGTATGATAATAAAAAGGATGCATATCAGTAGACGACACATTTTTGAAAGGGACCCATGCTAGTTTGTCGAACATGCAAATACGCAAAAACGATTTCAAGAAATAGTTATAAATTGGTCAAACGATATTAACAGATCGTGCCAGTAGTGTAGTGTAATAACGCTACTTTTCTTCAAAAACATCGTAACCACGGCTTTAAACAAGCTCTGGCTACGAGTTTTTTTTCTTAAGAAAAGCGACGATAGTCTGAATATCACGCAACTATCATACATTTATATTCCCAATTGTTTCTGTCTCATACTCACTGGTAATGAACTCGGCTAAAGCGAGGGACATTTTCTCTACAACAAGGAGGTGTAGATATTTTGCGTTTAAATGTGAGTTTAAAGATTTTTTTCTAATGACAATGAATTTGTTCTAGAAATAGACCGGGCTTCCTGTTATGTATTGACAAAACGTCGGTGTTGTTATAAAATCTCGTAACTACGGCTTTATCGAAGCCGTAGTTACGAGATTTTATGTTCAACACCGACGGATACCATTGTTCGGGAAAAAACGTCCCTCGCTTTAGCCGAGTTCACCACCAGTGATACTAGACGGTATATATAGGCTATAGGTGCTTTAACCCTCTCCCAATCAAGACCAGGTTTTGACGACCCTGACAGAAAAGGATTGAGAAAACATTGAGACAATCAGCATTTCCTCATTTTGTCTAAATATTTTCGTTGCTAAATTGTACATAAAACCAATCATTATCAACATCCCTTTTGTCGTCTGCAACAGCCTTTTAATTTTAAATTTTGCCGTTTGGGAAAGGGTTAAGTTTAGTTCTTTCCCAATCTAGACCTATTTCTGACGTCCCTAATAATGTACATTGGTTACGGAACATTTAGAGACAAAATAAGAAAATGTTGATAATCAGCATTTTCTTCTTTTGTCTCTATACTTTCTTTGTTGTAATATACACAACTCCTGTAGTTATGAACATTCATTTGCCTTATGCATCAGCTTTAAAAAAAAGCGATGAAATTTGTGCTAAAAATGGACTAGGTTTGCCGTTATGTATTGATAAACCGTCGGTGTTGTTATAAGTCTCGTAACTACGGCTTGACTTAAGCCGTATTCACGAGATGTTATAACAACACCTACGAAATACTTTTGTTTGTCCGAAATTACGTCACGATTAAATGAATAAAATCGTCCCCTATTCAACGCCCTAAAATAATGTCGCTTGGAAAAGGGTATATATATATACGAATCACCTATTAACATTCTTTTTTTTTTCTTTTGAACAACTGCAACTCTTTTCCAACTGGAACAGTCTATATTTTGTCGTTTATTTTTTGGAAAGGCTTATATTGTCAAAAACAGTCCTTGAGGAAAAAAGTAACACAGCTACCGGCATCTTCAATGAGTTTGTTAAGAGTGCTTGGTAGCCCAAACATATTGAAACCAACTTGGTCGCAATAGTGGATAAAACAATCACCGGTCTCCGAATTGTACGAACCGCTAAGACAGAACACGTCAGCTGTACAGGCTGCCTTGCAGGAATCCAGGTCAGTATGGTATGTTGGAGGTCCGTCATCCGAACATTCCACGTCTTTGCCGTTATATTGTTGATATGTTTGCTCAGACAAAAAACAAGATTCTGAATCTATAATGATAATAATAATAATAATAATAATAATAATAATAATAATAATAATAATAATAATAATAATAATAATAATAATAATAATAATAATAATAATAATGATTCTGATAATTGGTAACGAGATGATACCACATATTGGAATTTAATTTCCGATAACATAGGGCGAGTTTTCATAGTACTTCAATAATTCGGATTTGTTTTATTTGGAAAAGTCCGATAAGACAATAATTTCCACTGTATGCCACATTCTAAACACCCTAAAAGAAATTTCGTTGTATGTCAATAATTTGAATTTAATTGGCTAAGAGCTATTCAGACAATTTTACATGCCAAATTTCAAAGGCCTGTACCAAACGAGTTTGGAAGACATTATTGCAAAAGATTTCCTTCTTTGTCTCTATAAACCATGATATCCATCAACATAGGATCAATTTTCAATGTACCACACCACAATAAGTTGAAGTATTTTATAGGTTTAATTCGCGTTTTTAGGTCGTTAACATTCGCAGAGGCCAAAGAAATACGTTAACGCCCGAGTGCGAAGCACGAGGGTCGTTTTCGTATTTTGCGGGCCTCTGCGAATGTTAACGACCGAAAAATACGTGAATTAACGCTATCATTGCATAACATTCCGATGATAACTTACCCCAAACCCCTTGATATGTGCGAAAAATGAACCGAGGTGAGATAAGAAAATGTCCGCCATTTTTGTTTTGTTCTGATAAATCTTCCGATAAGTTTTTGTTATGTGTGACGTCGGTAAAACGACGTTACGTCATAATTTGGTGCCAAAAGGCGAACGTCGCTTATTTAACGTAAGACGTTGAGAATTTTGCGGGAAAATATCAATTGTTTATTTTGAAGGGTCAAATCGAGAATATTTGAGTGCAAAGCCGGTCCGATATCGCTCTGAATATAGACCGGTTTTCACGATATCGGACCGATTTCTTCCAATTATTCAATGCTAATAACGGACAGAAAACACACAATTTATGCAATAATTTTAGATAGCCAATAGACTCCCAAGTACAAAAAGATGGGTCGCAAAAAGGGGTCAAAAACAGATTTTCTTGTAATTCTGTGTATTGATAGGGTTACATATCTTTAATTTGTTGGTTACTTTAATGTTCTGTCCTCGGTCCATTGAAAGTAAACGAAAACATTGATTTTGATCAATACAGAAATAGTTACGTAACTTCAAAGAAAAGATTTGCTTCTCGTGTCAATTTGAATATAGATAGCCCTCGTCGGACTTTTTATACAAACAAATTTAAGATATAACAAAGCCCTATCAATCCATAGAATTTCAAGAAAATCTATTTTTTGGCCCCTTGCGGACCCCCTCCCTCCCCCAAAAAATAAATTAAAAAATAAATAAAATAAAAATAAATAAAAAACAAACAAAAATAAGAGTGCCTTTTCATGCACTGATATCGCCCAACTGAGTTCTTCGTGTATTTGATTGTGTACAATACAAATTTTGTTGTAAACAAATATATAAGTCACATTAAATTATTGTAAATTAAGTTTCATAAATTCCAATGAATGCAATGAAGTCACATTAGTATTCAATCAATCGCATGTAGTATCATCTGCATACATATTTACTATTGACAATCAAGTGCTGTTCCATTTGATTTTTATAATCAAGATTAAATTTTTACAATTGCATTTTGAAACATAAGAATGATACATTACAAGTAATTGATATGCTTAATATTATAAGCCCCACCTTGCCTCATCAACATTTATTAACATATCAAAAGTTTACAACCAAGTGTTAGAAAAATGTCACTCAATGAACCTTTTTGCTATGCTTGGTTTAAATTGGCCCCATGGTTGATTTTTAAGAATTTATTTATGATTTTTTTAAAGTCTGATAAGCCCTGCCCTGCCACACTCAAATTCTTTAACAAATAAAAAAAATCACAAACAAATATTAAAAAGAGTCACTCAAGCAACATCTCTGCCTAGATTCGTTCAAATTGGCCCAACAGTTGATTTTTAAAGAATTTTCTCATCCTTTTTCCAAGTCGAATAAGCCCCACCCTGCCATGCCCACAATCTTGGCCAATCAAAAATTAATGAATATGTATTGAAGACATTCCCCAAAGAAACATTCCAGGAAAATTTGGTACAAATTGGACCAATAGTTGATTATTAAAGAATTTTCTCATGATTTCTCTATGCCTGATAACCCCTGCCCTGCCACGCCCATATTTTTGATGAATAAAAAATTTGCGAACAAGTTTTGAAAAGGTTTACCCAAGGAGCATTCCTGCCATGCTTGAAAAAAAATTGGCCCATGGGTTAAGGATGAGAAGATTTTTGAAATATTATCTAACAATTTCTGATAAGCCTCGCCCTGCCCCGCTCACAATTTTCGATCAATCAAAAATTCATGAAAACGTATTGAAGACAGTCACTAAAGAAACATTCCCGCCAAGTATGGTAAAAATTGGACCAATCATTGATTTTTAAAGAATTTTCTTATGATTTATCTAAGTCTGATAAGCCCCACCCTGGCACGCCTACATTTTTGACAAGTCAAAATTCATGAACAAGATTTGAACGGGGCCACCCAAGGAACATGCCTGCCAAGTTTGGTCAGGATTGGCCCAGTGGTTAAGGAGAAGAAGATTTTTGAATAATTATCTAACGATTTCTCTAAGTCTGATAAACCCCGTCCAGGCACGGCCATAATTTTTTACCAAAAAGAATTCAGGAACATACATTAAAGACATTCACTAAAATAAGTATTCCTGCCAAGTTTGGTACAAATTGGACCAATGGTTGATTTTTAAAGTATTTTCTCAGAATTTCTCTATGTCTGATTACCCCCGCCCTGCCACGCCCATATTTTTGATGAATAAAAAAAATGCGAACAAGTTTTGAAAAGGTTTACCCAAGGAGCATTCCTGCCATGCTTGAAAAAAAATTGGCCCATAGGTTAAGGATGAGAAGATTTTTGAAATATTATCTAACAATTTCTGATAAGCCTCGCCCTGCCCCGCTCACAATTTTCGATCAATCAAAAATTCATGAAAACGTATTGAAGACAGTCACTAAAGAAATATTCCCGCCAAGTATGGTAAAAATTGGACCAATCATTGATTTTTAAAGAGTTTTCTTATGATTTATCTAAGTCTGATAAGCCGCACCCTGGCACGCCTACATTTTTTGACAAGTCAAAATTCATGAACAAGCTTTGAACAGGGCCACCAAAGGAACATGCCTGCCAAGTTTAGTCAGGATTGGCCCAGTGGTTAAGGAGAAGAAGATTTTTGAATAATTATCTAACGATTTCTCTAAGTCTGATAAACCCCGTCCAGGCACGACCAAAATTTTTGACCAAAAAGAATTCAGGAACATATATTAAAGACATTCACTAAATAAGTATTCCTGCCAAGTTTGGTACATATTTGACCAATGGTTGATTTTTAAAGAATTTTCTCATGATTTCTCTAAGTCTGATAAGCCCCGCCCTGCCACACCAAGATTTTTTCACGAATCAAAGGTTCATGAACAAATTCTAAAAAGGGTCACCCAAGGAGCATTCCTGCCAAGTTTGGTAAGAATGAGCCCAGTGGTTGAGGAGGAGAAGATTTTTGAAGAATTTTCTAACGATTTCTGGAAGTCTGATAAGCCCCGCCCTGCCATACCCACATTTTTCACCCTATCAAAAATTCATGAACATGTGTTGAATAAAGTCAGTCAAGGGACATACCTGCCACGTTTGGAAAATATTGGCCTAGTAATTGCTTTTTAAAGATTTTTCACAGGATTTCTCTAAGTCGTATAAGGCCCGCCCTGCCACAATTTTTGACGAATCTAAAATTCACGAACAAGTTTTGAAAAGACCCACCCAAAATAACATTTCTGCCAATTTTGGAAAGAATTGGTCCAATGGTTGAGGAGGAGAAGATTTTTGAAGAATTACCAAATGACTTCTTTAAGTCTGATAAGCCCCGCCCTGCTTCGCCCATAATTTTTGATGAATCAAAAATTCACGAACAAGTTTTGAAAGGGGCCATCCAAGAAACATTTCTGCAAAGTTTGGAATGAATTGGCCGAATGGTTGAGGAGGAGAAGATATTAAAGAATTACCTATTGATTCGTTTAAGTCTGATAAGCCCCAACCAACCACGCCCACAATTTTTGACGAATCAAAAAATCACGATCAAATTTTGAAAAGGGTCACTTAAAGAAACTTTCTGCCAGGTTTGGAAAGGATTGGTCCAGTGGTTGAGGAGGAGAATATTTTTGAAGAATTACCTATTGATTTCGTTAAGTCTGATAAGCCCCGCCCTGCCACGCCCACAATTTTTGACGAATCTAAAATTCACGAACAAGTTTTGGAAAGGGTCACCCAAGAAACATCTCTGCCAAGTTTGGAAAGGATTGATCCAGTGGTTGAGGAGGAGATTTTTTTTTGAAGAATTACCTAATGATTTCTTTAAGTCTGATAAGCCCCGCCTTGACACGCCCACAATTTTTGACGAATAAAAAAATCCCAAACAAAATTTGAAAGGGGACACCAAGGAACATTTCTGCCAAGATTAGAAAGAATTGGTCCAGTGGTAGAGGAGAACAAGATTTTTGAAGAATTACCTAATGATTTCTTTAAGTCTGATAAGCCCCGCCCTGCCACGCCCACATTTTTTGACGAATCAAAACTTCACGTACAACTTCTAAAAGGGGCCATCCAATGAACATGCCTGCCAAGTTTGGTCAGAATTGGCCCAGTGGTTGAGGAGGAGAAGATGATTAAAGAAATTGTTGACGACGCACGACTGACGCCGGACGCCGGATAGTGAATGGCCCTAAGAGGTCCCCTTGAGCTCGTTGAGCTCAGGTGAGCTAAAAACACACACAAAAACGGTTTATTACCGGAACGTTGATTCGAACCTTTTATAAATGTGTGAAAAGGGGCTCCCGAAAGGGGGAAATTATTGAGGGAGAGACCTTTATGTCGAGTGACTTTAGTAAGACAAAAAAATATATATATAGTAAGAAATCATAAAATATTTTTTTCGTTCGGCATAAATTTATTCATCGCTTTGCATATTAAATACATGTTGTACACATATTTACATTTTCTATGTAAGACCTGTTGAAAAAATAAACGTTTTGTTGGAACAAGAGATATACGCTGTCAATTGAATGTTTCCTTTTCTAACCATGTTTAATGCACTTTTATAGTGTGAAATTTTTAATTTCTTTGTCGTACATGGAGGCAAACATTTGGCATATAATAATATACTTTAAACTATTTCAAGAACTATAGAAATTATCTCTGTTAACCTTTTCCTAAACGGCAACTATTTGAACTTGTTCAATTTCAAAGCTACTGCAGAAGTCAAAATTGATTAAGATAACTGTATGATTTGTGTACAATAAACATGTATATAGCAAAGAAAATATTGACATAAAAGAAGGAAATGTTGATAATCATTACTTTCTTCTTTTGCTTCGATGTTTCCCTAATTTTAACTATTTGGGGCATGATGACCGGATTTTGTTTGGGAAAGGGTTAATTATCATTAAAATCCATGTTTACTGTAATCACTGCAAAATTCAATATCAACTGATGTTCATATGTTTCAGAATAACTTAAAGCCCCAGTAGCTGTCAAAAAACCTGCCAATTTGCCAAAAAAAAAAGGTTTACAGTATAAAAGTATGAGCAAAAGATGCAGAAAGACCGCATTTTAAGCGAGTAACCATGCGTTGTTTACCCACAATAAGCGCATGTATATTGACATTCTAACTTTCCACGGCGCTGAAAAGTTTGATGTGTGTTTACAATTGTGTCTATATATAGATTTATATATTTCGGGTACCTGCAAAAGCCGTAAATATTCGTTTATAGTCGGGTGATCATGTGATACAAAGGTAACTAATAAAAGTGACACGTCACGCTAAAAGGGACATTACGTGAAGTTCATAAAACAAAATTTTGAGAAACAACTCATTCTAAGCAGACGTATACTAGATGTCGCATAAATTGAGAAAATGAACACATAGTAAGATAGAGAAATTATTCAAGGCCCAGAAAATAACCTACGAGTAATGAGTCTCGAATCTAGTCAGTCTGCGCAGTCCGCACAGGCTGGATATTGTCTATACTTTTATACTTTGCAGAAGGTTCCTCTTTAGTGCCACGGGTAAAAAATTGAAACATTCCGATTTCAGCACGTACCTGGTTACGAATAAATGTTCAACTCTTTCCCAAAATGATAAAAAATAAAACTCTTCTCAATTGAAATCGTTTGAAGACTGCATAACCAATGACATTGGAAATGTGAATTATTTATCATATGACATGGAACATATACATAATAAAAAAGTTTAGCAACAAAATGTAAATATCTGTAGTAACCAAAATATGTTTGTTTTAACATAAGATCAAACGTTTACACAATAGATTATAGCTAGAGAACACAAACAGATGAATTTTACACCGCCATCGCGTGCGTCTCGCACTCCAGGTGCGCAATTCCGGTTTTAATGTCTACCACGGTATTCATGTGTATGGAGCATAATTCTAGAAAACATTTAGGTGTGAACATAATTGTCATTTCCCAGCATGAAAAAGGCCACTAAAAAGAATTTTCTGCAACGCTGTGGGACTACGCCATGGACTTACGTTAGAAGGACGTTATATCGCTAATGTGTTCCTACGTGGCAGAAACGGTGATAAATATTTCTTTTTGAATTTTGTGCTTCTAAAAACATAAGTAACAAATTGAGGATGCCATGTGAGCCAATATTTGTGGTTTGAGATAGTCCCGGTCAAGGACGTCGTAGAAAAAGGCCACGAGAAGATGACCGTCATCCTTTCGTAACGTCACAACAAAGATGTTCCATATCAACACCAAAACTTCCGAGTGGCTTCCACAGGAATTTCAACATAGAGTATCCACACTTACCATCCGTGATCGTCTCCACAGGTGAACGGTTACTAGACGTCGACCATACGTTGTAATTTCCCTGACGCTACACCATGAACGCACCAGACTTGACTGGCATAGAGTCCTAAATGCTTTAAGCCAAATTAAGCGTTTACAACATTGATGTACTCCCATTATCACCCCTTTCCTTCTGATTTGTCACCCATGGAACACATACGGTGCATTTAATAAAACGTGTGCGTGATCGTATTGACGCGCATGACGTTCACTCTCTTGATAAAGAAGTGAATGTTGATACTGTGTACAAACAATTTAAGTGGATTAGAAATCGTTTCACCACTGTTCTTGCTCGAAAATGGCCTCATAATCGACACCTAATTCTATTGTAACTTTTTATTTGGACCCCTACCCTACGTCCAGACAATATTTCTAACACAATAGTTAACGTTTCCACAAAGCGACCTTTGAATGTTGTGCGTAAATGCATATGCAAAAATGTATATAACGGTTGTGAAATAAATATCACAGAAAATACATGTTTTCAATTAACAAAGTCAGTGTTGCTAAACTTTTTTTACATGGTATATTTAGGTAATAGGAGAGACTGCTAACAATTAGCATTCCTTTCTTTTGTCTCAATGTTTCCTGTGTTTTTGCAAAAAGGAATTCCAAAGCAGGTCTTGTATGGGAAAGGGTTAACCAGCTGAAGTTATTTTAATAGTCATACCTCACTTTTTCCCAAACGGCAATAAGTTAGATATTCTATTTTGGAAGTTTTAAACACGACAAACTATGCATGTTAAGATAGGATTTGTTGAATTTAATAAAACTGAGAAAATATCTAAGCAACTGAAGGAATTGCTTGTTATCAAGATTTTCTCCTATTACCTCAATGTGTTCTCAATCCCTTCTAATAATGACCTCAAAACAAGGTTATAATTGGGAAAGGGTCAGTCAGATTCTGCTTGACACGTCATGCTAAAAGCGTGCTTCTATGAAGTCAACAGAATACCATATTTCGAGAGACAGATCACATTTAGCAAGCGCCAACGATATCCGTATTTAGATAATAATATATAGTGTGATAGGAAAAACATGTAAATCCAGAGTATCAACTTAGTGTCAACAGTTTCGATCCTGATTAGTCTGTGCTTTCCTCGCAGACTGTTTAGGGTTGCTAGTCACTTCTCAAAAGGTCCCTTTCAAAGAGACATCTCACATTTTTAAATGTTTACTGTTTATTCCCTGACGTCATTGCACTCGATTTAAAAATAGATTCCGTAGACGCTCGCTTTTAACCGCTCAGGACTCGGATAATTCCGACTCGCCCTTGACATTGTAAACATGACACTCTAACATACATTGCAAGAAAGGGAAAATGTACCAATGTACCATTCTTTCACTGGTTTTATTGGTTTTATGCAGTTGGAATAGGCTTTGTTCATATGATCAGATAATAATAACTCGGTAACAGAAAAACTTCAATCGTGACAGCTATTGGAGCTTTAATCAATATCACCAGTTAAATCACTCTAGATGCAGAAGCTGTGTGGCCATGTCAGCGTACGTGATCAAGTCATATATTCTCCAGCCTGGTATCTGTCTTTAACTGTTCCTAATGGTCTGTCGGTGTTCATGTAGTGCTTAGCGCGGGGACGGACAGTTCCACGTGCAGATCTCTGTATTCTGTTGATATCGTTGGCGTTCTGGATGTCTTTGAACATCTGGATGGCGCTGAAGATATTCGGATGGGCCGTGGTTATTTTGTTAAGTTTGCTGTGCCACCCCTCGAGGTTGTTGGTAGTTCTAGGTCCGACAGTACCGAAATCATTCCACACACGTCGGTCGCCTTCCACCCACTGTTCTGTCACATAGTCCGTAAATGATTCTGCACATGTAATGTCAGTAATATCGTCTTCGTCCCTGTCTTCAAGTTCGTGGAACCACGTGTCTTCTATGAATTTGTTTGATATAAATGTTTGTTTGTAAAACATGCTCACTGTTTGCCTATACCGTATTTGATCTAGTAATGACCAATAAAGTACTATAATTTCGAAGCAATTATTATTATAATAAGTAATTATTTCAACGATTTTTTCCCATCAAAATATGAATTAAATATCTTAATTCAAATTATCCTTTTTATAGGTTTAGATAGATAATCTTTATTTCATAATTACTAAATGATATATAAATAAAATAATTTTGCATACATATGGATGTTTTTCATATTTTCTTTTTTCCATTAACTTATGAATTATATATCTCAATTTAAATCATTTTTTTTTTGTATTTTTTTTTAAATATATATAATCCTGATTTCTAATTACTAAACAAATATATCAATATTTTTTAATGTATAATGATGTTTTTCATATTTCAGTATATATAATAATCAATCAATTTTTTTTTCAAATATTGTATCGGCATTCGCCGTATCGCGCCCCTTAATCTCCTTTAGATAAGAAAATCGATTCGACGTTCCGGGAACACACCAAAACAACAACAACAACAACAACAACAACACCAACAACAATAACACCAACCACAACAACAACAACAAAGTTTAAGAAGATGATTGTACTAGATTTACTCCCCTTTCTTTACATGAAATCCAATATCCCAAACCTAACGACAAGTACTACATTAAACTGGGTTAACAACTTTCTAAATGGACGTAACCAACAAGTAATCATAGACGGAGAAACATCAGAACCCGCAGCAGTTACATCAGGAGTCCCTCAGGGGACAGTGCTAGGTCCAACGTTGTTTTTAATATTTATTAATGACATTGCCGATAGTATCAATTCGAGTATCCGCCTTTTTGCTGACGACTGCGTAGTGTATCGCCCCATCAAATCTCACCAAGACCATAACACCTTACAGGAAGACATAAACAAACTTTTTGAGTGGAGTAACACCTGGCAAATGAAGTTTAATGTTGATAAATGTGTGGTAATGAACATAGGAACTATTCGAAATAAATCCAAATATACATACAGGATGAACAACCAAACTCTGGAAACTGTTAAGCAGAACCCTTACCTTGGAGTGGAACTGGCGGAAAATATGAAATACAATCACCATATAGATACCATCATATCCAAAGCATCGAGAGTATTGGGCTTCATTAAACGAAACCTCAAACACTGCCCAAAGTCAGTCAAAGAAAGAGCATATCAAACATTAGTACGACCAAAACTTGAATACAGCTCACCAATTTGGAATCCACAACAAACCAACCAAATTAAGAAGATAGAACAAATCCAACGGAATGCTGCCCGCTTTGTGCTAAATAAACCATTTAATAGACAAAACCCAACTAGTGTAACTACTATGATCCAACAATTAAAATGGACATCATTAGAAGACCGTCGTAAAACATCCGACCAAATTCTCATGTATAAGGTAGTCAACGGCCTTGTAGCAGTACCACCCACTTATCTACCACCTCGATCTCCTAGGTATGTGAACACCATCAGATTCATCACTTATCACTGCAGAGTGAACATATATCCACACTCATTCATCCCTCGGACTGTGGTATACTGGAACCAGCTACCGGACTCGATTATCAACCTGCAGGATTTGGACAGCTTTAAGATAGCCGTCCAGCCAGCGCCCATGATTTAAGTTAGTCAGAATTGTACAGTGTATATACATTTTTGGTTTTAACGTAACACCTGTTTTAAATTTTGCGACTGGCGTCGCGCAAGCAAAAGACTAACCCCTTGCCGTGATGTCTGCCTAGCGGATTTTGGCGAGCAACCTAATTGAAGTTGAAGTTGAAGTATCTTCGTACTGTAATAATTTCAAGAACTTAAGATGAGGACATTGAGACGATTATCCACGCAAAGTTTCAAAGCTCTAGGCTCTAGAGAAGAAGTGTTTGTTGTTATCCAGGTCAGACGGACATACGACCGGACGGACGACGCACGGTAAGCGATCACTTTACCTTGCCTTATGGTGCAGTCACACTACAGCGTATAGAGCCAGCGTATGAAAAACGTATCAACTATTTCGATACATTATATATACGCACAACTTTTCAGTGTATGAGGTCAACTTCAGAACAAACAACGTTTAGAATCAAAGTGCTGTCAGCACTGTAGATTGGGCATCACTAAGAAATTGAGTAGAAACAGAACTGTCCATGTTTGAATATAAGGTTCTACATTTGGGCAATAATCACTGAAAATATTGGATTCTTTTTTAATGAACAATTCATACTCTAAAGGTATTTAAAGAATGTCATTTCTAAAGATGATTATATGATATCTTTGATGGTAGGGATGTACATGAAAATAAAGTCTGCCTTGCGTTCAGTTAAATTTAACGTTAGAAGTAACCAGATTTGTTACTAAACAGTCCTACTGAACGCTCTGCAGGAAAAAATGGTACCCACAGTAGATTTCGGGGGCGGTCACCAGTCTCGTGTCTTTCCGCAACGCTCCGGGATTTACCGAACGCAATTACCTATAGCAAATTTTACATATAACATATTTATATTTTCATTTACAAAAATCATGTATTGTAGTTTTCTGTAAGGCAGTACATAATCCATTTATAAATGCAACAAAAATTACATTCGTAAATCGGACCTGGCCGCCATTTTAGTCTGGGTTCCCTCCAACTTTCCGCAGTATAGAAGGTAGACTGGTACCCATTCGTGTAAATAACTGAATCTAGGAATGGGAACAGCTACTACATTCTGTCGTATGATTAGTCAATAGATACGACCAATAAAATGGTCCGAGGAATTCAACCAATCAGAGCTCATGTTCTAAAAGTGTAAACAATACGTGTTGGCGTGCTTTTACTAAGGGACTCTACACTAAGTCACATACAGGTGCCCGTTTACAGAGTTTCTTCTCCTGAGCTAGACTGGTACTCATTACTGTTTAAATTAATCGGCGTAGTAGATTGAAGTAGATTGAAGTAGAGAATCAGTCCAGGCCGTGTACATGACCCTGAGATTAGCTATAACCGTACCTAAATCCGTAGTAGATTTCAGGTGCGGGAACCAGACCATATAGAAGGTAGGGAACCAGACTAGCCGCCATTTTTGTTAGCTTTGGCACACAACCTTCAAATCGTTGAGCCAAATGGTGCGAACGGTAGAAGTTAACGGGTCGTTCAGTAGGAAAATGTTACGTAACGTTCGCTCATTGAGCTAACGTTTTGTCTTACTGAACGCAGGGTTGGCTCACCTACCACTAGTACTGCGTTATTGGGTCAGGTACATAGTAACCATTGCGACCTCCTGTATGGTAATTTCGCTTCAAAGGTAAAAGAGCGAAGTTTGTTAATTTTGTGAGCAAAGATAATTATGACATTTATGAAGTAGCTAGTTTAAGGTCTATTTTAATACTAGCAGTAACAACTAGTTTTACTCGGTCTTACTCAGTCAAAATTAACAAACTTTGCTCTTTACCTTTGTAGTGAAATCGCTGCACAGGCGGCGGTCATTTTTAGAATGTACATGATGTACAAAAATTCATATACCATTCGAATATTCTCGGACCTTATCGTTTCTCAATGTCTCTTGATTGCATTACAATAGCCGCCATGGGAGAATTTCTCCCATACTACTCCGCAAGCATAACAACGAAAGCAGACCGAACAACAATTTAAGGCTACACCAGAAAAATATTTAATACAAACAACGTACAAAAGTCGATTATATCCTCACAAATGTGATAAAATTTTATCAGATAGAAAAAAATGATGTAAGTCCGTGGGCCAAGAGGGCTCTGCACGCATCCCCCTAAGGGCGGTCTGGGAGTGGTGTAGAAATGTTCATTGGAACCCCCTGAATAAGAATCAAGATGTTAACAGTCGATATCTGGGATGCACTCGCCATTTTGGATGGTTTTCAAGATGGCCGCCATGAAAAAAGACCATTTGACTAAGTATCAAACATCGGCAACCTAACATTTGTTTTGCGTTGTAAGATCATATTTAAGGATATTTAAGTCTAGAAAAGGTCAGAGACGTGTTCACATGTTAAAAAGTGGCTCATAAGTCATCGCGTATGCTAGAATGTTTTCAGAATGGCCGCCAAAATCGCAAAAAAAATCAATAAAAACGTTAAATGATTCTCGTTTTGGACATATGTTGGTCTAAAAACAGTAATGTTTTATGATTTAAGACTTAGATAAACATTTCATGAAGCAAATTGAAGCTTTACGGAAAAGATCATTGAAATCATTACCGTATAAATGGTAATAAAACACAATTAAGCACAAATCATCAAGTATATAATTTCGATATATATTGTCATTATAATTCGTTCTTAGTGAAAATCAGCTCTTATTTATTGCATTATTTTGATAAAGCTAAGCTTTCCGAGTAAATTGTTACATTGAAATTTATTATGATTCGATTTCTGATTACAGATACCATAAATATGCTTTCAAAATGGCCGCCAAAATCGAAAAAAAAATCATTAAAAATGAAAAATAAAAATCCCCGTTTTTGGACATGTTCTGGTCTAAATGTTGTAAAAATTCTGTTTAAAGACTAAGTATAAAGTAAGTGGTAGTATTGCAAAAAAAAACAAACTTTTTAAACCATTACCGTATAAATGGCAATAAATTACAATTTGGCAAAAATCGTCAAGTATTATTATTTTCATAAATATTGTTATCATGTTTAGTTTTGGTGAAAAGCAGTTCTTTTAGATTGCCTCTTTTTGCAAAGCTTAGCCTTCAGAGTATTTTGTGAAATTGAAATCAATTATGATTCCATTTTTGATTACAGATTCTATGAATTGGCTTTCAAAATGACAACAAAATATAAAAAAATCAATGAAAATGTAGTAATTCTAGTTTTTGGACATCTTCTGGTTTAAATAATGTAAATATCATCTTTTACGGTTTAGATAAGCTATTCATGAAGTAAATGGAATCATAACAGTGTCCAAAAAAGAATACGGCCTTGAAAGGATTACCGTATCAATGGCAATAGAATACAATTAAGCACAAATCTTATTTAAAATTATATAATTTTGATATATATTGTCATAATATTTTGTTCTTGCTGAAAAAAACCGGCTCTTATTGATAGCATTATTTCTATGAAGCTAAGCTTTCAGAGATTTTTTTAAAATGAAATCGCTTATGAAAACCTTCTTTTGAATACAAATATGATTAATGTGTGACATTTTATGAGGCAATTCAAGACTACCCTTGCACAAATGTCACATCTTTTCAAATGACAAGCTCAAAAAATTGATATCACTTGCTGGGGAGAAAATCACTCCCTTTAAATTCACACCCATTTCTATCAATCAATATGTAATGTCCTCAATATTATGGAAAAGAGTTATACCGTATTTATTCTTACAAACAAAAGTTGTATGTATGTATTTCCTTTTTTCACTCTTATACATACTATTCTTCCAAAATTGTCACAGAGAATGAAAAAAATATTGAAATTGGTAAATTGGTATCAAAATGCCTTTAATTTGTAATATTTTATTCTTAAAGGATGTTTTGATTAAAAATGAGAATAAAAATGTATCAAATATTAATGAAATAAGATCAGACTTGAACTTATCGTTTCATTGATAGCGACATACTCTTGGTCATATCTGTCAAAAATGTGATACAATCTTCGTATTTCTCAAATTGTGGCTTGTTTTTAATTTATAGTAATGATAATTTCAATGCACAATTCATCCAAATAAGTCACATATTCTATCATGATTTCCCAGTTTCACATTTACAATGTATTGAAAGGTAATCTAAATCTTTTTAAAACGAAATAAAATATGAGGAAACTATAAGAGACTCCGTGTGGAGTGACGTAAAAAGATAAACGGTATGTAACCCCAATTTCTTTATTTTTCAGGAGACTCGTTTTAATACGTTTTAACTGGATTAGTAGTTATAAGGAGATGTACTATGCATGCAAATCACCTAAAGTGCTTCTCCAAATGAAATGCACTAAAACGCCATAAAATGGTTTGATTATAACATAGTAAAGGCAGATGTGCTTTGTATCTTAGAATATGTATAAAGAATACAAAGTTTGAAAGGTATGCTTTCTTCGCATGTTTTACTTTAATTATGTAAGGCTGCATTAATTACTTAAACCAACAGGTGTATAGATATTGTTGAAAACACTTGGAACATTGAGAACACATGTATTCACGATAAAAATTTACGATGAAACATTTTGTTTTTATTGGAAGCCGTTATCACTTCTGCTGATTTTGTTGCATAAGATTAAAGAAGGAAATGATCATTTAAATTCTTGGTTGTAAGCAGTATTTAGGTTTGATGCCATAGTGGTACTGTAATGATTCACTTTATGTTAAATTATAACGGTTTTAGTATATTTTGATTTGTTTTATGTGCAATATAATGGGCACAGTTACATGAATTCTAACTTAGTCATATGTATATTTGTAAGAGATTTTTGGTATTAATTGCCATAGATCCACATAACACACGAGCCCAGAATTTCGAACGAGACTTTCTAGTCGCCGGATCACAGCCCAATAGGGACATCTGCAGCAATAATAAATAATCTCGGGAACAACAAAACAGAACTCGACAAAATTGGCAAAAGATTGAGTTACATGGCCACCGAAAGTCTGATTATTTCTTACTGCAGGTGTAAGAAGATGACTTCTATAAAGATATAAAAGTATATATAAATTTAATTGTGAAAAGGTTGAATAAACAGTTCCTTTAACGGTTTTCAAAAGTATTACGTACATACTGTTGGTTTTTCGAAAAATAACTCAAGGATAAAAATTAGCAAAAAAAAAAAAAAAAAAAAAAAAAAAACACAACCGCAACCACAAACAACAACGAAGATAGACACAGAAGAACTCAAAGTGACATTTCAGAATTTTTTGTTATAAATTTTACTTTTATTTCTATCTGAAAGAGCATATTTCCTTAAGAAAATTTTGAACATTTCAAGCCAAAATATTGCGCCGTTTACGAGGAATATATATTTTTGTGTTAAAATGAAACAAATTATTGTGGACAACAGTTCGGATTTATATGGAATTTATCGATTCTGTCTCAACTTTAAATGCGTGTTTCTCGCCTATCAGCAACAACTTCAAAAAACTAATAGCATTTATACTCATTAGAATAACTAATCTTGGCATCAAGACATACTTTGAAAATTTGAAATGGGAATGAAATGTCCCTTTAAAGTGACATTTCAGAATTTTTAGTCATAAATTTTACTTTTATATTTATCTGAAAGAGCATATTTCCTTATGAAAATTCTGAAAATTTCAAGCCAAAATATTGCGCCGTTTACGAGAAATTTATATTTTTGTGTTAAATTTGAACAAATTGTTGTGGACAACAGTTCGGATTTATATGCGATTTATCGATTATGTCTCAACTTTAAATGCGTGTTTCTCGCTTATTGGCAACAACTTAAAAAAACTAATAGTATTTATACTCATAAGAATAACAAATCTTGGCATCAAGACGTACTTTAAAAAATTGAAATTGGATTGAAATGTCCCTTTAAAGGTGCAAAAAGATCTTATTCAATTTACCCAGTATATAGTGAGCATTGTCCTTAACCTAAACTTTTTTTCCATAAGCAACCCTACAGAATTAAGATAAAACAGTTGAAGAAATTTGAAAATTCAAATTTGAATATGAGCTTCAGACAAAGTATTCTTTATCTGAATACTATGTCAAATTGCAAATGTCTCTTTTGTAAGTAATAATGAAGCTATTGCATTGTGTTTCAGTGCTTTATAGTACTCATTTCTGGTCCTTTGAACTCAAGATACAGTACATTTCAACTACTAATTCAGTTAAACCAATTATCTCGAAAAACAAAAGAAATCGACATTAACCACCCTTTTTCTAATTACCCCACCCTACATGGAGTATCTTATGTTTCCCAACACTTCACTTCATTTGAAAATGGAATCATGATGGAATATTCGGCGCATAAAGATGATTTGGGCATTGTCATTATCATGACCATGACTTAATACAAGCCATTGGGAGAAATTTAGAGAGCTTATCATATTCTTTTGACAAAATATAACCAATAGTAGGTCGCTATCAATTTAACCGTCACACAGGTTTATACATAAATTCATTAATGTTGTTCGATTGGATAACATGGATATATTTCAATTCTCACTTTTTACCATTCTACAAATGTCAAACATTATAAATCAAAACTGTTCTAATACATATTAAGCAATTTCAATTATTCTCTGGGGCAATTTTGGATTAATGGTACGTGTTAGAGTAGACTTAAAGAATAAGCCACATGTATTCAAATATTGTGTATTAGCATGAATACGGTAACCTCTTTACCTAAATATTTGGGACATTATACATTGCTTGATTATATAAATAATATGCATTTTAGGGGAGTTTATTGATCCTTTATTTAGATTTCAATAGGATAGTTAAACTTGTCATTTTAAAAGATGTGATATAAGATGCAAAGTTACCAGACTCTACCCGATATTCGAGTTTTGCCCCATAAAAAGACACATATTAATTGGATCGATACTCAAAGGTGGGTTCATAAGCAATTTCTTTTAAAAAAAAAATCTCTGAAAGCTTAGCTTTGTCAGAATAATGCCATCAAGAAGAGCTATTTTTTCAGCAAGAACAAAATAGAATGAAAATGTATATCAAAACTATATACTATTATATAAGATGTGTGCTTAATTGTACTTTATTGCCATTGATACGGTAATCCTTTCAAAGCTGTATTCTTTTTTTTGTTAATGGTTATGATTCCATTTACTTCATGAATTACTTATGTTAGTCTTTAAAGATAATATTTACATTATTTTGATCAGGAGATGTCAAAAAACGAGAATTACTTACATATTTCTTGATTTTTTGATATTTTTGTGGCCATTTTAAAAGCTGATTTATAACATCTGTAATCAAAAATGGAATCATAATCAACTTCAATTTTACAAAATACTCTGAAGGATAAGTGTTGTCAAAAGATGCAATCTAAAAGAACTGCTTTTCACCAAGACCAAACATAATAACAATATTTATGAAAATAATAATACTTGACGATTTCTGCCGAATTGTAATTTATTGCCATTTATACGGTAATGGTTTAAAAAGTTATTTTTTGCAATGGTACCATTTACTTTGTGAACTGTTTACCTAAGTCTTTAAACATAATATTCACAACATTTAGACAAGAAAATGTCCAAAAACGAGGATTTTATTTACATTTTTATTAAATTTTTGCGATTTTTGCGGCCATTTTGAAAGCATATTTATGGTATCTGTAATCAGAAATCGAATCATAATAAATTTCAATTTCACAATTTACTTGGAAAGCTTAGCTTTATCAAAATAATGCTATAAATAAGAGCTGTTTTCACCAAGAACGAATTATAATGACAATATATATATCGAAACTATATACTTGATGATTTGTGCTTAATTGTGTTTTATTGCCATTTATACGGTAATGATTTCAAAGATCTTTTCCGTAATGCTTCCATTTACTTCCTGAAATGTTTATATAAGTCTTAAAACATAAAAATCACAGTATTTAGACCAAATTATGTCCAAAAAAGAAAATTACCGTATAACTGGTATTTTTGCGGTTGCAAAATTTTGCGGATTGGGCCCGGCTCGTGCCATCGTTGGCAATCGCCCCAATCGAACACCAATACGTCGGGCTATTGACGTAATTTCCGTAGCTTTAGTTCAAATCGAACAGCAAGGATGGGACCACCGGAAAAAGTGTGGTCCGGCCATCCGAGCCATTACGTCATTCGGAACTCCTCTGATAACAGCTGACCAATCAGTGTTGAGGTAAACACAGATTTTGATTGGCTCACTCAGAACGGGGTACCCTCTTAAGAACAGAGCACATTATCTCTTCATTCCATTTCGAAAAATGAGCTCTGTTCTCGCGGAGTCATTTCACGTCTAATCTCGGGGCCTTGGCGGGATATCGGTATCCAATCGTTGCCAATAAACTGATAAACAATTGAAATTTCTGATACAAGTTTTCATTGGCTGACGCTTAAAATTACCGGCTTCAGCCAAAAATAGAAGCGACGTAAAGTATACGCAATCAAACAAGATAAAACTGAATGATTTTGATTCGATAATTCAAATGTTACCGGCTTCAGCCAAAAATAGAAGCAACGTAATATATAAGTAATGATCATGCAAGATAAAACTTATTGATTTTGATTCGATAAATTCAAATGATGTGCTATTTTTAGATTATGCCGACCGAATAGGCTGTTGGAGTATCAAAAATAGCAGAGGTCATATTTGATGGTTAATCAATAGACCTCGGCTTTGGAGAGTAAGAACGGGAAGAATGTAATAGACAGAACAGCGCTGGTTCCCAATAATTGTTCTCAATGGCTTGAGCAATAGTCACAATCGAAGTCAGCCTTAGTGAGTTGACTACAGCTATGTACGTCGCGGGTTCAAAAACTTTAACACTATCATTTTTTCTGGGAACTCTTTTTGTACTCTTTGAATATATATCTATTCCCTTGCCAAACAGCAAAACATAGAACATTTCAAATTGAAAGTTGTTGTGGACGATAGAATACGACGGTGCTGAAAATATAATATGTGTGTAATATAGCACAGAAAATATTGTGACAAAAGGACAATATGCTGATTGGCAAAATTGCCCATTCTCTATTCGATGGTTTTTAAGCATTTTCTATGAAGCGAGAAAAAAGGCATTATCGTTTAGAAAATGGTTAATTAATGTGTAAGCAAACGTGCATAGGTGATAAACAAGAGTGCCTGAAAGGCACTGATATCGCTCACATGAGTTCTTCGTGTATTTGATTGTGTACAATATTAATTATCTTACAATTTCTCGAAGTCTGTAAAGCCCCGCCCTGGCACGCCCACAATTTTCACCAAATCAAAAATTCATGAGCATGTGTTGAAAACAGTCACTCAAGGGACATTTCTGCCAAGCTTGGTTCAAATTGGCCTGATAATTGATTTTTAAAGATTTTTCACATGATTTCTCTAAGTCCGATAAGCCCCACCCTGCCACGCCCACAATTTTTGACGAATCAAAAATTCACGAACAAGTTTTAAAAAGGGTCACACAAGAAACATTTCTGCCAAGTTTGGAAAGAATTGGCCCAGTGGTTGAGGAGAAGAAGATTTTTGAAGAATTACCTAAAGATTTCTTTAAGTCTGGTAAGCCCCGCCCTGCCACGCCAACAAATTTTGACAAATCAAAAATTCACGAACAAGTTTCGAAAAGGGGCCCCAAGGAACATTCCTTTCAAGTTTGGTAATAATTAGCCCAATGGTTAAGGAAAAAAAGATTTTTGAATAATTATCTTACGATTTCTCGAAGTCTGATAAGCCTCGCCCTGGCACGCCCACAATTTTCATCGAATGAAAAATTCATGAGCATGTGTTGAAAACAGTCCCTCAAGGGACATTTCTGCCAAGCTTGGTTCAAATTGGCCTGATAATTGATTTTTAAAGATTTTTCACATGATTTCTCTAAGTCCGATAAGTCCCGCCCTGCCACGCCCACAATTTTTGACGAATAAAAAATTCACGAACAAGTTTTGGAAAGGGTCACCCAAGGAACATTTCTGCCAAGTTTAAAAAGAATTGGTCCAGTGGTTGATGAGAAGATTTTTGAAGAATTACCTAAAGATTTCTTTAAGTCTGATAAGCCCCGCCCTGCCACGCCCACAAATTTTGACGAATAAAAATTTCACGAACAAGTTTTGAAAAGGGTCACACAATGAATATTTCTGCCAAGTTCGGAAAGAATTGGCCCAGTGGTTGAGGAGGAGAAGATTTTTGAAGAATTACCTAATAATTTCTTCAAGTCTGATAAGCCTCGCTCTGCCACGCCCACATTTTTTGACGAATCAAAAATTCACGAACAAGTTTTGAAAGGGGCCACCTAAGGAACAATTCTGCCAAGTTTTGTCAGGATTGGCCCAGTGGTTAAGGAGAAGATGTTTAAAGCAATTGTTGACGACTTCCGACGAACGACGCACGACGCACGCCGGACACTGGGTGATCACAAAAGCTCGCCTTGAGCATGTTGCTCAGGCGAGCTAAAAAGTTGAGTGTACACTCTCGAGGTGAATCCAAAATGTGATGTCGCAAAGTATGCGATATTGGGTTGATCCATGTATACTCCGTGTGTCTTAATGGCTTGTAGATGCGTCTAGTGTGGTGTGCTGTGTGTTGTGTGCTTGTCACCTTCCGCTTTCAGCCTCTACCGCTGGCTAGCCCAGGCGAAAAGGAAGCCGAGTGCGTAAGTCTCCCCTGCCAGTACATAGCCTCTCTGCAAGCAAGCCCGATGTGGTGCCTTCCCGTGGCGACACATGTCAACTGAGTACCTCGCGGCCTCAGGCTAAACCACAAGGGACTCGGAGGAGGTCTGCCCCCAGACATGCGTGCATGCTAGGCCCACCGGCGCGTGGACACGCCCTGATGCCCATGTACAGACCCCCAGCTATGGGTCAAATTGCTCCCCTGCCTTGGGGATGCCTCGGGAGAGGCAAAGGCTAAGGGAAACAACCCCTACAGAAAATTCGGAGTGCAGTCCCGCAGACGGTACGAATTGCCAACCCGACATTTGTATCGGCAACTGCTGCAACCAGACTGATGCCAGACGTATTGCTCTGCTTTCCTCTGGACAACACCAGCGAGGTCGAGAGGGGGGCCTTGTAGCCTGGCCAACACAGGGCCTCCATACTACCTGCCCAGGCAATTGCGCAAATGGAGAGGACACTTCATCTTGTCTCACAGCAAGGTAACAACACGGAAGACAGCAGTTACGGGTAATAAGTCATTGCTCAATTGACGTAGAGTACGGCGCCACGGGTTGTCTTCGACGGTGGGAGAAGTCATCGCACTTTACTGATCAGCTACCGCCCGCCATAAGCTGGGCAGCCCCCAGCCAGTTAGGTGTTGATCCGTCACGGCCTGCCTGCCCCTTTAGGTGCAAGGGGCTTAAAGTACATGTACTTGACGAGCAGATCGTAAAGTAGGGCACCTAAGAAACAAAGGAACAGTAAACCGAAGTCTCCAGCACTTCGTATCGCAAGCTGGAATGTCCGAACAATGACGCCAGGCTTCTCTGATGATTTACAGAAAATTAATAACTTCCGTAAGACTGCCATCATAGATGCTGAACTACACAAACTAAATGTGGATATTGCAGCTCTTCAAGAAACAAGACTCGCAGAGAGTGGCAGCACCAAAGAAAATGAATACACCTTCTTCTGGCAAGGAAAGAGCCAAGAAGACAAGCGGGAATATGGAGTAGGATTCGCAGTCAGGAACACACTTCTACCTATGCTAGAACCTCCCACTGCAGGATCAGAACGTTTGCTCTGTCTCCGTCTCAATACAAGCGACGGCCCAGTCAACTTTGTGACTGCTTATGCTCCAACCCTAAATGCTAGCCCTGATGCCAAAGACTATTTCTACAATAAACTAGACAAGCTGATAGAAAGTCTCCCTGAAACGGAAAACCTGTACCTGCTTGGTGACTTCAACGCCAGAGTTGGCTCCGAACATGACAACTGGCCCTTGTGTATCGGCCACCATGGTGTAGGGCGTATAAACGACAATGGTCAAAGACTGCTGGAACTCTGCTGCAATAGAGACCTTTGTGTCACTAACACATATTTCCAAAACAAAAATGTTCATAAAGTCTCCTGGATGCACCCAAGATCACGTCAATGGCACCAACTTGACCTCATCATAACCAGAAGAAAACTCCTAAAATCCATTCGAAACACAAGAACCTATCATAGTGCAGACTGTGATACAGACCATTCTATGGTGATTAGTAAAGTTGCGGTCGAACCCAAGAGATTCTACAACGCCAAACCAAAAGGCATTCCTAAAATCAACATCGCACATACTGGCGACAGCGAGCGTGTAAACAACTTTAACACCGCCATTAACAGAATTTCTGTACAAGACCCATCAGACACAGTGGAGGAACGATGGTCCACCCTACGAGCAGCTATCTATGAAACTGCAGTGGTATCATTTGGAAAGACAGAAAAGAAAAACGCTGACTGGTTTGATGCAAACATCTTACAAATGGAACCTGCCATCAATGCTAAAAGACAAGCTCTTATACGATACAAGTCCAATTCAAGCCAGAAGAACTTAGACGCGCTAAGAACTGCCAGAAACAGGTGCCAGGAAACTGCTAGAAAATGTGCGAATGACTATTGGCTTCAACTTTGCAGCTCCATCGAAGCAGCATCACTCAGTGGTAACATTAGAGTCATGTACGAGGGCATCAGACAGGCTACTGGACCAACCATAAAGAAGACTGCTCCTCTCAAATCCATAGATGGGACCATTATCACCGATAAGCCAAAGCAGATGGAGCGATGGGTAGAGCATTACTTGGATCTGTACTCTGCAGATAACCAAGTCACTGAGGAAGCATTAGAAAGCATCCCAGCTAGTGAGACCAGGTTTGATTTAGATGCAATACCAACTGAGACAGAAATTGAGAAGGCCATCAACACTCTCAAGAGCGGCAAAGCTCCAGGGGCAGATGCGATTCCCCCAGAAGTCCTCAAGAAAGGAAAAGATTCTCTTCTACCCCACCTCTATGACTTCCTTTGCCTGTGTTGGAAAGAAGGCACAGTTCCTCAAGACATGCGAGATGCCAAGATAGTGACTCTGTATAAGAACAAAGGGGACAGGAGCGACTGCAACAACTATCGTGGTATCTCCCTCTTAAGTATTGTGGGCAAGGTTTTTGCTCGGGTAGTTCTGGCCAGACTCCAAAAGCTTGCAGAGTGTGTATATCCGGAATCTCAGTGTGGCTTTAGATCCGGAAGATCCACCATAGATATAATTTTCTCCGTCAGACAGCTCCAGGAAAAATGCAGAGAGCAACACCAACCACTCTACATTGCCTTTGTAGACTTAACTAAAGCGTTCGACCTTGTTAGTCGCAGTGGCCTCTTCAAACTCCTGGAGAGAATCGGATGTCCACCCACACTTTTGAGCACCATCAAATCCTTCCATACAGACATGCTTGGTACGGTCAGTTTCGATGGCGAGAACTCGGAACCTTTTAAGATCCAGAGTGGTGTCAAGCAGGGATGTGTACTTGCTCCAACACTTTTTGGAATTTTCTTCTCCCTACTCCTTTCTCATGCCTTCAAGAACTCAACTGATGGTGTCTACATCCACACCAGACATGATGGTAAACTCTTTAATATAGCACGACTTCGGGCAAAGACAAAGACAACCCGTATCCTAATTAGAGAGCTACTATTTGCTGACGATGCTGCTCTAGCAAGCCATACACCTGATGGCCTCCAACGCCTCCTAGACAGCTTTTCCAAGGCATGTAGTGACTTTGCTCTCAAGATCAGCATTAAGAAAACAGAAGTGATGGCACAGAATGTAGAGATTCCACCAACCATAACCATCAATGACTCTGAACTCGCTGTAGTGAACAACTTCAAATACCTAGGCTCTAACATTTCTGATAACCTATCTCTTGACACAGAGTTAAACAGCAGAATAGGTAAAGCGGCAACTGTGATGGCTAGACTAAACAAAAGAGTATGGGAAAATAGGAACCTGACTTTTAACACCAAGCTCAGAGTTTACCAAGCATGCGTTATCAGCACTCTCCTCTATGGCAGTGAGACATGGACTACATACACCAGACAAGAGTCCAAGCTGAACGCTTTCCACATGAGATGCCTCCGCAGACTACTAAACATTTCCTGGGAAGACAGGGTCACTAACACAGAAGTGCTTACTAAAACAAGGACAGTCACTATCCAGGCAATGCTCTCAGAACGCAGACTTCGGTGGCTCGGCCATGTTAGGCGAATGGGTGATGGACGCATACCAAAGGATCTTCTTTACGGGCAGCTGGAGAATGGCTCCCGTCCAGTTGGGCGTCCCTGCCTCAGATATAAGGACTCATGCAAACGGGGGACCTTGCATCTTCCGGGATCAAGATCGAAACGTGGGAAGATACAGCGCTAGAGAGGAGCCAGTGGAGACTAGCTATTAAATCTGGGACAAGGAATCAGAGTCTCGACGAACAGAGAAGAGGGAAATTGCCAGACAAAGGCGTAAAGCATCGGACAAGGACAGAGGAGACAACTCAACTTTCATCTGCGGTGACTGCTCCAGAGAATGTCATTCCAGGATTGGACTGTACAGTCATCGCAGACGCTGTTCCACCTCAACGACGCGCAATCCATCGTCTACAGGGACGGACGGAGACCAATGAATGATGACTCCGTCGGGCTTGGCCCCGACGGAGTATACTTGGGACAACTCCGCCCTTTGTTTCCCGCTTTCGCGAGAATCACGATTATCACGGACTGGCGGGAAATAAGGGGTATATAAGCTGGTAGGCAGCCATTTTGAATATAGTTCATGCTAGAGTGTTTTGCTGAGCTTTCAGGATCGTTACAATAAATCAATTAAACAAATGTTAAGGATTAAACAAAATAAAGGAATTGATTTGTACGATATAACAACGTCTCAAGTGTTACTTATTTCACAAGAATACAATCCAGTGTGGTAGTATTTTACGTGGACCAAAATAAATAAACGCTGCCACATTGTTTGGCGCCAGAACCCGGGACTTACAACTACAAAAGTGTCTTTATTCCACGTGAACAAAAATGGAGGTTAACTTGAGTTACATAAAGGGTGTTCGTACAAGATATCGGAATACCTTAGAAAGGGCAATTCAAGATGGTGAAAATATTTTGTCTTGTGATGTAAGTTCGTTTGAGAGTGATGAGCAAATAAATAAAATTGTTGTGTGTTCTCAAAAAATAAAGACATACATCGACAAACTTGAAGTTCAAACAGAAAAGGTTGTTTGTTCTATTGACGAGTCAGACTCTGACTATCTAGAATTGGTGCTTGAGGAGGATTCTGTGTTACAAAGTGAAGCTATGGATTGTCACTTAAAACTTCAACAACTAAAGGAGTCGTTAATGTCTAAGAAATTAAAAGAAGAAGTGACAAGCCATCCGACGGAGCAAGTGAGTGCCGAACATTTGCTCCAAATAAACAAAGAACTTCAGCACATGCTATATGCTCAGATGGAGCAACAAACCGCTCTTTTTGAGAAACAAAGTCTCAAGGACAAAGAGGCTTCTTCTGCAGTTAGGTTACCAAAACTGGATATATCTCCGTTTAGTGGTGACAAATTAAAGTGGTTGGAGTTTTGGGATTCTTTCACATCATCGATTCACGAAAACAAGAAATTATCGGATATTGAGAAGTTTACTTACTTGCGCAGTAAATTGAACGGAGAGGCACTCCAGTCAATTTCAGGGATCCATTTATCGGGTGCAAATTACCTGGTAGCTATCAAAACACTCAATGAACGTTTTGGAAATTCTCAAGAAGTGATTGATCTTCACTATACCGAGCTTATCAATTTGAAATGTGTTGATAATACTACACAAAATCTGAGATCTTTCAACGACAAGATTGATTGGCATCTTAGGAGCTTGGATGTTTTAGATCAGAATGTTAATCAGGCAGTGTTCGTGTCAATAGTTAAGTCAAAACTTCCTAAAGAAGTAGTCTTCCAACTGGAACTAAAGAATGGCATTGACGGTAAGTGGACTATTCAGAAATTACGTGAGCACTTATCTTCTTACATCATCGCTAGAGAAAGATCGCAGACAGACAATTCTCAAACCGCAGAAAATGTGAGTAGATCTAATAAATCTAATGATCAGCCAAAGAAGAAACCTAAAGCTTAATACAACAACAACAAACCATCTGTGTCCTCAAGTGAATCTCTAGTGGCCAATACAAATACTGGCAATAGAAAGAGCTACTACAATCTCTGTAGATATTGTGAAATGGAACATTGGAGTGATGAGTGTCCTAACTACACAACAATTGATGAACGCAAACGTCGTATTCAAGGGAGCTGTTACAAATGCCTAAAGGTTGGGCACATGGCAAAAAAGTGTAAAAGCAACAAGACTTGTGTTCATTGTGGAGAGGTGGATTCACATCATAGGAGTTTATGTCCTAAGAAATTTGGGACTGTCTCATCTGCTCAGTTAACGCAGGAAACTTGTTTAGCGCCAGAACAAAATACAACTGAAAAGGCTCTAATATCCTCAGGAGAAATGGTGTTGATGCAAACAGCATTGACCGAAGTGAAAAATCCTCATTCAGCATTGAAACGGGAAGTAAGAATATTGCTGGATTCTGGGTCTCAAAGAACCTATATCACTGAAGACCTTGCAAGAAAATTAGGATTAAAGAGTGATAAAGAGGAGCAAATCAAACTAGTGACATATGGAAGTGATCGACCGACAATTCTAAAGACAAAGGTAGTGAAAATACTCTTAAAACTGAACAATGGATCTCTAATGGAATTGAGTGCTAATGTGGTTCCAGTCATCAGCGGTACTGTTAGTAGAAAGGCAGTGAAAGTTCCAAGCCAATCTCAGTTAGAACACTTATTAAACGGAGTAAAGGTATCTGACACTCTTCCAAAGGTAAATGAATCAAGTACAGTGGAGCTGTTGATTGGCAATGATTACTACCTTGACATCATCTTGTCGCAAAAGATGGAAGTACAGCCAGGACTGTATCTCTTGGCATCGAAGTTAGGCTGGATTCTTACTGGTCGCACGCGGGACTCTGAAAGGGACATTGACAGTACAAGTATGCTTATTCTAACACATGGGACTAATATAACAAAAACAAGTGTATATTCAGATTTGGACCCAGTGCTAGAAAGGAAACCGGACATTGAAGATTTCTGGAACATAGAATCGATTGGAGTTAAGGATAACGTGTGCGATTCGGAAGATGAAATCGCAAGTAATGAGTTCAAGAGAACTTTAAAGTTTGAAAATGGCAGATATCAAGTCACGTGGCCATGGAAAAGCAAGGACCCTGAACTTCCAAGGAATCGAGAACTAGCGATAGGTAGGCTAAGATCAGTGGTCTCGAAACTTAAGAACAAACCTGAAGTGCTAAAACAATATAATACAGTCATAGAAGATCAATTAGAGAAAGGCGTCATTGAGAAGGTAGACAGTGAGAAAACTGATGGCCCGATACATTACCTACCTCACCATGCTGTCATAAACCCAACAAAACCAACAACAAAGCTACGTGTGGTATATGACGCATCTGCAAAGGCAAATGAAAGCATGCGAAGTTTGAATGAATGTTTGTATAGGGGGCCAGTAATGTTGCATGATCTGTGTGGTATACTTATGCGATTCAGGTTGAATAAGATCGCGCTAGTGGCTGACATCGAAAAGGCATTTCTACAAGTTGGCCTACAACAAAGTGAACGTGACGTGACGCGATTCGTCTGGTTAAAGGACCATAATATACTGACACTTGATGGTGGTAATATGCAAGAGTATAGATTCTGTAGAGTACCCTTTGGTGTGATTTCAAGCCCTTTTCTGCTCGGAGCAGTTATCGATTCACATCTTGATTCCTACCAATCAGAGTTTTGTGACTCTCTCAAACAAAACATTTACGTTGACAGCTTGATAACAGGTGTTGGTTCTAACATGGATGCTTTCAAATTCTACACAACATCAAAGCAAATATTTAGTGAAGCCTCCATGAACTTGCGCGAGTGGATATCAAATGAAGAAAATGTCAACGAATTCATCCCGATGCACGATAGAGCCCAAGATTGTGTGAACAAAGTGTTAGGCCTTTCTTGGGACAGTCAAAGAGACAAACTATCTATAAGGCCTCTCACAGCCAACACATCCCTTGAACCCATAAAACGTAACATTCTAAAGACTGTGGCACAGGTCTTTGATCCACTTGGCCTCTTTGCTCCGGTGTTGCTCCGTGGAAAACTCCTACTACAAGAGCTCTGGATAAACCAAGTCGATTGGGATGACAAGTTGTCCAATGAAATTGTGATGAAATGGAATATGATTAGAACTGATATTGAAAGGATATCTGAGTATGAACTGTCTCGCTATATTGGAAACAGTGCATATGACGACAAAGACGTTAAAACACAATATATCCTTCATTGCTTTTGTGATGCTTCAAAACACGCGTATGCATGTTCCTTGTATCTACAGCAGATACGTGGTGATAAAAGTTGTGTGAATCTTGTGTTCTCAAAAACAAGACTAGCTCCGATAAAAGGAATGACAATACCCCGGCTAGAATTAATGGCAGTGTTGATTGGTGTTAGGTGTGTTAAATTTGTTAAATCACAACTTGGTATGGAATTCAAGAAAGTGTACTTGTGGCCTGACTCTCAGTGTGTACTAAAATGGATTGAGTCAAACAAGTCTCTATCTGTGTTTGTCCAAAACCGTGTTAAGGAAATAAAGGATCAAGATTTCATCACATACAAGTACATCCAAACACATGAAAATCCGGCGGATGTTGCGTCACGCGGAGCAACAGTCCAGCAATTATGTGATGACGAAAATTGGTGGCATGGTCCAAAGAGGCTGGAAAAATCAGAATCGCATTGGCCAAGCCATGAAAACAAAGACAGTGATGACGAGAAAGCAAAATATGAGTCTGAAATTCGGGCGAATAAAGGGTCTAGGAAAGAACAAACAGAAATTAGTGCTCAAGTGTCCGTTTCGGAGAAAAGTAACGAAATGTGCATTGATATCAACAAATACTCGTCATTTACAAAGCTGATAAGAGTTACGGCCCTTGTTTTGCGTTTCATTCGTAAACTGAAGAAGCAAAAGGTTGAATCAGAGCATTTAACCTCAGATGAACTACAAAGAAGTGAAGATATGTGGATTCAAAACATTCAACATAAACATTTTCCCGAGGTATTCGAAGCTATCTCGAAAAACAAACCACATAACTTACAAAAGCAACTGGGGATATTCGTTGACGAAAAAGGAATTCTAAGGTGTAAGGGTAGACTTGAATTCTCTTGTCTAAGTGAAGGTGCAAGACAGCCTATTCTTTTACCCGCAAGAGACCCGTTCACAAGTTTACTGATAAATAAAACTCATGAAGCATTGTTTCATAGTGGAGTGTCTCAAACACTCAGTAGTGTAAAAATGAAGTATTGGATTCTTCAAGGTCGTTCCGCTGTTCGTTCGGTATTACGCCAATGCCACGTGTGCCGACGTCATGAAGGTGGACCATACAAACTACCCAAATTTTCGCCGTTACCAAGTAATCGTGTGACGGAGTTAACGGCGTTTTCCCGAACAGGCGTCGATTACTTTGGGCCAATTTATGTCAAATCCCACGAAGGGCCAAAAAAGGTTTGGGTATGTTTGTTTACTTGCCTAGTAACAAGAGCAGTTCATTTAGAGTTGGTACAGGATATGACGTCAGCGGAGTTTTTGATGTGCTTAAAACGATTCATAAGCCAGAGAGGTGCCCCAGTTGAGATCTTAAGTGACAATGCAAAACAATTCAAGGCAGCCGATACGTGCCTGACGTCTGTGTGGATAAGTGTAAAATATACCCCAGATGTCCAAAACTACATATCAAGTTCAAGGATTAAATGGACCTTCACTGTTGAAATGGCCCCTTGGATGGGTGGGACTTATGAACGACTGGTTGGTGTTGTTAAGCGAAAGGACCTGGGCTAATTTCTATAGAAAATTGCCCCCTCTTGCACACGAATGAAATTTATATGAATGGATGCTACATATGATTATTTTAACTGCTTGAAATATTTAAGGATTTGGAATAGTCCAAAGGGGTGTATTAGAGCTCTAAAGTATGGTGGTGTAGACTGGCCAAAATTGCATGATTGACTTTGCATTACCGAAAAATCGGTTTCCTTAGGAATTTTCGAGATTTTTTTTCGCGGGAATCCAAGAAACAATTCCAATCTATTATTTGGAAGAATAAAATCTCAAGAACTTACCCCAAAATTTATCAGAATTTAAGTATTTTCTTTTTCTAAGAATCAATAGTTATTTTGAACATTTATTTATGAAATTTTAACTACAAATTATGTTAAAAAGAACAAAATCTACTTTTGTTCTTGCAAACTTGTTCTAGTACATCATTATAGTAAATATTGTTAATATTTTGGAATGTATGGTGTGTTGTTAGGGTTAAAATTTAAGTTTTCTTAAAACCATTTTATCATTATTGAATACGTTTATCATTTATCTGTAGAAAATTTGAGACGAGAACACGAATGAAACTTATATTAATGAATGCTACATATGCATACTTTAATCTTCAGAAATATTTAAGGAATTGAAATAGTCCAAAATGGAGTATTAGAGCTCTAAAGTACGGTGGACTGTACTTGCCGAAATTGCACGATTGGCTTTGCACTAAAAAAACGGGTTTCTTTTGGAATCTTCTAGATTTTATTCCTTGAATCCAAGAAACAATTCAAAACTATTATTTGGTAGGAAGAAATCCTGCGACTTTACCAGAAAATCTTTAAGAGTTTTAGTATTTTCTTTTTCCGAGAATTATGTGCTATTTTGAACATTTGTTTACGATATTTTAACAACAAATAATTTGGGAAAAAAAAAGATTAAAATCTACCTTTATTATTGCAAACCTGTTCGGCTACGTTATCATAGTAAATATTATTGATTTTTGACATGTATGGTGTATTGTTAGGGTTATAATTTAAGTCTTTAAATACTGTTCACTGATTCTACGTTAAATGTACAAAGTAGCGGTTCAAAAATGAAAAATATCAACCAGACTCGAAGTCATATATTTTTTCGTAAATGAATAGTCTATCATGTCTAGTTCATTAATCAATTAAAAGGGGCCTCAAATGTACCTCAATTTCCAGGAAAAATCACGCATATCAAAGGTCCTTATTTTTCCTACGTCAGATACGTTAGGGTATACCATCTGCTTATACACATGTATTATGCCTTTCTTTGTGAGAAAAAAACGACTTAACTTTAACAAATTATGAACGGTCATACTTTTTTCGCAGAAATTAGCAAAATAGATTATAGCATAATAAGTAATAATCAAACTATCAAGCATTTTTCAAAGCAGAAACTGCTGTGTTGTATTTTGAAGCAAAAACACTTTTTCCAATTAAAGGTAGATCTTCAAAATGTTTGTCATCTTCTATTAAATGAATGCAATTTGAACAGTACAGTCATATTACTTTTTGGTAGGTAGATATCATAACACAGTATATCAAAAATATTTTTTTATAAAATATTTTAGATCATTTAACGTTTTTGATGACTTTAAATAAACTCGTATTGCCGGATGTATATGTATTGCTTATATTGAAAAAATATTTTTTTGTATTTATTTTGACATTATAAAAGACGAAATGTCATATGTTTCGCTAGATATAACTTAAATCACAAATGTCCTTTTCATCAAATACGTTAGATATTTTCATCAGATACGTTAGATATCAGATAGTGTCAAAGTTAAGCACTACACCTTTCGCCACGATCATCACCATGTAAATATATGTTATATTGTATAGTATTAAGTTAAGCAGGAGGTAATAACAACAAAATCAAAGAGAATTGATACACTTTTAGCCTTTAGATATTATTGAACTGCATGCACACTTCGCACGTACACAAACACGCTGCGCCTATCAGGCTATGCTGATCATATGGTTTGAAGTTCTCACAGAACAATGACAAAACAACATGACGTCATGACACGAAGATATTTTTCAATTTGTGGTATTCAGACGGGGTTGAACATCGAATGATAAAATTTAACTAACGTATCTGATTTTAACGTATTTGATGGTCGAACTGTAACAATGGCAATAAAATTCAATATGTTATCCATTTTTGTTTGTAAGAGAGTGTTTTTTAACCACTGGCATATCCATGATGAAATTATAATGGAATTTTGTCTTCGGGATGAAGCTTTTGCTGCACAGCGACGAAAAACATCTTAACGTATTTGACGATATTTTTTTATATTTCTTAAAGTTATGATTTCAGACACAATTTTTTCAAAACTTATTCAGCTTAAGCAGAATAACTTTTTTTCTTCAGCCTTTCTGCATTTACAACTATGTTTCTGTCAATAATATGTTACTGTTTCGTTGCTATTACACTTTCCAGTATCATTTAAATCTGTCTAACGTATCTGATGTATAAAATGAGGACAACACTCTTTTGAGTATTTTGCTCAAATAATTGCTTTAATCGCTTACTATTTGAATGATTTTAAGTCTCGAGTTCATTTTTGTTGAAAACAGACCTCTCAGAGTGCCAAATGTTCACTAACAAAATTGAAAATCGGCTTTGAAATAAGACATATGGTGTGAGGACAAGCAAATTGTTGCATAATCCGGCATGCTTTGTGCTGTGCCCAACATTCAACTTTCATATTCAGCAAAGTGTTTCAGGTTCAATAGTTAGACACGATGTCAGGGTCATCAAAAAAGCAATAAATGTTCACCTCAGTGCCTGAACATTAACATGCATGCACAAGGACAGCTATTGTATTAAAATAGGCACTTTATCGTAGAATCAGTGTGTTATCATTATTTCTGTTAACTAGATGAATTCTAATGCATGAGTTGTTTTCATTTTCACTGTCAGATTCAAGTTCAGAGTATGTCTAGCAGCCTACTTGCATTGCATCATGCTCTAAAGTATGGTGGCCTGGACTTGCCAAAATCGCATGATTAACTTTACACTAACGATAAACTCGTTTCCTTGGGAATTTGATATTTTTTCGCGGGAATCTAAGAAATATTCTTCCAGTCTATTATATGGAAGAATAAAATCTCACTACTTAGCCAAAAAATGCATTTTTTTTTTCAATATAAATTCTGCAAGAGAATTTTAATCCTTCATTTACCCTAATAACTAGGTGTATTGTTATGGTTATAAACTAAGTTTTTAGATATTTTTATAGAGAACACGAATGAAATTCATACGAATGAATGCTTCAAATGTTGATTTTACCCCCTGAAATATATAAGTATTTGGAATTGTTTTAATCTCTAAAACTGCTTGATTGACTTTTCACTACCGATACATTGGTTTCCTTTGTAACTAGTTATTAGGGGAAAGGAGGTTTTAAACTTTTCAGGCATAATTTATATACAAAATGCATTTTTGTGGCTTAGTATTGAGATTTCATTGTTCCAAATAATAGATTGGAAGACTGTTTCTAAGATTCCCGCGAAAAATCTCAATTCCCAAGGAAACGAATTTATCGTTAGTGTAAAGTTAATCATGCGATTTTGGCATGTCCAAGCCACCATACTTTAGAGCATGATGCAAAGCAAGTAGGCTGCTAGACATACTCTGAACTTGAATCTGACAGTGAAAATTAAAACAACTCATACATTAGAATTCATCTAGTTAATAGAAATAATGATAACATTATTCAAAGACATAAATTATAACCCTAACAATACACCATACATGTCAAAAATTAATAATATTTACTATGATAACGTATCCGAACAGGTTTGCAACAATAAAGGTAGATTTTAATCTTTTTTCTTTCCCCAAATCATTTGTTGTTAAAATATCGTAAACAAATGTTCAAAATAGCACATAATTCTCGGAAAAAGAAAATACTAAAACTCTTAAAGATTTTCTGGTAAAGTCGCAGGATTTTTTACTACCAAATAATAGTTTTGAATTGTTTCTTGGATTCAAGGAATAAAATATAGAAGATTCCAAAAGAAACTCGTCGTTTTTAGTTCAAAAAACAATCGTGCAATTTCGGCAAGTACAGTCCACCATACTTTAGAGCTCTAATTCACCATTTTGGACTATTTCAATTTTTTAAATATTTCTGAAGATTAAAGTACGCATATGTAGCATTCCTTAATATAAGTTTCATTCGTGTTCTCGTCTCAAATTTTCTACAGATAAATGATAAACGTATTTAATAATGATAAAATGGTTTTAACAAAACTTAAATTTTAACCCTAACAACACACCATACATTCCAAAATATTAACAATATTTACTATAATGATGTACTAGAACAAGTTTGCAAGAACAAAAGTAGATTTTGTTCTTTTTAACATAATTTGTAGTTAAAATCACATAAATAAAAGTTCAAAATAACTATTGATTCTTAGAAAAAGAAAATACTTAAATTCTAATAAGTTTTGGGGTAAGTTCTTGAGATTTTGTTCTTCCAAATAATAGATTGGAATTGTTTCTTGGATTCCCGCGAAAAAAAAATCTCGAAAATTCCTAAGGAAACCGTTTTTTCGGTAATGCAAAGTCAATCATGCAATTTTGGCCAGTCTACACCACCATACTTTAGAGCTCTAATACACCCCTTTGGACTATTCCAAATCCTTAAATATTTCAAGCGGTTAAAATACACATATGTAGCATGCATTCATATAAATTTCATTCGTGTGCAAGAGGGGGCAATTTTCTATAGAAATTGACCCAGGTCCTTTGCGTATGGCCTTAGGAAAAAAGCTGCTTTCGTTCATCCAACTGCAAACCCTACTTAAGGAGATCGAAGCAGTGGTCAAAAGTAGACCCTTAGCATACGTTGGAGACGACATAAATTCCACCATAACACTAACGCCAGCTCATTTCTTGACACTGAATCCGAGAACAGGCATTCCAGAAAGTGAGGACTCCGACGGTTCCAAGGATCCTGATTATACCACATCCAATAATCCAGCAAATCAGCTACTTAGAATTTGGAAAAAGGGACAAATTATACTAAATTCCTTTTGGCGTTTATGGAGAAATGAGTATCTCACAAGTCTGAGAGAAAGAACTCATTTCAAACATTCACGTAACGCGCTGAACGAACGTCCGAAAGTAGGTGACGTAGTGCTTATAAAGGATGAAAGCCCAAGAGGTTGCTGGAGAATGGGTAAAATCACGGAGATAAGACAAAGCAAAGATGGTGAGGTTCGGTCTGCTAGGGTGTTACTCGCCTCGGGCCGATTGCTTAGTAGACCGATCAATTTACTTTATCCAATTGAAACTTCGTGTGAAAATGAATTGAGTGAAAAAGGTGAAAATATGCAGTATGAGAGTACACGATGCGAGAAAAGACCGAAACGTCAATCGGCCATCACAGCCGAAACAAATATCAGAAAAATGTTGCGTGGTAAAGGTGTAAACATTGACTAATAGCAACGAATTTGTGCTAAAAACAGACTGTTTATCTGATAAAATCGTTCCATATTATACAGATTTTCAACGGAGCAAGGATTTTGGTCATCGGAGCAGTCAAGTCAATCATGCAAACAAAGGGGATTTTGCACGTGCGGATTTGTGAGCGAGTATGCCGACGGAGCAAACAATCTGCAGGTATACTCACAACAATTACGCATCGGTTTGCACGTGCAATAATCAGTGTCAAATGTGAACGATTTCTCTCACAACAAGTTCAACGGTCAGTCAAACAATAAGCAAAATTATCGTAGTTACGACAAATTATCAAAATGGGCTATAAATGTGATACGTGTTCTAAAGAGTACAAACACAAAAGGAACTTAAGAAGACATATTGCCGAGAAACATTCGCTCGTGGAATACTGGAGATGTACTGAGCAAGGATGCTCAACGAAATTTGTCAGAAGGAGTTATTTGTCGAGGTATTTAGTGTTCAGTCATAGTTTTACAGTCTCGGATGCTCGGGAAAAAGCGATATCAGCACGCAGGGGTAATATTATGCCGTCGAACCCATACTATGATGGTGTTAGTGAGGACGAAACAATCCTAGATTTATTGCGGGAAAGGGAGAACACTACACATGACGAGGACTATGTGTCTATGTTCAACCTGGAATTATTCAGCAACCACAACGATACAGACGATGCCGTCGTCGACGACAACAACGCCGCCGACGATGACGTCGACTGCAACAACAACAACTATGCCGACGATGTCAACAACAACAACAACAACGATGCCGACGATAGCTACAACAACAACAACGATGCCGACGATAGCTACAACAACAACAATGTCGACGATATTGCCGGCGATAGCTACAACAACAACAACAAAAACGTGGATTTAATTAGTGTGTGTGATGTGACTGATGTACAAACAAATACGACTGGGATTCTGGGCTGTGTATATAGTGACATTTCAGACAATGACGAAGACAATAAACAGATACAAATATGTGAAACAAACAACACTAACAGTGAAAGGGCATTGGAGCCATCATACGCACAAACAATCACTCAGACATACATACTACGAGCTACAAGGACACTCTATTGTGTTGGAGATGAAGTAATTGATAGTGACTGTTCCATTGATCAGGATTACTATGAGAGTTATTATTGATATGTATTTTTGCCTTCCCATATCTTTTCGCCGGGAGTGTCGCAAAGTATGCGATATTGGGTTGATCCATGTATACTCCGTCGGGCTTGGCCCCGACGGAGTATACTTGGGACAAATCCGCCCTTTGTTTCCCGCTTCCGCGAGAATCACGATTGTCACGGACTGGCGGGAAATAAGGGGTATATAAGCTGGTAGGCAGCCATTTTGAATATAGTTCATGCTAGAGTGTTTTGCTGAGCTTTCAGGATCGTTACAATAAATCAATTAAACAAATGTTAAGGATTAAACAAAATAAAGGAATTGATTTGTACGATATAACAACGTCTCAAGTGTTACTTATTTCACAAGAATACAATCCAGTGTGGTAGTATTTTACGTGGACCAAAATAAATAAACGCTGCCACATGTGAGGCTGTTTGGGAAAATTGAAATATTACACTTTACCGGATTTTATATTAAATCAACATGCTGAATTATTTTTTTTTAGTAATTTATTCAGAATAATACCAAGTACAGACCAATTGTAGAGGCTCAGCCTAACTGATCTCTGATCTGCAAACATATTTCGATTAAATAGAATGCACTTGTTCGTTGGTTCAAATGATCAGTCTAAGTATAGTATATGTGGTAAAATAGTTAAAATGCTAGAAAACGGCAAATTTAAGACGATGATTTTACTTTGAACAACATATATTTTAAAATCACAGTGTCTATACTCTATAGCCTCTAACCATTCGTCCTTTTCCAAACAAGACATTGTTATGAAGCAAATAATATGAAACATACAAAGATAACCGGAATTTTCTCCTTTGAACAAATATTTTCTTTGCTTCATTGTACATGATATAATTTCATCTTTATCGTCATCCGTTTCGTCGTCTGCAACTCTTTCTTATTTGAACCACTCTAAGATATTGTCGTTTGGAAGAGCCTTTAACACAAGAGTTGAAAAAAAACCAATAAAGATAAAGTGAATGCAGAATAAATCCTTAACCCAATATCAGTTGCCAATTTCAAACAATTAAATCGTTAAATTGTTTGGTCTTTCTAAGAAGAAAATATTGTGGGAAAAGAGGAACTTGCTTGTCACAACCATTTCTTCATTTTTTACCATATTTTCCAAACACTTATATTTCATGGGAACCTAAAGGCGTTAGAATATAGGAATGGGTTAAGCGGACACATTGTATCTAGGGAATGGGCTGAGGGTATGAATACACATTACGCGGTCAAATAGATGGTTGCAGGGTTAAGCAGTGACCCACTAAAACACCTGTCAGTGCTTTCACTGGTGAATGACCGTTGAAAAAATGAGAACAGTAATATTGTAACTACATGGAATTTATCTGAGAGTTACACTATTTTGCTTTAAAGCTCCTTTACTGAACCGAAAAGATTGTAAAAACGCTGAAGATACTGACAGGAAAAGTTCATCAAATGTAATTATTAACCCCCTCCTTATTTGTCGCAGAAGTGAAAAAGATGAAAAACTTTGAAGATAGTGACTGACAAAGGACGATTCTGTGGTGTTTGAAATAACATAGTTTGGCTTGAACACATAGCCCAGCTGGTAAGAGAAAAAATGTAATGTCTGGAGCGATGTCTGGAGCGAAGCGACCTCTGAAAAACGGTTTTAATAGATTGGGCTCTACCCAATCTAAAAACAAAAGTCCTCATGTATCGTCGACGTATGAGTAGCGAACTCATAGCGTTTACCGACTTATGAGTATCGTACATCAGCGTACCTTTCGCGTATGAAAACGAGCGCGGAAAGTTAGATTAACGTACTATGAGCTTAAACAAAATGGACTATAAAATGTGTTTCTGGGTGGGTGTGCATGTACTTACTGAAGTATCTGATCTTAATTCTCAATGCAACCATAAATTGGTCATATAAGCATAAGGACTAAATTGACGCACAATTCCTCTTCTCCTTCTTCCTCTTCTTCTTCTTCTTCTTCTTCTTCTTCTTCTTCTTCTTCTTCTTCTTCTTCTTCTTCTTCTTCTTCTTCTTCTTCTTCTTCTTCTTCTTCGTCGTCGTCGCCGTCGTATGCTTTTATGTTTAGGCTTCAAGCTACTAACTGTAACACATCGTTGTGATGCTGAAGCACAACAAACTCCATATTTGCATTGCTGGTACTCGACGCATGAGAAACGTGCATGACGTATTAGAAACGTATAAGAAACGTACTCGACGTGTGAAAAACGTACGACGATCGCTGGCATACGCTGAAAGTTATTTGTGCATGTTCAAAATTATATTGGCCCTCATGGTGCAGTCACACTACAGCGTATAGAGCCAGCGTATGAGTAACGTATCGTATATTTCGGAAAATTATCTATAGGCCTACGCACAACTTTTCAGCGTATGATGTTTTCTTAAGTGCTTGTCTCAGAGAAAATCATGCAAAACAGTCCACAAGCACTTTTCACCGATTTTGATGATTTTTGGCATGGTGAACCACCTATAGGCGAAATGTCCATTTGCAAAATATTTTGTCGATATCTCCATGGATACCTGTTTTATGGAGCGCCATCTATGTCAGGTACCTTGAATTTAAGGACCCAGAATTTTGACTAAAATTCCTATTATTTTTAGCCATTTTCAGCCGAGGAATGCAGACTTATCCCTATATGACAGTATAATATTATACCATTTACTAAAAGTAACTACTCCCTTCTTCTAATCAAAAGAAACAAATCAAGAAAAGTGCCTAATATACTCGAGTGATGCCCCCTATGTTGTAGGTACCCAATGCAATTTTGCTGAATAAGCACTTTTTGGCTTTTTTCAAGGCCTTAGATCTTCTAAGGTAGTGTTAATTGATAGTATTTTTTTACATTTATGGATAGTCCCGCCTTCGGTTAATAAGCTAATCAAAAGAAACAAATCAATGCAATTTTGCTGAATAAGCACTTTTTGGCTTTTTTCAAGGCCTTAAATCTTTTAAGGTATGGTTAATTGACAGTATTTATTTATATTTATGGATATTCCTGCTTTTTTTTACCAAGTTAAAAAGAATATCTAGCTGGGCCCGCCATAATCGTTACCATGGCAACGAATAGAATAGGGGCATTGTGGGGGAATTTTGAAAATCATTTTATTTCCTCACAACCCCCCCCCCCCCAAAATATTGTAACAAAATATTCAACCAATTTTGACAGCCAATGATGTGTTTTATCACTTACAAAAAAGTTAGCTCAAATATGATGTACACAAACTGGTAATTTCCAAGATGGCCGCCAAAATGGCCGCCAAAAGCATTGAATTTGCCATAACTTTTGTACTGATAGCACCAGCAGAGTATATTTGGTGTCTAACCCTATGTTTTTGGGGTCAAGGAATCAAATTCAGACATCCTAAATGAGATGAAACAGATATTTATTCAAATAAAGTGAGAACAAGAGGTCTATGATGGCGATAATCTACTCAACTGAGTGAGAAAAGTCTAATTATTTGCCTTATTTAGCAATTTTCAGCCAAGGAAGTCAGACTTATCCCTATATGACAGTATAATACCATACCATTTTCTGAAAGTAACTACTCCCTTCTTCTTATTAAAAGAAACGAACCAAGAAAATTACCTAATATACTGGAATGATGTCTCCTATGTTGTAGGTACCCAATGCAATATTGCTGAAAAAAGCACTTTTTGACTGTTAAAGGCCTTAAATCTTTTAAGGTAGGGTTAATTGACAGTATTTATTTACATTTATGGATATTCCTGCTTTTGTTTACCAAGTTTAAAAGAATATCTAGATTGGCCCGCCATATTGGTTACCATAGCAACGCATAGAATAGGGGTAGTGTTGGGATATTTTGAAATTCATTTTATTTCCTCACAAAACCACCCAAATATTGTAACAAAATATTTCACAACCAATTATGACAAAAAATGACGTGTTCTATCACATACAAAAAATTAGCCCAGTATGATGTACAGAAACTGGTTATTTCCAAGATGGCCGCCAAAATGGCCGCCAAAATCACTGAATTTCCCATAACTTTTGTACTGATAGTACCAGCAGAGTAAATTTGGTGTCTAACCCTATGTTTTTTGGGTCTAGGAATCTAATTCAAACATCGTAAATGATATAAAACAAAGATTTAACAAAATAAAATGAGAACAAGAGGTATTTGATGGCCTTCGGTTTCTCACCTAGGTGAGAAAAGTCAAGTTATTTTGCCTTAATTAGCCAAGGATGTAAGACTTTTTCCTATATACAATGTAACAGTATAATTTCATACCTTTTTTGAAAGTAACTACTCCCATCTTTTATTTGATCAAGCAAAGAGCCTAACATACTAGAACAGTGTCCCCTATGTTGTAGGTGCCCCCTGCAATATTGCTGAATAATGAATTTGGCTGTTTTCAAGGCCTTAACTTCAGGCTTCGGTCTTCAATGGTAGCGTTATTTGATAGTGTTTATTTGAATTTATAGATAGCCCTTCCCTCGAATACCAAGTTCAAAATATCTAGCTTGGTCTGTAATAATTGTTACCATGACAACGGATGAATGGTTACTTGGGAAATATTGAAATATCTGTTATTTCTTCAAAACACCTCACAAAAGCATATAAATACTGTGACAAAATGTTTTACAATCAATTATGGCAACCAATTCTGTACTGTCACACAACTTTATGCAGAAAAGGTGGCCAAATTTGACACACAAAAATGAGTTAATTCCAAGATGGCCGCCAGATGGATGTCAAAAAACACTGATTTTTCCACCACTTTTGTACTGATTGTACCAGCAGACTAAATTTGGATTGAAAAAGGGTACTGTGGAGAAATGTTGAAATATCTCTTATTTTGGGAAAAGCCCTCGCAAAACCACCAACATTTTGTAACAAATGTTTTACAATCACTTATTATAGTAATTGATGTACATTAAGCGTAAACATAAAAGTTAGCTCAATATAACGCACAAAAACGAGTTATTTCCAAGATGACCGCCAATATGGCCACAAAAAACACAAAATTTGCCATAATTTTTGTACTGATAGTGCCAGCAGAGTAAATATGATGTCTACCCCTATGTTTCAAGGGTCTAGGAATCTAATGCATATATCCTTAAAGACGTTAAACTGATATTGAATAAGAATAAGATGTCATTGATGGCCTACGGCTGCTCACCTGAGTGGGAAAACTCAAACTATTTATCATTTTTAGCCAATTTTGGTCACTAAAAGGCTAGTTATTCATACATGCAAGAAAGACAACATACCATTTAGTAAATGTATTATATTTATTCTTCTAAATCAAAGAAACAAATCAAGAAATACCTATATCATACTTGAGTGCGGTCCCCTATGCTGTAAGTACCATGTACAATATTGCCGAAAAGGCATTTTGAGGGTGAGAGAGAGGACAATGGAACTGCAAACAATGTATTTTAATATCATTGTCGCATCATTGTTGATATTAGTTACAGACGAATGTTTTGTGTTGTTGTTCTATTCTATTCATAGTCTCAAAGTAGATCCACGATTTACATCCAAGGTATGATTGGACAAAATTGTCCGTAGTGTTCCATATGGGCAATTTATATGGCCGCCACTGAATTTGCTCTAACTAATAATAGTGATAGATCTAGAAGAGTTAATTTGGTGTGTAACCCTATGTTGTTGTTAGTGTTTTTTAAAAGAATCTAATGTAAACATGAGTATTAGTATAAAAAAGTAAGATGAGAATAAGAGGTCCACCATGTTCTCTGACTGCTCACCTGAGTGGGAAAAGTTTAATTATTTGCTAATGAAGTCATGGTTTCCAGTCTAAAACACAACAACAACAACAACAACAACAACAACAACAACGACGACGACGACGACAATAACAACAATGGCCGCACCGTGCTACTTTTCCAAGGCGGGAGATTTGAAATGTAGTAGTTCTGACAACTACCATTCTGTCCTAGGACAAAATGATTTGACTTTTCTCAGTTGCAGGACATCATGGACCTATCATTCTCACCTAATATTTCTTCTACCCCATTAAGCACGTTTGAATTAGATTCTTATTCCCTCAAAACATGGGGTTAAACACCAAATTAATCTTCCATCAATACCAGTACAAGAGTTATGGCAAATTCAGTGTTTCTTAGTGGCCATATTGAACGCCATTTTGGAAATAACACGTTTCTGTGTATGAGATTGGGGTTATTTTTTGTAGGTACTTTAAAAAGTGTCCGCTGAGTGGCAAAATTAAACTCTTGTGTCGAAAAAACTCCTTTCTAATAACCGAATATCAAAGTTTCTACAATTTTCAAACATTATATAGAAGTGTTTTTATTTCGTCGTTTAAATTGGATATTTTGGTCTTTTCCGATTTGTACCTTAGAAAAAACGCTTAACTTCCGATTTGAAGTTATGACGTCATACCGGCCAAATAATGACGTGAAGGCGGGAAAAACGGGAAGTCGTGGGTCATTTCCCGGAAAGCCTAAGATTTCTGACAAAGTTAAATGTCCGACTTTTCTGTCATAAAGCGACTTTCCCAATCGATACTTAAAGCAAAGAATTCATCCTTAGTAAATATTAGAAACAATGTTAAAACAGTCAAACAATATTTCGTTTGTGAGCGAAGGAATGTGCCAAAGAACGGTTTAACCCTTTCCCAAACAAGACCTGGTTTTGACGTCTCTAATAGAAAAGGATTGGGAAAACATTGAAACAAAAGCAAAAACTGCTGATAACCAGCAGTTTCTCCTTTGTCTCAATATTTTCAATTTTTGTGCCATATTTTACACACATCCCATCTTTAATAACATCCATTTTGTCATTTGTGGCAGTTTTAGAAGTGGATTATCCTAAAATTTTGCCGTTTGGGAAATGTTAAGTTTGTCTGTATTACTCTGACGATCGAGAAATGGATAAAAACTGAGACTTCGCTTTATGACCGAAAAGTCACACACTCTATCTTTGTCAGAAGCCTTATGCTCTAGTTTAGGGGCGGAGTCAAGCCATGGTATGACGTCACTCCGTGGCGATTGTACGGAAATTGCTGATCTTTATTTTCTCGAAAATCAGTATTTAGTAATCCAAGTAACGGCGTAAAAAAGCAAACAAAACTTTCAAAACAACCGAGCTTTTATAAAACACGTTAATTTGATGATTTTCTTCCAATATACGGTGAAATCTACTGCCTAACTTTGTAGCCTTTAAGATCAAATAACGGTTATTAAAACAAAATTCCTAGCCTACCGTGAACGTATAAGTAGCGAACTCACTGCGTATTGCGACTTATGAGTAGCGTACATCAGTGTACCTTTCACGTATGAGAAACGAGTGCGGAACGTCAATCTATTTATTTGTCAAGGCGGAGGAATTTATCTGGTGAGCCGAAGGCGAACCTGATAATTTCCAAAGCCGAGCCAAATAAACTTGAGCCATCCAAGATATGAAACATCTAATCTATTTATCCTGTTACAACATTAAAACGATGTAGAATTACAGAAACATATTCATAATGCATTGAAATCAACCAATTAATTATTTTTCAGTGCCGATGTCACCCTTTCAAAATGTCTGATGCGCAATCGTTTAGTGAGCGCCAGAAAGTAATCCGCATAGAAAATATCCTTTCCCACCAACATTTTATAATTTTACCGAGGTAATAACAGACAAGTTATTTCTAAATTTTCAAATATGATTTATAACCATACAGTGTACCCAAATAGCAAAGAAATAGAAGGTGACTCGAGTCGACCACTTTTTGACCTGGTCGTTTGTTTTTGTGTGGATTGGGATTGGGTTCGGTTTGAACAAAAACAGATTCAACGTTTTAAATAAAACTCGAAAAGATCAAACTGTAACAAGAACATGAAGCGCCTACCACAAATCATTCAGTTCTCTATTCGTCCCAACTTTTTCCCTAGTCTTGGATTTAGCTGTAAAATCTAACGTGTCCGCAGTCCGCACTTTCTCTGATGGCGATGTCGTCCATTTTTTGACAGTTTTGAACGAAGCAAACTTGTGTTGTGCGTGGCAATGAAGACATTTATTTAAAAAAAAAAACGATAACCTGGCGTATAAAATCGGGTTACAATTGTCTTGAAATAAGATAACAAACCACTGATCTCTATCCTCCTCCTGTAAAACCAAATCCATCCTTGTTTTTCCTGCACTGTGTCCTGTTGTAAACAAACATCGCTTCGATTTCCAGACAAACACAGGTGTGTATTAATTACGTCATCCAAACTTTAATCTACGTCATCGATTTTTAAGATTTAGGTCAATAATCCAAGGACGGATTCTGTTAGTGGCATTTCAGTTCTTTATTTAGACAAGGGAACGGAAAAGTTTCATTTGTGCTTTTTATTTCTCGTTTTCTGTAGACCACTTGCCTCTGATTACGAGTAAACTTAAACTTGGCGTTTTTGTAATTTCGGTGCAAGAATATTGATTAAATACGCAGTATTATTTGATTGGGATGATTTTTGCTATTCAAAACAGGCGACTTTGCGAACAATTTGTGTAAGTTTTATTATAAAAAACGGGGATTTTGAGATCGATCCAACCTCTGGATAGGATTAAAAGTAGTTTCGGCAGATCAGGTGATCAGATCAGGGGTATGATAAAGCTAAGTTTATCACACCCCCTGTTATAGGGCAGAATATTTAGTTAGTGACAGGATAAAAAGTGTTTCTGGATGCATGTGCAGACAGTTCCATTAAACCGGCCATAATCATAGAAAATAAATTGACACCCAATAGTAACAAGATGAAGAAGAAGAAGAAGAAGAAGAAGAAGAAGAAGAAGAAGAAGAAGAAGAAGAAGAAGAAGAAGCAGAAGAAGAAGAAGAAGAAGAAGAAGAAGAAGAAGAAGAAGAAGAAGAAGAAAAAGAAGAAGAAGAAGAAGAAGAAGAAGAAGAAGAAGAAGAAGAAGTTCAGAAGAAGAAGAAGAAAAAGAAGAAGAAGAAAAAGAAGAAGAAGAAGAAGAAGGAGAAGAAAAGAAGAAGAAGAAAAAGAAGAAGGAGGAGAAGGAGGAGAAGAGGAAGAGGAGGAGGACGAGGAGAAGGAGGAGGAGGATAAAATATTCTTCTTCTTCTACTACTTCTTCTCCTCCTCATTCTTCTACTTCTCCTCCTCCTCCTTCTACTCCTTTTTTCTTCTCCTTCTCTTTTACTTCTTCATCATCGTCTTCTTCTTCTATTTTTTTCTTTTTCTTATTCGTCCTCTGTCATCTTCATCGTCATGATCATCATCTTCTTCTCCTTTTTCATCTTCTTCTGTTGTTATTATCATTATCATTTTTTATGTGTAGCATTTAAACTGCTAATTCAAATGAATTATTGTGGTGTTGCAGCACAGAAACCTCCACATTTGCGTTGCTGGTATTCAACGTATAGACGTAACGGAAAAAAGTAGCAGACCAACGTTGTAACACGCATATCGTCAGTTTTCCGACGTTAACGTTACGCAAATGTGTAAAGAAAGTTACAACTTTCCCCAAAACACGAGAAATGACAAATTATCAATGTTTTACCATCTAAACTCAACTCAATTCAACATTTTTTATTCGACATTTAGGCACGTCCTGCACCTCTGGCCAAAAGAAAATATTTTCACAATAATACCAATACATGCATGCATGAAAATAGCACCGTACAAAATTAATTATTTCAACTAATAATAAATAAGAAAAAGAAAAAACAACAATAATTTCGTAAGTATGGAAAAATAAAGCTCTTATGAATATTGAAAAGGAATATTTCACACCTGTAGGAGAAATGTAGCCGTTTCATACGCTAAAAATAACTTGTCAGGTATGCATATTTTTGTTTTTGAAATATTTCTATTTGCACAAATGACAATATATATATATATATACATACTTACTAAAATAATCGTTTTCAAGTTTAATAGTAGTTAACAGACAAAAGATAAATGGGGTCTACAACCAATGAATTATATGTAACAAAAATGAAACTCCGAGAACGAATGCTGCAACATATTAAATGAAATCAATGAAATGATTTGTTTAAAAAATGTCTTCTATTATCTCAACTTTTTCTTATGCCTTGGTCAATGCCTTTCTTTCTTTCTTTTTTTTTCTGTTACGGGACTCAATTTTTAACCTTCAGTTGCATAGACCATAAATAACAAGATAGTTAAACAAACAAAACAAGTTGATCTAGAGCATCGATACATGATCGTCAAATCAACATGACGTCAAATCGTCGAAAACGCGTTTGTGTAACATTTTTAAGACGCTACACCACACTCTATATCTGCGCTAGTTTGAGAGATATTTGCAAACGCATTTATTTTTTTCAAATTTTATCCGAGATGTATGTCAAAAATCAATTCAAATTCAAACTATTTTGATCTTTTTAAAAAAAAAAAACAGATACATGTATATGTGAAAAAATAACCCTCGCATTCGGGACCGTTTTAGTGAAAATGTGACATTTTTAAGACTCTACAAACGCAATAAAATAATGATTCTCTTCAACTCAAATCCAAACATAAAAATAACTACAAAAACTAGAGCTCAGATGTATGTCCCAATTTTTTATATTGATTTCCAATCGCTATTGAAAAAATAAATTAAAAAGATTTAAAGATTAGACATGCCGAAAAAAATGACGTTTTTTAAGAGCATGACGCTACTTATCTCTTTCTTTTCCTTCCTCCATAGTTTGTTACACCATCAGATTGCCGTAAGATTTACTCTGTATCTTCTGTGACATCACCGGTGTAATTTGCAAAAGTTTGCGCGCTTTATGTATTACTTTTTATTCTATTGGGATTTTCGCGAGTTTGTTTGGTAATTTCTGTTACACGTGACGACGTCATTTTCTGGGTCAGAGTTTGTTTATTCTGTTTATTAAATTGTCTGTATTCAAACATTGTTGAAATTCGACATATATTAATAATTTACAATCCAATATCTTTTACATGATTCCAAATACACGTGTGTTTCTCAAATAAAAATTACAAATATACGGTTTTAACCAGAAGTGCATACCCAATTTTGGCTTGGTCCGCAACTTTTGACGTTACGTCATAAGAAGCGTACTCGGCGTATGAGTAACGTATATTTAGCGTACCTCTAGCCTATTCAGCGTATGAGAAAAGAATGACGAGCGTAAAATTCAAACGCTGGTATACGCTGAAAATTTTTGGTGCATGTCCAAAAAATATTTTGGCCCTCAGCGTACATCAACGTATACTGACGTACCCCAGCGTATGAGTAACGTATAACAACGTACGCCTTGTGCATCTCCAGCGTATTTCAGCGTATACCAGCGTATGCTCAAAAATCCATACCTTACTCATACGCTGGCTCCATACGTTGTAGTATGACTGCACCTTTATGGGCACCTCTAGCTCACGTGAGCTAAAAATCTAAACAGAACATATAAGACTTCGTGTAGGCTTTTTTGACATTAAAACTGTTCAATCTTAATGAAATTAAAATAAATAAATATATAAATGATAATAATAAAAAAAACAAAAACACACACACACACACACACACACACACACACACACACACACGCACACACACACACACACACACACACACACACACACACACACACACACACACACACACACACACACACACACACACACACACACACACACACACACACACACAGAGAAGGCTGCACGTAGTCTTATTGTTTGTTGTTGTTGTTTATTGGTCGGGCGAAAAATGATATGACATAATAATTAAAAAGAGTTACCTGCGATACAATTTCCGGTGAGTGGGTCTAGATGGTAACCAATAATACATTCGTGGTCATCAGGATACACTGTACAGGCTGAAAACAATAAACATATTCCAGAGACAGTATACACCAACACTTCTTAGGAATTGATTGTCTAAATCTAAATTGCACTTCAATCTGGACGAGACATAAGCCTCGGGCTTTCAGACTGATTGTTGTGTTATTTAAAAGGGGAATTAGATGGACTGATGATTAGATGGGTTAGTGAATACATTCTAGTCTGGCAGATATCCACTTAGACCTTGCAGTGGAGTATAAAGTTTTTTTCTTTGCTGATTCCTGATGTACACATCCTACTGTTAAAGATTCCGACGGGTGCCATCTTGTCACCCTTTAGCATTTTGAGAAATTCAATATGGCCGCCAAGATGGCGGAAATTACTTAAAAAGTCAATGTAAGGGTTATAAGTTCATATGACAACTGATATATTTTTAGGTAAAATATCTTTAATACACCAACTGTTGCTCTAAGAATGTAGACCAATAAAGATAAGTTATATTTCTACCATTTCAAGTGACATTGCTCTGTAACTTACGTTACAGTATGGGATAATTCCTTTATTTATTCACTTATCC